>BSBM01000445.1:20205000-20862500 GCA_027924585.1 Larix kaempferi | reverse complement strand
CTCCCACCAACACTTTCTGTCCCTCCCTTCCTATCTCTTTATTTCGTTCTATCCTCATATATCTCTCACTCCCTCCCAATCCATTCCTCCCCATTGTCCCTCTCCCTCCCTCGCTCTATGTCTCCCCCCCCTTGTATTCTTTATTTCTCTCTCACATCCCCCTTGCCTCCATGCATTCCCCCTTGTCACTCAAGTCTCACTTTCAACTTCTAACCCTATACCTCTTCAGAACCTATTCTACTCCTAATAGTGCTCTCAAGCTCCACTTCCTTTCACCCCTTGTAGCCCATCATATTCTCATTCCCTTCATCTCTCCCCACTCAAGCTTCCAACATACTTCTAAGCCCTTGACCCTTTCCCACCCCTATTAAATATTAACCATAGATTCCCTTGACCCTTCCCCACCTCTTCTCAAATATTAAACAAAAATTCCCTTGAGTCTTCCACACTCCCTCTTTCTCAAGTATTAAACATGTACTTTATGATTTACATAATGCGAGCATGTTTTTTAACTATATAATGCGTACGCGTTATGTAGTTATATAGCACGTACGCGTTATGTAGTTATATAACACAAGCGCGTTATGTACATCTAAAAGTGCGGCAATATTTTTTAATTTAAACAGAACGCGCTCGTGTTTTGTAGAGCCTAAACTAGGCCGAGTCACATGCTCACATGTCAACAATAATCCTATGTGTATGTTTTGGAGTTTGCTTCGGTAATTCCAAACATGTGCTATGTTAATGAAAATCCAAAGCTAATTGGGTATTTCTTCCAGTTTCTGGAGAAGCCTGTGCTTAGCCACTCGTTACAATATGCTACACAGAGTCATTTTTGATGAAATCTTAGACACAAATAACATTTTTTCTGAAGATTCCAAATATGTAACTTTTATTTTGAAATATTAATTTTTCCTATTTTCTTTCAATTTCTTTTCTGTTCTACCTCCTTAACTCGTGAAACACACTATTAGTGTTTCTTCCATAACTTTTTCAATTCTCAATCATTTCAAAAAAAAATTGTATGGTGCACAAGAGGACACTAACCTCCACGTTCTATGAATAACCCATTTCAAGATTTTTGCATTAAGACCTTCAAAGGCTCTACCCACAAAAGAGGTACTATTTTCGAGGTTTGATCACTTAGACAATTATTAAAAAATTATAAAATTATTAATTTAATTTTCGAAAAATAATGGCGCACAAGTGCTATGTGTTCTCTACATGCATGCCGATTTTTGTAGCTTGATTCCATCATTTCGACCCTCAAAGGCTCTACCCACAAAAACATATACCTTATCATTTGCCTGAAAAATAAAAAGTGTCTCTTAGGAAAAATGAAACTTGACATAGCTATGCAAATTTTCAATACATGAAAGTTATATATTCGGAAACGTGATTCAATTTCCTACATTTTATCTTTTTTACTCAATGCAAGATATTTTGCGTAACTTGCACTAACCCTATTTATAAATATAATAAATTTATAAAATATATATTTACATCTATTTTACGAAAACCATACAAAATTCTTATCTATAATAATAGAGACTCGGCTATAACATGGTGTTTACATATAAATTGTCCCCCAATAACTTAAAAGAAAGACAACGTCCGAGCAAATTAGATTTATATTTCCATAATCGAGTTTTCCATTGTCATGTTAGTCTAACCTCTCATAAATTTGAACAAACTCCGAGAAAGGAAACGAACTACGGTTTATTAGTCAATTGACTCATGGAAATGAACTGGACGGGGTTTTGACATATGAGAGGGACCAACTGATATTGTTGAATTAGAGTTGTCTATACGTGTTGATTAAAGAAGATACGAGAATTAATTTTTCAGTTAAAGATAAATGTTAGCGGGATGTTTATTTTTCAATTAAAGATATATGTTAGCGAGATGTCAAAAGAGGAAAGTTGGCATCAACTACCGATAGGAGTTGAAGCATTGTTTAGCTAAAAGGTAACTCACCATTTTAGAGACTTCTTAATTACGTAATTGAAAGGTAGGAAAGTGAACAATTGATAACTAATTTTAGGACATGGCCCATAGCAAGGTGAGTTATTATATCAAGTTAAGAAGTTAAGGTCATTTGGTTATAAGATTGTGAGTTGTTATATCAAGTTAAGAAGTTAAGGTTAATTGGTTAGAAGATTTTGTGATTGATTGTCTATTTAGAAAATTGGTTGACATATTACAATGAACAAAAAGGTTTTTTGAGAAGAAGAGAACAAGGATTTTCCTCGAGGGACCTTCACTTTGATTATCAATAGTTCTAAGCTTTGTAAACTCAACCCTATGTATGTGGGATCCTAGTGGTCATGCACATTGCATATGTAAACATTCCTTGGTCGTAAAACTCTATTTCCAAATTGATTCTTGAGTTTTTACTTGAGAGGGAGGGGTATTCTCCACTAAAAAATTAGGATTGCACCTATGTGATGAATATTGTGTGTTTGTATGTTTCTTTGATTTTTTTGGTTGCTCAATAAATGACAATATTCTCGAGATATAGATGATTAGTTTGTAAAGAATTCATGGTGTATATACAATGGGAGATTTTGACTTTCCCACTAGACAACATTCAATTTGGTATCATAGCATAGTTACTTTTTCCTCTAAATTGTATGGTAAAAACAAAACTTAAAGATATTATGTTGAGTGAAGAGCCATTGTTTCCTATAATAACTCATAAAAAAGCTCCAAGTTGAACTTAGATTGGATATGATTATATGGTGGTGTTCTTAACCTTGAAATTTAGAACAATCACAAGATATACATAGATAAATGATGTAAGAAACCAATACTTATAATGCAAATTAACTAAACAAAGGAAATAGATAAGAGATATGTTGTAGAAATAACACTTATAAATTATGATAATCAATTTTGGAAGAAATGTTCACTTTCCTATTAAGGTTGGATGATCTTTCACTTGAGCCAAGCTCCAATACAACAATTCTTGACAAAACAATCCATAGCCTCCTATTTCTTTAAAGGAGCACTCTATTTATTCTACGTTTTGAACTTTACGGTGGGTTTTGGTTGAAATTCGGTAATTTGTTTTTAGTAAAATACAAATCTGGAAGTGTTTAAATTGTGTTTTTGAATCCATAAATAGATTCAACACCCTCAAATACCCCACGACACCCAAATTATGCAATTTCCATAGCTAATATATGTGATTCTAAGATTTTTTAAAGATTTCCAGCCAGGCTCCGAACAAAATAAAACTGAAAATATGCTTGAAAAAGGTTGAAAATGTAGAATATTCAAATTACATCTCTTTTAAATAGGATTTTAATATCCCAAGGCCTTAACTATTTGACTTGGTCCCATAATTAATGAGTAACAACTATCTAGTTGACATTAATTAATAGATAATTGTTTTTGCAATAATTATCTATGACTAACTACTAAGCCTTATTCAAAGGAGATGGTTGCATACATTACTTGTCTAACTCTAAAGTAAGAGGGGTTAGGGTATGACCCTAACAATGACTAAGAGATCAACAAATGAAAACAAAAATTCACAATGTTGGAGTCAATGGTAGAAGGGTTTGCAGACATTTTGGGGATTTTATTCGAGTGATGGAGAACAAAAATAAATATGTCTCTTAAAATAAATTTATGGCGATGAATGGGAAAAATAAGAGAGACCCAATATGTAATATAGGTAAATAACATTTCATTAGAGAGATAACCTTCAAAGTTCAACAACACCTATTAGAGTCAAACATAAAGTGGAGAGAAAGCCTTATGATGGTCAAATGGACCATCATAGACAGAGTAATTAGTTGAGGAAACTTGAAGTATATTTCAATTTATATGGGTTCACAAATATAGAGAAGATTATTTTTCTTGACTAAGTATTGATGGATATGCATTTTTATAGTGGGAAAGTCTATGTCACGAGATATTTTTCGTAACAAAAAGTAGGTTGTAAATTGGAAGGAGTTCATGAAAATGGTTGTTAAGAACCAATTCTATCATATGAAGTATGAAGACGAGAAGACATTCAAGTGGTATCAAGTTAAACAAAGATAAGGATAATAAGTTCAAAAGTATACAATTGAGCTTGGAAAGAAGTGTATCTAACTAGATATCAACCATATGCTACGAAGGGGATGTTGAAGTACATTGGTGGGATTTTTTAGTCACATTGGAAAATAGGTGATTCCTTTTTAAGTAAGACCCTTTATGAGGCATGTAAAAAGGCCATGTATATTGAAGGAAAACATGGTAATAAATTGATTAATGGAACAATCTCATCCATAACATAGAGAAGGAAAACCCAAGAAGGGAAAGGGAAGTAGAAGGAAAATAAGAAATTTTCCATTATCACATAGATAAGGACTTGCATTGTGAATAAAATAAGGAGGGTCATCATAAGAAAAATCATTGGATGTTACATATTGATATTATTCTAATTAGAAATATTTTCAATGATTTCGATAGCACTTATAGTGATTATGGATAACGATTCTAATAGTTATATATAATAGAAATTAATAATGGAAAAAAACACAATTACATAATACACAGAAACTTATCCTGGAAAACCCTCTATAGGGAAAAACCATCAAACAAGTGATATTTACCACTCATCCCTTAACAACACTCTTAACCAATGTTTACAACAACAATTTACAAGATTGCAACAGCTCAAGCATGAATTCACTACACTTTACTTCTCGACTCGTACAATTTATCTTACAAGGGCTTACTTAGCCTTTCACATTACATAATATTTATAGATGCAATACTCTAATTCATGAAAACCAAATTAGTTACATCTAACTGCTCCATTAATGGTGATCCATAACTTCCTAACAACTTTCAGTTATTATTTTATAGTTGACTTGACTAATTCAACCTTAGTCGACCACTATTTGATCTTCTCATCATCCATGTGTTCATCAAATTCCTTCCCACTTTATGCTTGTCGAATTCCCATCAACTGGTTGGATATTCTAGTTGGTCAGTCAACTAGACTACCATCGTCTATTGACTTCAATTCTATTCAACTATTCTAGTCATCTTATTGACCAAACTTCCACCATCTATTTACTTTCATTCTAGTCGACTTGATGACTAGTCAAGTATGAACTTTGACCATCGATTAACATACAAAGAATATAGCATTCCCAACATTCTCCAACTTGTTGTTTCTTTGTATACATAGGAGATTTCAAAACTTCAGTTCACTTGAATAGGCCTAATAGGCCCATTGTGTCAACCCACTATTGTAGAATAATATCACATGGAGTGATCTTATTCTCCTAGATATAGCACAATGCATAAACTATTGAACACCGAAAATAAAGGAAGAAGTGAAACTTACCTCCAACCTGTAGGTTGTCCTAGCTCCAACTCCAAGTTTGATCTCCAAAGCTTGAACCTGTTGAACAAGACAAATGACCAAAAATTCCAAGCAAATAGATGTATTGATTTAGATCTAATCTACAACATATCATGCATCAATATTACAAGAAACAAGATATGGGAGAATAAACCAAGTTATCATTAAGAAATCAAAAGAAGTTGATTACAATGTTATACCTTGATGTCCAAGATGATAGCATCTCCCAATATCTCATTTTCTACCTCTGCAAGAATCTTGAATTAATAGGTTTGATGCCTCCAAAGTTATCCTCATGGATCACAGATGGCGTTCTTCTTATAGGATTTGGGAGGCCAACCACTTAAGAGAATATTATGGATATAAGTGATGGATATGTGGATGAAGGATCTGAGTCATGCCAAAGAGGGTAGGTAAGATGGGACTCGAAAGGAAATATTATCCCATGAAAATCTCTTCGAAATCCAAGATCCAAAAACCAAGGAGAATGGTTATTCATGGATTTTCGCACACCCATGACTGAGTAAAGCACAAAAAGGTTGTAATTTTTGTGCCCCCATAGGTATGCAGAGCACGGAAATGTTGTATTTCCGCACATTGCACCATTATCAGGGCGCGACAATACTTCTACGATAAGCTTGGTGAAGTTGTATTTGACCCGTAGGTGTTGGATTTTCCATTGCACCATTATCAGGGCACGAAAATACTTCTACGATAAGCTTGGTGAAGTTGTATTTGACCCGTAGGTGTTGGATTTTCCTCCAAGTATGACTAAAGAGGGGACCAACATGATAAAAAAGGTGTCCAACACTCCTAGGAGATATGAACATAGTGTTCCTCATGGTAATATGGCATAAATAATATTAATGGTACACATAGTGACAATTTGAGGTATAACACCCATTGATTCCCTACATGAAGAAACTTCTTGATTCTCATAGACATGGTTAGTAAGTCTATAGTATTTTTCACCATGTCTACCTTTTCAAGAAACACTTTCTAGTTCTCCACCATTTCTCTCAAAAAATAGTATTGCACATAAATATGCATTATCTTTGAATGGTATGTTGGGTTATTTTCCAGGAATATTGCACTTTGACTATCACAATTCAATCTAACAACTTGTTGTTTAAACCCAACCTCTGAACACAACCTCTGCAACCAGACTGCATCTTTGCTTGCATGAGTAGAGGCCGTGTATTTACCTTATGCAGTTGAAAATGCAACAATCGACTGCCACCTACTCATCCAATTGATTGCCCCATCAAATAATTTGAAAACATATCCAGTGGTCGATCTTCTATGGTTGAGATCCTTAACCTAGTCAGAGTCAACAAAACCATGTACAATTGTTGTTTTATTAGTTTAAGGTTTTCCTTGGTAGCATATTGCATAATCCATTGTTCTAGTGCTCTTTTCTAGGTGTCAACATTACCTGCTCAATACTCCCACTACATGGAAAATATCAGGTCGAATATAGACCATTTCATACATCGAACCACCTACAGCACTAGCATAGGGCACATGTGCCATGTAATTTATCTCTTCCTGTGTCTTAGGACATTATTCATTAAATAATTTAACTCCTATATGAATAGATACTTTAACTAGTTTCCACTCCTGCATGTTGAAGCGTTTCAAAACTATCTCAACATGCATATTTACTTTGATTTAACTAGAGCCTTCTACCTGCTCAATATCTTTCCATTCAAATATTGAAATGAGATCCACCGAGATCCTTCATGTTGAACCTAGAGAATAGCTGCAGTTTCACCTCTCTAATCAGATCTATGTTGTTTCTGACCAAAAACATATCATTGACAGAAAAAATTACATATATAAAACGATCACCTACTTTCTTCCTATACACATAGTGATCCACCTGACTTCTCACAAAACCCAGATGTTGGATATACAAATAAAACTTATGGTACCACATCCTGGATGATTGCTTTATACCATAGAGGGACTTCTTGAGCTTTAATACCAACTCATTTTCCCTTTCCACTGTGAATCCTTTAGGATGCTTCATATAAATTCCTTCTTCAAGATCACCATGAAGAAATGTTGTTATCACGTCCATTTGTTTTCTTTCTAGATCAAATGTTGCAACTAAACAAATTATTACTCTAATGGAAGTTAAGTTTTCAACATGAGATAAGATCTCACCAATTCGACTCCCTTGACTTGGGGATATCCTTTCACTACTAGTTGAGCTTTGTACTTCTCAACCTGACTTGCTGTGTAAAAAAAAATCTTGAACACCACTTACTACCAATAGGTTTCGTTCCATTTGGAAACATGAACAAATCCCATGTTTAATTCTTCTATAAGGACTCCATTTCTTCTTCCATGGAATTTTTCCAGAGTTTACCCTCCCTCAAGTCGGTCACTTCGTTTACTAACCTGGGATCCTCTTCTATGGTAGTTAATGAAAAAGTAGAGAATAAATATGGTGGACTATACCTTTTAGGTTTTTTCTTTGTTTAGATAGACCTCTTCATGGCTGAAGTCTGTGGTTCCACCTCTTTGTCAGATTCAATTGACTCATCTGAATCATGACTTTCATTGTTCCTTTTGAACTATATATTTTTTGGTTCCTTTTATCTTTTATCCTCTTCAATCCTAGAAGTGCCTGCAACTTCTATAAAGATCACATGTCTACTATAAACTACCTTCACTGTGATTGAATTCCATATCTTTTATCCTTTCACTCCATTTATGTACCTCGTAAAGATGCATTTCTCAGACTTGCTATCGAGTTTGCTTCTTTTCTCCTTTGGGGCATGCACAAAGGCATCACATGAAAAAATTGAGATGTACAAGAAAGGGCCTTTCCCCATCCCATACCTTATATGGATTCTTTTCAACCAGGGCCGTCGATGGCGACCTATTCACCAGGTGACATGTCATGTCGACTACCTCCACCCATAATTCTTACATGGTACATGCACCTCTTAGAATTTTCCTCGATTTTTCCATCAACGTTCTATTCATTCTTTCAACAAATCCATTTTGTTAAGGAGTGTATGGATTTGTGTTTTGTTGAGTTATATTCATGATGTATGCAAAACTAGTTGAATTCCTTACTACATAATTCTCCTCTGTTATCAATTCTTGGCACCATTATTTTTCTGCTAGTATGATTTTCTACAAAAGCTTTGAACCATTGAAACATTTCAAAAAACTCATATTTCTTCCTCAAAAATACAACTATGTCATTTTGGAGAAATCATTTAGGAAAGATATATAATAATGGGAACCTCCTAGTGAATGGACCAATACTAGTCCAAACACGTTCCTATGTATTAACTCTTGTATTTATTTGGCCCTTGTAGCCCCAATTAGGATTTTTACATGACTTTGTTTACCATAAATATAGTGTTCACATAAGTCTGCTTCTAAAGAAAAATCAAGGATACCTTCGACAACAAATCACTACTCTTGATATATAAGTATATCCTCCATTTTGAGCTTCCAAATATCAAAATTTTGTCCATTAAACTTTTCAATTTCTATCCTTGAACTGTTGGCCATTCTAACTAAGAATCAATGTTCTAGAAATCCCATTGAAACTAGGTATTCTCTAGATCTAGGATCAAACTAAAAAAAGCCCCGGCAACAAAGGCGTCCCCTTTAATCCAAATATAGCTCTAATACCATGCCAATGATTTCTATACCAATTACATCAATTATGCATAAGGATTCTAACAGTTGGATATAACAGAATTTAATAATGACAAAAAGACAGTCAGATAATACACCTAAATTTATCCTGGAAAATCCTTTACAGGGAAAAACCAACAAACTAGTAAGCTTTACCTCTCATTTATTAACAACACTCTTAACTAGTGTTTACAACAATGATTTACAAGATCACAACAATTCAAGTGTGAATTTCCTATAATTTACTTTCCAACTCATACAAGTTGTCTTATAAGTGCTTACTTAGCCTTTCACATTACATCATATTTATAGATTCAATACTCTAATTCATGACAACTAAATTAGTTACAACTAACTGCTCCATTAATGGTGATCCATAACTTTCTAACAAATTTTAGTTATTTTGTTATAGTAGATGCGACTAAGTCAACCTTGGTTGAACCCCAGTTGAGCTTCTCCCCATCCAAGTGTTCGTTGAATTCCTTCCTGCTGTATTCTTATCAACTTCCCGTTGACCAATCCTGATCGTTGACCTTGAAGCAACTGTTCTATTCGATCAATTGACAAAAATTCCATCGTCTATCGACTTTAATTCTAGTCACCCCATTCAACAAACTTCCACCATCTATCGAATTTAATTTCAATCAACTTGTTGACCAGTAGACTATCAACTTCGGCCATCGATTATCATGCAAAGAATATTACATTCCCAACAAAGATATTATTGAAATTAATTTCAAAATATTGAATGTAAGGAAATATATGGAGCATCAAATGTTCATGACAAATTTTTGTTAATGACTCAATTAAAAAAATTATTGTTGAAAAACTTAATATTGTTGAGAACAAAGACTTGTTTGAAGTGAAGAAGTCAATTTATATTGTCAAGTAGAGATTCTTAGATACAATAAGGGAGAAGTTGTTCCATGTGAAGATGAAAATCAACAAGACAATGGTAGTGACTATTGTTTTTATTTGGGCACTCAAAAGAACTTGATACCTGAAATGTGTGTATGGCAATTATGGCTAAACACTACTGTACATATCAAGTTATATACTCTCACTATACTCTGTGATGGTTATAGAAAATGTAATGTTGTAGGACATAAGTGTAAGCTTGATTTTTGTATAATGAGTTTGTGGATGAGCTTGAGTGTGATGTTGTGTTAGTAGGTGTTTGTGAAGTCATCATTGGTAGTCCATATTTATGGGACAAAGATTTTCTTTCACTGATAAGAGACAACAAATGGATTTTAATAAAAGGAGTATAGTTCATTAATATAAGGATGACAAGAAAATATCCTTGAATTACCTAAGAAGGGAAAACAATTGATTAATTATAATACTAAGAAATTTTTTAAGGATGATTGTAAGACCCAAGGAAGATAAGAATGAAAAGACAAAGTTGAATGAGGTAGTTGATATATTAGTGGATTAGAAGAAAGATTTGAGATGACGTTTGTGTGAGTATGAATTTATTTTCACAAAAGACAAAAATAAGGTTTGTGTGAATATGAGTATGATTTCTTCTAGAGCCACCTTGGATTCTATTGAACTTATACTATGGATAGTGAAGAGTAAAAGGTAGATTCAAGAATTATTGAATCATGGAGTTAATAGGCCTAGTGTGTCCCCTTATGGATCTCCATTATTGAGTTTCGTGAGATCCTGCAAATGTGTTTGGGCAGGTTCAATGTGGGAATGCTAGCCATGATTTTACAATCCAGGAATTTCAAAATTTGACCCCTTTGTGAAAAAAATGCACTATCTCTTACTAAGAGAAACCCTAGTTTCCAAAATTGTCGAAAAGGATGAGCTCTAGGCCATGGAACCATGATATAGAGACACACATAGCATTATTATAATATCTCAATTCCAACAAATTCCATGGTTTGTTGATCTGAGCCACAGTCATCGTTATCTGGCTAGTTGCAACTCGCCTACTAGAGGCTTTCAGGGATACATGGTGAATCTGTTTCGGGGGCATAAGATTCAAAACAAACAACATAATTGAGTTATGTGAGATACTGCAAGTGTGTTTGGGTAGGTTTGACATGGCAACATTAGCCACAAGTTCACTATCAAGGAATTTCCAAAGTTTACCCCTTAGTGCAAAAATTGTATTACCTCTTATTGACCGAAACCCTAGTTTATGGAATCATCAAACAAGAAAAGTTACAAGCCATGGACCCATGGGGGAGAGGCACAATTTTTATGTCACGAATCCAACAGAGTCGACGATTCAACAAATCAATCCATAATCATCATTCTATGGCTAGTTGCAACTCGTAGCCTAAAGACTTTCAAGGGCACATGGTGAATCTGAGCCTGGGGCATAGAATTCAAACCAAGAAATAGAACTGAGTTCTTTCATCTCCTGCAAGTGTACTTTTTGGGCAAGGATACACCAACCATGGATACAAAGGATAGTAGGATGGTGAAAAAGTGTACATCCTTTTGTTATTGGCCCATGCCAATTTTGCACAAGAGGGTCAATTTTGAATTGAAATCTCTTAGGATACTGTGGATAGCATGATCATGTCCAAAATGGCGAAACACATGTATGGGAGTTAATGGAACCCAACTATGCTACTCGGTTCGGATTTCATGCCCCAGAAGAAAATTCACAAATTGTCCCAAAATGGCCCCAGGGGGAAATTTTTGATTGGCCATATAACAAAAACTGTAACTTGGATCGTGAAACTGTCGATTCCGATGGATAAATATGTCAGGTTTCATCCAAGGGAACCCCTCTACCATGATTCAATTGCCCATAAATGGTTGTATTATACCATATCCAGAACTAGTATTTTTCTCAATAAGGGCCAATGCCAATTTTGCACAAGGGGTCAATTTTTAATTGAAATCTCTTGGGAGACCATGGGTAGTGTGACCATGTCCACATGGAAAAACATAGTAGTGGGAGCTGTTGAAACCTAGTTATGCTGCACAATTTGGATTTTGACCCTCCCAATTCAAGAATTGTTAGGTGTTCAACTAAGAAAAACCCTAGTGTCATGTTTGGCCGAATAAAAGGTGCCTTTGGCCATGGAACTCACATGATTCAGGCACAAATACCTATAATCCGATGTTGGGAATCCAAAGGAATCGATGGTTTCACAATCTTATGCACAGATTTTTTTTGTTCATTTCCAAGTAGCCCCATGTAGTCATTCAGGGATACATGCCAAATTGGTCCCGGGGCCTAAAACCACCACCGACCATTCGAATTGAGTTATGTAAGTTTGGGAATGTGTATCTGAGCATGGAAAACATGGTTAGGATGATCATAGGCTTTCATGGTGGGTTCCATGGAATTGACCCCCTAGTGCAAGAATTCCCATATGTTCCACTGAGAAATGAATAGTAATGATGACATGAAATGTAACGATGACATGAAATGTAACGATGACATGAAAACTTCAACAATTGGTGTAAGTGGAATTGTGCACACCAAATTCTAAAAAATTCATGCACACATTATCTCCCCACACACACATTCTAAACTTGTATGTGCATGCTCCAATACCACATGTGCATTCATCATTTTATTCATGCACCCTTTATCCCACATGTGCACCCAAGACTATTGAGGAAGCCTAATTGGCGAGCCTACAATGAAGAAGACATATAGTGATCCATCATTGATTATGGAATGAAGAAGACATATAGGGTTTCTAGGATTCTACATTTCTATGTTGGGTTTCTAGGTTTCTAGATTAGGTTTCTAGGGTTAGATTAGTGTTTCTAGGGATAGATCATTTTTCTAGGGTTTCTAGGGCTAGATTAGGTTTCTAGGTTTGTATATTTAGTTTCTAGATTTCTAAATTAGGTTTCTAGGCCCGGATTTGGTTTCTAAATTAGGTTTCTAGGGCTAGATTAGGATTCTAAATTAGGTTTCTAGGGCTAGATTAAGTTGTGAATGTATGAATGTTTGCTACTAGATATTGGTCAATGGTTACATTGCATTTGATATTAGTGATTGGTTATTGATAGCTTAGTGGCTACAGACTAGGGTTTTTGTGGTTTAGAATACAAACTAGGGTTTAGGCTACAAAATAGGGTTTCTATGGTTTAGAATACAAACTAGGGTTTAGGCTACAAACTAAGGATACATTAGGTGGTTTACGTTAGTGTAGACTAGGTTATATCAAGGTAGTCTAGGTTAGAAAGGTTTAGTATGTGAGGTTGGGGTAGTTTAGGTTAGATTAGGTTAGGATGCTAAGGGTAATGGAGTATATATGATGTATGTTGACACTAGGTTAGGAAATGTTGCTCTAGGGATTATGGAAGTCTTTAAGGTAGGATATGGTAGTGTATAGGATAGATCATGGTTGAGGTAGGCTAGGCTATGTTATGGTGGTTTAAGTTTAGTGTAAGAAAGCATTAGATCAAAGTGGCTTAGGCCATGGTAGGGTTGGTAAACGTAGGTTATGCTATTAGTGTAGGCATGGTAGGGTAGGTTAGATGGTGGAGTGTGGAGGGTAGTGTAGGTTTGGTTACGACAGGATAAGCTAGGGATGGATAAGCTAAATATGATCTAGGATTAGGTAGGTTTGGTAGGGTGGGTTAGATAGTGGAGTGGTTTAGGCTAGAGGGTATGGTTGATTTAAGTAATTTCATTGGCTTGAGCAAGGTAAGGATAGGTCAATGGTTTATGTAAGTATAGACTACATTATATTATGGTAGTTTAGTTTAGGAATGTTTAGTAGGTGATGTTAAGGTAGTAACTAAGGATGGGGTGGTTTAGGCTAGATTAGGGTGGTCTAGTGGGGTAGGCAAGTATAAATTTAGTTTATCTAGGTTAGGTTGGCATATGATATAATAAATGTAAAGAATTTATGTTAAATTAGGTGCATTTTTCAAGTATAATAAATTAAAATTAAAAAGAAATTCAAGTTTTCCAAAAATGTGCTAGTTCTTTACTTGATTTTATATCAAGATTGCAACATATATAATTTTTCCCTCTTGTAATTTTTTTGAATGGAGGATAATAGTAATTACCCCACAAGTAAATATAACATATTATTTAATTTTAGGACATCCTTAAATTAATATTACCATGAAAACTAAGAAAACATATAAGATTGCAGATGACAAATACATTCCTTATGTACGGTATAGGGATTTATACCAAAGATGTCTCAGGTCGTAAAGTGTAGTCCAAGGATGAAAACACCTGGATAATTGGCCATGCATAATTCCCTAATACACCTAACATTCCATGTAGCGAGCATACTTAGCTTGTGAATAAGATGTGGTTAGTATTTTGAGGTTTTACACGATAAATATGGCTCTCTAAGCGATGCCTGTGGTATAATGATAAAAACCAATATCATAGACCTATAAATGATTCTAGGGATCATGTCACATGTAAAAGGCCTTGAAATACCGACAATCCTATAAAGATACTTTTTGGCCTATAAGAGGGATATGATCACTACATTGGGGATTTGCACACACGACATGGATTTCAAGGTCGTGATATGGTCCAAGGATGAAAACAAATATCTTAGGCCCTAAAATATGCTTCTAGGGTTCAAGGGACATGCACAAAATATCAAAACACCATAAACACTCTATATAGGGAATAATTAGCCTATGAGTGTAATATAGACACTAGTTGAAAAAAATTGTAGACCAGGTATAGGTTGCATCACCATGACCATGGCCCATGAAGGAAAACTAAGGTCTAATTATCATTACATAACTCATGGGCCATGCATAAGAACTTCAACCACCTCACACGATATCCATATGTAATCTTTGTCTAGTGAGTGGGACATGGGAATCGTTTTAAGGCTTTACAATCCACGATTCCACAGATGGCTCTCGAGGCCTTGGCCATAATCTAGGGTGAGAAGTTAGGGAATTTGGATGTATCACTTGCTTCTAGAACTTATGGGTTATGCGCGGTACCTAAATTACCGCATAGGTCATGTAGACGAAATCCTTTGATCCGTAAGTAGGATACATGCACCAATTAAGGGTTTTGTGCACCATTCATGGGTCTCATAGCCTTAACCATGATTGGAGGGAAAAAAATAAGTACTTAGACCCAAGAATATTTCTTCAAGGATTTATGGGCAATGCAAAGATCCTTAGACCACCACATAGAAATCGTAGAGGGAATCTATAATTTATGGCATTGAAAAGGACCTCTGGGGATCAATTATAGATAATCACAATTTAAGACAATACAATTTATCATAATTTTCAATCCTAAGTATTTTTAATAAGATGTTATAGTGTGGATTGGAAAAGGGATAATAAATGCATGCATGCCATATAAGGTGATCAAGTCATTTGATTGAATTTGTTTGGATAAGATTGTATTCATCATAACACACTCCCATTTTAATGGAATATGTATGTGATATAAAATATATTGCATGTAACACTCATAATACATATAACATCACACTCACCATTCATCATTCACCATGTAACAATAATAATATATAACATCAAATCCATTCCAATAATGTAAAATTCCACAAACACTTTGTCATATATGAAAGTCATGTATTTGTATTGGAAATAGGTACAAAAATACATTTTTATACAAAATGGAACATCGTTCCCAATACATATAATGGATGCTCATGCCCAAAAATGGAATAAGGGTAGATCATTGCCTTGACACAAATACAAATCTCCTTCCAAAATTCCACATCGTGGCTGATGTGTATAATGGGTGTCTCAATCACCCTAGCCACCATCTGTAGCTCGACGCTCATCTCCAAAATCCATCTTCCTGATATCTGACTTGGAGGAATCTTTAGCCCCCTGGGTTTGGGTGTATTATGTCTATCCAGGCTCTAAAAGGGAAACAACAACATATCATTTTTCCCACAATTCTATCAATTAGTACACTTTAAAAAATACAATTAGAATTCAAATCTTGAGTACTCACTTGAGATGAGACAACATGTTGTAATGGGGTTGCCTATCTCCTCAATTCAAGTCTCTCAGCAATTCCTCCCTGCAACAATTACAAAAATCAATTAATACATAAAATAAAAATGCGTTATTTTATGAATTTTATTCATGCTTTATAATATTTTAATGAAATTATAAATTTCACTGTGAATATATGAGTCAATGCAGGAGATTTCCCTTCTTGGCTAGGAACTCGAGCACTAGGTTGGACAACTCGCTCAGGCAATGGTGGCAGAGCGGGATAATGTAGGTAGGGGGGAGGGGGCTGATGTAGGAAAATGGGCCAGTTTTGTTTCCATGTCTCGTTTGTGCACGAATCCATGCAAAGGATCCTTTCGCATGGATCAGGAGGTAGGTTGGTCCTAGGGTCAATGAAAAATATAACTAGAGTCTATTTTGAGATGTTCAAATCTTTAATTTGGTCTTTACTAAGACCAGTGGAATAATACTCTCTCATTTTATTCATATACTCGGTTATGCTCAACACTTGACCACGAGCATTGTCAAATGAGGAAATTATGCTATTAAAGGGATGTGGCTAAGGAAAGTCTTGATGGTCCCCTAGTGGTTCTAAGATCTTGAACCAAGGTTCTTAACTACTTTAAATGTTGGTTAATTTGGCCTTCTGTGGCTAGGTTCTCCTCGAGGTTAATGTTTACTTCAGGATTAGGTTTGGCATTAATTTGTGTGCTTGGGTTATCCCCAGGATTATTGTTTGGGGGGTTTAGTTCCTAGTTTCTGGCCATTGTGATGGAGGAGAGACAATATGCAATTAAAAAAGATGATTTTGTTTAAGTTTTGGTCGATTTTTTACAATGTTTAGAATGTATTTTTTTATTAAATCATTGAAAAAAACAATAAAAAAGAAAATTTAGAGATGAAATCTTACTTGGATGATGCATTGGAGGCTTGGAAAGTGGAGGGGCGTGCACATCTTCCTTCTGCTAGTCTTTCGAAGCATTTTCGGCCGACAAAATCAAGATGGAATGGGTCGAAAATGGGCCTCATCCCAATTTTTAATATATATAGGCTAGCATGTGTTCATTAATAGCATGTGTGAGTTACTAGTGAGTGCACACTTTTGTTCCCACATGGTTGCTTTAGTGGAGGTTCAACAATTGTCGGACCAAAAGTGCATGCATGGTGTCAGGGGCACGTGCACTTTTCTGATATTTAGGATTCACACACTTATATTGCATCCATTTTGGGTACCATATTCATGCAATTACCCATGTCTAACTAACAATCTAATAGAAGGAGAAACTTCCAAATCTTATGACCAGGAAGACCATCAAGAAAAGAAGTATGTGCCAACGAAATAACTGAAACATAGGAAACAAAAATGTCGGACCTCCCTAAGGAAATGGAAGACATGGAATTGGGGGATATGGACCTTCAAGGAATAGAAGAAGCCAACAAGAAAAAAAATCCCAATCTCGGAACCGCTACTAGAATTATTCAAGAAAGCGACTATCAAGGAGATAACTGCTCCAACCAAACCCCCTAAAACTCATATAAGGGATGTAGGCCTAGGTATCAAATCTAGCATAAAAAGGAATTAAAGAGGCCACACCAAGAGGATAAAAAATAGGTCATAGAACCAATAGACAATGACTAGATGAAGTCATCAACATAATGTTGGACTTGGTTCAATACAATCAATTGAAAGAGTTCTTCTCCTCTACCCCCCAACATCTTAAATGAATATCATGTCTTGGAATGTAAGGGGACTATATATTCCCTCAAAATAGAGATGCTTAAAAAAATATTGCTATGAAAAAACCAAATATCATCATGTTGCAAGAATCTAAATGTTCCTTCCAATCTATGGAGGAAATCATAAGGAAAATTTTGAAAGGATCCAAAGTGGCATGGTCGGATTGCTTCAACACCTAGGAGGTCTATCCCTGCTCTGGAACCCACAAGAAGTGGTGATTAATAATCTCTTAGCAACACTATGAACAATATCAACTAGCCTCCATCTCATTGGATTGGATAGAAAAGGATACTTAACCAATGTCTACGGTCCTCAAATTATTGATAAAAAACTCCAACTCTTGAATCATCTTCAATGTGTTAGGAACCTGTGTCAACCCTTCTCTTTACTTTGTTAGTATATTATTGTTGGACGCATATGTTGTGTAAGTCGTTCCGCAGTATGATATGTTCCATGGTATTGATCCTTAGTTTGTATTATCCCATAGTATTATATGTTCCATGGTATTGATCCATAGTATTGGACACATATGCTTTGTAAGTTGTCTCGTAGTATTATATGTTCCATGGTATTGATCCATAGTATTGGCACATAGCTTAGTATATAAGTGTGTGTCAAGGCCAATGAAGGCACCAAGAAGTTATTTGTATTGAGATTGCTTAAAGGAGGTTGCCCCCTCGAAGTGGCCCACGATTAATAAAATATTATGTGTTCTAATATATCCTGCATTTTATCAATTAATTGTTGTAGGTTCCTCACATTTGGTATCAGAGCACTTTCTTGGGCTCGTTGGGTGGAATTTCTGCCAAAAAATATTTTCCCATCTGTTGTAGGTTCGGATCTAGGAATAATCCCTATCCGCTTAACTGTGGGAAGTACTTGGGAATAAGCCCTAAAAATCATTGTGAGGAGTACCACAGGAACCCCGAAGTAGCTGTCCCATTGAGAGGACCTACCAGCGAAAAGGGCAATGACCCCTATCTAATTGAATAGTTCCCACTCGTGAGGTAAATCAAGAGCTGTCATTTATGGCAATGCAGTGATCAATTGTACCTAAGCCGCGGAGTGAGGGGTACTGCCCCAATATGAAAGTCATTAGACAACATTGGTGGTCATGTGAATCCCCTGAATCGTTAGGAAACCGAGCATACTTGGGGTACATATCTATTGCCAGCTGATAAATCGCAGATTACATTTGTCCAGAACAGTTGCTGATCTCTTCCTTACTGTTGTAGATCCATTCCAAAAATAAATAAAAAATCATGTTTTCTCACCATATCTTCTTTGTTTTCACTCTGTTTCCCTTGAAAATTCACTGACACCCCTGCACTCCTATTCTGCATATTTCATTCATGAGGACCCTATCCCAAATTCCACTTCCTGAAGCCAGAAATCCCCCATTTGTCTATTTTTACGGTTTTCCATAACTTCTTCGTTTTCCACCCAATCACCTTCAAATTTTTCCACAATGTCCATTTACTATTTCTGCTTCTCTGTCCCTCTTTGACAATTTTTCTCATCCTTTCACCCTACTTCTGAAATCGCCATTTTCTACTTCCCAGTCCATTAGAAAGTGTCCAAAACCTAGTCAAACCCCAATTACCCATCAGATTTTTTCCCAAATCCAAAATTCCCTTTACTAAAGAAGCTTTTGTTTGTGTTTTTCTACCCATTCACAAAAAAAAAACTCTTGGTTATGGTTGTCACTTGCGCAGGAGCACAAATCATGGAGGAAGAACTTGCAGCCCTCAAAACCAAACTCCAAGATCTGGATGAAAAATTTCTCAGCCTCCATCTTCAGCATTCAACCATGAACAATAAACGATAGCCATAATCTTCTGCAGACACTGGGTTCTCTTCTTCCATCAATTTTCGTGGGATGAAGCTTGATTTTCCTCGCTTCAATGGTAATGATCCGACTGGATGGATATACCGGGAAGAACAATATTTCAGTCTGCATAATACTTTTTATTTCCACAAAGTTCCACTCACATTCTTTTATTTGGAACATGAATCCCTTCAATGGTACCGTTTGTACATCAAGGCTCATGGGGAGCCAAAATGGACAAATGTTTTCCAACTCCTTTTGCAATGATTTGGTCATAGTGCTTTTGATGACTTCACAGGAGAACTCACTAAACTTCGCCAAATTGGCACTATGAGAGACTGGCCAATCACACAGAAGGATTGTCTGATGAAATTGGCACTGAGAGAGTATCAGACAAAATTTGAGAAACTGGCCAATCACACAAAATGATTGTTTGATGAATTATACAGGAGTTGTTTTATCAGTGGTCTCAAGGATTAAATCCGCTCAGAGGTTAAAATGTCCTATCCCAACACAATGATGAAAGTCCTAGGGTTGGATAAGTTGGTAGAGGACAAGATCATAGCCCAACAAAGATCCAAATCCACTTTTTTCCCTTCAAAAATATGGTTTCCCAACGACCTCCCATCACACCAACTCCTCGCCCAACTCCTATCAAGCATTTGTCTGAAGCAGAGATGCAGGCACATAGAGAAAAAGGGATTTGTTATAATTGTGATGAGAAATTCACTTGGGGACATAGATGTGTTGAGAAACAACTCTATCTCTTGGATGTGGATTATCCTCCCGCCTCTGAACTTTGAGAAGAAGCTCCAGATACAATAGATTATTAGGTCAGCATTTAGCAACCACCTATTGACCCTTCGTCTCCATATGACTACCCAAATATATCTCTCCATGCTTTATCTGGAGTCACCACCCCACAAATAATGCGGATCAAGGGTTACTTCAAGAAGCTCCCTCTTACAATACTCATTGATTTTGGTAGCACTCATAACTTCATTGACCCTCAGATCGCCAAATAGGTTTTTTTTTTATGCATCTTTGCTCCAACTTTAAAGTCATGATTTCCAATGGGGGAACCTTACCTTGCAAGGGGAAGTGTCACAATGTGTGTATCTCTATGGAATATTATAACCTATGCTCTGACATGTTTTCCTTATCCTTAGGTGGATGTGATGTGGTTTTTGGCGCTCAATGGTTATGCACACTTGGCCCCATCTTATGGGATTTTGCTGAACTTTGGATACAGTTTTCAGTCAGTGGGAAAAAACACACATTTACGGGCTTACAACCAGGGTCTCTCCGCATCATCAGTTCACATCTCCTGGAAATGATCCTTAAGAAGAATTCACATGGTGTCATCGCTCATCTCCATTCCATTCAGATGCACCCATCAACGGTCTCCACTACTCCCTTGGATCTACAACACATTTTGGATAGATATGCAGGTGTCTTTGCTGAACCAGTGGGATTGCCGCCTTCAAGGGACCTTTTCGCTAAGAATTTATCCGCCTCTACATCTGAGAAGGAAATGATATCTATTTTGCATGAAGTATAGAAGTGGAAGCCATACCTATTAGGGAATTATTTTTGCATCAAGATTGATCACCAGAGTATGAAAAATTTCCTAGAACAACAGGTCTCCTCCCTAGCACAACTGAAATGGGTTATAAAACTCATGGGTTATTCCTATGATATCACTTACAATAATGGTAAGGAAAATATGGTGGCGGATGCTCTTTCTTGCACATTTAATGACCAAGTTTCTCTTTCAGCTATTTATATGCCAGTTCCAAATTGGTTGCAATCTATTCAACAAGGCTATGTATTCTATGAACTCCATGCTTATCCATCGACAGGGCACTCTGGGTTACTCAAAACGTATCAACGAGCATAGTGTAACTTATTTTGGAAGGGAATGAACATGACAATTCAACAGGTGGTGGTTGAATGTGATACTTTCCAGGTCAACAAGGGTGAAACGACACTCCTTCTGGATTACTCGAACCCTTTCCCATCCCTACATGGACTTGGATAGATATTTCTATGGTTTTCATTGAAGGGATCTAGTGGTACAATATTGCATCTAAAATGATTCCATATGAAGCAATCTATGGTCAAGCACCGTCAGTTCTTCTTCCATACACCCTCAATAGTTCACCAGTTCAGGAAATTGAATCGATTCTTCGAAACCGCGATTAGATTCTTCGCATTTTGCAGGACAATATTCACATGGCAAGAATTCAAATGCAATTAAAAACCTATCAGCACTGTTCTTAGCGCACTTTTCAAGTAGGTGATATGGTTTTTGTTCATTTACAACCTTCCATGCAATCCTCCCTGAAACTCAAAGGGCGTCATAAACTCGCTCCAAAGTTATATGGGCCCTATAAGGTTCTTCAAAATATTGGGTTCGTTGCTTATAAATAGGAACTTCCTCCTTCTTCCTACATTCATCCAGTATTTCATGTCTCTTATTAGACGAAAGTTCTTGGCACCAGCATCAGAGGACAAACTATTTTACCAGAACTGGATAATCAAGGATCCATCCTTTTGGAGTCGGAGGCCATCCTCAATAGGCCCACTCACCAACTTCTCTCTCGATCTATCACAGAGGTATTAATTTAGTGGTACAGAATGAAACCAGAGGATGCTACATGGGAACCACTCCTTCAGATTCAACATCAATTTTCACATCTAAAGCTTTGAGGACAAAGCTTTTTCAAGGGGGGGGATGTTAGGAACCTGTGTCAACCCTTATCTTTACTTTGTTATCATATTAATCTTGGACGCATATGCTTTGTAAGTCGTCCTGTAGTATTATATGTTCCATGGTATTGATCCTTAGTTTGTATTATCCCATAGTATTATATGTTCCATGGTATTCATCCATAGTATTGGACGCATATGCTTTGTAAGTTGTCCCGTAGTATTATATGTTCCATGGTATTGATCCATAGTATTGGCACATATAATTAGTATATAAGTGCGCGTTGAGGCCAATGAAGGAACCGAGAAGTTATTTGTATTGAGCTTGCTCAAAGGAGGTTTCCCCCTCAAAGTGGCCCGCGATCAATAAAATATTATGTGTTCTAATATATCGTGCATTTTATCAATCAATTGTTGTAGGTTCCTCACATCATCATGTTGCAAGAAACCAAATGTTCCTTCCAATCTATGGAGGCAATCATAAGGAAAATTTGGAAAGGCTCCAAAGTGGCATGACCGGATTCCTTCAACACCTATGGAGGTCTATCCCTGCTCTGTAACCCACATGAAGTGGTGATTAATAATCTCTTAGAAACACCAAGAACAATATCAACTAGCCTCCATCTCATTGGATTGGATAGAAAAGGATACTTAACCAATGTCTACGGTCCTCAAATTATTGATAAAAAACTCCAACTCTTGAATCATCTTCAATGTCTTTAGGATCTCTACCATGACAAAAAATCGATCATAATAGGGCACTTCAACATGATCACAAATCTAATGGAAGAAAAGGTGGACTTAGACACCTCGACAGAGACAGTCAGACCTTTAGAAAATTCATAGAGCACAATCACTTGATCGACTTAAGCACCGCCAATGGTAGTTTCACCTGAAACAATAAGTGAGGAGGAGAGAATTAGATAGCTTCAATATTGGTCAATATCTCACCTCAAAATACCTCTAGACTAGGGTAGAATATTTATTTGCAACAATCCTCACCACCAATAGCTCAGATCATTGGTCTATCTGTCTCTACTAGAACCATGAAGGGAAAACCACAAATAGACCTTTTAGATTCCAAAAATCATGGCTAGAGCATCCCAAATTTAAAGATAATATCAAGAAATGGTGGCAAGAAGCAGAAACCCCTTCATGATCTCTCATGTACAGATTCCAACAGAAGCTAAAAAGTCTCAAACAAAATCTCAAAATTTGGAATAAGACGGTCTCTGGAAATATTCTTGAGGACAAAAGAAGAATTGAAGACCAAATGGAAACTCTACAACAAAAAATCATTTCAACGGGTTACATGGAAAACCCCAACCATTCTGCAAACCTCCTTAATCAACAACTCAAAGAGAGGATCAATCAGGAAGAAACTCTTTGGCGACAAAAAATCTCAAGTCCAATGGCTCAAAGAGGGTGAAAAAAAATCAAAACTATTTCACAATTCTAATAATGCTTCAACATCATCAAAACAATAAAATACTCACCCTCAGAGACAACCTAAGGAAACAATATTCAAAAGCATGAGGAGATAGCAACTAAGCTAAATTTTTTTTCCAGAACCTCCTAGAGATCGATCAAAAACCATCAATGAAATCACTCATCACATCCCCTATTTGATTACAAAAGAGCACAATGTCAGTATACCTATCACCATGGAAGAAGTAGAGAAAGAAACCAACGCCATGCTGGATAGAAAATATCCTGAATCGGATGGTTTCACCTTATACTCCTTTCAATCCTATTGGGACATCATTAAAAAGGAGGTCTAGGCTATTGTTGAAAAATCTTGTTAAACCTATGGGGTTCTCTTAGATTTCAATGCCACCTTTCTGACTCTCATCCCCAAAGGGATCAACCCCTCCTCTCTTGACAATTTTATACCTATATCTATCTACAATGTCATCTAGAAAATCATCACCAAAGTCATAGCCAACCGTCTGACACCTCTCCTCCCCTTTCTCATCTGTCCCAAATAATCAAGCTATGTTGAATGTTGTCAAATCCTAGATGGGATTATATTGGCTCATGAAGTCATACATTCCCTTAAAATTACAAAGAATCCTAGAATGCTCATCAAGATAGACATGTCCAAAGCCTTTGATAGACTAAATTAGAGCTACATAACCAAGACCTTACAAGCTTTGAATTTCAACCAAGTTTGGATAGGCTAGATGATTTCCCTCATCTCCTCATCTTTCTTCTCCATTCTCTTGAACGAATCCCCATCTACTCCCTCCATACCCACTTGAGGAATTTGGAAAGGAGACCCCCTCTCCCCTTTTCTTTTCATCTTGATGTAAGAAGGAATAGGAAGGTCTATTCAAGTAGAACTCAAAGCCACTCATCTTAAAGGTCTCCAGCTCCATCAAAACTCCCCCACTTGTTCTCACTAGCAATTTGTTGACAACACTCTCCTAATGGGACACCCCTCCTTCTGAGAAGCCATGACATTCAAAAACATCCTTCACTTCATGGATTCCTCAGGCACTTCCATCAATCAGGAAAATCCCATATTTTCTTCTTCAACACCCCTTCACTCGTCCAATGTCGCATAACCCATCTCTCTCCTTTGTGTTCAGAATGATCCCTTCCTTCCAAATACCTAGGCACCCCACTCATTGACAAGCCCCTTCGTTAAGAAAACTGGGAAGACCTCCTTGCTCATCTTGAAATTAGATTTTCAAGTTGGACCTTTCACTCTCTCAATCTAGTAGGAATACTAATCATGGTTAAATCAATCAGCCAATCCATGCCTCTCTACCTCTTCTCTGTTCTAGCGGCTCCCAAACTAATCCTTAAAAAAACAAGGAATGTCCAAAGAAACTTCCTCTGGGGAAGTGGTCAACACCAAATAAAATGGGCATTAGTAAGCTGGGAATAGGTCTACAAGCCCAAACTTGTAAGGGGACTTGGATTCCAAGATTTATAGTTGGTCAATGAAATGATGGGCTCCAAAATCTAGTGGAATTAATGGATTACTCACAATTAGGAACCATGGGGATTATTTTGGCAAGCCAAATATACTCCAAAAATTGAGTAACAAGATTTAATCATATTCAATAACCAAATCCTCGAACCCACCATATGGAACTTAGTTCGATCTAATCACAAGCTAATTCAATACTACAACTTTTTGGGAAATTAAGAATGGTGTCTCTGCTGTCTTTTGGGAAGATTCCTGGAAACAAGCCTCAAAGATTGAACAACACTGTCTAGATTGTGCCTACCAAGAAGCTCTATGAATTCTTAACTCCTATCAGGCTCAACATTTATGGGATCAAAACAATAGAGATAAAGAACGACATCATTGGTTTTCTTTGGAAAAATGGCCTCTTTAGCCTCCCGAAAACTACATTCCTCCCTTAATATTTGAGATCCATAATAGAAGGACAAAATTAAATCATGACAAGGATTGTCTCCATTGGGGACACAAACCTATGGGAAGCTTCACCATCAATTGAAGTCTATGACATTGCATCAAGGCACAACGATCTCCCAAGGACCATGAACCTCTGGCAAAAAATTCCCACCTTTCTCTGGCACCTCATTTGCAACAAAACCATCACTTGGGACAAACTACTCAAAGTAGGTCTCGTTGGCCCCTCACTATGTTATATCTACAAAAACTATGAGGAAGAAAAGAAAATCTCTTCAATGGCTACTCCTTCTCCTCCATTCTCTTCCACACCCCAGAAATAGATCATTTAGAAATAAACAACTCTCTTATCAACTGGATTCAACTCCCCTTTGAAAGTCCTCTTATCAACCGCCTCTAGCATCTATTCCCATGTTTCATCCTTTGGGAACTTTGGAAAGAATGAAATTAGATAATTTTCAAAGATGAATCACATCCCATTGATTTTGTTTGGCAGAAAATCAGATCCAATATTCAAGAAGCCTTCCAACTTCATCATTGGATTGATCAAGAAAAATAACTCAACATCCAGGAATCTAATGTCTCCAAGGCTCGGGACCTCAACATACAATATATAATCACTCTCTCGACCCCGCCCAAACCCAAAATAATTAGCCTTTTCTCTTGTACTCCCCCTCTAGACGACTTCATCAAAATCAACTTCAACTGGGCCTCTAAGGATAACCATGGATAGTCTAGATATGGAGGAGTATTCAGGCACATCACATGAATCATAAAATGGGTCTATGTAGGCTATCTGAGCATCAACAACAACAATGGAGCGGAACTAGAGGCGCTTCTTTGGGATCTAATCATAGAAATTACTTAGGGTCACAACCAAATAATCATTGAAGGTGATTCACAAATCCTTGTCAAGATGATGGTCAAACTTCAAAATGGAACTCCTATTAGAAATCAGATCCATAATTAGAGACTAGAAGATGACACACATGCTTTGGAAGCCACCATAAAAAAAATCCTGTCTCCCATCCCTCTCCATGTAAAACGAATGGAAAACAAAGTGGTTGATTGTTTGACCAATGTGGGAGTAACACTCGAAGCCAGAAACTTGGACGACTCAACATCCAACCTGGAAAGGGAAACCTTCATGGAAAAATATCAAAGACTAGCCATGGAATACATAATGACCACCACTCATCGCCCAAGTAGGATGAGAGAGGAAGACACAGAGTTCATCCATACCACCTTAGGCCACGAATCAAAAAACTTGAGAAGGGTTCCCATTGATGATGCCGCGACCAACCATCAATTAGTGAGTGGACACAAGGCAACTTCAAACCATGCAGAGCACATGGATTCATAACCATGCAGAGCACATGGATTCATACCACCATTATTAATGTCTCGTCACCCAAATCTGTATAGACCTATGTGATTGTACAAGAGCAGATCAAACAACATGAAGCAAGAGGAACATAGGTACAAAACCATGAATAATTTCAAGTTCACCTGTGCAGTGTAGGACATGGTAATCATAGGGGCAATTCAGTTCATTAATATGAAAGGTGATTTGGTCATTTCCCTTATCCTTCTAGCTGCTTCCAAACATAAAGGCATTGGTGACCAATAGTATAGAAACATCCAGACTGAACTCATGGAACGAGGTAGAGGAACGAAACGAGCAAGAGCAGACATGTAGAAACCAACCACCAACCAACTTTGGGCATTAGAAGCGGAAACATTCTACGGGAACTCCCTCCCTCTGGCCCACAAACTCAAAATTGAAAGTCTAGAAGAAAGAATTTGGTTGGAAACCATCACCTTCCAAGACGTGGAAGAATTAGAGGCTCTAGAAAAATGGATAAAATACCTATGGGACTCCAAGGATTGATAGGACCTCTATGAATTTTCGCTCATCACCTTTTGGACGAAGAATATGCTTCTTGGTTGCATCCTCGAGGAACATAAGAAAGAATCTGATTATTTTTAGGAAGAATCAAGGACTCTCGATGAATTGCACATTGATACCATAATCATGAATTCCAATTTGAATAATCTTGGAAGCCCCCTTCCCCCAACCTCCCACTCCTACTATCAACTCAAGCAAATCCATTCAGGATGAAGGAGAGAAATAGAGAGGAACCTTAGATTTTATGCAAAGCAACTTGGCCTTCCAAGAAGTAGCTACCTCAAACCTGTCATGTCCCCACAAAATTGAGCATTGGAACAAGTTCCTAACCCAACCAATCCCTTGGGTTGAGGAGGCAGTGCATAACCATGGGGTTAAATTTTGTATTCCATGTAATTAATTAATTAGGAGTGTGCATTTAATTTTATCCATAGTTTGTCATCCACTTGGAATATATAATTATGGTGCATTTAATATTACTGGTGCGATTAATATTTTCATTATTATGCTGAATAAATGGAGAAAATACTCCACCTAGGTGAATTAGTGGACAAGGTTGGAGAGTGACTTGAGGAGAAAGTCAAGTAAAGCACAAGAGTCCAAAAATGATGCCAAAAATGAGAAAAGAGGAATATTTCAGGAAGAGCAACATAAATCTAGAAAGTAGGATAAAACAGGAAAAGCAGGAAAGTTTGAAAAGCAGGAAAGTTCAGAAAAGAAGGAAAGTCAAAAAAAGAGAAAAAAGAAGGAAAGCCAAAGCAAACCAAAGCAAAGAAAAAAAAGGAAGGAAAGCAACCTTTCGTCATCCACTCAAGGAAGGTGTATTCCTCATGGAGACTTTCTCTCCAAGTCATGAAATATATATAAATAATTCCATGAGCACCACATTCACATCTTTTGCTAGTATGAGAAATTTTATGAATGCATTTGTGCATCTGAGACTTGGGAGATGTGCCCCTAGTCAAGCATGGGAGATGTGCCCCAGATTTCTGTGAGAGGATGATGGAATTCATTGATTTTCATTGATTTTATTTTTAGGTACTGAATCTGATCAGGTCGAATTGGAAGTTCAGAATCATCATCACCCAGTTCAGAGATCGAATCCTCAATCCTTCTTGAGTTTCTGCAGCTAGTTTCTTATGTAAAAGAAGAGAGATCCTTCTATCACTTTATGAGAGTCATATTGGCCTATTCCTGATGCAATAACAGATTATGTTATGTTCTGATATCATTCTATTAAATAAAAATTGCATAACTTTGATTTCTTCTCCAAATTCTCTACCCTTTCTAGATTTAGCTAGAATTTTACTAGCTTTCGGTGTATGATTCATAAGTCAATGATTACAAGTACAAATGAAGTCATTTATGTTTCTTAAGTTATATAACATGTAATATTTCATGATCCAACCCCCTTTTCATAAATTTTATAGCCTTTGAGCACTGTTTGGGAATCCAGAAGTCGAACTAGTTAAGATGTCCTGAAATGCAATTTTACTAGTTTTGTTGTAATACTTGTCCAGATATTCATATAACTTTTTGAGATGATATTTTATGATGCAATTACTCTAAATTAATTTTAATTAACCTCTCTGATGTCTGCAACAACCTTATCCAACCTTCAGTCAAGTTTCCTACGCATACTAGTCTGTATATGTTAAGAACCCCCGGAGCATTGGAGTAGAGTTTAGTTGGGTTGTTATTGAAACATAAATGGTAGATCAGTACGTTGTGCATAGGTATTAAATCATATCAGAACCTTTCATTCATCCATATCCTTTGATCCTGCCAATTCCCATCAATTCTAGCTTCCTTAAGCCATTGTTTGATCAAATTTGAGAAATCTATAGTTTTTGTGCTACAATCCTAAGTTGGTACATTACAGTGGTATTAGAGCATGTTCCTCTGAACCTTCTCTTAATTTTATTATATGATTTCAATAATATTTATAGATTCCAAGAATAAAATTCCTTTGTCATAAGGAGAAGAGGAAGAGGAGATCAATTCCACTGAAGGGGAATTTCAAGGAGAATCATATATGTCTCATAATGAAGATAGGGAAGAGTTCAAACTCTTTGTTCAAAGAATGAGGAAAGGGATGCAAGACATCTCTCTCAATATTTTTCAATCAGGAAAAGAAACCAGGGAGTTCTTAGGTCATCACCTAGGAGCCAAGGTATGAGAAGGGAGCAGAAATGGCACTCCACATGGCGAGAGGAAGAGCAGTGGTGGTCACATTTTCTCAAATACTCAACCTCACAATATGGCTAGTGAATTCAATATGGAGACTCCATCTTGCTCAAGGCCAACAATGCCTAAGTTTACTGAAGAACAGAGAGAAGATCCTGAGGGTTGAAATGGAGGTCTTGCTTCATGGGAGGAAAAGTACATTGAGTACCTTACATTGAATGAAGAATGCAGAAGTGCTCTACCATTCAAGGAATTTTGTGATCTGCAATATAAGTCCAACCCAAGAGGAGGTTTCAGAATGAAAAATCAGAATTTTGAACTCAGAAATGTCATTGGTAAAATTTCTTTACCCTATTTTGATTGTTCTAAAAAATGCACTGCTAACTCTTGGATTCCGAAACTTGACACATATTTTTAGTTGAACCCTATGGCTGAAAGAGATTACATCAAGATGGCTACTCTACACTTAGATGGAGAAGCAAATGAGTGGTGGTTTCATGGCCTAAAGACTCTTGGGCATGACCAAGTAACCACCTATGAAGATTTCATAAGAAGGTTGGTTGAAAGGTTTGAAAGAAGGGATCCTGAGATTTCCTTTAGGAAACTAGCACATGTGAGACAAACTGGAACTCCAGAAGCCTACATATCGGAGTTCCAAAAGGTAGTTGTGATGGTCTCTGACATTTCAGAAGCTAGGCTGATTTTATTGTTCATAGAAGGGTTGACAAAACCTTTGAAAGGCTTGGTAAAATCCTATAGACCCAACACATTGCAAGATGCACTAAGTTGAACTAGAGATTTGCAAGACTCTCTTCCATAGACCAGAGTTCCTCCAAGGGCTATTGGTCCTACTCCATTCAAGAACCAAAGGCCACCTATGACGGGTCCTCATGGAAATTTCAGAAAAGATAATTGTTGGCCCGAGGTTAGAGTGCATGAAGTGAGGAAGCCGACAGCGACAAAGGGGTCATCAGTAGAGGAAAGGACCATTCACAAAGGATAAGAAACCGACGAAAGCGTAAGTTTTGGTCCATGTTAGTTAGAATAGGTCATGTGTACCATTTTGTAACCACCTTAGGCATCTATAAATATAAACAAAAATTGTAATATATAGGTATCCTAGAATCGAAGTAAGATAGAAATGTATCGATCGTAGACGGTGATATCCAGCATCTATGTAGTTTTCTTCCTTCGACAAGTTTTGCTCTGTGTATATGGATTCGCGTTAAGTCCTTTGGAACTGTTCTTGCGAAAGTTGTACCGCAGATTTTGAGATGATTTAATGCATGAGGATGTTCGGTTATGTCTCTATTCTATGTTTCTCTTTTTGTCGCCATGTTATGAATGTTGAATGTTATATTAATGATGCGATGTGTTTAAGGTTTTGTTGCTCTGTCGATTAATCTGTAATGCAAGATGATGTCAATGTCATTTACATGTTGTTGATGCGGATGTTGAATGTATATGTGAATTGTTAGTATAATGCGAAGACAGATCTTTGGTTTCTGTAGCAACTAAGTAAGGGTTAACGCATGTCTTCTCCCTAGTTCGGAAAATTGTTTCCTTCAGCCCCCCCTTGAACATCTCGGGTGAGACCTTACTCGCTCTGTGCGTGTTGCTGGAAGGGTAAAACATTTCTGGGCCAATTCTTAATGGTGTCTGGTTGGTGTTTGTTGACAGCAGTGCGAAGTGAACCCCTGTAGACAAAACTGTGTCAACAAATGGTTCCGTTATTGGGACCGTAGTGCGAAGAGGAAAAGAGAGGACATGCTGTGGAATCCGACAAAATCAGAGATCGAGGATTGGTTCGACAAGAAGGCACGAGAGATTTCTGAAGAAGAGAATCGCCAACCCGGATTGTCAACTACTGAGTGGTTATAGAACTATATTTACTCTGACATCCACGAGATATTTTTCTGCGAATTCCCAATATTGTTGCATGAGTGGTTGGCACAATTGACATTCCAAAAGAAGAATTTCCAAGGTGGCAAACCTGAACACTGGACACCTGATTTGATCCAGCAATTGAAGAGAGTGGATAACAAGGCATTTAGAGATGTCGACGTCTGTGTGGATAGTATTGTAGAGGGATATATTACTGAATTCGTCGTCGACACAATCAAGTCATATAGCGACACAGAAAGGAAGTTTTTCAAGGGACCTCAAGGAAGGTTTCTACTGTCGCTGAAATTGTGGATTAAGATGCTTATCTGCGAAAAGGGTATATTGAAGATGAAATATGACGAGTAAAGCTCTATGTGCGGAGGTTGCGGGTACCACGTGAATGGGGGTCTGGTAGAATGATGTGGGGTACCTGGACATGAGTGACAACGATTTCTTAACGGAAGCTGAGGAAGGTTATGGTACCCTGCGAAGTGGGGTGAGGTTTCAGCGGCCATCGAAGAAGAGGAGGACTGAAGAGAGAGTCTCTTGAGGCAACTGGAATGGAGAACTATGAAATGGGACCACATGGGACGAAGCGACCTTACTGCGATGAAGAAAGCGACTAGGCTACCCCTGAAGCCGAAGGACATACCCAAAGTTACATTATACCCACAACCCCACACACTACGCCAAATTTCAGAGGAAGAAACATAAGTTCATCGCAGTCCTGTCCGAAGTGTCAGAATAGTGGTAAGAGTAGTGGGTTTGTAAATAATAGTAGGAGATCAAGGATGGTAGGTGACGGCATGAAATTTTTTTTTTCCAGGGTAATGGGACCGAGGATCCCGAACAGTATTGGTTTTTATGCAAAGCAGTATGGATGGTAAAGTGGGTCCAAGACGATGACATCAAGAAGGGACAGCAAGCGAAGACCTTTAGGGGTTGTGCGCTAGATTGGTTCATGAAATTCATACAAGTGCCTATAGGAGATCCAGAGAAAATGTTGTCGCAGATTAGGGAAGGATTAATTGATGAATTAAGGAAGCCGAAATTTGGGTCGTAATACATTACAAAACTGAAGGAGAAGTAGTTTCCAAATGAATCAATGTGGGAGTTCGACTAGAGATATAAAACATTGATGGTGAAAGTTAGCTTTGGGATGAGCGACGTACAACACAAGGAGTGGTTCATTGCAGGACTAGTACCACACATTCGTGGGCTGATGATGTAGCAGAAGATCACATCTCAGTCAGAAGCTCTGGAAATCGCAATAAAATTTGAGGCTTCACCAATTGGTGAAGCAGGATTAGGCATGAATCACATTCAAGCGCAGCTAGCAAATTTGACGATACGGCTCCAAGACATTAAGAAGGGAAAAGAGGTGTGAGAGGAAATATGGTGCACCCGTTGCAAATCAAAAGGGAATCACAAGGACATGTCCCCGGAGTTCCATGAATATCTACAGTATGGTGCACCGAATCTGCTTAGCCAAGGAGGAATTCCATGGTGTAGAATCTGTCAGACGAGGGGGCATCAGTTGGAAGACTGTGTATATTTACAGAAGATGGTGTCAAAACCGAAAAATATTTACTGCAATTTCTATCGATCGGTTGGGCACGAAGAGAAGGATTGTAGAGCATACGAATTGCTCCAGGAAAGGACCGTAGGTACATATTTTATGAAGGGGGAGGAGAAACCCCTGGTACAGCAGCAATTGCAGTACAGTTAGCAACAACCATACTACAGTTAGCAGCAGCCACACTACAATCAACAGTACAACTAGCCACAGCTCCATTATATCCATCCACATCAACAGTCAACCCCCGCCATAGTATGGCTAACCGCAGTATCAGACTACGCAGTACAACCAATAGCCATATGGCCAACCGTGAGGAGGATTCAGAGGAAGATTCTGTGGAGGTCGAGGTGGAGGTACTGGTCGAGGAGGAACTTTTGCATGAGGTTGGGGGCCAATTGTATGCTACAATTGTGGTCAAGTCAGACACTATCAAAGAGATTGTCTGAGACCAGTTCTGCAGTGTACTTATTGCAGTGCACCGAACCACAGTGTTGAGGACTGTCCCCAGTTGATTACGAAATGGAAAAATAAAAATCCACCTCAACTGAATCCAAATCAGGGTCAAAATACACCTCCAAATGTACAAAATATTTCGACAAAAATAAGAAGTCGACCAGTGAACCAGAGGAGGCGATGCAATAAGAGAAGACAGGTCATAGTCGAGTGTCCGACCGACAACAACAAAACAAGTCTAATTCGATGTGGAAGTGGAAAAGGAGATATTTTTGGAAGCACAAGAGACTATGAGACAGATGATGCAGCCCCTAATTGGCCATAAAGAACTCACTTATGAGATGTCGCCAACATTCGACATGACAAACTCACAAAAGAATATCAACACCTTGAGGGCCTTCTTAGAAAGTTTCTTGGAATTGGTGAAAGACTAGGATGCGCTAGTAGAGATAGCTAGCCTATTACACCGACAGGAGGATGGAAGGCAGATTCGAACAGTGAATCGACTGCATAGAAAGAAGACAAGAAGGGAAATGAGGATGAATGCACAGATTGGTGCATTCAATGTCAACTCCATTATTATAGATTTGGGGTTGGATGTGGATATATTGACAAAACATATGTGTGAGACAATGGGGAAGCCACAGCTAGTATGGCCCCCAGTGCAGCTTCGACTGGAGAACCAGAGCAAGGTCACTCCCATCGGCCGGTTATGTACCATCCCAGTCGATATAGAGGGACTCAAAACCTATGCATATTTCAACATGATAGAAATAGTTGATAACATGAGCCCCTATTTGATGTTGTTGGGGATAGATTGGGAAATGGAGAACCAAGCCGTGATCAACTTCCAAAAACGAACAATGTCGTTTGATAAAGGCTACGCCAACGTGATGGTGGGCAATGCACAAGTGAACGATAACGAGCTGGCCGTTATGTCGACAACTAATGGAGATTAGGTTCAGTCAAACTGAAGGGTACTGCGGAAGGAAATAAAATAGAAGGAGTGATCCAAGGGAGCACTTGGAGGAATGTTAAAGTGCATGGGGAGTGAGACCATAGAAAGAATGGGTCCATGCATTCATCGATACATTGGATGAGGTACTGCGAAATGGGTACATTGTAGCAGAACTGCAACACGGAACGACTACATGGGAGGAGCTAACCGTTGGGCCTCGCCCAAGTGGGGCAATTTTAAGCAAGAAGGAATTTTGGAACCACGGAGCTGAGCGCAGTTCAGTGAAACATTTTTGTATAAGTTTTTGGGATGCCTACGAAATTGCGTGCAGCACAGCGTCAGAAGAGATGCAAGGAGGCAGTGCTGCGGTGTGTCTAGTCTACGTGGATCTGGAAAAGAAGAGCGTTGGACGGAAGACGACACAGATTCCAGTTAGACCAGCGGTGGTCTATTTTTGGTAAAGATGCTCCAGGAGGACCAAGCGGTGAGTCGGAGCAAAGAGGAAAGAAAGCGACTGGTCACACATGCGGAAGAACCACTACCTGAACCAGTCGCATGAGACCGTTAGAGGAAGAATGAATCGGTCAAAGTGACCTGTTGGAATGCGTGCGGTAGGAGGGTCGATAACGATGTGGGCATGCGTTGGAGGCAGGCCATGACAAAATATTCACTACCAGAAGCCAGCAAGCTCGATGAGCTAGAAACTGTAACGGTTTTGTAAACCTAAGGGTTTTTGCTTGCAAATTGTAAAGACATGACCTACGGGCATGATCTATAAATAAGGCACATTTTGTATGGGAAAGGGTTACTCTTCATTGTTGGGTTATTGAATACTCTCATTTTTGTATTGCTCTCATGATCGATTTGATAACATCTGTTGAAGAACATTTTGTAAAGGCTCTGCAACTGTGTGCGCAGAGGCCGAGAGAGAGAGAGAGAAGAGAGTCTGCAGCTGAGTGCACAGACAAAGAACTGTTGTACCCTTCCCAAAGACTAATATAACAACAGTTCTTGTGGACGTAGCCCCCTTTTGGGGGTTGAACCACGTTAAATACTGTGTATTGTGATTGTTTGTGTGTTTATGTTTACTTATTTTCCTACTTTGAATGTCTAGGTTCTCATTTATCAGTTGTATGTGATTGCTTTTATATGTATTCGCCATAGAGAAGAGATGGGAATAATATTTTAAGTTTTACATGAATAGATGAATGATGATGCGCAGTTTTTCGAGTTGGTGGACGTATCAGTTTATTGAAGATCACAAGTATACGTAGAGGTTTGATCGTGTAACTCTTTGAATACATTGCACTGGAGGTGCACAACCTCGTATATTTCATCTATTTGCATATGTCCTAAAAGCTAATAATCTAAGGTAGTAGATGAATGGTTAAATGTTAGAGTAAAACCCCATAATGGTTAAGTTTGGAAGAGGAAGCATATAACCCCATTGCGCAGTCCTGTTAAGTGTATCCTACTCGAACTGCGTAGCCCTTGGGTGCGCAACGATTAGTTTGTAGAAGTGTGGACCGCAATGTAGTGCATCGTCACACAGTCCTTAGTTTGCAGCACAGGTTTGATAGTGCGTTGTGCAATAGTCCTGTCCGAACAACTCATCACTTCACTATGGAAACCTAATTCCGCAGTGCCCCCATAGCTACACCTCGAATGAGACCTCAGCCTATTCGCAAGTTGTTTCCGAAAGGGCTGGTGAGAAGGGGTTTTGTTGGTTCCTTGAAACCGTGAAGAACTTGGGTCTACATTGGAAACCTCTAGATCAGTACTTAAGCCAACACTAACTATCAACTTTAGCTGGAATTTCAGTTTCTTGGATGAAAACCCCTTCATCCATAGTGCACTGCAGGTGAAACATGAGAGGGTGCTTGAAGCAGTCCCGATGGAGAAACCAATGGGATTACAGTGGAACGTGACGCCAAAGATGTTTTTGGAATGTTACAACGTGACTGGAGGACTTGGATGACCCGCAAGTTGTTTACATACCAGAGTTGGAAGGAATCCAGGATGTCGAAGCACCAGATATACCCTTTGACAAATTTCAGCATCCACTGTGCCTCAAGAAGGTTAATATTGGGTCGGAAGAAGATCCCAAGTTCGCAACCATAGGATATTATTGGGATGATGCCACAATCCCAAAATTCAAGGATCTACTACACGAATTTCAGGATTTGTTCCCAACAAAATTTCCGGAAATGAAATGCATTTCCGGGGAACTAGGAGAAATGAAGATCCCACTGAAGCCTAATGCAAAACTGGTTAAGGAGCGACCTTATCGATTGAATCCCATGTACAAGGAGCGAGTGAAAGCCAAACTAGAGCGAATGTTGGATGCAGGAATCATAGAACCAGTAGAAGAATCTGAATGGATTAGTCCGATGGTGGTCCAAGGTAAGAAAACCGGCAAAGTCAGGATTTGTGTCGACCTATGGAAACTAAATGACACATGCGAAGTGTCAAAAGGTGCTGGAGCTAGCTAGTGCGGAAAAGGAAAGAAAAAAAATCAACAATATTGAGTCTATCGACAAAACAATTGCAGATTATAGAAGAAGCGACGAGGTTCGACGTCTATCGATGGCTTCCACAATGCGAATGGGTCAAATCCAGTCATAAATGCAGGAGTTAAGCCATGATGAACAGCGGTGAAAATGGGTAACGGTACAATTAATAACCAACGCATGCGGATTTGGTAATAATTGTCCAAAATCGACAAGATGGAGAGGACACGACAAATCAAAACTATAAATGTAGGGGAAGGGAACAGTTCGACACACTGTGTGTTAAGCAAGAAACTGCATGGTAGCGCATGGTAGTTTACATTTCAAGCACATTCACTGAAGAACGTCCACAACCAACATTGATCATGCCTGAGCAACCAGAGATCGTTTCTGGAATATCATTCAGAAAGAAGAGGAGCACCAATCGACCTACATACACCGACCAGAATCCAAAGAGTGGGACCAGCAATTCAGCGCGGCTTTCAGAAGGAAAATCAATCACTTCAAGCAATACTCAAAAGGAAACAACATCGCGAGGAGGGCACCCTGACCCAACAATACCAGGGTATGTACCGCCAAGCAAGGAAGGGACACCAACGATTTGGGTGAGTAAAAATGCAAGATATGTAATCAAGAAGCCTCCGATACTGAAAGGAGTTCCTCACATCAGAAACATTGTGGAGAACTTGCAAAATCTACAATATAGCGACCATGACCTCATGAACTACCCAGAATGCACAAAATCCACATACATTAATGTTTCGCATGGAGAAGGAGGCCCGATCACGAAGGAACCAGTGAAGTGGGTGTTGGGATTGGAGCCATCAGGATTACTAGGCCTCACCCAAATACTGCACTTTGGGATAATGGTGCAGTTGAATGTGTGCATCAAGCAATTACTCTCTTGTTTCCATGGAGGATACCTATGGCTGCATGAAAATATCATGGTCACAGTCGACCTGATTTCAAGAATCACCGGACTACCCAAGGTTGGGGAAGACCCTTCCCAATTCTTTTAGGGGAAGGAAAATGACAAGAAGCTTGCTGTGAGGCTAAAGACGAAGTATGGAGTGGAGAAAAAATCCAGAGGATACTTAATCAACATGATTAAGGACCAAGCTGTTAGGGTTGCAGCAAAAATACTAGCAATCAAGTTGGTGTGGAAGAAAAGGTCGAAAGAATGCACATCGAGCATCATTGCGTCCGCAGAACAATGTGCCGCAGGAGTACAAATGAATTAGTCGCTCTTCCTGCTAAATGAGTTGATGGAGGACGTCGTTGCAGCACTGGAAAAGGGAGTCCATTCAAATATTCCTAGCTTTTGATGTTGGTCTCACTGGTAGGATGGAGGGAGCCAACGCACTATCAAGGCATGGAAATAGTAGAGGCTAAGATACGAGAAGGTGTGCGGTACCAAAACTTGTGGGAGACAACTGACAAAGAACAACAAGAATTCAACATTGTACAATTCTACCTGTTCATAGACATGATGCGAATATATGAGCAAGCAATACCATGGATAACCGAACAAGCAACATGGAAGTATCTAGCAATTGCAAGGATATCGGTCGAATCCAAAACAATTTACATTTAGGAACGGGAAGATAAGCAGAGGTAGTGGATTCCAACACAGTACAAGCTCACAGAGGAGGAATCGGATGACATCATTAAAGGATGGCCAGCGGAATAGAAAATTCCAGTAGCAGAGGAGGAGCTATCAGATCTGGAGAATGGGAAGTCAGAAACTGGACCAAATCCACTAGAGGAAGATAAGGACTCATCTAGTTGACAAGAGGGCGCAGGAGAAGGCGATCCTGTGGAAGAACAGTCTCATACAATTAGCCACGATGGGGCCTCATCGGCCACCTCCACAGATTCAGAACTAGAAGCACAACGTGAAGAAACAAGAACAGAGCATAGGATGGATCATGGCGAAGGAAGCACAAGTGGTGGTCTTCCTGAGGAGAAAATTAACAGGCTCCTAGAGAAAATAACAATGGTGGTAGAAGAAAACCGCACAAAGGTGATACAACATTCAACAAAATATTTTTACTAGGTAAATCAACTACTATCAACACTAGCTAATTCAATCATAGAGACAAGGGTACCGCAGGGGGAAGTCCCACCTAGTCTATCAACAAGAAGGGTCGAGCTGGAGATCGGCACAAACCCGAGGTTAGTACAAATTCTGCCAAATGTAATGACAACAAGTGATGAAGAGTTGGATGTGGAATTAAGAAAGCATGATTCAATCATGGTAGATTTCAATATACTATTGATATTGTCATTGCATCGAATTCAAACCACAGCAAGTGCAGAACTCAGCAACCACGAGGCCGCAACGCATGACCAAATGGTAAAATATAAACAACAGGAGTGGAACAGTGAGACGGAGGCACACCATCTCCAAGAAGATAAATCCAAAGCCTTGGTCGAAAAAACAAAGTCTATGGAGGATAGAGAGGATAGAGAGCGGTGGAGAATGCGATATCCAAGGCATGCGAGGAATCCCTTGAAATAGATTAGGATATGCTACCAAAAGCGAAAGCCATCTTGTTAGGTGTAGCTATCTCCGATCTGCGAAAAGAGAACGAGGCATTGCAGGAAAGGGATAGAAGAGGCTGTGATAGAAGAGGCTGCGACGGAGATCACAAAGATGGAAAAGACAGCCCAAAAAATTGTTGTAGAGGTTACCGATTTCTGGGGAAGTTTAGTACAAGACAAATAGTTGCACTAGCTGAACACGCAACTCGTCGAGGCAAAGACACAACTGGAATCGCTAAGGGGATCGCTTAAGACGATGTCCCTACTCACACAAATGACAAAGGTCACAGAGCTAAAGGAACTCCAACATCGAGTGAATAAGGCAAGGGAAAGGAAACATAGGAGAACAACGCACCTAGATGAGATACAAACAAAGGAAGAACAGTTGGCCATGCAGGAAATGGAAAGGATGGCATAGGTCAAGCAGAATCTGGAAGAGGTGCAACAGATGAGTGGCAAGCACACAACGAAACAACAGGTAGAAGATTGTGCAGTACTCAAAGTATTAGCAAAACAAGTTGTCGACCAGATTAGAGTTGCATACGATGATTTCAAATTCCAAGTAAACACACCAGAGGTGTCCAGCTGAGGTGGCTCGAGGGCGAGTTACAAGTTTGTGTTGGGGGCCTGTTGGCACGGGGTTAGAGTGCATGAAGTGCAGAAGCTGAAAATGACAAAGGGGTCATCAGAAGAGGAAAGGACCATTCGCGAAGGATAAGAAGCCGACGAAAGCACAAATTTTGGTCCATGTTAGTTAGATTTGCTCATGTGGACCATTTTGTAATTGCCTTAGGTATCTATAAATATAAACACAAATTGTAATAGATAGGCATCCTAGAATCGAAGTAAGATAGAATATGTATAGATCGTAGATGGTGATATCTAGCATCTATGTATTTTTCTGCCTTCAGCAAGTTTTGCTCTATGTATATGGATTCGTGTTAAGTCATTTGTAACTGTTCCTGTGAAGGTTGTACCGTAGATTTTGAGATGAGTTAATGCCTAAGGATGTTTGGTTATGTCTATATTCTATGTTTCTCTTTTTGTCTCCATGTTATGAATGATGAATGCTATCTTAATGATGCGATGTGTTTAAGGTTTTGTTGCTCTGCCGATTAATCTGTAATGCAAGATGATGCGAATGTCATTTACATGTTGGTTATGCAGATGTCAAATGTATATGTGAATTGTTAGTATAATGCGAAGACATATATCTGGTTTCTGTAGAAACTAAGTAAGGATTAACGCATGTCTTCTCCCTACTGTGGAAACTTGGTTCCTGCAGCTGCCTTGAACATATCGAGTGAGACCTCACTCGCTCTACGGGTGTTGCTGGAAAGGGTAAAACCTTTATGGGCCAATGCTTAAGGGTTTCTGGTTGGTGTTTGTTGACAACAGTGCGGAGTGAACCCCTATCGACAGAATTGTGTCAACAATAACTATGTTAAGGACCGAGATGAGTTGAGAAGAAGAAAATTGTGTTTCACTTGTCAATAGCCATGGGTTCCTGGGCATAGATGTGTGTTATAGCTTAAAATGACACTTCTCCATCTGTGACGACACTTGCATCGCTTGGTCGCAGGACGACACTTCTTGAGATCAAGTTTAGTCACACAATAGGACACTTGTGGATGGAAGGGTCATATGGGACACTTAACATGGTTGAAATTACCTCACTCCTGGTCCATTTAATGGTCATAACCCTTAGGAACACATCTCCAGACCAAACCACCTCCTGAAAATCATTAGAAAACCCTATTTTGGCCATATTTCCACATGTACGCTAGTATCCTATGCAGAGAGTAGCGTCCACCTTGAAAAGTACGCTGGTTTGCAGTAGGAAGAGTAGGGTACTTTCCTGAATCAGTCAAAATCTCGAATTTTGGTCAAATTGGGTTGGTTTGGGAACTTCCTGATCGGTTATAACTACTTTTCCCCTCCTTCATTGACTATATAAGGAAGATAGAAGGGCCATGAGAGGGGACCAAGCCCATAAAATTTTTATGTTGGAGGAATGGAGACCCTCATCCCCCTCTCTTGTGCCTCAGTTTCTGATAAACCCTAGCACAACTGATTAGAGGCTGGGATCCTTGGAGAACATAAGCAAGAGATCTTGAATCTAGGTTTTGTGAAGTGCCAAGCTTGAAGGAAGGTATAATTTTATGTACTTGCTTCATTCATTAATAAAGATTAGATGTTCTTCCCTTTCCAAATATGACCTATTCATGTGTGTCTCAGATTTGATTACCGCACGGGGGGGTCAGTTGGTAGGCAATATCCTATCACGTCCATTCATATTGGGGAATAAACTATGATATGGAAATGAGAAAATATATTGCCTTGTATTAAGGGGCCAAGGGGTATTAATTATGTTATACAAAAATACAAATATTTAGGGTATATTTTATTACATTTGTGTAGAAGCGGTGGGTGGAGGCAGAGGGAAAATCATAGGAAAAGAAGTGTTACAGGAACCAGAAAAATCATACGGTCAGACTGGTTTCAAACAATTTACGGATCAAACCACTGCTATAAACGTTTTTTGACCGGTTCTATATGGAACCGTTTTTTCATCAAACTGACCAATCCATATTGGTTCCGAATGGAGCCGTACGGTAGACCAAAAAACTAAAATTCTAAAATTAAAAAAGAATGTGGGTTGACTCTAGTCTTTCTATCTGTGGGTTGACGGAGTTTGAGGCCTCTGAGCCTAAGGATTCAAATGATTTTGTTGATTAGATTTAGATGATTATGTTGATTCAGACATGGATTGCACTCGATGCTAACTTCTATTTTGGTTCTATGCACTCTTATTTTCTATATACATGAGAAACTTTGGATATTTGTGTATAATGTTTTGAATTCACATGGATGCACATGAATATATATATAAGTTTTCAAAATTTGAATATTTTATGTGCTTTTGGTGGACCGATTTTGTGATCCGTTTTTTTCTTCTTCCAGTTTTGGTCTAGTTCTGGTTCTCGAGGTCAGCTAGTTCGACCATTGGTTTGGTTCTTGTAACCTTGAGGATAAGGGCATGAGGTATTGAGTTTGATGGACAAGTGATACTCAATCGGGATGTCGGATGGTTGATGTTGGTGCTCTATTGAAGTGTTTTCATGTTGCTCATGTGCTTGGTTGGTTAATGGATCTTTAACTTATTAATGGAATTGAGGTAATCAAGGATTAGGATTTCTATCTTTTATGTGATTGTTATCAATTGGAAGTGTAGTTTAGGTGCATATTTTGTGTCTAGAAATCATGTGTTTTTTTATGCCTTTCAATGTAGCTTTCCTCCTTGAGTCCATTTTAATTTTTTTTCTCTAGAAATTTCCTTTTATGTGATCTCTAAAATCAGCCCATCCATTAGAAAGCATATAGGTTTGTTCATTGCAACCTTGTCCCTTTCTAATCTTCCTAAAGAAATCCTCATGAAATCCTTGGTTGACCCCATTTTCCCATTGTATAAAACACTAGTCTTCAATTACTTCATGACTCTTATATTTTACAAAAAACAAAACACTTTGTTTTTCTGAAGTTACTCTTCATTTTCACCATGTACTCCATTGTTAAACTCTAGTAATCCTACCCTAGGGACTCCACCTTTGAGTTGGATAAGAGATAACCTAAAAAGACAAAAAAGGTTAGGTGTGGTGGCAATGAACTCCCTCTTAGTTGTCCATAAGATATCATTGATTTTATTAATTCAATCTTAAGATGCTAGTTAGTGTGCTAACATGGAAGAACACACATCTCTAAGATGATGGATATATTCTAAATGGTAGAAAAATTGGCGGAGGAGGTTGAAAGATACAACTACTGGGCAGGAAACAATGGCTTGTATGATCATCTACTTATTCTTATACAACTAAAAAAGGAGGATAGAAAACCTCCATTTCCTTTTAAATATAATCACGATTGGTTGGCTAAGGAATATTTTAGACTTCTTATTACAAAAAATGAAAATTTTATGATCCTTATTGACAAGATTCAATTATTGTAACATCCCCATATTGCACAATTATTTTTCAATTTAACATAACTCTATATTTGAATACTTTTTGTGAATTGTGCATCATATATTTATATATATTTGCATGTAATAAAATAGATCTTGTTTCTTTTCTTGAAATAAGTAAAAACACAAAATTGTATAGTTACACTAAGATTAACTAGGCACACCCAACTAAACATATGTTGGATCTTACTCCATGAGTTCGCACAACTATCTTAAATAGTCAATTTGGTCTTTAACTCCTTTGAGACGATTAAGAGGATTCTTATTTAGTGATATCCTACTTTTTAGTAGTCCATACATAGTCCAATGCTAAGTCTTATAAGGGATCCATCAGTCCTCTAGGTCATAAAATTGTAAAGTATGGTGTCCAATATTTATGAATAAAGTGACATTAGACAAATTGGACAAGGAGGGTACATTACGGAAGGAATTGTGGGCCCAGGAATGTGTGAAGCATGGAAGGGAGCTCATAATGAAGGCATCTAGAGAGTGTAACTCACCACTAACTAAAAATATCTAGAAGGGGTGCATTAGTGGAGAAAGGAGTCCAAGTGGGTTGTAAATCCCACCAAATGAGGAAGAATCTCCACAAATCAAGGCACGGAGAAATGGTGATATTCCACATGCTGAAAATAGCTAATGAAGGTGCACTAGAGAAGTGTAACTACCCAAGGAGGGTGCATGAGGAGGTAGGTGGGCCCAAATCAGTTGTAACTCCCAATAAAAAAGGGAGGCATCTCCTAATTCGAATTCCAAGGAAGATCAAAGTATCCATGAGGCCAAAAATAAAATCAAAGGGGAAGTTATTGTGTCTCACAGAATCATTCTCTCATGAAAATAATATTTGTTAATATTTTATTTATATTCTTGAGAGAGAAAACTCTAGAAGGATGAATGAAGAATTAGAAAAGAAGGGTGAGGGAACCTATTTGGGAAATTTTGGCATTTCTAATACTAAATTGGAGAGCCATTCATATTTTTTAGCTTCGATGATGTGCCCCTTGCATGTGTATCTAGTTTCCGTGGTGAAAGGCTCCACCTTAGCTAGTAGAGAGGAGAGGTCATTCAGATTTCTCTACAGAGCTTCATAGATATGAATGTATAGAGTATTGTGTTGAGTGTTTTACCGTAGGTTATAGGTTTTGACACTATTATAGGCTACATTCATGTTGGTATGGTTTTTTTTGGGTGTGTTTGGGATTGCTAAGTGTTGGTTTGGAATTTTTGCTGTTGTGGGTGTTCTAATTAATAATGACCCAATGTTGAAGGGGGCCGAAATGGTGGTTATGGTTTTGATACTTAAATGAATTATTTGGTTGTGGGATTTGTTCCATTTCTTTAAGAGCATTGTTTCCAGTTGGGAACACTTTTTGTTTCATTGAAAAAGGTTTCCATTGTCCGAGATATGGCCATTTTACCGGATCCATGATTTGGAATTCTATTTTGAAATTTTCTACTGGTTGAGGAAGACGCACCAGTGAGTGTTATAATATTACATGGATTGTCATATTGGATGTATTTCACTCTTATATAATGGATGGAACACTAGAGAATTTTGATCTGCAATTTGGGATCGGAATTTTCCTGTAGAGGGTGCATTTGTTGGAACAAATCTCTCATTTGGAGCAGTATTTCCCTTTCTTTTCTCAGTTATTTTCTAGCAGCCATCTATCATCTGTTTGTTGTATATTTATTTATTTATTTGCAGATTCTGTAGAATACATCAATGTCATTACTATAAATATACATTTCATAGTAATATTCAGAGTGATTCTCCCATGTTGTGTTCAATATTCAAGTTACTAGTTGATCTATGTGTAGATTTGTTAGTGTGGTCGTGCAATCATAAGTTTATGCGTATGAAACCTTCATACAATTTCTTTGGGGTCTGTTAGTGATATGTTTAGCTTAGTTTGGGTGTGTTTGATTCAAGTTGGAGTTGTTTTGTTGAACTCGAATTGCTCAGATGTGTTTGGAAAGAGTTTGAATTCGAGACAATCTTTGCAGTGGATTTCGAGTTAGTCTTCCTTGGTTCGAACTGGTAGTTGTGTGGTTATTCTTGCTTGTTTGAATCTGAAATATAAGTCAATTCCTATTGTTATATTGGGCCAATATCTCTTCATTGAATCTGATGATGTGATTTGTACTTTCCATGCTTCAACATTGATGATAAAGAGGTTGCATACAAAGTGTTTGAAGAAGGCTCTAAACTAGACTTAATAACCAGCCACCAAAACTTTATATCAGATATGATTTGGGCACATTATAGTGATTTCAAATTATATTTAATGGGATGAACATATTTATTCAAATCCTAAATTATAAATCACATTCCTCTGTTGTTGAACTAGAACATCTCATAATCCTTCATAAGCCATTGTTTGGATTAAGTTGGAGAACAATATACTCTCCATTGAATAGTTTGGAGTTAATGTGCCTAATTTTCCACATTGGGTACATTACACCGCAATAGTGTTGCCTTATCCAAAGAAGCAAGATGGTTCCTTTAGCTTCAATAAAAATCAATTCAATCAGCACACCTCCATTCAAGGCTCATGTTGCACAAAAAGGTGAGGTTGACCAATATGAATACAAGTCAAAGAGAATCAAGGTGAAGAAATGTCATTCAACCCTAACAAAGAAAAACAACATAAAGCTTAAGAAAGAATGTGGGTATTCTAACTCAGAGAAGCTTAACCTACAAGGGAAATTAGCTAAGAAGTCGGTTGTTCAAGCATGAGCAATTTTTCCCTATAAGATCTAACACTAAACCTTCAACCAAAAAGGTGACACATTCTTTGAAATTTAAGCTAAAGATAAATGGGATTACAACCATGAAACTGGATGGTGTATCACAATCTACAGAGTTGCATTTAGAAAAAGAAAAAAAATCTTAGACAGATGTACCATGATGCAAAAGAAGTAAAATTCATAACTATGTCAAATGATTCTAACATTGCTACCCCATCTACGTCTATGAAGCATCTTATAGCTGCTGCACAGGCTAAGCAAGAACATGCACATTCTACGGCTCTGCAACATTCTATTTCAATAGAAGAAACTAGGAATTATATTCTGTTTATTTCTAGTCCTTCACCAATCTGAGGGAGTATTTCAGATCAATTCACCACTCCAACTTCACTTTGATTGCGAGGCACCCAAGGATACAAAGGATGCCATTGCCCATACAGAATAAAAAAATCCCATATTTAATGTTAGGTTGATTAGCTCAATTAATGACATGCACATTCGATCATCATTGTCAAAGACATGTTACGTTGGTAATTAACATTGTATGTTCAATTAAGAATGTCACGGATATTAGCTTGATCGAAAACATGTGTGTTGGAGAGGCATGTTAGGTTGGTCAACCCCATCAATAGCATTTATTTCAATTACAAATGCTAGAACCATGTCATGTTGGTCAACCCGATTAACAATGTGTACATTTGGTTACCATCATTAGAGACATGTTAGGTTAGTCAACTTGATTAAAAACTTGTATGTTTGGTTACAATTATTAGAGCCCTATTTGATTATTCAATGCAATCAAAAGCATTCAAGTTTGGTACTATTTTCAAATTTTGTTTCATTGGTCAGCTTAGTCAACGTCATGTACACTTTATTATGTTTATTAAAATCATACAAGGGTACTAAATTTATTTACATTAGGGAAAAGCATCAATGGGGGGTTACCTTTTGGGTGAAACCAGGGTGTTATTATTGCCCCAACATGAGTTCAATTTTACCATGTGACATATTCACCCTTCATATCTTAAACTGACTTCATGAGGGTATTTTTTATTGTAGAGGGTCCTAGATGCAAGTCTTGGGTAACTTTAGCAAAATCGATACCCCCTAGTTTCCACTGTCAAGCAAAATAGATGGTTTCCTAGTTTTTTAGATGCTTTTAACACACTATAATATCTAAAACCAAAAATTTGTTGCCTGTTATGGTCATTGAAAAAATTTCAACCACACAAAAAGTAGGTTAAAATTCATAAAAAAGGATAGCATCCATTGATCCAACCCACCACCCCTCCTTAATTGACCTCCTTGATTTCTCTTGTTGGAATTCAACTCCACTCCCCTACTACAAGCCACTCTCTTCATTGTTACGTTTGTGTGCATATTTCCAAAAAACATCACCAACTTGACCAATGCAATACTTTACAAAACAAATTAAAAAGTGTTGTTTCATCTACACTATGTATATGGAAGATACGCGTATACACAATATATATATATTCCTACTCTTAAATTGAGTCAAGATTCCTTAGATTTCTATGAGGCTCCTTTAGCTGCAACCCTTTACTACCTTGACAACCATCGAATCTACAAAGATCCCTGTATTGATCTCATGACCACCTCCATTTTGCAGAGATTCCCTCAATTGATTTCATGACACCCTCCATTCAAATCATTGCTTACAATTGCACATATTCACTTGCTTGAAAACATGACAAACACTAAATACAAACAATGCTACATTTATGGTGGTACTATATAGGCAAATATACATCATAATCTATCCACTAGCATAGATCCATCTTAAGCCTTGAAATGATCCAATTTTTTTAGGTGTAATTTTTTTGATGTGTAAAAAATTTAAGTCAAAAACTTTACACCTCCAAGTTCTTGATAGATATAAATTTAAGACACATTTAAGATGGATCTATATTGATTTTAATTTTTTGATTTTATGAATAGACATATTATTCTTTTGTGATGTAAGTTATATTTCCATGACATTGTTGTCCACATTACCCAATTTACATGAAAACATGTCTCCGATAGGTGTTCTACTCTTGATACAATATACAACTAACCATTTATAGTAAAACATGCATGGCCATAAATACTTCATAGCTCGTGCTTACTTCCCATGGATAACTCCTTCCATATCAAAGTGCATCAACAAGGTAGAGTGATCCTCACGGCAAGGAAGTATTACAAACTTACGGCGGGAACCCCTCACTCTCAAATTCTACGAGAACGTGAAAAAAGAGGCAAAGGGAGTAAAAATTTCCAATACGCGATGAGGTTAAGAATAAATAAAAAAGGGGGCAAATTTTTTTCTCTATCACTCAAATTCACTCCTCCCTGCCTCACTCAAACAAGAAAATCTAACAAAGAATAATTTTATCCGTTCCCCCAATTTTCAAAACCCTCATTGATTCAAGGGTTTTGAATTTGCATTCGGCTTTCCATCTGGGTACGAGGATCAATCCTCCAAAGCAGGATAGAGCCGAGCCATGGGGAAGCGTGGCAGGAGTTCATTAGATGACCTAGATTCCTCCAAGGAAGAACAACCACAAAACAGAGAATCAAGTCTCGGCGATGAAGAAGACCAGGAAGAACTTGAAGTCATAACCCGACTAGCGACAGAACTGAGTGGGAGTGGTATATCCTACCTGGAAAGCGTGTGTAATCAACCCCCTTGTCGTTGCCAATATCGGTAAGCTTGTGTAATCAATGCCAATAGAAAAAATAAGGGTGATCCCTGACAAGAATTAAGTTAACCTGGTCTAGCCTTGAGAATGTTGTTTCTCCCAGAGCCCACGAAGATGTTTAAAATGCATTGGGTGAATGCCTTCCTAACTTAAACCAATGGAAGTTTTGTCTTCTTAAACAAATGGTTTTTAACCTAAAGAAAAAGCTGTGAAGGAATACCAAGCATATATTCTAGAGCTGGTCGAACCTTATAGAAACATAGCATGGTTGTTTGCTCAACTAGCTGGATAGGAGTCCACATCTTGTATTTATATGTATGTGTTTATTTTCATCTATTGTACTCTACAAAATAAAGTGCTTCTTTTATTGGGTAGAGTTTATTTCTAAAAACGTTCACCCCAATTGCTAGAGTACTGAAAACAAGTATGTTTTACCTGTCTTATTTTTTTCCCTGGGCTTAAACAAGACTTTTGATAGTTTGCCAATTTGGGTTGGTGTTGACCAAAAAATTGAGCTTGTACATTTGCGGTAACTTTTTTTTGGAAGCATAAGGTCCAATATAAATTTTCAAAAATCCAATACTCTTTTATGATAAATGTGAAATAGATTATTCTGGAAAGAGACATCGATTCATTTACCCCTGAAGACATAATATTTCTAATGGGAAAAGAGGAGAAGATGATGAATACTTTCTTTTAATTTGGTCTCATTCATGTTTTCTATCCAATCTTTGTCAAGGATCTCTTATCTTCTTTGCAATTATAAACACTTTTTCATTGTAATGATTCAAAGAGGGGTTCTGATCAATTATTTACAGAAATTGGGTACTTGTTATACAAAGTTGTATCATTGTTTCCATGTTTTGTGTGTCATGGGAATTTTATTTATTTATTATGTTAATATCTACCCTTATTCTCACGCCCCTAAATATTTTAATTATGATTCAATGGTTTTATTTCCCTAGGTTCCAATCAGTGTCATGGGGAGATGTGGAAATATAAACCTTGGATTTGATTTGATCTTGGCTACATTATTATTGTTTTATTGAAAGCCTTATTTTATACTTGAACCTGTTTTTCATGAAAAATAAATTCGATTCCTTGTTTTTCCAGAAAATCCTTCATCCTCAAGTAAGTTGTGTTCCTTTATAAGATTTATAAGATTACTAGTGAGATTTGAATCTCCTTATTAGCAGCTTGCTTAAGTTAAGATTATTGCACTGAGTTGCCTCTGAGGCTATGACCTTACCTTATTGCTCATAGCAAGATTAATTCTCAAATCTGCATGGGTGTTGATCAACCTTCCTTAAATATCCTTGATTTTCATCCTCCATCGGCCTTGTCCAAGTTTTCTTTTCCAGCTCCATTGAATTTTAGGCCAACTTATCATTTTGAGAACGAATATAAAAGCAACTCTTTTATAGGGTGACTATTCATAAGCTACATTTTCCAATAAATTATTTTGTTGAAATGGTTGAAGTGTCCAAATGGAAAATTGCTCGTTAAAAGTGTTGCTCTACACTTATATTAGTATTTTTGGCCTTTGAATTTTTTAAAGATTTAGCAAGTGAAATCAAGAGATCTCTAGGTTGTCTCTGCTTTACATAGTTTTTCCATTATTTCCTGTGTGTAAATGTTATGTTTTATTAAGTCAATGGATTTTATCTTTTGGTTTTGTAGGCCCAACAAAACTAGTGAGTGTAGAGCTTGCAAAGCGTGAAAAACAAAGGCTCAAAGAACTTATGAAGCTAAAAAGGAGAAGCTTTCCAAAGTTTTGGCTCAGCAAAATGCTGCAATTGATGCCGACATGGTGATTTGAAATTTATTTGTCACTTGTAACCCATGTGCACGTACATATTAGTCAGAAGCTATACATCATGGATAGATGAACGCTCTCCTCTGATATGATTTTAAGTTTCTTATATCCCCATATAATTGAATGTTTTTATGTGCTTTCTAGATTATATTATCTCTTGTAACTATTGATTGTACCACAGAGCTAAGTGTAGAAAGAGAGCTCATAATACTAATGTTTAACCCTTTTGTGACAAATGTTTCTATTGTTTTTGGAATAACAAGGAAATAGGGAGATTGAATTTTCTTTTGCAACAAACAAAGATATTTACTCATTTCGCTCAGGGTCCTGATGCAGTAAAAGAGAAAAAAACCAAGGTCAGGTGAGTGTTGTGCATTTAATACCGAAGAAGAAGAGCACCTTAAAGAAAAGTAGAACACTCTCACTGGTGCCAAGAGCACAATATCAATGACACAAACACCTTTTATGAATATTTTACTTCTTGTAGCATTTGAATTGTATACATTTTTCATTTGTGAGAATTTTGGTTGTATAGTTTTTTTAAACCGTGTCTTTCTGTGTTTCCATTGTGTACAATTCATTTTGTTGTTTCCAATGGCTATTGCATCACAGTTGCTGGTACCATAATTGACACCACCAATTTTTTTAAGATTTTTTGAAATGGTTGCAAAGACATGCATGGGTCATAATAGTTCAAAATCTCAGATTTACCCCTGGAGGTGTGATAAATCAAGACAAGAACACCCAACTACTCGTGAAATGTAAAGAGTTGCAAATAGTGAAGAAATGTGCAAATGTTGTACTATAATGGATTGTACAGATCCAAGCTTGTTTGGGTGGACCATGGGGATGTATGGTTATTTGTAGAGTCCTGATAGAAGCAACTTGTTAATGGAAGCTCAAAGTTTAGAATCCAAGGCCCAACGTTGCTTTAGCATAGAGTCCAAGACACTGAGTAAAATTAGGCATTGGAACCTTGTCAAAATTATGAGTATGGCCTCCAATTTGAATGTCAAAACCATTATACTCCAATTCATTCCCAATGGTAGTTTATATATGAATTTGCACAGGAAATGTACTCATTTGACTGGGCAAGGAGGCTCAGAATTGCTGCGGGCATTGCACAGGTGCTTGTGTAGTTACACTAAGAAGGTGGAATCGGGGAGATTGTCCACTATGATGAAGCCCAACAATATACTTCTTGATAGAAATTTTTGAGGTGTACATTAATGATTTTGTAGGGGTACGGTGTAATCTTCCATAAGCAAAGAATTCTCGACATGGTAAATTTGGAACAAAGAGAGCGATGCCTTTATGGCTTTCACAATGACCATTTTTATGTCAATTCAACTATTCAAATGATCTTCAAAACGATCATATATCCAAATCAATAGCAAGGGTCAGTCACTACCGATCCTTCATCCATTGAGGACAGTCTTATCGATGACTCCTCTGCATAATTCCTATAAAGACCTTCAGGACGAACGAGAACATAGGATCGAGTAGTTGGGATTGTACATATACCATGCAACAAGATATCATGTGGCATGACATCACGAGAAAGGATATAATGCCAGACATTGTGTATATGGATCAATTATTAAGCAGAAAGACAGTGTAACTATAATTCCCATCGCCAAAGGCTTGACGATGAGAACTTGTTGATCTGCAACATCGTTCCAAATGGAAGCTTGGATAAAGCATTGCACAATAGGTCCAATCATCCTACTAGGCCTCTGCCGTGGGAATCTATGATGAAATATAGCCAAGGGAACCTTCAATGGAAATGGAAGTTGAGATGAGATTATTATATAGAGAAACGAAGGCAGTCTTATCCATTCCATTACCACAAAGAAAGGGAAACATATCGACTAATTTTCTGTTGTCAATAACAAATACAATTTGCTTACTTGGCCATAACCTGGTGCCTTATCTGCTTGGGAAAAGTAGTTAAATGTACAGAGTTCATCTTATTTGCAACCTGCCAATGTGGTCAACTATTATATTATATGTTTCTTAGGCCATGGAAATTAAAGATGATAAGGAAGGGAGAAATGTGAAAACATGCTGCAAGAATATAAAGTTTTTGGTGGAAGCTCTCACGGACTGTGGTACAGGTCTATAAGAGTCAGGGGCAGAGCTAAGGTTCACATATTGTAACTTCTCTTCCTATATAATCAAGCATATTTAACCTCCACATCTTCTTTTCATTGCCAAGAATAAAAGTAACGGTTCTAGTTAAAACTTATTGTGGTTTAAATTTCTGCTTCATGTATAAGTATTATGTTGATGCAGAGACATGTTCTAAAAGATTTTTATTTCAGCTATAGATCATAGTGCCTTTGTTTTAAGCCTTTTAGACATACTTCTGAAAATGATTAGAAATTATTTGCTAGTCACATGTGTTTCAATTGTGTTGTTGGATTCATGGTAATATACTCAACAATCTCTTTAATATTTTTGTTATAAACTTGAGACTCCATTTCCAAATAACTGGCCACTGATCTGCCTAGCATGTCATCCCTCAGATCCATCCCTCAATCTTTTATTCTTAGCCCTGTTTCACTTTAATTAATTTTAAAATATGCACATATGCACTTAATTTGAATGTTTTTGTCGATTTATTCAGAACAACCATCTTTCTTTCAATTCATATGAGGGATATCCCTCTGGTCCATAAAATCTTGAGACCTATAGCAGGTTAAGATGTGCCTGGCGTTTTCATGTTAACAACCCATGATACCTTAGTGCACCAACAATAGTATTTGTCTGTTTAAAGAAAAGCAGAGAAAAGCATATTCAATTCTATCCTTTCGCCATGACATCAAAATCTATGTGACCTAGCATGAAACCATAATTCTAATTCATATGATGTTGCCACCTTTTCAACAATTAAATTTTATAGATATAACTTTTATTTATGCCTTGCTTGAAGAATTAGATAGATATGTTGACAACTTGGTTTTCTAAGAATGACTTTCAACATAAGTGGTAAGGTAGGATTTTGGATAAAAAAACTCCATAGTGTATGACTAGCCTAGTTTCATGGTTGCACAATGGACTCATAGCAGAATGCGAAATTGTCTACTTTATCATGTTCTTTCATTCATAAACCCTACTGTTGCATTTTGTGCTTTATTTGTATCCCTAAAGTTGTTTTTTATTTTAGAAACCGTATAAGATCTACATTGGTCATAAACTAACAGACGTTGCTTCCTTTTAAAAATAAGGCTACCATAAACTCGATCTAGAAAAACTATACATTTGTAACTGAGTGGGGATGTTGACATGATTATGCAATTGCACGGTTTCATTGTTGAATTGCAATTTCATGTTGATGAACAAGAAGAGTAAAAAAGGTTTTGTGCAATTGAACCAGAATTTTGCACAATGGATTCCAACCATCATTTAGGGGCCAAAAAAATTGAACAAGAGTTCTATACAATGGATTATTACACCCATAATTTAGAGGTTGGACAATCCTTTTAAGAAGAAGGCTACGATAATATTAGTCATAAAAGTGTTTAAACATGTGACCTCATGGAGATGTTAACATGATTATACAATTGCACATTCATAAACGAGAGGGGTAAACAAGGCTTCATGCAATTGAACAAGAGTTCCACACAATGGAGTCCACCCATCATTAAGAAGTGGGACACTTTTATCTTTCCATTGCACATGGTTTCTTGTTCACTTAATCCTAAATTGTATGTGGACAGTCTAGGGAGAGTGTCTCTTGTCGAGTGGAGGGGTTCACAATTGCAATTTCATAGATGTTAACAGATGATGAGGGTATAATACTTTCATAGTGGTTTCTTTCATTTCTACAACACAATGGCTCCTTCAATAAATTGAACTAAAGATTGACTTACCAAGGTCCATAAAGAGAATGTATCGTGATGAAGTTTTAGAGTTTTATCAGCATGTTTTCCACTACTATCTTAGATTGTCAGTGCTTCTTTGGTTGAGTTGTATGAAAGGGAAGGTTGGATTACCATATCCCATGAGAAATTGATTTTATTTTTGAGGATGCATCAGGACGGAGGTTTGAAGTTTTTTCAGCCTGCTATTCCACAAGTATCTTAGATTGATAGTTCTTTGGTTGAGAGTAACTAGTCGACTTAGAAACTCTTCCTGGAAAACATAGAAGCTAGTTGTAGTTCATAATGTCTTATCTCTAGAGTATTGGAAGACATTGGAGCATCTGAAGGGACCAAAAAATTGATGGGATGCTAATATAGAAATGGTTTTATATATGATGAGAGTGTTATGTCCCTTGTTAGGAATTTTATTAAAATGGCAATTTTCCACCTTTTTTTTCCCTAGTTCGACCTTTGACTAGTTTTGATCTCTAGGTCCCAAATTTGCCACAAATGATCCCAAATCTTTTGAGAAGGTATATAAATGATATTATAACATAAATATGTGTTTCAGGGATGCCTTTGGACCTTTAAAATACTTATGCAAATCCTCTTTCAATTCTGATCAATGTAGGTAACTTTACTAGTGATTTTCCTTTGACTAGTATTGGTCTCTAGGTCTCAAATTGACTCCAAATGCCTTCAAATCTTCAAGGAAGGTGTATGAATGATATTATAACTTGAATATGATGTTTATGTATGACATATGTCCACCAAAAGACCTCTGCAAACTCTCTTAAGATTCTGGACCAATTATGCAATTTTACTAGTAATTTGGGGTTCAAATCCCCCTGGGGTAAGTACTGAAAATGGCTTCCCAAATGCCTCCAAACCCACTCAAATTTATGAAAAGAGGTATGTAATGTGTTAATTATTTTATTAAAGTCTCATATGCACCATTAATGAATTATTACAACTGTTCTCACCCTCTCCCATTCAACTTCAAAAATCCCCAATTCGACCTTTGGGGGAAATGGCACTATTTCACCTCCCAATACAACTAAACTGAGTAAAAATGCATCAAATGCTCAAGTACAGTACATGAAACTTGTATAAGACATCCATGGAAGTATATTGATCACAAATATATCATAGAATCATCCATTCATTCGAAATCATCATCAATACATTGGCTCACAACAAGGTAGTGGGGAAATGACATTGTTCTTCCATTAAAAATGAGATTTATACATTTCTACTTGGAATTTCGACCTGAAACTTTTTGGAGATGAAGAACAGAGTATTTAATTCATATTACAAAAGAGATGGGGAATTAAAATCTTCCCCAAAGAGTACAATAGCTCACCCAAAACGCCCTCCCGCAAGGATCAAGAATATGCCATCAAAACTGGAAATGGTTGAAGGAGTGAGTTGCAATAGAAGAAACCATGAGCTGCCCTGTAGATTACACCTAAAAATAAATACTCCATTAAAGCTCCAAATGAAAGGTCTGAATGGCCTTTCCAATTACCAACTTGGATGGGAATCTTTCACCCTCGAAATTGGCTAAGCGAAGAAACTAGTCATCCACTAGCTCTCCCACTTCACAAATGCAATTGCAAATTCTAAAAATGATCGAAAGCTGGTTTCATTCTTTGTTATTGACATTTATAAACTTCTAATTTCCTCCATGGGTTGAATTCCTTCCAAGAGACTCATGCCAACTCAAGTTGGGAAGAGATTCCAAAGAACACCACTTGTACAACAATTCCTAGTCTCCCACTTCCACCAAATCACATGTGGAAGCATCTTAGCTTCCCTAACACCCTTGAGCCCCCTCTTGGAGTCTATTTTTAGCCCTGACATGTCATATATGTCATATGTCAGCCTTCAGGTCTGATTTGTGTCATAGGTGTCATAGCATCTTCATCATTGTTGTCATAGAGCTAGGGAATCTAGCCCAAGTGTCTCACTAGATCCAAATTGCCTCTTCCTCTTCCATGGGAGTTAGTCTTCCTCTATATTTATACATTGGATGAGTCATGAAATTAATAATACCTTTTGGACTCCCCCAAGTATGTTACCATTCACCTTGAATTCAAATTGGTGAGAGAATGATGCCAAGTGTAGTGGGGAAATCTAGCCATATGTGGGTCCCACTTCCTCCATGTGTCTTCATGATCAAATGCCACTTTGATTTTCACTTGTATATATTTATTTATCTCCTTTATTAAATATTTATTCCATTCTAATGTTCAAACATCATTTATTATCCCCATTATTCCAAATCCCAAAGCTTCCACCCCAAACCTAGGAAACTAGTAATTTTCCTCCTTGGCAATTATTTGACCTTTAGCATCAATTTGACAAACTCTAATGAATAGGGCCAATGTGATTAGGCCATTGTGACCCAATGCCAAATTTGGGACATGACAAATCCTCCCTTCCCAATATTGCTTGTCCTCAAGCAATTTTAAACATGGGTGTTGAAGAACCTGCGTTCTGTATAATTCTTTGAAGTTGCCATTGAATTGCCCAACCTTGAGTCTTTGAGTTTCCATGAAGATTTTAGAGAAGAACCACCATTCTTGCTACTGCACTACTCTGATAAAAATCACTTTATTAAGTGGGAAAATCCATCTTCCATACTGCTTGTTTCCCCAAAAAATTTGAAATGAATGAGATAAAAATTATTCCAGGGTCCCATTGCTTATATTGCACCCCAATAATTAAGAGTGCTCTCCAAACCACACCATTAGTTAAGAGGATTCCAGGATCCCATTTTCTTGTATGCATCCTTCCAAACATCATGAGTACCAAATATATATCATCAAAGTACATAACAACATAATGAAAATGTACATCAAGGATATGCTTCATCAAAGAGTCATGAAAGTGCTTATACCTCCAAGCAAGTAGACCACCATTTTCCAAGTGCATACACAAGATTCAAGTGACCAATCAAATCTGCTCCAATAACATAGGTGAGGATCCCATGCCCTATAATGCTGCTCCAAAAGTATGTGATATGCATCAAAATATTCAACCATGTATTCTTTCATCCAAGAAGTGAATGAAGAATCTCCACTAAAATTTGAACCAAATAATGAGCAGAAAAAACAAGGAGACTTCAAATGACTCAAAGAAGTCTCACCCATGCATCCCTGAATGTGAGAGTCATAAAGATATAACAAAGTATGTGTCTTGCAACAAAAATTTTCTCCAATCATAAATCTATTCACCCAAGTGTTGGATGAAGTTCCTCCAACATCAAATGAATCAAGTGTTGAGCAATAAAAACCATGAGTCTTCAAGTGACTCAAATGCATATCATAGGTGCATTCGTGCAGATGTGCATCATCATAATGTAACAAACGATGCTACTGCAAATGTGAATAAGAATTTGCTCCAACCATGTCATCATAAAAGTTAAATCTAGGAGTTCCATACTCCTCATGTGGAACCATCAAAAAGAACCCTTTCACACATACTTCATTGAGACTAATGCTACAAAACATGAAATTGTAGGATGTAGGATAATGAACTAACTTACCCAATGATAAAAAAGTGCAGAAGTTTCATCATGGGAAGGATCCATATGGGTAGTATCATGTAGCTCCTTCAAAAGTGTGAAACCTTTGTCATAGATTGGTTCCAATGTAGAGGAATCATGCTCTTCTTTAAAAATTGCATAACCTTCATCAAGAGACAATTCAAGTTCCTCTTCCACCACATCAAGTGTTTGGATATCTTCAAGTTCATCTTCAAACACATTAAGCACATTCAAATTTCCACATTTCTCATGATCCACCATGTCATGAGAATCCTCCAAACAATCTACCATTTGACAATCTGAAACATAGGAGGAAAAATAATTATCTTGCAACTTTTCAAGAAGTTGCTCATTTTAAATTGTGAGCTTATGAATATCCTCATTATTCTTCAAGTATGCATCATGTAACAATTCATTAAGCTCAAACAAATGGTTTCTATCAAAAAGCAAAGACATGAAATTACCTTTGATGTGGCAAATTTCTCTTTGAATCTTATCCATGTCTTCAATGAAGGATGTTTCCTCCAATGAAGTAGATCTCCAACAAGAATTTGAAACCAATGCTTGAGTGTCATGGAGAATGCTGAGAGACTCTTGGATCTTCTTTTCATTCATCTTTAAGGACCCTTTAAGAAAATGAGGCTCTTTCAAATGAACCTCCTCATCTTCTTCATTTTTGCTTGGACCAACTTCATGAAGCTCAAGTGGTGATGGGGAAGTTGATCTTGGTTCTTCTTCAACTGCTACAAGATCTTCATTATCATGCTTAATGGAACTTGGGCTTGCAACAACACTTTCAAAAGTGATCTCTATGTCACCAACATAGAGGTGTGAGCACCCATCAGTAGGTACTCCTTCATAGTTTAAGCATCCATCAGTATATGCTCTTTGGTTCATGTCTAAGCTAAAAGGTGTCTCGAAATGATCTTCCATATTTTCAATAGAATATTTTTCATGCTCTTGTAATGTCTCTTCATTTTTCTCCATCAAGCAAGCTAATTCATTTTGCCCCTTGTTTTCCTTAGGATCAGTATATTTGGAATCTCTTCTTGAATAAATCTCAAAAGCTCTCCTCAAGGAGAACATCATTTCATGCACACATATATGATACTTGCTCCAAGGGTTTTTATAAGAAGGGAATAAAATTTTCTTCACTAACTCCACATCTTCATTTTTGGGCCTATTTTCAAAAACATGTTCAGCATAGTACTCAAAAGACATGGCATTTTGTGTATTTTTGCTTGAAGAAAGATATTCTTGATATTTTTGATATTGTTGGGGCAAGGTTTTATATTTTGCTCTCCATATTTGGAACTCACTCATAGAATTATCCTTGGTTGGTGTGACACACTCATATTCATCAGATTTAAATTCATAAGAATAATCTTCATTTCTCTTGAAATTGTAAGAAGTGTTGCATGATGGCACCACTTCCTCGTACCATTCACATTCTGCTTCATATTCCTCATAAGCATCTGCATATTCCTCATAAGAATTGTACTCATAGGATTCATCATAATAGTAAGACATGGCTGCCAATTATTCTTGAATGTATGTACCTAATACACAGGTGCAAGGACCATGCTCTGATACCACTGTAATGTCCCTTGTTAGGAATTTTATTAAAATGACAATTTTTCACTTTTTTTTTCCCTAGTTCGACCTTTGACTAGTTTTGATCTCTAGGTCCCAAATTTGCCCCAAATGATCCCAAATATTTTCAGAAGGTATATGAATGATATTAGAACATAAATATGTGTTTCAAGGATGCCTTTGGACCTTCAAAATACTTCTGCAAATCCTCTTTCAATTCTGATCAATGTAGGTAACTTTACTAGTGATTTTCCTTTGACTAGTATTGGTCTTTAGGTCTCAAATTGACTCCAAATGCCTTCAAATCTTCAAGGAAGGTGTATGAATGATATTATAACTTGAATATGATGTTTACGGATGAAATATTTCCACCAAAATACCTCTGAAAACTCTCTTAATATTTTGTACCAATTATGCAATTTTACTAGTAATTTGGGGTTCAAATCCCCCTGGGGTAAGTACTGAAAATGACTTCCCAAATGCCTCCAAACCCACTCAAATTTATGAACAGAGGTATGTAATGTGTTAATTATTTTATTAAATTCTCATATGAACCATTAATGAATTATTACAACTATTCTCACCCTCTCCCATTCAACTGCAAAAATCCCCAATTCGACCCTTGGGGGAAATGACACTATTTCACCTCCCAATACAACTAACCTGAGTAAAAATGCATCAAATGCTCAAGTACAGTACATGAAACTTGTATAAGACATCCATGGAAGTATATTGATCACAAATATATCATAGAATCATCCATTCATTCGAAATCATCATCAATACATTGGCTCACAACAAGGTAGTGGGGAAATGGAATTGTTCTTCCATTAAAAATGAGATTTATACATTTCTACTTGGAATTTCGACCTGAAAATTTTTGGAGATGAAGAAAATAGTATTTAATTCATATTACAAAATATATGGGGAATTAAAATATTCCCCAAAGAGTACAATAGCTCACCAAAAACGCCCTCCCTCAAGGATCAAGAATATGCCATCAAAACTGGAAATGGTTGAAGGAGTGAGATGCAATAGAATAAACCATGAGATTCCCTATAGCTTACACCTGCAAATAAAGACTCCATTAATTCTCCAAATGAAAGTTCTGAATGGCCTTTTCAATTACCAACTTGGATGGGAATCTTTCACCCTCGAAATTGGCTAAGGCAAGAAACTAGTCATCCACTAGCTCTCCCTCTTCACAAATGCAATTGCAAATTCTACAAATGATCAAAAGATGGTTTCATTCTTTGTTATTGACATTTATAAACGTCTAATGTCCTCCATGGGTCGAATTCCTTCCAAGAGACTCATGCCAACTCAAGTTGGGAAGAGATTCCAAAGAACACCACTTGTACAACAATTCCTAGTCTCCCACTTCCACCAAATCACATGTGGAAGCATCTTAGCTTCCCTAACACCCTTGAGCACCCTCTTGGAGTCTATTTTTAGCCCTGACATGTCATATATGTCATATTTCAGCCTTCAGGTCTGATTTGTGTCATAGGTGTCATAGCATCTTCATCATTGTTGTCATAGAGCTAGGGAATCTAGCCCAAGTGTCTCACTAGCTCCAAATTGCCTCTTCCTCTTCCATGGGAGTTACTCTTCCTGTATATTTCGACCTTGGATGAGTCATGAAATTAATAATACCTTTTGGACTCCCCCAAGTATGTTACCATTCACCTTGAATTCGAATTGGTGAGAGAATGATGCCAAGTGTAGTGGGGAAATCTAGTCATATGTGGGTCCCACTTCCTCCATGTGTCTTCATGATCAAATGCCACTTTGATTTTCACTTGTATATATTTATTTAGCTCCTTTATTAATTATTTATGCCATTCTAATGTTCAAACATCATTTATTATCCCCATTATTCCAAATCCCAAAGCTTCCACCCCAAACCTAGGAAACTAGTAATTTTCCTCCTTGGCAATTATTTGACCTTTAGCATCAATTTGACAAACTCTAATGAATAGGGCCAATGTGATTAGGCCATTGTGACCCAATGCCAAATTTGGGACATGACAGAGAGGGATATAAAATTATAGTATGGATTTGCAAAATGGATTAGTTGCGGTGTCGTTTAACATCTTTGAGGAGCTAGATAGTTTGACAGTGCCAGTGAGAGTGGTGTGTCTAATGATATTGAAGAAAAGTAGGAGCACAAGGAAGTATAAAACCAATCACATACTCTTTAGTGTACTTGAGCATGGCAAGTGGCTCCCCCTTTTTGATAAATCTATGAAGGGTTGGTATGGCTGACTTGTGGTCTATATTGTGTGGTTGTTAATTAATGAACCTAACATTGGACCAATCCATATAAAATCAAATCACATTTTATCATCATGCAATTTTGATTGTGTTTAATTGATTTGTTATTGAACACAATTATTTTGGGTTTGCATTAATGTGAATAATGTCAACTTCAACATGGTATCAGACCACCAACTATTGAGTCTTGTCATTGAAAATGTCATGATGGCTCAATGTCGCCCCCCAGAAGAACTAGAACTGGCATGAACATAGGTGAAATCTAAATACCTATTTACATACCCTATGTGTTATCATTACCATGTAATGGTATCATATAAGTTTCACCATCTGTGTATCTTTATAACTATTGCATGCTTAAAACTTAACAATGGAGATTTTTCCCTCTCCTGTAAAGATAAAAAAACTAGATATAACTCAAGAAAAGGTAACTAAATGTTGTTAATTCCCTTCATTGCAAGAATACATGTAGAGGAAGTGGAGGAAATTCATTGCATCTTGTGAATGACCCAAATCCAAGCTATGCTTATGATTACATGGAGTTACTGGAAAGTAAGAAATTTTCTATGTTCATTTGGGTTCAAACATCAATTATGTTTGTTTTGATAGGAAGATAGTGAAGTCCATTGATGAAAGGGTTTCAATTTTTCAGTTTTATGGATTTTAATTTATTAAGCTTATACAAAACATGCGCTCTCTATGGTTATACTTGTATTTACATGATATAAAATTGGTAGATTGGCAGGCTGTGCTGTGAAACATCTGCAATTCTTATATTTTCTAAGCATTGCATTGACTATTGAATTATCAGTCTTTTACATTCTTTGTTACATTGATCTCTTGACTGGGTTTTCTTTTATGCATTTTTCCTTCCCCATTACTATTTCGTTGGGTCTTCCACTATCCAACGCTACAAATTGATTAGTCGCCCCTGCAATCTCAGTGGGATCATTATTAGCAGTATACTATTATTTTATTTAGCATCATGTTTGATTATACTAAGATGCTTTAGGGATCTTGTTTGTTACAACTTGATAATATGATATAAAGGGGTATTAAAAATGGGTTGATAAAAATGGATACCAACAATATCTCGTGAAACTAGGGGTTTTCTTAATTGGAAAGGTATATTGGGAGGGGGGTTCAACAATACAATTCAAGGAGAAATTTTTCAATATTTATTGAAATTAGGGATATTCTTTAATATCTCGCGAATGATCGTGCTATGTAACAAGTTTACTGAATGAACCCCCCGTGGATTACAGTTTGCTTATAATTTGATGTCTTCTTCTATCATAAATATCAATCTTATATATATATTCAAATGTATTTGAGAAAGGAATGAAGTTGTTTTGCAGGTGTGGGCATTGTGACACTGAATAGCATTGAAGAACAAGGAAGAGGAAGGCTTGGATCAACCTTCTGAATAAGGTACACATCCTTCTAACCGTAATATCTTTGCTTACTAGTTGCACTTGCAGAACATTTGTAGGTCTATCTTTCATCCCTGTAAGTTGGTAGTTTCTCCCCTGAACTATAGGTGTATTTCCCTCACAACAGAATAGCAACTCCGCTAGGGATTAGCCTATTTGCTTAGGGGTATCCAAGGTCATTTATTCAGTTTTATTTTAATGTATTTGTTCAATTTCTTGATTAGAATCAATTATTAGGCTCTGTTTGACCCTCCTTGGCTCTTACAGACCCTTCCTAGCCCTTACAGACCCTTACTGGCTCAGGTGTGGGGGGTTTTGGCCCTATTTTTTCAACTTTTCCCACATGGACGCTACTGTTGTGAAGCACAGTAGATTTTTCCCCTATTTGGGTGCTAGTCTACCTCATAGACAGTAGCGTACACATCCTGGAATTGAGTTTTTTGAGTTTTGATCTGTTTGGGGGGGTTGTGGCTGCATTTTTTGGGGTCCCTGATGACCCTAGGTCCGAGTTAAACCACTGTAAGTGGTCTCCTATCCTTGTACTGATCCTATGTTCATGATTTGGACCTTCTTTGATCAATTTGGTCTTGTTTGGAAAAATTTGGGGCTTGTTGACCCAAGTTGGGGGGTTATGGACCAGTTTGGTGTTTTGTACCCTGATTTGAATCTGACTGAATCTGCTTGCTCCATTTCCACTGGATTTGAAACCTACTGATTCTACTTGACCATGTTTGTGTCTATTTGAGTGAAATTTCTTTTTAGATTGGTTTCTTATCCCCCCTTATGCTTTTAGTTTTCTTTTTGTAGTGAAAGCTCAAGTGTCTTTGCTGCTATTCAAGACCTTGACTGCACTATTTATGTGCAGACCTGACTTTACCAAACCATACTTCTTTGTAGGTCATTTTCCTTGTTTGGGTCTAAAAGTAGGTTTCGTACGCTTTTCCCAATGATTGGCATGCTTACATCAATAAGAATCTAAAAGTCGTATTAGTAGCTTTTACTGTTTCAATAAGGAAACCTGAAAGTTCTTTGCTTTTGCTTTGATAGTAGGTTATCTTCAATTTCAGTTTTTGTTTCTCACCTTTGAAAAGCATGAAAAAAATTTGTTTTATTTTCTGAGTAGAGTACCTTGCAAGTGGCTTAAAGGATTTAAGAGTGCTTTGCATCAAAAAAGAAGAAGTTTTCTTTTGCATACTTATTTGTTTGAGTAGCTGCATTCTTAGGTTTTGAGTTTAATTTTGTACATTTATACTTTATTTTTACCTTTTTGCATTCGAAAAGACTAAAATTGCATTTGCATATGCATTCTAGATTGTATCTTTAGGACTTGCATTGAAAAGAAAAGATTTCTTTAGTGGTAAACATTTCATTTCAATATTCTATCTCTGTTATAACCACTCTCACATACCCACTACCTTTTTGAGTAAGCAAGTAACCTTTAAAATGAACCCTAATAAAATGTACTAGTAACATTTTCATTTCTAGGTTACACTATTCACCAACTAGTTTTGGTTAGGATATTGGGTTTAAAACACCTTAAACCACCTGAGATCACACATTACGCAAAAATCGTAGTTCGACTATCACAAGTAAACCCACCTCATTCAAAACTTGCCTGGGATCTATGCAATAGGTCTTGTGAGATCAGATTGTTGGGAATAAACCTCCTACTTTATGTTTCGAGCATATACCAGGATCAGATCACGTTTGGGGACTCTTTTGAGTTTTGGGCTCAGTTACCCTTCCCACGCCTTCTGATTCGACCAGAGACTGTTCCCCCAGGAGTTTTCGGTGTGGTGGTATCCTTAGTATCTGACCATAGGATCATACACAGGTGACAGCGGAGGGTTATATCTATTTTACCTAGGACAGACGTGGGAGGAAATCCCTTGCAGGTCTTTGAGAGGGTGATTGGGTGATTCCAGCGCTTGCACCCTTAGTCATTGTATTATGGACCCCGAGTAACTGTCCTTCTTCTTTCGTTGATCTGTTCTAGGCCCTCATCATCCCAGACTCTTCTCCAGAAGGCATCTGTTTTCCTAGTTTGATTTACTTAGGACCTTTTTTACTGGTGTACTCTTTTTGCTACTTGTCTTAGTTTTCCTTAGAGAACTTCTTGCTCATTTGAGGAGGAAACTATGTCTAGCCTTCCGATGAGTGCCAATCAAGGTACCCTTGTTCCAGGGGATCCTTATGTTATTCCATTCATTGAAAACATTGGTACTCCCTTAATGGCTACTCTGAATCTTCCTGGATTCACTATAGGGCTTCTGGTTTGGTTGTTCTCCATTCCGAATTCCTTGCATGCTCCTGACGCTTCTTTTGTAAGCACCTCAAATCAAGAGCATCAGAACCCTGTGCCTTCTTTGCCAATAACATCTTCTCCTCCTCCTTCTACCTCATGTGGCGAAAGTAGCAATACTAGTAACCAGCAGTCTAAAAGGAATAGACGGAGGAAGAATAGGAAGAAGATGCCAAAACAAGGGGGCAGCAACCCAGCCACTGCAAGTCATGCTGGGGGAAAGCACCCTGCCTCTGCAAATCATGCAGGGGGCACCTACCCAGCCTCTAGAGGTCATGCTAGGATAAAAATTTTAGTCACTGAAAATCACACTGAAAGTTTGTCTTCAACCACTGTTGGTCATGTTGAGGACACATCATTGATCACTGCTAGTCATATTAATGACAAGTCACCAATTCCTGTGAATCATACTGGAGACACCAGATTAGCCACTGCAAATCATGCTGAGGGAGTTGACATTGTCGACAAACCCAATAAACAGAAGTATAAGTTCCCTTGCAAGTTTTGTGAGGGAGACCACCTTACTTACTTGTGCCCTGTACTTCCAGAAGTGCAAAAAGTGCGGTCCTTAGTTCAAAAGTCTTCTTCTTTTGAGCAACCAGCCACTGCAAGTCATGCTGGGGGCAAGCTGTCAGCCAATGCTATTCATGCTAAGATTATTGATGTTGTAAAGGAGTCTCAACCTATAGGATGGAAACCAAAGTTCCCTTGTAAACTTTGTAAGAGAGATCACCTTACTCACCAATGCCCTGCCATTCCAGAGGCACGAAGAGTTTTGTCCATTCCAGAAGGAATCTCCGCTCCTGAGTTGTCTATAGATTCCCTACAGTCTGATCAAACTTTGGTTGATAAAGTGGTTGAACCAAAAGAGTTCTTGGTCAACCCCACTCTTCCTTCGGAGAGTGAAGTGATTGAATCGATGCAATCTTCGACCAATCCCATCAGTCTTGCAAATATTGATGCACCTACTATGGAAGTCTTCTGCATTACCAGTTTGGATGTCCCTGAAAAAGGGGGCACTTCATCTGTGCCATGTGAACCCTACCAAGCCCTAGGATCGTTTCCTTTGATTGGAATAGTCTAGCCGAGCCTCATCTTCCTTCTTCGACACCTTTCCAGATAAAGGTTGATATCGGGAACCATACGGTTGATCGATGCATTGTAGATGAAGGAGCTTCTGTTAATATCTTATCTACTTATGCTTGGAAATATTTGGGTTTCCCTAATGTTATTCCAGCTGTTAATTGGCCATTGCAATTCGATAAAAGACCTAGTGAACCGTTTGGGTTCCTCCCTCAGGTACCTGTTAATTTGGGTGGAAAAACATTCTTAGTTGATTTTATGGTTTTAAAGGACCCTGTAGACTTTTATATGATCCTCGTGCGTGATTATGTTTCTGCTATGCATGCTGTGGTGTCTACGCTCTTTCGTGTGATTCATTTTCCTCATAACGAAAGCATCGTCACTATCGACCAGCTTGCATTCGTTGATCCTCCTTTTTACCCAACTGTAGACCAGCAAGATCCCTCGTCATTAGGAACTACTATGTCACATGGGACTTATGTGGCATATTGTTCCTTGAGTTCAACTGCTACTAAGAGGAAGTCTCTGAGTTCATGCTTACCTTCTCGAGACTTAGTCCTAGCTTTTGACCAAGTGACACCTCCATCTGAATGTTTAGATATGTGTTCTATATGGGATGATATACTTCCTTCTAATGAAGTTTTCCTAGAGTCCATAGTACAGTCTGCCATTCATTTGGATGTTGATCCAGTCACAGTTATGTCCAGCCCCGGTTTGACCTTAAAGTATGATCTTCCTACTGTTGAGTCTTTGGACTCTCCTATAGATCCACAAAACGGTGTTCCTGCTGAGTTTGATTTTGCTTCTAGAATTTTCAACTTCCGTGATGATGAATTTGTTTCTGCATATTCCATCATGTCATCCTGAAGTCAATCGTGTTGATTGTAAGTCCTCGGGCTTGGGTACCATAGAGTCTTCATTTGAAAACTCTGCCTTGTTTATGCTTGTTGTTGATGATAGTGAAATTGAAAGTATTTCTACCACAGTGAATTGTATCGGGTCTTTATTTACATATGTTTTAGATATGATATTGGTACTAATGTTTCTTGGAGATAGGATTCTTAGATGGATTTATACTTGCTTACTGGTCCTTTTCGACACCTTGTGCAACCATGCCAGGTATATTCAAAAACTTGCATATAGGTTTAGGCTTCCCCGCTGTTATGTTGCATTTGAACCTTTTGCCATCTGAATTCGCCATAGGGTCAAACATGTTGGATATTGGTGTGTTAGCCATCTCTTTATGCATTGTGCACCAGTCCGACATCAGAGCCTACCTAACATGGGTCACCCTAGTCAGCACCCTTATGCCATTTTAGTGTCCATGCTGAGTTTTTCTCATAGGCTCGGGAGCCTTTTTAGATTTACCATGACTTTAAGAAGAAGCCTCATATCTTTCTTCCTCATATATTTTTGGCCATCCCTGATAAGGCTCCCATCTTTGTGTTCAAGTTGCATATGCATCTGTTATGATCCCGCTTGCGCTAATGATCCTGATGCCGGCTTCCACGCTTTTAGCTCGTTATATAAGCCTCCATCTCTGATCTCATTTGCGCTAAGCCCTGTATCATTTTTCCTTCGCAATTTGAAACCTTTTACCTAGAGGAGACACACCCTGAGTGTCCTTATCTTGCTCATGTTCCTTGCATTAGGCATAGCTTTGTTCCATGCGCTTGGAGCTAGTTTCCCATGTCCCTGACACTCGTCTCCTCCCATTTCGAGCATTCTTCTACCTGTACTTCGAGCTTGTTAAAAAGAGTAAGTAGGTTACGAGCATTCTTCCACCTTTACTTCGAGCTCGTTAAAAACAGTAAGTAGGTTTTGAGCATTCTTCTGTCTCTCCTTTGAGCTCGTTAAAAACAGTAAGGAGGTCACGAGTTTACTTTTTTGGGCTCATTAAAGCTTTATGGAAAAGATCCCTATGGAGTTCTTTTAATCCCTTTTCAGACTCCTTAAATAGGAAAAGTTTGCCGAGTATAGTTGTCTTTTTAGGCTTGTTAAAATAACTGAACTGACATCCACTTAGGTATAGAATTACCCCTTTTCCGGGCCTTGGTGGATAATTTACGGAAAATGTATAATCTAGGTATACTCTGGTATGTGCTAGAAGAGTTCTTCTTCCATTATTTTACACTTTTTTGGGGAAGGAGACTAACTTTACGAAAAAGGACTTTTGGAATCGTCTTTAGGGTTTTCATACTCTCGAAATGTGAAAGCACCAAGCGAGCATTCACCTACTCGGGATCGATGTGAAATCCATGAGATGGTTGATAAAGGACTGTTTAAGTTTTTCAACTCTATAAGCAAAAAAAACACTGTCGAGCACAGACCAATCCGCGCTCGATATAAAATCCATGGATAGGTGTATGGAGTTTTCTTTTAGGTTTTTCAGACTCCTTAAATATGAAAATGCCATCGAGCATGCTTTAGTTCTTTGTCAAGCTCGTTAAAAAATGAAAAAGGAAAGGGAAGGGAAGAATGTTAAAATATCTTTTCAATATGATGGCAGCAAGTCAACTATCTCCTTGAACAAAGCACCTGTTTTGAGTCTATCAAACAAGTAGGGTTCTAGAGTTGTCCTTAGGATAAACCTGATCTCAGAGTTCTTACTCTTCCATTTGGTTAGTCTTCCTATCATATGGAGAACACGGGGGGTTCATTCAGTAAACTTGTTACATAGCACGATCGTTCGCGAGATATTAAAGAATATCCCTAATTTCAATAAATATTGAAAAATTCCTCCTTAAATTGTATTGTTGAACCCCCCTACCAATATACCTTTCCAATTAAGAAAACCCCTAGTTTCACGAGATATTGTAGGTATCCATTTTTATCAACCCATTTTTAATACCCCTTTATATCATATTATCAAGTTGTAACAAACAAGATCCCTAAAGCATCTTAGTATAATCAAACATGATGCTAAATAAAATAATAGTATACTGCTAATAATGATCCCACTGAGATTGCAGGGGCGACTAATCAATTTGTAGCGTTGGATAGTGGAAGACCCAACGAAATAGTAATGGGGAAGGAAAAATGCATAAAAGGAAACCCAGTCAAGAGATCAATGTAACAAAGAATGTAAAAGACTGATAATTCAATAGTCAATGCAATGCTTAGAAAATATAAGAATTGCAGATGTTTCACAGCACAGCCTGCCAATCTACCAATTTTATATCATGTAAATACAAGTATAACCATAGAGAGCGCATGTTTTGTATAAGCTTAATAAATTAAAATCCATAAAACTGAAAAATTGAAACCCTTTCATCAATGGACTTCACTATCTTCCTATCAAAACAAACATAATTGATGTTTGAACCCAAATGAACATAGAAAATTTCTTACTTTCCAGTAACTCCATGTAATCATAAGCATAGCTTGGATTTGGGTCATTCACAAGATGCAATGAATTTCCTCCACTTCCTCTACATGTATTCTTGCAATGAAGGGAATTAACAACATTTAGTTACCTTTTCTTGAGTTATATCTAGTTTTTTTATCTTTACAGGAGAGGGAAAAATCTCCATTGTTAAGTTTTAAGCATGCAATAGTTATAAAGATACACAGATGGTGAAACTTATATGATACCATTACATGGTAATGATAACACATAGGGTATGTAAATAGGTATTTAGATTTCACCTATGTTCATGCTAGTTCTAGTTCTTCTGGGGGGCGACATTGAGCCATCATGACATTTTCAAGGACAAGACTCAATAGTTGGTGGTCTGATACCATGTTGAAGTTGACATTATTCACATTAATGCAAACCCAAAATAATTGTGTTCAATAACAAATCAATTAAACACAATCAAAATTGCATGATGATAAAATGTGATTTGATTTTATATGGATTGGTCCAGTGTTAGGTTCATTAATTAACAACCACACAATATAGACCACAAGTCAGCCATACCAACCCTTCATAGATTTATCAAAAAGGGGGAGCCACTTGCCATGCTCAAAGACACTAAAGAGTATGTGATTGGTTTTATACTTCCTTGTGCTCCTACTTTTCTTCAATATCATTAGACACACCACTCTCACTGGCACTGTCAAACTATCTAGCTCCTCAAAGATGTTAAACGACACCGCAACTAATCCATTTTGCAAATCCATACTATAATTCTATATCCCTCTCTGTCATGTCCCAAATTTGGCATTGGGTCACAATGGCCTAATCACATTGGCCCTATTCATTAGAGTTTGTCAAATTGATGCTAAAGGTCAAATAATTGCCAAGGAGGAAAATTACTAGTTTCCTAGGTTTGGGGTGGAAGCTTTGGGATTTGGAATAATGGGGATAATAAATGATGTTTGAACATTAGAATGGCATAAATATTTAATAAATGAGCTAAATAAATATATACAAGTGAAAATCAAAGTGGCATTTGATTATGAAGACACATGGAGGAAGTGGGACCCACATATGGCTAGATTTCCCCACTACACTTGGCATCATTCTCTTACCAATTCGAATTCAAGGTGAATGGTAACATACTTGGGGGAGTCGAAAAGGTATTATTAATTTCATGACTCATCCAAGGTAGAAATATAGAGGAAGAGTAACTCCCATGGAAGAGGAAGAGGCAATTTGGAGCTAGTGAGACACTTGGGTCAGACCTGAAGGCTGACATATGACATATATGACATGTCAGGGCTAAAAATAGACTCTAAGAGGGCGCTCAAGGGTGTTAGGGAAGCTAAGATGCTTCCACATGTGATTTGGTGGAAGTGGGAGACTAGGAATTGTTGTACAAGTGGTGTTCTTTGGAATCTCTTCCCAACTTGAGTTGGCATGAGTCTCTTGGAAGGAATTCGACCCATGGAGGACATTAGACATTTATAAATGTCAATAACAAAGAATGAAACCAGATTTTGATCATTTGTAGAATTTTCAATTGCATTTGTGAAGAGGGAGAGCTAGTGGATGACTAGTTTCTTGCCTTAGCCAATTTCGAGGGTGAAAGATTCCCATCCAAGTTGGTAATTGAAAAGGCCATTCAGAACTTTAATTTGGAGCATTAATGGAGTCTTTATTTGCAGGTGTAAGCTATAGGGAAGCTCATGGTTTATTCTATTGCAGCTCACTCCTTCAACCATTTCCAGTTTTGATGGCATATTCTTGATCCTTGAGGGAGGGCGTTTTTGGTGAGCTATTGTACTCTTTGGGGAAGATTTTAATTCCCCATATATTTTGTAATATGAATTAAATACTATTTTCTTCATCTCCAAAAAGTTTCAGGTCGAAATTCCAAGTAGAAATGTATAAATCTCATTTTTAATGGAAGAACAATTCCATTTCCCCACTACCTTCTTGTGAGCCAATGTATTGATGATGATTTCGAATGAATGGATGATTCTATGATATATTTGTGATAAATATACTTCCATGGATGTCTTATACAAGTTTCATGTACTGTACTTGAGCATTTGATGCATTTTTACTCAGGTTAGTTGTATTGGGAGGTGAAATAGTGTCATTTCCCCCAAGGGTCGAATTGGGGATTTTTGCAGTTGAATGGGAGAGGGTGAGAATAGTTGTAATAATTCATTAATGGTTCATATGAGAATTTAATAAAATAATTAACACATTACATACCTCTGTTCATAAATTTGAGTGGGTTTGGAGGCATTTGGGAAGCCATTTTCAGTACTTACCCCAGGGGGATTTGAACCCCAAATTACTAGTAAAATTGCATAATTGGTACAAAATATTAAGAGAGTTTTCAGAGGTATTTTGGTGGAAATATTTCATCCATAAACATCATATTCAAGTTATAATATCATTCATACACCTTCCTTGAATATTTGAAGGCATTTGGAGTCAATTTGAGACCTAAAGACCAATACTAGTCAAAGGAAAATCACTAGTAAAGTTACCTACATTGATCAGAATTGAAAGAGGGTTTGCAGAAGTATTTTTAAGGTACAAAGGCATCCTTGAAACACATATTTATGTTCTAATATCATTCATATACATTCTCAAAATATTTGGGATCATTTGGGGCAAATTTGGGACCTAGAGATCAAAACTAGTCAAAGGTCGAACTAGGGAAAAAAAAAGTGGAAAATTGCCATTTTAATAAAATTCCTAACAAGGGACATTATAGTGGTATCAGAGCATGGTCCTTGCACCTGTGTATTAGGTACATACATTCAAGAATAATTGGCAGCCATGTCTTACTATTATGATGAATCCTATGAGTACAATTCTTATGAGGAATATGCAGATGCTTATGAGGAATATGAAACAGAATGTGAATGGTACGAGGAAGTGGTGCCATCATGCAACACTTATTACAATTTCAAGAGAAATGAAGATTATTCTTATGAATTTAAATCTGATGAATATGAGTGTGTCACACCAACCAAGGATAATTCTATGAGTGAGTTCCAAATATGGAGAGCAAAATATAAAACCTTGCCCCAACAATATCAAAAATATCAAGAATATCTTGCTTCGAGCAAAAATACACAAAATGCCATGTCTTTTGAGTACTATGCTGAACATGTTTTTGAAAATAGGCCCAAAAATGAAGATGTGGAGTTAGTGAAGAAAGGTTTATTCCCTTCTTATAAAAACCCTTGGAGCAAGTATCATATATGTGTGCATGAAATGATGTCCTCCTTGAGGAGAGCTTTTGAGATTTATTCAAGAAGAGATTCCAAATATATTGATCCTAAGGAAAACAAGGGGCAAAATGAATTAGCTTGCTTGATGGAGAAAAATGAAGAGACATCACAAGAGCATGAAAAATATTCTATTGAAAATATGGAAGATCATTTCGAGACACCTTTTAGCTTAGACATGAACCAAAGAGCATATACTGATGGATGCTTAAACTATGAAGGAGTACCTACTGATGGGTGCTCACACCTCTATGTTGGTGACATAGAGATCACTTTTGAAAGTGTTGTTGCAAGCCCAAGTTCCATTAAGCATGATAATGAAGATCTTGTAGCAGTTGAAGAAGAACCAATATCAACTTCCCCATCACCACTTGAGCTTCATGAAGTTGGTCCAAGCAAAAATGAAGAAGATGAGGAGGTTCATTTGAAAGAGCCTCATTTTCTTAAAGGGTCCTTAAAGATGAATGAAAAGAAGATCCAAGAGTCCCTCAGCATTCTCCATGACACTCAAGCATTGGTGTCAAATTCTTGTTGGAGATCTACTTCATTGGAGGAAACATCCTTCATTGAAGACATGGATAAGATTCAAAGAGCAATGTGCCACATCAAAGGTAATTTCATGTCTTTGATTTTTGATAGAAACCATTTGTTTGAGCTTAATGAATTGTTACATGATGCATACTTGAAGAATAATGAGGATATTCATAAGCTCACAATTTAAAATGAGCAACTTCTTGAAAAGTTGCAAGATACTTATTTTTCCTCCTATGTTTCAGATTGTCAAATGGTAGATTGTTTGGAGGATTCTCATGACATGGTGGATCATGAGAAATGTGGAAATTTGAATGTGATTAATGTGTTTGAAGATGAACTTGAAGATATCCAAACACTTGATGTGGTGGAAGAGGAACTTGAATTGTCTCTTGATGAAGGTTATGCAATTTTTAAAGAAGAGCATGATTCCTCTACATTGGAACCAATCTATGACAAAGGTTTCACACTTTTGAAGGAGCTACATGATACTACCCATATGGATCCTTCCCATGATGAAACTTCTGCACTTTTTTATCATTGGGTAAGTTAGTTCATTATCCTACATCCTACAATTCCATGTTTTGTAGCATTAGTCTCAATGAAGTATGTGTGAAAGGGTTCTTTTTGATGGTTCCACATGAGGAGTATGGAACTCCTAGATTTAACTTTTATGATGACATGGTTGGAGCAAATTCTTATTCACATTTGCAGTAGCATCGTTTGTTACTTTATGATGATGCACATCTGCACGAATGCACCTATGATATGCATTTGAGTCACTTGAAGACTCATGGTTTTTCTTGCTCAACACTTGATTCATTTGATGTTGGAGGAACTTCATCCAACACTTGGGTGAATAGATTTATGATTGGAGAAAATTTTTGTTGCAAGACACATACTTTGTTATATCTTTATGACTCTCACATTCAAGGATGCATGGGTGAGACTTCTTTGAGTCATTTGAAGTCTCCTTGTTTTTTCTGCTCATTATTTGGTTCAAATTTTAGTGGAGATTCTTCATTCACTTCTTGGATGAAAGAATACATGGTTGAATATTTTGATGCATATCACATCCTTTTGGAGCAGCATTATAGGACATGGGATCCTCACCTATGTTATTGGAGCAGATTTGATTGGTCACTTGAATCTTGTATGCACTTGGAAAATGGTGGTCTACTTGCTTGGAGGTATAAGCACTTTCATGACTCTTTGATGAAGCATATCCTTGATGTACATTTTCATTATGTTGTTATGTACTTTGATGATATATATTTGGTACTCATGATGTTTGGAAGGATGCATACAAGAAAATGGGATCCTGGAATCCTCTTAACTAATGGTGTGGTTTGGAGAGCACTCTTAATTATTGGGGTGCAATACAAGCAATGGGACCCTGGAATAATTTTTATCTCATTCGTTTCAAATTTTTTGGGGAAACAAGCAGTATGGGAGATGGATTTTCCCACTTAATAAAGTGATTTTTATCAGAGTAGTGCAGCAGCAATAATGGTGGTTCTTCTCTAAAATCTTCATGGAAACTCAAAGACTCAAGGTTGGGCAATTCAATGGCAACTTCAAAGAATTATACAGAACGCAGGTTCTTCAACACCCATGTTTAAAATTTCTTGAGGACAAGCAATATTGGGAAGGGAGGATTTGTCATGTCCCAAATTTGGCATTGGGTCACAATGGCCTAATCACATTGGCCCTATTCATTAGAGTTTTTCAAATTGATGCTAAAGGTCAAATAATTGCCAAGGAGGAAAATTACTAGTTTCCTAGGTTTGGGGTGGAAGCTTTGGGATTTGGAATAATGGGGATAATAAATGATGTTTGAACATTAGAATGGAATAAATATTTAATAAAGGAGATAAATAAATATATACAAGTGAAAATCAAAGTGGCATTTGATCATGAAGACACATGGAGGAAGTGGGACCCACATATGGCTAGATTTCCCCACTACACTTGGCATCATTCTCTCACCAATTCGAATTCAAGGTGAATGGTAACATACTTGGGGGAGTACAAAAGGTATTATTAATTTCATGACTCATACAATGTATAAATATAGAGGAAGAGTAACTCCCATGGAAGAGGAAGAGGCAATTTGGATCTAGTGAGACACTTGGGCTACATTCCCTAGCTCTATGACAATAATGATGAAGATGCTATGACACCTATGACACAAATCAGACCCGAAGGTTGAAATATGACATATATGACATGTCAGGGCTAAAAATAGACTCCAAGAGGGCGCTCAAAGGTGTTAGGGCAGCTAAGATGCTTCCACATGTGATTTGGTGGAAGTGGGAGACTAGGAATTGTTGTACAAGTGGTGTTCTTTGGAATCTCTTCCCAACTTGAGTTGGCATGAGTCTCTTGGAAGGAATTCGACCCATGGGGGACATTAGAAGTTTATAAATGTCAATAACAAAGAATGAAACCAGCTTTTGATCATTTTTTAGAATTTGCAATTGCATTTGTGAAGAGGGAGAGCTAGTGGATGACTAGTTTCTTCGCTTAGTCAATTTCGAGGGTGAAAGATTCCCATCCAAGTTGGTAATTGGAAAGGCCATTCAGACCTTTCATTTGGAGCTTTAATGGAGTATTTATTTTTAGGTGTAATCTACAGGTCAGCTCATGGTTTCTTCTATTGCAGCTCACTCCTTCAACCATTTCCAGTTTTGATGGCATATTCTTGATCCTTGCGGGAGGGCGTTTTTGGTGAGATATTGTACTCTTTGGGGAAGATTTTAATGCACCATATCTTTGTAATATGAATTAAATACTCTGTTCTTCATCTCCAAAAAGTTTCAGGTCGAAATTCCAAGTAGAAATGTATAAATCTCATTTTTAATGGAAGAACAATGTCATTTCCCCACTACCTTGTTGTGAGCCAATGTATTGATGATGATTTCGAATGAATGGATGATTCTATGATATATTTGCGATCAATATACTTCCATGGATGTCTTCTACAAGTTTCATGTACTGTACTTGAGCATTTGATGCATTTTTACTCAGTTTAGTTGTATTGGGAGGTGAAATAGTGCCATTTCCCCCAAGGGTCGAATTGAGGATTTTTGCAGTTGAATGGGAGAGGGTGAGAACAGTTGTAATAATTCATTAATGGCTCATATGAGACTTTAATAAAATAATTAACACATTACATACCTCTTTTCATAAATTTGAGTGGGTTTGGAGGCATTTGGGAAGCCATTTTCAGTACTTACCCCAGGGGGATTTGAACCCCAAATTACTAGTAAAATTGCATAATTGGTCCAGAATCTTAAGAGAGTTTGCAGAGGTCTTTTGGTGAACATATGTCATCCATAAACATCATATTCAAGTTATAATATCATTCATACACCTTTCTTGAAGATTTGAAGGCATTTGGAGTCAATTTGAGACCTAGAGACCAATACTAGTCAAAGAAAAATCACTAGTAAAGTTACCTACATTGATCAGAATTGAAAGAGGATTTGCATAAGTATTTTAAAGGTCCAAAGGCATCCCTGAAACACATATTTATGTTATAATATCATTCATATACCTTCTCAAAAGATTTGGGATCATTTGTGGCAAATTTGGGACCTAGAGATCAAAACTAGTCAAAGGTCGAACTAGGGAAAAAAAAAAGTGGAAAATTGCCATTTTAATAAAATTCCTAACAAGGGACATAACACTCTCATCATATATAAAACCATCTCTATATTAGCATCCCATCAATTTTTTGGTCCTTTCAGATGCTCCAATGTCTTCCAATACTCTAGAGATAAGACATTATGAACTACAACTAGCTTCTATGTTTTCCAGGAAGAGTTTCTAAGTCGACTAGTTACTCTCAACCAAAGAACTATCAATCTAAGATACTTGTGGAATAGCAGGCTGAAAAAACTTCAAACCTCCATACTGATGCATCCTCAAAAATAAAATCAATTTCTCATGGGATATGGTAATCCAACCTTCCCTTTCATACAACTCAACCAAAGAAGCACTGACAATCTAAGATAGTAGTGGAAAACATGCTGATAAAACTCTAAAACTTCATCACGATACATTCTCTTTATGGACCTTGGTAAGTCAATCTTTAGTTCAATTTATTGAAGGAGCCATTGTGTTGTAGAAATGACAGAAACCACTATGAAAGTATTATACCCTCATCATCTGTTAACATCTATGAAATTGCAATTGTGAACCCCTCCACTCGACAAGAGACACTCTCCCTAGACTGTCCACATACAATTTAGGATTAAGTGAACAAGAAACCATGTGCAATGGAAAGATAAAAGTGTCCCACTTCTTAATGATGGGTGGACTCCATTGTGTGGAACTCTTGTTCAATTGCATGAAACCTTGTTTACCCCTCTCGTTTATGAATGTGCAATTGCATAATCATGTTAACATCTCCATGAGGTTACATGTTTAAACACTTTTATGACTAATATTATCGTAGCCTTCTTCTTAAAAGGATTGTCCAACCTCTAAATTATGGGTGTAATAATCCATTGTATAGAACTCTTGTTCAATTTTTTTGGCCCCTAAATGATGGTTGGAATCCATTGTGCAGAATTCTGGTTCAATTGCACAGAACCTTTTTTACTCTTCTTGTTCATCAACATGAAATTGCAATTCAACAATGAAACCGTGCAATTGCATAATCATGTCAACATCCCCACTCAGTTACAAATGTATAGTTTTTCTAGATCGAGTTTATGGTAGCCTTATTTTTAAAAGGAAGCAACGTCTGTTAGTTTATGACCAATGTAGATCTTATACGGTTTCTAAAATAAAAAACAACTTTAGGGATACAAATAAAGCACAAAATGCAACAGTAGGGTTTATGAATGAAAGAACATGATAAAGTAGACAATTTCGCATTCTGCTATGAGTCCATTGTGCAACCATGAAACTAGGCTGGTCATACACTATGGAGTTTTTTAATCCAAAATCCTACCTTACCACTTATGTTGAAAGTCATTCTTAGAAAACCAAGTTGTCAACATATCTATCTAATTCTTCAAGCAAGGCATAAATAAAAGTTATATCTATAAAATTTAATTGTTGAAAAGGTGGCAACATCATATGAATTAGAATTATGGTTTCATGCTAGGTCACATAGATTTTGATGTCATGGCGAAAGGATAGAATTGAATATGCTTTTCTCTGCTTTTCTTTAAACAGACAAATACTATTGTTGGTGCACTAAGGTATCATGGGTTGTTAACATGAAAACGCCAGGCACGTCTTAACCTGCTATAGGTCTCAAGATTTTATGGACCAGAGGGATATCCCTCATATGAATTGAAAGAAAGATGGTTGTTCTGAATAAATCGACAAAAACATTCAAATTAAGTGCATATGTGCATATTTTAAAATTAATTAAAGTGAAACAGGGCTAAGAATAAAAGATTGAGGGATGGATCTGAGGGATGACATGCTAGGCAGATCAGTGGCCAGTTATTTGGAAATGGAGTCTCAAGTTTATAACAAAAATATTAAAGAGATTGTTGAGTATATTACCATGAATCCAATAACACAATTGAAACACATGTGACCAGCAAATAATTTCTAATCATTTTCAGAAGTATGTCTAAAAGGCTTAAAACAAAGGCACTATGATCTATAGCTGAAATAAAAATCTTTTAGAACATGTCTCTGCATCAACATAATACTTATACATGAAGCAGAAATTTAAACCACAATAAGTTTTAACTAGAACTGTTACTTTTATTCTTGGCAATGAAAAGAAGATGTGGAGGTTAAATATGCTTGATTATATAGGAAGAGAAGTTACAATATGTGAACCTTAGCTCTGCCCCTGACTCTTATAGACCTGTACCACAGTCCGTGAGAGCTTCCACCAAAAACTTTATATTCTTGCAGCATGTTTTTCACATTTCTCCCTTCCTTATCATCTTTAATTTCCATGGCCTAAGAAACATATAATATAATAGTTGACCACATTGGCAGGTTGCAAATAAGATGAACTCTGTACATTTAACTACTTTTCCCAAGCAGATAAGGCACCAGGTTATGGCCAAGTAAGCAAAATTGTATTTGTTATTGACAACAGAAAATTAGTCGATATGTTTCCCTTTCTTTGTGGTAATGGAATGGATAAGACTGCCTTCGTTTCTCTATATAATAATCTCATCTCAACTGCCATTTCCATTGAAGGTTCCCTTGGCTATATTTCATCATAGATTCCCACGGCAGAGGCCTAGTAGGATGATTGGACCTATTGTGCAATGCTTTTTCCAAGCTTCCATTTGGAACGATGTTGCAGATCAACAAATTCTCATCGTCAAGCCTTTGGCGATGGGAATTATAGTTACACTGTCTTTCTGCTTAATAATTGATCCATATACACAATGTCTGGCATTATATCCTTTCTCGTGATGTCATGCCACATGATATCTTGTTGCATGGGATATGTACAATCCCAACTACTCGATCCTATGTTCTCGTTCGTCCTGAAGGTCTTTATAGGAATTATGCAGAGGAGTCATCGATAAGACTGTCCTCAATGGATGAAGGATCGGTAGTGGCTGACCCTTGCTATTGATTTGGATATATGATCGTTTTGAAGATCATTTGAATAGTTGAATTGACATAAAAATGGTCATTGTGAAAGCCATAAAGGCATCGCTCTCTTTGTTCCAAATTTACCATGTCGAGAATTCTTTGCTTATGGAAGATTACACCGTACCCCTACAAAATCATTAATGTACACCTCAAAAATTTCTATCAATAAGTATATTGTTGGGCTTCATCATAGTGGACAATCTCCCCGATTCCACCTTCTTAGTGTAACTACACAAGCACCTGTGCAATGCCCGCAGCAATTCTGAGCCTCCTTGCCCAGTCAAATGAGTACATTTCCTGTGCAAATTCATATATAAACTACCATTTGGCATGAATTGGAGTATAATGGTTTTGACATTCAAATTGGAGGCCATACTCATAATTTTGACAAGGTTCCAATGCCTAATTTTACTCAGTGTCTTGGACTCTATGCTAAAGCAACGTTGGGCCTTGGATTCTAAACTTTGAGCTTCCATTAACAAGTTGCTTCTATCAGGACTCTACAAATAACCATACATCCCCATGGTCCACCCAAACAAGCTTGGATCTGTACAATCCATTATAGTACAACATTTGCACATTTCTTCACTATTTGCAACTCTTTACATTTCACGAGTAGTTGGGTGTTCTTGTCTTGATTTATCACACCTCCAGGGGTAAATCTGAGATTTTGAACTATTATGACCCATGCATGTCTTTGCAACCATTTCAAAAAATCTTAAAAAAATTGGTGGGGTCAATTATGGTACCAACAACTGTGATGCAATAGCCATTGGAAACAACAAAATGAATTGTACACAATGGAAACACAGAAAGACACGGTTTAAAAAAACTATACAACCAAAATTCTCACAAATGAAAAATGTATACAATTCAAATGCTACAAGAAGTCAAATATTCATAAAAGGTGTTTGTGTCATTGATATTGTGCTCTTGGCACCAGTGAGAGTGTTCTACTTTTCTTTAAGGTGCTCTTCTTCTTCGGTATTAAATGCACAACACTCACCTGACCTTGGTTTTTTTCTCTTTTACTGCATCAGGAACCTGAGCGAAATGAGTAAATATCTTTGTTTGTTGCAAAAGAAAATTCAATCTCCCTATTTCCTTGTTATTCCAAAAACAATAGAAACATTTGTCACAAAAGGGTTAAACATTAGTATTATGAGCTCTCTTTCTACACTTAGCTCTGTGGTACAATCAATAGTTACAAGAGATAATATAATCTAGAAAGCACATAAAAACATTCAATTATATGGGGATATAAGAAACTTAAAATCATATCAGAGGAGAGCGTTCATCTATCCACGATGTATAGCTTCTGACTATTATGTACGTGCACATGGGTTACAAGTGACAAATAAATTTCAAATCACCATGTCGGCATCAATTGGAGCATTTTGCTGAGCCAAAACTTTGGAAAGCTTCTCCTTTTTAGCTTCATAAGTTCTTTGAGCCTTTGTTTTTCACGCTTTGCAAGCTCTACACTCACTAGTTTTGTTGGGCCTACAAAACCAAAAGATAAAATCCATTGACTTAATAAAACATAACATTTACACACAGGAAATAATGGAAAAACTATGTAAAGCAGAGATAACCTAGAGAGCTCTTCATTTCACTTGCTAAATCTTTAAAAAATTCAAAGGCCAAAAATACTAATATAAGTGTAGAGCAACACTTTTAACGAGCAATTTTCCATTTGGACACTTCAACCATTTCAACAAAATAATTTATTGGAAAATGTAGCTTATGAATAGTCACCCTATAAAAGAGTTGCTTTTATATTCGTTCTCAAAATGATAAGTTGGCCTAAAATTCAATGGAGCTGGAAAAGAAAACTTGGACAAGGCCGATGGAGGATGAAAATCAAGGATATTTAAGGAAGGTTGATCAACACCCATGCAGATTTGAGAATTAATCTTGCTATGAGCAATAAGGTAAGGTCATAGCCTCAGAGGCAACTCAGTGCAATAATCTTAACTTAAGCAAGCTGCTAATAAGGAGATTCAAATCTCACTAGTAATCTTATAAATCTTATAAAGGAACACAACTTACTTGAGGATGAAGGATTTGCTGGAAAAACAAGGAATCGAATTTATTTTTCATGAAAAACAGGTTCAAGTATAAAATAAGGCTTTCAATAAAACAATAATAATGTAGCCAAGATCAAATCAAATCCAAGGTTTATATTTCCACATCTCCCCATTACTAAAGACACTGATTGGAACCTAGGGAAATAAAACCATTGAATCATAATTAAAATATTTAGGGGCGTGAGAATAAGGGTAGATATTAACATAATAAATAAATAAAATTCCCATGACACACAAAACATGGAAACAATGATACAACTTTGTATAACAAGTACCCAATTTCTGTAAATAATTGATTAGAACCCCTCTTTGAATCATTACAATGAAAAAGTGTTTATAATTGCAAAGAAGATAAGAGAGCCTTGACAGAGATTGGATAGAAAACATGAATGAGACCAAATTAAAAGAAAGTATTCATCATCTTCTCCTCTTTTCCCATTAGAAATATTATGTCTTCAGGGGTAAATGAATCGATGTCTCTTTCCAGAATAATCTATTTCACATTTATCATAAAAGAGTATTGGATTTTTGAAAAGTTATATTGGACCTTATGCTTCCAAAAAAAAGTTACCGCAAATGTACAAGCTCAATTTTTTGGTCAACACCAACCCAAATTGGCAAACTATCAAAAGTCTTGTTTAAGCCCAGGGAAAAAAATAAGACAGGTAAAACATACTTGTTTTCAGTACTCTAGCAATTGGGGTGAACGTTTTTAGAAATAAACTCTACCCAATAAAAGAAGCACTTTATTTTGTAGAGTACAATAGATGAAAATAAACACATACATATAAATACAAGATGTGGACTCCTATCCAGCTAGTTGAGCAAACAACCATGCTATGTTTCTATAAGGTTCGACCAGCTCTAGAATATATGCTTGGTATTCCTTCACAGCTTTTTCTTTAGGTTAAAAACCATTTGTTTAAGAAGACAAAACTTCCATTGGTTTAAGTTAGGAAGGCATTCACCCAATGCATTTTAAACATCTTCGTGGGCTCTGGGAGAAACAACATTCTCAAGGCTAGACCAGGTTAACTTAATTCTTGTCAGGGATCACCCTTATTTTTTCTATTGGCATTGATTACACAAGCTTACCGATATTGGAAACGACAAGGGGGTTGATTACACACGCTTTCCAGGTAGGATATACCACTCCCACTCAGTTCTGTCGCTAGTCGGGTTATGACTTCAAGTTCTTCCTGGTCTTCTTCATCGCCGAGACTTGATTCTCTGTTTTGTGGTTGTTCTTCCTTGGAGGAATCTAGGTCATCTAATGAACTCCTGCCACGCTTCCCCATGGCTCGGCTCTATCCTGCTTTGGAGGATTGATCCTCGTACCCAGATGGAAAGCCGAATGCAAATTCAAAACCATTGAATCAATGAGGGTTTTGAAAATTGGGGGAACGGATAAAATTATTCTTTGTTAGATTTTCTTGTTTGAGTGAGGCAGGGAGGAGTGAATTTGAGTGATAGAGAAAAAAATTTGGCCCCTTTTTTATTTATTCTTAACCTCATCGCGTATTGGAAATTTTTACTCCCTTTGCCTCTTTTTTCACGTTCTCGTAGAATTTGAGAGTGAGGGGTTCCCGCCGTAAGTTTGTAATACTTCCTTGCTGTGAGGATCACTCTACCTTGTTGATGCACTTTGATATGGAAGGAGTTATCCATGGGAAGTAAGCACGAGCTATGAAGTATTTAGGGCCATGCATGTTTTACTATAAATGGTTAGTTGTATATTGTATCAAGAGTAGAACACCTATCGGAGACATGTTTTCATGTAAATTGGGTAATGTGGACAACAATGTCATGGAAATATAACTTACATCACAAAAGAATAATATGTCTATTCATAAAATCAAAAAATTAAAATCAATATAGATCCATCTTAAATGTGTCTTAAATTTATATCTATCAAGAACTTGGAGGTGTAAATTTTTTGACTTAAATTTTTTACACATCAAAAAAATTACACCTAAAAAAATTGGATCATTTCAAGGCTTAAGATGGATCTATGCTAGTGGATAGATTATGATGTATATTTGCCTATATAGTACCACCATAAATGTAGCATTGTTTGTATTTAGTGTTTGTCATGTTTTCAAGCAAGTGAATCTGTGCAATTGTAAGCAATGATTTGAATGGAGGGTGTCATGAAATCAATTGAGGGAATCTCTGCAAAATGGAGGTGGTCATGAGATCAATACAGGGATCTTTGTAGATTCGATGGTTTTCAAGGTAGTAAAGGGTTGCAGCTAAAGGAGCCTCATAGAAATCTAAGGAATCTTGACTCAATTTAAGAGTAGGAATATATATATTTTGTGTATACGCGTATCTTCCATATACATAGTGTAGATGAAACAACACTTTTTAAATTGTTTTGTAAAGTATTGCATTGGTCAAGTTGGTGATGTTTTTTGGAAATATGCACACAAACGTAACAATGAAGAGAGTGGCTTGTAGTAGGGGAGTGGAGTTGAATTCCAACAAGAGAAATCAAGGAGGTCAATTAAGGAGGGGTGGTGGGTTGGATCAATGGATGCTATCCTTTTTTATGAATTTTAACCTACTTTTTGTGTGGTTGAAATTTTTTCAATGACCATAACAGGCAACAAATTTTTGGTTTTAGATATTATAGTGTGTTAAAAGCATCTAAAAAACTAGGAAACCATCTATTTTGCTTGATAGTGGAAACTAGGGGGTATCGATTTTGCTAAAGTTACCCAAGACTTGCATCTAGGACCCTATACAATAAAAAATACCCTCATGAAGTCAGTTTAAGATATGAAGGGTGAATATGTCACATGGTAAAATTGAACTCATGTTGGGGCAATAATAACACCCTGGTTTCACCCAAAAGGTAACCCCCCATTGATGCTTTTCCCTAATGTAAATAAATTTAGTACCCTTGTATGATTTTAATAAACATAATAAAGTGTACATGATGTTGACTAAGCTGACCAATGAAACAAAATTTGAAAATAGTACCAAACTTGAATGCTTTTGATTGCATTGAATAATCAAATAGGGCTCTAATAATTGTAACCAAACATACAAGTTTTTAATCAAGTTGACTAACCTAACATGTCTCTAATGATGGTAACCAGATGTACACATTGTTAATCGGGTTGACCAACATGACATGGTTCTAGCATTTGTAATTGAAATAAATGCTATTGATGGGGTTGACCAACCTAACATGCCTCTCCAACACACATGTTTTCGATCAAGCTAATATCCGTGACATTCTTAATTGAACATACAATGTTAATTACCAACGTAACATGTCTTTGACAATGATGATCGAATGTGCATGTCATTAATTGAGCTAATCAACCTAACATTAAATATGGGATTTTTTTATTCTGTATGGGAAATGGCATCCTTTGTGTCCTTGGGTGCCTCGCAATCAAAGTGAAGTTGGAGCGGTGAATTGATCTGAAATACTCCCTCAGATTGGTGAAGGACTAGAAATAAACAGAATATAATTCTTAGTTTCTTCTATTGAAATAGAATGTTGCAGAGCCGTAGAATGTGCATGTTCTTGCTTAGCCTGTGCAGCAGCTATAAGATGCTTCATAGACGTAGATGGGGTAGCAATGTTAGAATCATTTGACATAGTTATGAATTTTACTTCTTTTGCATCATGGTACATCTGTCTAAGATTTTTTTTCTTTTTCTAAATGCAACTCTATAGATTGTGATACACCATCCAGTTTCATGGTTGCAATCCCATTTATCTTTAGCTTAAATTTCAAAGAATGTGTCACCTTTTTTGTTGAAGGTTTAGTGCTAGATCTTATAGGGAAAAATTGCTCATGCTTGAACAACCGACTTCTTAGCTAATTTCCCTTGTAGGTTAAGCTTCTCTGAGATAGAATACCCACAGTCTTTCTTAATCTTTATGTTGTTTTTCTTTGTTAGGGTTGAATGACATTTCTTCACCTTGATTCTCTTTGAATTGTATTCATATTGGTCAACCTCACCTTTTTGTGCAACATGAGCCTTGAATGGAGGTGTGCTGATTGAATTGATTTTTATTGAAGCTAAAGGAACCATCTTGCTTCTTTGGATAAGGCAACACTATTGCGGTGTAATGTACCCAATGTGGAAAATTAGGCACATTAACTCCAAACTATTCAATGGAGAGTATATTGTTCTCCAACTTAATCCAAACAATGGCTTATGAAGGATTATGAGATGTTCTAGTTCAACAATAGAGGAATGTGATTTATAATTTAGGATTTGAATAAATATGTTCATCCCATTAAATATAATTTGAAATCACTATAATGTGCCCAAATCATATCTGATATAAAGTTTTGGTGGCTGGTTATTAAGTCTAGTTTAGAGCCTTCTTCAAACACTTTGTATGCAACCTCTTTATCATCAATGTTGAAGCATGGAAAGTACAAATCACATCATCAGATTCAATGAAGAGATATTGGCCCAATATAACAATAGGAATTGACTTATATTTCAGATTCAAACAAGCATGAATAACCACACAACTACCAGTTCGAACCAAGGAAGACTAACTCGAAATCCACTGCAAAGATTGTCTCGGATTCAAACTCTTTCCAAACACATCTGAGCAATTCGAGTTCAATAAAAAAACTCCAACTTGAATCAAACAAACCCAAACTAAGCTAAACATCTCACTAACAGACCCCAAAGAAATTGTATGAAGGTTTCATACGCATAAACTTATGATTGCATGACCACACTAACAAATCTACACATAGATCAACTAGTAACTTGAATATTGAACACAACATGGGAGAATCACTCTGAATATTACTATGAAATGTATATTTATAGTAATGACATTGATGTATTCTACAGAAGCTGCAAATAAATAAATAAATATACAACAAACAGATGATAGATGGCTGCTAGAAAATAACTGAGAAAAGAAAGGGAAATACTGCTCCAAATGAGAGATTTGTTCCAACAAATGCACCCTCTACAGGAAAATTCCGATCCCAAATTGCAGATCAAAATTCTCTAGTGTTCCATCCATTATATAAGAGTGAAATACATCCAATATGACAATCCATGTAATATTATAACACTCACTGGTGCATCTTCCTCAACCAGTAGAAAATTTCAAAATAGAATTCCAAATCATGGATTCGGTAAAATGGCCATATCTCGGACAATGGAAACCTTTTTCAATGAAACAAAAAGTGTTCCCAACTGGAAACAATGCTCTTAAAGAAATAGAACAAATCCCACAACCAAAGAATTCATTTAAGTATCAAAACCAAAACCACCATTTCGGCCCCCTTCAACATTGGGTCATTATTAATTAGAACACCCACAGCAGCAAAAATTCCAAACCAACACTTAGCAATCCCAAACACACCCAAAAAAAACCATACCAACATGAATGTAGCCTATAATAGTGTCAAAACCTATAACCTACGGTAAAACACTCAACACAATACTCTATACATTCATATCTATGAAGCTCTGTAGAGAAATCTGAATGACCTCTCCTCTCTACTAGCTAAGGTGGAGCCTTTCACCACGGAAACTAGATACACATGCAAGGGGCACATCATCGAAGCTAAAAAATATGAATGGCTCTCCAATTTAGTATTAGAAATGCCAAAATTTCCCAAATAGGTTCCCTCACCCTTCTTTTCTAATTCTTCATTCATTCTTCTAGAGTTTTCTCTCTCAAGAATATAAATAAAATATTAACAAATATTATTTTCATGAGAGAATGATTCTGTGAGACACAATAACTTCCCCTTTGATTTTATTTTTGGCCTCATGGATACTTTGATCTTCCTTGGAATTCGAATTAGGAGATGCCTCCCTTTTTTATTGGGAGTTACAACTGATTTGGGCCCACCTACCTCCTCATGCACCCTCCTTGGGTAGTTACACTTCTCTAGTGCACCTTCATTAGCTATTTTCAGCATGTGGAATATCACCATTTCTTCGTGCCTTGATTTGTGGAGATTCTTCCTCATTTGGTGGGAGTTACAACCCACTTGGACTCCTTTCTCCACTAATGCACCCCTTCTAGATATTTTTAGTTAGTGGTGAGTTACACTCTCAAGATGCCTTCATTATGAGCTCCCTTCCATGCTTCACACCTTCCTGGGCCCACAATTCCTTCCGTAATGTACCCTCCTTGTCCAATTTGTCTAATGTCACTTTATTCATAAATATTGGACACCATACTTTACAATTTTATGACCTACAGGACTGATGGATCCCTTATAAGACTTAGCATTGGACTATGTATGGACTACTAAAAAGTAGGATATCACTAAATAAGAATCCTCTTAATCGTCTCAAAGGAGTTAAAGACCAAATTGACCATTTAAGATAGTTGTGCGAACTCATGGAGTAAGATCCAACATATGTTTAGTTGGGTGTGCCTAGTTAATCTTAGTGTAACTATACAATTTTGTGTTTTTACTTATTTCAAGAAAAGAAACAAGATCTATTTTATTACATGCAAATATATATAAATATATGATGCACAATTCACAAAAAGTATTCAAATATAGAGTTATGTTAAATTGAAAAATAATTGTGCAATATGGGGATGTTACAATAATTGAATCTTGTCAATAAGGATCATAAAATTTTCATTTTTTGTAATAAGAAGTCTAAAATATTCCTTAGCCAACCAATCGTGATTATATTTAAAAGGAAATGGAGGTTTTCTATCCTCCTTTTTTAGTTGTATAAGAATAAGTAGATGATCATACAAGCCATTGTTTCCTGCCCAGTAGTTGTATCTTTCAACCTCCTCCGCCAATTTTTCTACCATTTAGAATATATCCATCATCTTAGAGATGTGTGTTCTTCCATGTTAGCACACTAACTAGCATCTTAAGATTGAATTAATAAAATCAATGATATCTTATGGACAACTAAGAGGGAGGTCATTGCCACCACACCTAACCTTTTTTGTCTTTTTAGGTTATCTCTTATCCAACTCAAAGGTGGAGTCCCTAGGGTAGGATTACTAGAGTTTAACAATGGAGTACATGGTGAAAATGAAGAGTAACTTCAGAAAAACAAAGTGTTTTGTTTTTTGTAAAATATAAGAGTCATGAAGTAATTGAAGACTAGTGTTTTATACAATGGGAAAATGGGGTCAACCAAGGATTTCATGAGGATTTCTTTAGGAAGATTAGAAAGGGACAAGGTTGCAATGAACAAACCTATATGCTTTCTAATGGATGGACTGATTTTAGAGATCACATAAAAGGAAATTTCTAGAGAAAAAAAATTAAAATGGACTCAAGGAGGAAAGCTACATTGAAAGGCATAAAAAAACACATGATTTCTAGACACAAAATATGCACCTAAACTACACTTCCAATTGATAACAATCACATAAAAGATAGAAATCCTAATCCTTGATTACCTCAATTCCATTAATAAGTTAAAGATCCATTAACCAACCAAGCACATGAGCAACATGAAAACACTTCAATAGAGCACCAACAACAACCATCCGACATCCCGATTGAGTATCACTTGTCCATCAAACTCAATACCTCATGCCCTTATCCTCAAGGTTACAAGAACCAAACCAATGGTCGAACTAGCTGACCTCGAGAACCAGAACTAGACCAAAACTGGAAGAAGAAAAAAACGGATCACAAAATCGGTCCACCAAAAGCACATAAAATATTCAAATTTTGAAAACTTATATATATATTCATGTGCATCCATGTGAATTCAAAACATTATACACAAATATCCAAAGTTTCTCATGTATATAGAAAATAAGAGTGCATAGAACCAAAATAGAAGTTAGCATCGAGTGCAATCCATGTCTGAATCAACATAATCATCTAAATCTAATCAACAAAATCATTTGAATCCTTAGGCTCAGAGGCCTCAAACTCCGTCAACCCACAGATAGAAAGACTAGAGTCAACCCACATTCTTTTTTAATTTTAGAATTTTAGTTTTTTGGTCTACCGTACGGCTCCATTCGGAACCAATATGGATTGGTCAGTTTGATGAAAAAACGGTTCCATATAGAACCGGTCAAAAAACGTTTATAGCAGTGGTTTGATCCGTAAATTGTTTGAAACCAGTCTGACCGGATGGTTTTTCTGGTTCCTGTAACACTTCTTTTCCTATGATTTTCCCTCTGCCTCCACCCACCGCTTCTACACAAATGTAATAAAATATACCCTAAATATTTGTATTTTTGTATAACATAACTAATACCCCTTGGCCCCTTAATACAAGGCAATATATTTTCTCATTTCCATATCATAGTTTATTCCCCAATATGAATGGACGTGATAGGATATTGCCTACCAACTGACCCCCCCGTGATGGAGAATCTGTTAATTTCTCCTACATTGCATATTTGAATCGTGGTCTCTTTGTGTTAAAAGCTTCCTAAGTCACTCTTGTGCCGTGCTCACTGTTCAAGGATATAACCTGTGTCGGCCATTCTGCATTTGCCTTGACCTCATGCATCAGCCATTCCTTGGTGTCAGTATGTTTCATCATGTGTCCAGTCCTACTCCAAATCAGCTCATACTTGTTGAGTGTCCCTCGTGTTGGATGATGGAGGCTGCCTTATGGCCTCCCTTCCAACGGACTTCTTCCCATCGAATTCAACTCATTGTGCTCTAGGAATGAAGTTTAGAGTTTTGGTTAGTACCTTGGGGATTGCAGTCATTAGTGGCAATTTCCCTCGCTATTGGATAGATGGGAATACATCAATGTCTCCTATCCAATGGATTCTTCAAGTGTTTGACGGCAAGACCATTTATTTTCACTTGCTTGAATGTACTAGGTACCTTGGGTTCCATTTTCATTATTGGTGGACACCCTTGCGTTTGTTAACGGTATACATCAATAACCGGTAATCAAACGATACCTCCCATGTTCGACATCAACTCATTTATTCGCATGGATAGGTTTGTACCTTGGGTTGTTTTTGGATGAATACCTTGGGATCCTCGATAGCATCACCTTATTTATGCTATCGCCTAAGTTGCGCAAGACTGAGCCACACTCTTTTTTGGCTCTTGATGAGACATAGATCCAGCTTGTTCTCTATGGCTATGTTCTCCAGTTTTGACATAGATCCACCTTGTATTTATGTGGTTATGTTTACACTTATGTTCCTCATGGATCTGCGCTTGTATTCTAGTGGCCATGATATATGCATCAGTATTTGGATCATTAGTGTATCCTCTTGGAGGTCATGTTCCACTATTTGAACATGGACAGTTACCCCAAGGATGAGTTTTTTTGACATTGTCTTTTCTTTCAGGTACTTCATTTGAGCCTATGATTCTTGGTTTCTCCGGTTACTCCGCTTCCATGTTTCAACTCTTTGTTATTTATAATGTATTTCGGCCATCGTTTCCCTCACTCCCTCTGACCTCACACATTAGGGGGCCTCTATTATAGCTTAAAATGACACTTCTTCATCCGTGACGACACTTGCATCGCTTGGTCGCATGACGACATTTCTTCAGATCAAGTTTAGTCACACAATAGGACACTTGTGGATGGAAGGGTCATATGGGACACTTAACATGGTTGAAATTACCTCACTCCTGGTCCATTTGATGGTCATAACCCTTAGGAACACATCTCCAGACCAAACCACCTCCTGAAAATCATCAGAAAACCCTGTTTTGGCCATATTTCCACATGTATGCTAGTATCCTATGCAGAGAGTAGCATCCACCTTGAAAAGTACGTTGGTTTGCAATAGTAAGAGTAGGGTACTTTCCTGAATCAGTCAAAATCCTAAATTTTGGTCAAATTGGGTTGGTTTGGGAAGTTCCTGATCAGTTATAACTGCTTTTCCCCTCCTTCATTGACTATATAAGGAAGGTAGAAGGGCCATGAGAGGGGACCAAGCCCATAACAATGTTATTCTAGAGGAATGGAGACCCTCATCCCCCTCTCTTCTGCCTCAGTTTTTGATAAACCCTAGCACAGTTGATTAGAGGCTAGGATCCTTGGAGAACAGAAGCAGGAGATCTTGAATCTAGGTTTCGTGAAGTGCCAAGCTTGAAGGAAGGTATAATTTTATGTACTTGCTTCATTCATTAATAAATATTAGATGTTCTTCCCTTTCCAAATATGACCTATTCATGTGTGTCTCAGATTTGATTGTAGTTTGCTTATAATTTGATGTCTTCATCTGTCATTAATATCAATCTTATATATGTAGTCAAATGTATTTGAGAAAGGTATGAAGTTGTTTTGCAGGTGTGGGCATTGTGACATTGAATAGCATTGAAGAACAAGGAAGAGGAAGGCTTGGATCAACCTTCTGAATAAGGTACACATCCTTCTAACCGTAATCTCTTTGCTTACTAGTTGCACTTGCAGAACATTTGTAGGTCTATCTTTCATCCCTATAAGTTGGTAGTTTCTCCCCTGAACTATAGGTGTATTTCCCTTACAACAATGTGCCAAAGGGAAGACACATTACATTGAGGTCTTCTCATGGATTGAAGTTGAGTAGGAACAAGAAGAAGAAGAGACCCCAATAGATGCATAAGTGACCTATGAGTCTACAGAAGAAGGACCTCATACTGAGGTGGGAAAGATTGCAGTACTCTCAGGAGTACCTCGTTATCATACACTCAGATTCAAAGGAGTGATTCAAGGACAATCTGTCACTGTGTTGGTGGATGGAGTAGCTACACACAACTTCATTGATTCAAATTTGGTTGAAAGAAGGAAGCTACACACTGAAAAATTTGGAGGCTTCACTGTTATCATCCCAGGTAATCATACTATGAACTGTTGTAGATGGATTCCTAAATTGCAGATTTGTGTAGGAGAGGATACCATTACAGATAGCTTTTATGTTGTTGATGTGGTTGATACTAACATGGTTTTGGGAGTACAATGGCTGCACTCCATTGGTAAGCATTCAGTAGAATACCAAGTTCCTGAAATGGTATTCAAGGGATAAAATGGAAAAGAGATGGTGTTGAAGGGAGTCAATACTTATCCCAAGCAAGTGGTAAGTGCACACAGTATGAGATCTATCCTAAGGAATGGATACATTGAGTGGGATGTTGAATGCCTAATCACCAAAAAGGGAATCTCATTCAAAGTATCTCATTTTCCTCAATACATTCAAAGGATGCTCCAAAAGCATAAGAAGGTATTGGAGGACCTTCCTCATGGTAGGCCTCTAAATAGAGGAATATAGCATATGATTGAGTTGGAGATAGGAACCTCACTTATCAAGGTGCATCCCTATAAGAACCCAAAGAGATTCAAGGATGAAATAGAGTGAACCATTAAGGAGCTTCTTGACTTGGGGTTCATTAGACCGATTTCAAGTCCTTTTGCCTCTTCAGTAGTTCTCGTGAAGAAGAAAGATGGGACCGTGAGAATGTGCATAGATTACCAAGATCTTAACAAGAAGATTATCAAGAATAGATATCCTATTCCAAGGATAGATGATCTTATGGATGAGCTCCATGGGGCCAATTACTTTTCAAAGATTGACCTCAGATCTGGATACCATCAAATCAACATGAGAGAAGAAGACATACAAAAGATAGCCTTTCGGTGCCACCATGGGCACTTTGAGTTTTTGGTTATGCCTTTTGGCCTAACAAATGCACCTACAAATTTTCAATCTTGCATGAACAGAGTGTTTAGCAAACATCTCCGTAAGTTTGTACTTGTCTTCTTTGATGATATTTTAATCTATAGTAGGACTTGGGAAGAGCATTTGCATCATTTGGATATTGTACTAACAATCTTGGTTGATCAATCTGTTAACACCCAAAATGACCTCCTAGGTTGTGGGAGAATGCCACTAAGGGGTAACCACTAACCACTTTAGATCTGTGCTACTGACCCAACACTGTCTAAGAGGGATTTCTCTACAAATCTATGAAAGACTATAAATATTCAACAAAATTGCAGCCACAAGGAAATCTCAGATTTGATAGAAGACTAAAAATAATTAATGATAAACACACAGCCACCCATAGATATCCAAATAGAGGCAAGGTAGCCACCCATTCACAGTCAAAGAGCTTTTAGTTGGGGAGTTAGAAGAGAAATGAACAGTCCATCGATATAAAGCATGGAAACATGAATTCTATATTGACTTTAGCATAAAATAATTGTGGAATGCTTGGTAAGATCAAAATGGAGCATAATCTCTATGAATTCTATTCAGATACTATATTGAACCAAACATGAATAAAGCATTACAAAAATGGATTTACTATGAAAGAAACAAAATTCACATGGGAAGAAGAAGGGACAAACTGCAAGGAGAATGACACAGGAATCTCTGCTAAAAAAAATCCAGCCTCAAACACTGCTATTCATTAAAGGAAATGTCTCAAAACAGAGCCTAGCTCTCCCAGGGCCTCCACCCAAATGATTTTCCAACCTCTAACTCTTCTATTACATTGAATTTATAGATCTATTTGGTCCTCTGGGTTGAGATGTTTCAGTGGAGAGTAGCAACAACTGAATGGACACCTACACAAAGAGATTCAACAACCTGGGAGACGGTTTCAACAAATTTTGCTTAGTTTTGGCCGCGGATTGCTGAAAATGACCTTCGGAGCCCCTGCTGTACAACTCAAATGGAGACACCTATGTAAAAACTAAAACAGGTTTTTGTAGTTGGGCTTGTTCTTGACAAAACCCATGTTCCCATTTCCTGAGATTCCCCTTTAGCTGGCCAGGATTTGGCTTTGACGTTGATGACTTTTGCAAAAAACGTGAATTCTGGAAATTTACCCCATAAAGATCTCTTCGGTTATCCCAAACCGTAACACTTGTGTAAATTTTGAGAGAGTTTATTAGAGGCCCGTGATGGAGATAAACCTCTCTTGGTTTCCCAAAATTCTTCCCGTTTTGGTGGGAATTGATGCAGGAAAACGATGACTAAAACAGTCATTTTCGTCAAAAACTGCCATGTTTTCACATAAACTGATTACATTTGAGTTTGATTTTGATTTCCTTTGCAATTTCGGGACTGAGTGCTTATGCTGATCCTTTTATTATTAATCAATGTCCCCCCCCAACTACTTAGCACAAAATAGGTGCTAACAACTGGCTCCAACTCCGGGATGCTATCCTCCCTGTGAGGTAGCAAAGAACCCCTGGTAGACCGGTGCCTGATCCATTGGGCAGCTCCCAATTCTGAACTGAAACCTGCAACTGAACTCTGCAACCTATGACTTGCTAGCCCTAATCCTGCGATTGAATTTAACTAAAGGATGGAACTCATCTGTCTTGGTCTATATCTTCCCAAGGTACTTGCACAAACTGATCAAGATTGAAAACGATATTACTTGCAACTATGATGAATTTGCTAAGGATAATAAACAAAAATACTGGTGCAACAGGCCCAAAAATGCCCTATTAATTCCATATTTCACTATGCATCCCCTTGGCCCAAACGGGTATTTCTCAGCTTCGGGGAATTGGCCTTGGATTATTCATCTCCACATTTCAATGGTCATCGCAGCTCTGGTGGAGGCCAAGAGGAAACAAGTTGCTCGTGACAGTGGATTAAAAGAAAATCTAGATAATCTAGAGTCTCTTCCACTGACCATATTGTGGATCGCGCCACAGTTCTTGGTATTCAGCTTATCAGAAATGTTTACAGCAGTAGGATTGATAGAATTTTTCTACAGTCAATCACCTGCAGGGATGCAATCCTTGTTGACTGCTCTTACATATTGCTCGTATTCATTTGGATTCTATCTCAGCGGCGTCCGGTCTCAATAGTTAACAAGGTTACAAATACTGGATCATATGGAGGCTGGATTTCAAAAGATAACCTTAACAAAGATCAGCTCAATCTCTTCTACTAGATGCTGGCAGCTCTTGAGTTTCATCAATTTCTCGAATTACATGAAGACTGACCGGTGCAGGTTTCGTTTGGAGGATCGTTGGACCAAGACCGTTACGAAGCTGGAAAATTCATTGATCGTTGATCTTCTTTCTAAACTGATATGAGTCGCCGAATGCTGTAGCCTTCACCATTTCTTTTTCATTATTGCACACAACACCACAAGTAATGAAGAAGATAACGCCATCATTGTGGAGAAACCTTCTCTAAAGAGATAAAGGAATAGCAACAAAAGAAAATCACGCCATCATTATCCACAACTTTCTTAGTCTTAAATTATTTCGGAGATAGTGGTTTCGCATGGCCTTTAAACTGTTTACAATACAATTTTTCTTCATGCGAGACTCCCATTGACTGACGCGCGTGATGGTTGTTTGTATATCGCAACCACCAACCATCCCTCCCTTTTGTGCATGTGGACAATGCAAGATGCATCGCGAGCTGTCGATCTTTCCCTTTGACTGAAAACTTACACGTGGTTGTCCGTTGAATACAAAACGTTTATCGTTATAAATATCTCAATCATCAATAATGGCATACGAAATATCTATTTCCCTTACAACGCTTTAGACCAATAGCAACGACCTCAATGTTGCCCTAGATTTGATTTTAGTGGTCTCTACGGCTGTGAAATTCACCTCTCTGTCTCTTAACGGCTTGCCCAGCTTCTTCACATCACCACTCTTTAATATATTTAATACTTGAACTTTGCATTTTTTTTTTATACCCCTGACATCTCCTCGACGGCTTCGGAACTCTGCAATAATCACTGGCACTGGGATCTATCCAATCTGCGCGGATTTGAAAGGCTGGAGAAGGCACTGCAACAGTCTCTGCAAGAATTCCCTTCTGAGATGCAAGATATGGGAACACGTTCAGCTAGTGATGGAGCCGTCAGTGCTTGAATTTTCATAAGCAGAGTTAGTGGATGCTGATGGTCTGCTTAGTCTCTTGCCGAATTACCGTAAGCCACTGCAACAGCTTCTGCTGTGTCGTACGCTCCAAGTTTCATATCAGTCCCCATTTTTTTAACACATTCTCAACATGCTACTTCGGCGACACCTCGACCTACAAAGCGACGCTCCTGCAGGTATAGTTCGACCCTTTGGCTTCTAGAAATGTTATGGACCAGAAGAGTTCTGCCCTTTTCGTGTAACGAGGATAACCACACATGCATGAGCGTTTCCAGAGTCGACCAACGTGTTGTGTACAATGGTGCCTATGGGATTTGCATAGATTCTTTTGACTCGTGGGCATGAATGCCTGGAGCTTGACACCAACGCTAGAGATAGCACCCGATACCAATCCGACTATATACATTGTCTAGTGTACCAAAATCTCACTGAGTTTCAGACATATGCATCAACTACTTCTCGGAGAGCAGTGTTAGATTTATTTGTTCCAAAAAACGGGGGCAGCGATTCCTTCCTCAGCAAAATAAAACATCTGTAATACATGCTCCATACTCTGATATTGCCACAGAATGGAGCCAGAGCTGTGTACAACGCCAGCAATTCGCATGACAGCCGCTGGGGGAAGACCTTTGGGCATTGTTTGCTGAAAATCGGTCTTCCTGAACTTATATTTTTGTAAACCAATGCCTGCTGACTGCGAAAACGATGGTGGAAACCCTAATGCGGCCGGAATTGGAGTTTATGATACGTGCTGTCTGGGAGAGTTTGCTTCTCTGAAATCTCTTTGATTTTTCTCCTCAGCTTAGCACCTGCGCATAGTTTTAGAAAATCAGCTGAAGGTGAGGCCTTTGGCCTTGGCGCTTGGAATGTGGCGTTGTGTGAGCACGCTTAGCGCATGGGCTTGGCCCGATACTCCTTTTTGTTCCACTTTTACTAAATTTTTGGCTCAATTCCAACAATTTAAAAACCTTCGTCTCCACATGTAAAACCTCCATTGGCTTATACAAACAATCCTTTAGCTAATTATAAAACCCTTTTCTCTCTCACCACTTTATCATCTCTGTTCAAAGCTCCTTTGACTCTCCCTTTATTCAAAACTTTGCCCAACCATACGAAATTTTAAAACCTGTCTCCATTAAATTCTGGCCATATTGCTTCCATAAAAACTTAAAGCCCTTATTTCCATTCTTTATAAAATTTAAAAACCTTAGCTTAGATATATAAAGCTAATACAGTTTTAAAAAATCAAAATTTTACCAATTTATGAAGACACTTTTCCTCCCTTTTTCAAAGTCTTCTTTCTCTTTTTTGATATGCAACTATCGGCTGAAACTACACTGAAATTTTTTTAACTGAAACTTTGAAACTGACACTAACTGAACATGCTGCAAACTGAGGAAATTCACCCTATACATATGAACTATTCATTCCAAAAACAAACTGGAAAGTGCTGCAAAAGATGCTTTCCATGCCAAGCTTATTTATATACAAATCACTCCACCTTGCTTAAAAATTACTGCTCAATCAAGGAATGAAAAAGTGCCAATGAAGCCAATCCAACAGCTCGTTAAAAATCAGAAATTTTTTATCATGCTCCATCAAAATCCCAACTAACAGACCTACTAAAAACAATCCAAGGTAACCAATTTTGTCTCTATGGGGGAAGCATAACCAATCGTTCCAATTGAAAGATACCTCCAGGTATTCAACCACTGGATCATAAAAAGCATGACATCTTTCAGAAAACTTGGCTATTTGTTGGTCAGGACATGGCTGCTCAAACAACAAGCTCTCTTGCATACTATCCACCCATCTTTCAAAAGAATTTTGAGGGGAGTTCTCTCGACAACTCCCAAGTGGGATATCAACAACTTTAGTTAAAATATCATAATTCAAAACTTGGCCTTCTACATGCAATCCAACAGAAACATCATTGTTTTCTTCAACAAAATCAAGTGAAACAAATTCTCCTTGACACAAAAATTCTGAAAATGAAAGGCATGAAGAAAGACTTGACGAGAAGACTGATCTTCTTCCTCATCAAATGAGATCTGACCAAATTGCTACACATGTTTTATATCAAAGTCACCACCATCTTCACTTTCAGTCAAAGGAGAAACTACATCCTCAAAGTTTTCCTGAGTGTTATGACAACTAGCTTCTTCTATGGCTTCTTCCCCTTCCCTTAATTCAACAGAAATATCAACCTTACTCTCAAAAGAATTCGAGATAGCATTTACTTCTTCAATGTCTAAATCAGAAAATGGAAAAGGAGCAGAGACAATTGATTGGCTACTTTCACCACTAACTCGGTCACACAAAGAATGGCAAGAGGGATGCAAAATTTCCTCCAATTTAGGCAAGGTGGCATGGCTTCCAACAGTAGGTTGTCCCTTCTCATTCACGATCAAAGGAGAAACTAGTGTTTACTTGAGATTGTCTTGAGTGTCATGGCTCTCATTTTGCATTTCCTTTTTATGGAAGTGATTTTCATGCAACATTTCTCAAAGCTCTTCATCCACAAACTCATCACTACCATACATGTTTTTCAAATCTTCAATGAAACCTTTAACATGCATGCAACAATCTTGAACTAGTAGTAAGGAGGGGTACTGATTTTTAAAATGATCATGAAATACTATGTGAAAATCCTCAAGGGAACACAAACTTGCTGATGGTAATCACCATGACCTTGCACTCTCTTCTAATGTTGCCATAAACATTTTCATCAAACAGTCCTCAGGCAGTCCAATTCCAAGCTTATGTACATGCATATGAAATCTAATCAAATGGACAGCAGCATCATCCCCTTCCCGATCTTTAAATTTAGGTAAATAGGTCTGCCAATCTATTTTAGGAATAGGATTTGGCAAACTAGGGATGTGAGACTTGTTCATGGGAGCATACCTTCTTGACAATGAAGCCATCTCGAAACAATGGAGCTGCAAATTCTAACTGAAGACTGAGTGCAGCAGCTTGTGAAACAATGAAACCTTGGATTTCTTCAATGTGGAGTCGCCATGAGACCTTCAACATCTCAATTCTGATATGGAGTCAACAATCCTCCCAGTGGAGTCACCTTCATACTGGAATTTTGATGAGTGGAGTCGCCATGTGAATGATACAACCTTCTCAATGTCCGACTGTCGTTCACCATCAACAATCAGATCTGAAACTTGTTGTTCTCCCAGGGATGATGAGACACTCGTTCCCCAGTAAGGGCACCAATTTGTTAACACCCAAAATGACCTCCTAGGTTGTGGGAGAAGGCCACTAAGGGGTAACCACTAACCACTTTAGATCTGTGCTACTAACCCAGCATAGTCTGAGAGGGCTCTCTCTACAAATCTATGAAAGACTGAAAATATTCAACAAAATTGCAGCCACAAGGAAATCTCATATTTGATAGAAGACTAGAAATAATTAATGATAAACACACAGCCTTCTCATACAGGATATTCAATCAAAGCATACATAGAAGGTTAGATTTCTGTTGGGACAGCTTGTTACTGGAGTTTTGGTGAGACAGTCAGAAGACAAAACCTTGGGCAATGGAGTCAAAACACAACATATTAATCAAATGATAGTGTTGTTGCACGAGATATCCTAATAGAGGCAAGGTAGCCACCCATTCACAGTCAAAGAGCTTTTAGTTGGTGAGTTAGAAGAGAAATGAACAATCCATCAATATAAAGCATGGAAACATGAATTCTATATTGAATTTAGCATAAAATAATTGTGGAATGCTTGGTAAGATCAAAATGGAGCAAAATCTCTATGAATTCCATTCAGATACTACACTGAACCAAACATGAATAAAGCATTACAAAAATGGATTTAATTTGAAAGAAACACAATTCACATGGTAAGAAGAAGGGACAAACTGCAAGGAGAATGATACAGGAATCTCTGCTCAAAAAAATCCAGCCTCAAACACTGCTATTCATTAAAGGAAATGTCTCAAAACAGAACCTAGCTCTCCCAGGGCCTCCACGCAAATGATTTTCCAACCTCTAACTCTTCTATTACATTGAATTTATAGATCTATTTGGTCCTTTGGGTTGAGATGCTTCAGTGGAGAGTAGCAGCAAATGAATGGACACCTACACAAAGAGATTCAACAACCTGGGAGTCGATTTCAACAAATTTTGCTTAGTTTTGGCCGTGGACTATTGAAAATGACCTTCGGAGCCCCTACTGTACAAATAAAATGGAGACTCATGTGTAAAAACTGAAATATGTTTTCGTATTCGGGCTCGTTCCTGACAAAACCCATGTTCCCATTTCTTGAGATTCCCCTCCAACTGGCCAGGATCTGGCTTTGAAGTTGATGACTTATGCAGAAAACGTGAATTCTGGAAATTTACCCCGTAAAGATCTCTTCGGTTATCCCAAGCCGTAACACCTATGTAAATTATGAGAGAGGGTATTGGAGATTGGCCCGTTCTGGAGATAAACCTCTCTTGGTTTCCCAAAATGCTTCACGGTTTGGCAGGAACAACTACGGGAAAACGATGACTAAAACAGTCATTTTCGTCAAAAACTGCCATGTTTTCACATAAAATTACATTGAGTTTGATTTTGATTTCCTTTGCAATTTCGGGACTGAGTGCTTATGCTGATCCTTTTATTATTAATCAATGCCCCCCCCCCAACTACTTAGAAAAAAATAGGTGATAACACAATCTTTTTATGCAAAGCTAACCAAGTGTGAGTTTGGAATGACTGAGATCTTGTATCTTGGTCATGTATCGGTCAAGATGGAGTTAAGGTTCACATGGAAAAGATCCAAGCTATTCTATATTGGCCTAGTCCTAAAAATCTCACTGAACTGAGAGGGTTCATTGCACGTTCATTGGGCTATGCACCTACTATCGGAAGTTTGTCAAATGGTTCTCCAAGCTGACATCTCCTTTGACATATCTCACTAAGAAGGGAACCTTCCACTGGTCGGAAGAATCAGAAAAAGTATTCAACAGAATGAAGGAGGTAATGAGCACTTGTCATGTTCTTGCACTTCCATATTTTTCTCAACCTTTTGCACTTGAGTGTGATGCTTCAGGGAATGGTATTGAGGCTTTCTTGATGCAAAATAAACATCCATTAGCCTTTGAGAGAAGAAATTTGTAGCCACATGAAAGGTTGTATTCAGTTTATGATAAAGAGATGTTAGCCATCATGCATGCGCTAGTCAAGTTCAGACAGTATTTGGTGGGAGGCAAGTTTATCATCAAAATTGACCACAACAATTTGAGGCACTTCTTAACCCAAAAGGAGTTGAATGATAGACAACAAAAGTGGGTAAGAAAGTTCCAAGCATTTTATTTTGAGATTGATTACAAGAAGGGTAAGATGAACATAGTAGTTGATGCACTTTCTAGAAAACCCACACTTTCACTGTTGAAATTTCAAGATGATTGGAAAACACAGCTTGGTGTAGAATACACTAAGAATCAGTTTGCTTGTGATTTATTTGATGGATTGATTCATGACGATGCTTATAATATTCTTAATGATATAATTTATTATAAGGATAGAATATTTGTAGTTCCAGAATCCATACTAAAGAAAAAGATTCTTGAAGCTTCCCATGATGTGCCTTTGGTAGGGCATCCAGGATTTGTGAAAACTTACAGGAAAGTGAGGGAAAGGTTGACATGGAAGGGGATGAAGAAAGAGGTGATGGAATATATCAGATAATGTGTGGCATGTGAGCAAAATAAAGTAAAGCATACTCATCCAGCAGGGCTCCTACAACCACTTCCCATTCCTGAGCAAAAATGGGAGAGTATCTCGATGGATTTCATCATGGGGCTTCCCAAAATCCAAGGTAGAGATAGTATTTTTGTTACGGTTGATAGGTTGACTAAATATGCACATTTCTTTGCTATCACAACTAATGTTGCAGCTAACCAAGAGGCTGAACTTTTCATCAAAGAAGTCTTCAAACTTCATAGCATACCCAAGTCCATCATCGGTGATAGGGACAGTAAGTTTACTAGCAATTTTTGGCAAGAACTGTTAAAGCTATTAGGCACAATTTTGGACATGAGCACAAGCTACCATCCATAGACTGATGGAAAAAAAAGAGAGAGTGAACCAATGGCTGCAAGGGTACCTAAGAAACTATGTCACTGGTCAACAAAAGTCATGGACCACTTGGCTCCATCTGGGAGAATTTTGTTACAACACTACTTTCCATCTTTCGATTGGTATGACTCCTTTCAAAGCTCTTTATGGATATAATGCACTTAATTTTTCTGATATGATATTTGGTGATTGTAAGACACAGAAAGCAAAGGATTGGCTCCAAGAGAGTCAATACATACTCAAGACTCTCAAGGACAACTTGCAGTTAGCACAAAATCGACATAAAATACATGCAGACAAACATATATTTGAGCGAGCCTTCCAAGTGGGAGATCTAGTATATTTGAGGTTGCATCCCTATAGACAATCATCATTGAAGTCTAAATGGGATGAGAAGTTGCAGCCAAGGTTCTATGGCCCCTACCAAGTTTTGATAAAGATCGGTGAAGTGGCTTATGAGCTAGAGTTGCGTCCAGGCAGCCAGATTCACAATGTTTTCCATGTGTCCGGTTTGAAGAAAGAAGTAGGGAAGCAAGCCAAAGTTTCACAAGAATTGCCACCCCTTGATGATGAGGGAAATTTGGTGCTGATCCCTGAAAGGATCCTTGATGTCAGAGAGAATAAGCTAAGGTGCATAATCCTTAAGGAAGTTTTGGTGCAGTGGGAAGGGCTACCTAATGAAGATGCTACTTGGGAAGGAGAACACATCTTACAACATCCTGGTTTGAAACTTCTTGAGGACAAGCAATATTGGGTGGGGAGGAATGTCATGTCCCCACAAAATTGAGCATTGGAACAAGTTCCTAACCCAACCAATCCCTTGGGTTGAGGAGGCAGTTGCATAACCATGGGGTTAAATTTTGTATTCCAGGAAATTAATTAATTAGGAGTGTGCATTTAATTTTATCCATAGTTTGTCATCCACTTGGAATAAATAATAATGGTGCATTTAATATTACTGGTGCAATTAATATTTTCATTATTATGTTGAATAAATGGATAAAATACTCCACCTAGGCACATTAATGGATAAGGTTGGAGAGTGACTTGAGGAGAAAGTCAAGTAAGGCACAAAAGTTCAAAAATGATGCCAAAAATGAGAAAAGATGAATATTTCAGGAAAAGCAGCATAAATCCAGAAAGCGAGATAAAATAGGAAAAGCAGGAAAGTTCAGAAAAGAAGGAAAGTAAAAAAAAAAGAGGAAAAAGAAGGAAAGCCAAAGCAAAGCAAAGCAAGGAAGGAAAGCGACATTTCCTCATCCATTCAAGGAAGGCGCATTCCTCATGGAGACTTGCTCTACAAGTCATGAAATATCTATAAATAATTCCATGAGAAACAAATTCACATCTTTTGCTTGTATGATAAATTTTACGAATGCATTTGTGCATCTGATACTTGGGATATGTGCCCCTAATCAAGCATGGGATATGTGCCCCATATTTCAGTGAGAGGATGATGGAATTAAACCATTTTCACTGAGTGTATTTGCAGGTACTGAAGTTGATTAGGTCGAATTGGAAGTTCAGAATCATCATCACCCAGTTCATATATCGAATCCTCAAGCTTTCTTGAGTTTCTGCAGCTAGTTTCTTATGTACAAGAAGAGAGATCCTTCTATCACTTTCTGAGAGGCATATTGGCCTATTCCTGATGTAATAACAGAGTATGTAATTTTATGATATAATTATATTCAATACAAATTACAGAAATCTGATTTCTTCTCCAAATTATCTACCCCTTCTAGATATAGCTAGAATTTGACTAGCTTTCAGTGTATGATTCATAATCCAATGAGTACAAGTCCAAATGAATTCATTTCTATTTATGAAGTTATCTAACATGTCATATATCATGATCTAACCCCTTTTTCAGAAATTCGATAGCCTTTGAGCACTGTTTGGGAATCTAGAAGTCGAACTAGTTGAGTTGTCATGAAATGCAATTTTACTAGTTTTGTTGTAATACTTGTCCATATATTCATATAAATTTATGAGATGATATTTTATGATTCAATGACTGTAAATGAATGCTAATTAACCTCTCTGATGTCTGCAACAACCTTATCCAACCTTTAGTCACGTTTCCTACCCATACTAGTCTGTATATGCTGAGAACCCCAGGAGCATTGGAGTAGAGTTCAAATTGGATGTTCTTGAAACATAAATGGTCTCAATACGTTGTGAATAGGTATTAAATAATATCAGAACTTTCCATTCATCCATAGCCTTTGATCCTGCCCATTCCTAGCAATTCTAGCTTCCTTAATCCATTGTTTGATCAAATTTGAGAAGTCTAGAGTTTTTTTGCCACAATCCTAAGTTGGTACATTACAAAACCCCATGAAATAATGGATCCAAAACCCATGGGATACCAGAAGCAGGGTCATTCTTTATGAACGCTTAGTGGTCCTTCAAACAGGTCCTAACAAAACACAATATGGATATTGTTAACCTCAAGCAAAAGCTAGCAGCTCTGAACGATCAACAAAGAATGAAAAAAATCATGGCAGGAAAGATGTTCATCATTGGGAAGTGTAACATCTCGAAATTTACAAAAATTTAAAATTTTTTGATATAGCTTTTAATGCGTAATCTAACTGTGCAGAAATATAATAAATGTTAAATGTTGTCATGTTGTACTAAAAGCAGTGTTGGTCAAAAGTGTAATGTTGCGACAAGATAATTAATATTTCATTTTGATATTAAACTCACTCAACTGTACTTTCACAATTCTTTTGTTGTTGATCCAATGATATAAGTTTATATGTGTTTAACTATTTTTCTTCTGTTTGATGATGAAGGGGTCCTACGGATGCCCCAAGGCTTACTTAGCACTCATGCTAAAGAATTTGAATCGTCCTTTTTTGCAGATTACAGGTAAGAGCTTTTAGTGTTTATGAAATGTGACCGAAGAGTTTCTAACCAGTTTCTGTGTCTCCAAAGTCTTAATGATTTAAGAGACATAATGTCGAAAATGCTATTGGTGAGAACTTCAGTTAGCCTAATTTGTAAAACAAAAGTATGTCAATTCTAATAATAAAAATCCCTGTACTAACCTTTTATTAATTTGTTCAAACAAAAGAATAGGATCCATAAATCATAGTTTAATTCTGTGTATTGTTATCGTGAGTTTCTCTTTGATGCATATTATGATATTACCCAATGTCTGTAAGTGATGGCTAAGTGCAAATAAAATGCAATGTCGATATGAAATTCTTTATATACAATTTAGAGTCTAGGAATTACATGCAAGATTGGATTAAATTCTAATCTAGGAATTATTGCAATTTATATCATAGTCATTTGTTAACCTATGAACTATATACAAATTCTTATTTAATTTTTATACTATATATATATATGCCAAGTCCTATACATAATCCTATGAACAACATTTATATGGTATTATGTGTGTGCATCTACGTGACCCTATATGACATTATGGTTTCCTAGCAAATGAATCCGACACCACCTTGACTTACCACAAGGTGTTATTACATAACCAAATGGTGTGTTTGATCAACAACTCGATACATTGTATGAATGGTTGACATTAAAACTATGAAGGTTTCGTGCTGGCAGGCACTTGGGGTTCCCTTTGCATTTAATACTCCCAACTGTCGAGGCAGTGGAATGTCTCCGTGGACATCGTCGTGGTGCTAGGCACGTGATGGTGTGGTGATAGTTCAAGCATCATGATGAGATGTAAGTGATTTGGTTCGAATGTTAACTGAGTTGTCTTCCTCAGTGGCTATGGTAATGATGGTGTCATTTAATATGGTTGTTGCTTGGGTTTACGTGAAAACCCTTTGGTGATCTCCACCATTGATCCAACAAGGGTTTAGGCTTTGGGATCTAACCCTAACCACCACTGTGTTCTACGGTGTTAATGTTTCCTTGGCATTCGGTGTAGTGGCTCCGAGGAGAGGCCGACAGGACGAGAGCCTTCAGGGTTTTCGTTAGCAGGTTTTTGGTGGAGTGCCCACGGTTCAAAACCGTGACCAGTTGAAAGCTTAAGAGCCGATACACTCATGGTGTTTTACAGTAGCTGCTTGTATTAAAAGTTCCAGGGTGAGTGACAATTTCTTTGTGGTAGTTGATTCGATGCTCAGCTTTCCTTATCTGTCCAGTGGTAGTTTTCTAGAGTTGTTTTCCATTCTTCTTTGCATTCGGTGGTGGATTAATTGTTACAGTTTGCATTGTCTTGGTGTTCTGCTCCGGTGATAACTTTAAAAGGTAATGGTTATTGGTTCAAACCCTATGTCTTCCATTCTATTTTTGAGAGTTTCAGTTGTTATTATTTCACCTGTAATGACTTCTGTCAAACACTTGTTTTAACCACACTCGTGTTCAAATGGCAGTTACCTTCGTCGATGGATTCTCAGCTTAGGTTTTGGTAGCTGGAAACTGCAATTAGACTGGTAAGCTTCGGTGGTTACTCGTTACTCCGGTTAGATGACTAGTGGACCTTCGTTTTTTTCTTTGCCGAGACTTCGTATTTTCTTGAGTTCTGAGGGGTGACCTTCGTCGAAGTATTTGTCAACTGTTTTGACAGTTTTGGGGAGGATGAAACCCTCGACCCTTTCGTTCATTGTTTTCAGTAGTATTTATTTTTCCATTGTATAATCCGTAAAAGAAAATACTCAGGAGAGGGTTTTACCCTTCCACTGTTCTCGGTAATGAAAGGGTTTATGTTTTCATTTGACCTGTGTTTGTGTGGATGATACTGTGAGCGTTGCTCTATTTTGTGTAAAGAAAGCGAAGCTTAATTGTTTGAAAACTACTGTGTCTTTGATAATAAAGAACTGTGTTTTCTATGTTATGATATATGTGTTTGAGTTTGAGAGCATTGCTCCAGTTCGTATGCAATGAAACTCGTTGTTTTTGCAACTACTGTGTCTTAAGAAGAGTTCGGAATTTGAGAGTTTAACCCTGTGCTTAAAATGGTCAAACCCTAATGTGTTGTTCTCATAAATGTTATGCTGTTATGATAACAAATGTTTTAGCTTCTGAAAATAGATATCTAAATCGAGCAAATCGTATGGTTTACTGTTTAATAGTTTTAAAGTGAAATGTGATAATATAGTATCGTGTTGATGCTGGGATACTCTTATTTTAAATCTTAAGGAATGTAATTGATAATCATTTTCGAGACTATGCTTATGGAGTTGAAAGTGTTACTCGTCACTCATGTCTGTCGATTTTAAGTGTTGGCCGAGAGCCAATGTTTTTCTGTTTGCAGCTATGTAATGAGATTGTATCTAGATTCATATTCTGTTGTTAACTGATGGTGTTTGAACCTTAACTAAACTATAAATCTAAGAGTTAGGTGTTGATACTTCTAGGGTTTGGTCGACGAAAACTCTGTTTGGATTACATAATGATTCTTTGTTTTAATAGTTGTGATAACTATGGAAAATGATGAAGCCACAAGCTAGGGTTTCTAATCCTATGCTGAATGTGAATGGAATTAACTGTAGTTTAAATAAATAAATAATATAATAGAAATGAATATTGTGCATAAAGATTAGTACTAAATAATTATGCATTTGTTTGAAATAGAAAGAGTTCTGTTTGTTTATACGATTATATTTACTTGCTAGCAGTATTGAATAACAGTAATATGTACTTAGGAAGTAATTATTTTGTAGTTGTTATTTCAATAAAATTTGTGAAATAAAAATACAGTGAACCTGAAACATTTAACTGATGAAAAGAATGATAAGAGAAAGACATAGAATTATATTATTTAATATAGAATATTAATGGTAGGAAAAACTAATGAAATACAACAGTATTGATCTTCTCATTCATTTGGCAATCTGCCTATCAATTTATCTACCTTAATCTCTTCTATGTACTAGAGTATGATGCAGATCGATTAGCATGGGAAAAAATGCAGAGAAATATTTTATTCAATTCATCTTACATTATCACTACTATACAGAATCCTAATTAGGTCAGAAACTAAAATAAATGCATTTGTTTAATAATATCCTTGGAAACAATAAATCAATAATTGCAGATAGAAATTTTAACTACTTAGAACTAGAAAAGACAAGTAGAACCTGTAAATGAAGATAGGGCCGACAAACACCCAAGGAGGCTTGTTCCTCCCAACCTTTTCCAGAAGAAGCAGCCAAAACTACTTGCTTCCTTTGGACCCCCGAGCTTGCTTACTGAACCACTAAGTAGATGGAATCTGTGTAGAAGCAAGGAACTCAGTAATATAACTTTTGCACTCAACAGTGTAACTTATGCACTCAAATATGCCTTCTGCACTCAACAATATAACTTCCGCACTCAGTAGTATAATAGGCAGACTTATACCATGATCAAAAACTCAACATATCCCCTCATAGAATCTCTTGGGTGCAAGCACAACAAAACCCTAAGGTAAATTTCCTCGTCAGGAAAAGTGATAAACCTCAGTTCATAATTCGATGGCTCTTATATAGACTTCCTAGGTCTTTAGTGGTCAATTTTGAATAAATGAGCCTCAAGCTCCAGTCCCACTTTCCAGGGCACTATGACCACATTTCAAGGGAGTTGTCCCATACTAACAACTAGTTAGTTGCATCATGATGCTGCCACTTGTCCATTGCCTTCTACCCCAAATTCCATTCCACCTAGTGGGTCAGTAAACACTCTTTCAATAGTCCCCTTAGGTGTTTGTCTCCTATTTAATTTATTAAATAATAAAATATTGTGCAATTACAATCATCCTTGGACACTTTTCCAATATAAAACTTTACAATAAAAGTTAACATAATGTTTCCAGCATAAAATGTTTTTCAGCAAAAAGGGTATGTTACAGGAAGCGCTTGAATGCAAAGATGTCTCGGAATTCCACTTCAGTAAGGGGCTCATGTGACACCGCTATTGTCATTGATGATGATCCAGTTCAACCAACTATGTGGCAAGGGTTCTCTCAACATGTTTACCAAGTTTTTTTGTTATTTATGCCATCACTCACCTTTTTGTAATAATTATAGTTAGTTCTCCAGCCTCAGTCATTATAGACTCGGGCATAAAGACTTGTATAGAAATGTAGGTTGCAGATTATACTTTTAATAAATATTGTATTATTTTATTTTATTGTTTAATATAAGGCTTCTGATCTTACTCACACAAAAAAAAACATAGTAAGGGATGAGTTGTATCTTAGTAAGTGGCCTCTGGTATAAGGTTTTTTTTAATAGATCCAAAATATGGTGTACACTAACATCCAACCCCACCACCATTTTTGGTCTTATAGCATTCTTCTTGATAATCCTTGAGTGACTTCTCTATTGGTTCCAAATCCTTAGCACTAGAAAGACAGTCAAGGTTCAAACCTTTAGCTACAAATATTAAACCTTTCATAGGAGAATTTCCATAGAACACAAGGACCTCTATTCATAATCTTCTTAGTACTTGGATTCTTCTATGATGTAAGGACGAAAGAATTTGATGGAAAAAATGAAATTCAAGGGAATGGAAGAGTGTAAACCATTAGTAGTAGAAACAACTAAAACCCCTTTGAGAATGTCGTAAGTTTTTAGGTTACTCAACAACTCTTGGCTTAATGACCTCAACCTTCTATGAGATAGTAGTGGAATGAAAACCCAAAATAAAAAGTTATGGCATAAACATGGTCAATTTTCTGAAAATTCAGTTGTATATAAAAAATCCATCAACTTCATACACTCAATTTTATTTTGTGTTTATAATTTTGTTTAAATAATATGATTTGTAATTTTGTTTTTAAACCATTAAAAATACCTTATACACTTAGGGTAATCCCTCTTGTCCACCTTACCCAAATAATAAAGAATTTCTAATATTTGAAAATCATCCCCCTCTCTCTCTATATAACTTGTAGCAATAATATTAAATAATATCTCATCAACAATAATATTAAATACATTACTACTAAATACATATATCCCACCAACACTAACATTAAATACATGAGTGTGATTACTTATTACATTAAATGCATTTTTTCATAATAAGAAAAGTAACATACTATTAATAATGAAAATAGTACTAGCAACAACCACATTTTTAAATGTGGTTGATATTTGTCGATCGGTGAATATCAACCACTTTTAAATGTATGGTTATGGTTGATATACGCTGATCCACCAATATCAACTACATTTAAAAATATGGTTGTTACTAATACAGTCCAATAACTTTTATACTTTCATTTTTTTTTTTCGGCTAAAGCAATGTACACTTTGTAATAACATTATGTTATTCCCCATATGTAATTTTGTGAACACTTTGATTTGAGATATTTCCATTTCTTTCTTCCAAAAACCTGCCAATTTGAACACAGGTGTAATAATATGACGTAACATGAGCTGCAACTACCAACGTCACTCTGAGCTGGAACTGCCATCGTCATTCTGGGTTGTACTGATTTCGATCACAATTGTGGTCCGGGTTGCTCAGTCACTGAAGATGCCATTCAGGCACTGTTCAACAATTTCAACCTGTATAGTCAATGGAACATGTGCGCGTATATAGGTAATAGTATTACCCATAGCGACAGATTTAGAATAAGATTATAGTATACCGACAAATTTATGTCGTAATTTTCTAAAACTTTAAAACTTCCATTGCAGACCTGGAATTTCAAATTCTATCCACCAGTCAAATAAAATTTGATGATGGTTAGATTTTTAGAGTATCTTTCATTTTACATTTTATGCAGATTTATATACGATCTATTTTTCTTTCCATATATGTCATAACATAATTCTCCTTCAATTTTTCTTTCTCTATATATCATAACATAATCCTCCTTCAATTTCTTTCCATATATGTCATAACAAGATCTAGGTAGATAGTCCATTGTAATAATAAAACCTAAACAAATTGTTTAACAATAAGCCAACTTCAATAATAAACCAAAAATCTGTTGAGAGATTTTCACTTTTTATTTAATTTAACATCTCTATGTAGAAGGCAAGTTGGACAACTATAAGTTTTTTTGAGGGGCTATCAATACACATAAACCTCAACTTCTACGTTTTAAATTTGACAGGTTAGGTTAAAGTCCAGGCCTGGTCCATTGTGACAGGTTAGGTTAAATTCCAGGGCTGGTCCATTGTGTTAGGTTTGTACATTTACAACTGTCCATTATGCTACTCTCTAGCGGTCCTACGCGCTTGTTTTATATTAAATTCTTCTCTACTTCAGCATCAATGCAGTACGAGGGCATTAATTCATTTCCCTATAATAACCTTCTTTCTTTCTGCTTTTTCAGGTACGTCTTTCGTCTCTTTAGACTGAGAGAAATAGGTTTTCAGTTCTGCATTCCGTGTTGCAGGGATAAAACTGTAACTGCAAATAATAACGGAGAGGCAAAGGCAAGCAATAATAGGTGGAATCCTTCTTAATATAATATTAAGAATGTTGCTGCAAGAAGATCTCTGATTTGGTTTGGAATTGTTGCGCAGATGAGCGATAGGTCAGCTTGGAAGAAAGAGACATCTCCCAGCTGCAGTGGTTGCAAGATCCAGAGGAAGAAATGTTCAGCCAAATGTGTACTCGCGCCTTTCTTCCCGCAGAACGACCCCCAGAAGTTCCTATTGGTACACAGAGTGTTTGGAAATGGCCATGTCATCAAATTGCTACAGGTTTGTTACAGCACAACATTAAAAATCTGAAATGCAAAGATAAAATCTCTCCCAGTTAGATCCAACCTGTGAACTCAATTAGGTTTAGGTTCGTTATAGCACGACATTACATATTTGAAATGCAAAAATATTGATTGGCTAATTTGAATTCCCAAGAGTTGAACCAATCTCCCTGCAAGTTCCAACTTGTGAACTCTATTAGTTTTGTTCTCCTCCGGCTTTAAAGTATTTGTGATGGGTTGGCTGAAGGTGTGATCTAATTTGAATAGGATCTTCCGGCCGAGAAGAGAGGCGATGCAGTATGCAGTTTGGTGTACGAAGCAAGCGAAAGAGTTCGAGATCCTGTCCATGGCTGTGCAGGAATAATCAAAGATCTTCAGAAGAAAGTAGCAGAGCTCCAATCGGAATTGGAATCCACAGAAGCAGAGCTCGCTAACATTAGATTCCATCATGGTAATCTGTTCACAGGATATGAGGAAGTTTCTTCGTACCTGCATTTTGACACTGCGGCAGTCCAACAGATTGAAGACACGCTTATGAACCTCACTTATTTAGCCGATGTAGATCCACTGCAGTTATGGAATCACAACTGTATGTATTAAATGCCATGGGTGATAAAGTAAGATTCGTTCCACGGATTGAAAAAAATAATTACATGTCATACTTTCATGGCTGTAAATTTTTCGATCGTTTTTACAATTTTTCTTTGAAAGTGTCACATTATATTTTTAACATTATATTTTTAAATGGAGTAGTTTATTTATTCTAAGTTTTTGAGTTTATGGTGGGTTTTGATCTGAATCTTATAAATTGTATTTTTAAATTCATAAATAGATTCAGCACCCTCAAATACTTTATGAGGCTCAAATTATGCAATTTTTATATTTAATATATTTGATTTTAAGATATTTTAAAGATTTCCAATCGAAATATAAACAAAATTAGACCGCAAATGCCCCATAAAGTAAGGAAAGGGACACCAAAGAAGCTATTTAATTCTTGTCTTTCAAAATATTGTTTGAGACTTTCCTCTATGGAAACCCCATTTCACATATTGTTAACTCCAATCTAGTAACCTGTCTTTTTAGACCTGTAATGAGAAACAACTTAAAGAAAATAAATGTAGAACATTTTCATCCTCATTTCTTCATAAATAACAAATATTGGGTCCATGCTTCTTCTTCCTTTATAGGATATCCCAAGTAAGCACCTTATTCTTAAAATCTAGCCATGTGAAAAATTTTGTTTCTTTGGTGCTCTCACCTTCCAGATCTTTGTCCACGACCAACAATCTTCCCTCTCTGTAAGAAGTATTATGACTCCATAGCCTAATTTAGTAGAGTAAGTCCCACCTATATTGTTATTTTTCTATATTAGTTCATATGGTTCTTCTTTTAGTCTTATGTTCCCATACCTCAACTTTGTGATGTATTTATTCAGAAATTTGACAATTCCACCTTTTAACCCAAGTTAGATTGCATTCATGCAACCCTATTTCCAAATATTCATTTCACCTTCATCAACTATTTGATTTAGAATGATAATTCCAAGTCCCACTAAATTAAAACTTCAAAAAATAAAATAGAGTTACCATAGCCCATGATGGTTTGTGTGTGATGCATAAGTGACTTTCTTTCCATTGAACATGAAGACATCTCTTTGTTTTTATCTAGAACTAAATCCCGAGACAATCCACTAACACATGCAAGGTCCAATTTTTTGGACCTCAAGTGATAATGTCCCCTCCCCTTCCATCTAGAGAATCAATAGAACCACTTGAAACCTTCCTCCTGTCTTCCTTCGAGAGTCCTCCATTGCTTAATGGAAGGACCTAATGGCTTTGGACAACCACCTTTACTCTTCAAATTTATAATAACCCCATCATAAAGTGTATACCAACTTTGTTTGATATCTAAAATAACTATTTCATTACTATCATAAATAATAGTAGCATTCTTACCGAGATTGTTGTTCCTAGAAACTTTGTTAGAGGACTCCTTTGATATAACAACACTCATGGGCTCCATTTCAATAGGAAGTGAATGAGATTCTAGTGGCTTGTTGACTTTATTTTGGGAAATTCATTCTTTCTTTAATTGAAGCGAAATGAGGATTTGGAGAAGAAAAATTATTTCCCCCCTCTACCGAAAACTTTGGATGGTTCTTGGAAGAAAATAGAGAAAAGTATTATCCCTAGTGTTGATACAAATAGGAATGTATAAACTAATGCTTCCAAAGATTTGATCGTAGTTTACAACTATGGAGATAGCGTCTATACTAATATTGATTAGAGAAGAGATATATCATACCAATTGTGAGAATGGAAGCATATGCTATTTATCAAGTGGCTTAGGTAGCACCATCACTAGAAGATAAATATTATGCGAAATTCACTTATTTATAGGAAAAATAATCCCACTTGAGAAAAAAATGTAGATGTTGGTTTTCTAGCTTGTATGAATTTCTCTAGTTAGGCTTTGGATAGCTATGGTAGTCTAGTTTGATCTAAAAATTGAATATGTATTTTCTTCAATTGTCCTAAAAAAATTGTTTGAATCCGCCAAAGGGCATATAGATTCAATGTTTTGGAATAGGTTAGCCTCAATATGTTTACCTTTTTGTGCACCAACCTCTAAAAGAACTATCCATGTTGTGTAATCATTTTAGATTTCTTAGAGGCAAGGGGAGAGAATTTATTCTTTATGATTTTTTTGATAAAAGGTCACGAGAATTCTACAACAACGTGACCATGCATGTGGCACCCCAAACAACAAAATGAACATTAATATATAAATTAGGAATCTATCAATGAATTCCCCCTGAACCTTAGTATCCCCATAATTCTCCACCAATCCATACCTAGTATCAATATCCACTAAAACCCTTTCAATAATACAATTAATATTCCTATTGAATGAGTCATAAACCCTAATAACATTTCCCAAATGATTAACAATTTCTATTAAAAAATACATCGTCTAGAATTCTAATGGAAAACTTGGAACTTTTACCCAAACGAGTATCCTATTAGCTGCTTCAATTTATGGATCAATGATTGGGTTCTAGGTTTTAAGTGATAACTGGACCAACCCCTGAAATCAATCCCCTTTAATATTTTATTACTGTCCTCCAAATTGTGAAATGAAAATGTAATACATTTTTTTGTGAACATAGTAAAGGATGAGTTGTATCCAATAAGTGGGTTCTAATATTTCCACAATCACTAGTAAAAAACTGGATAATTAGTGACTACATGACCATAACATTTCTTTCTTTATGACAAGACCACCATATTTCTTTATGACAAGACCACCACCTCAGTTTTTATATTTATATATACATTAATATAATTATTATATATCATATGTTATATATAAGTTAATTTATATAGTATGTAATGTGTTCATAATATATATAATTAATATAGAGTTCATTATAGTTGATTTATTAGATAATATGTCAATATACTATATAGTATGTAATATAGGTATTATAGGTAATATTTTAATATTAACAAATTAAAAAAATAAGAACACAAATAACAAAACAAGTACAATGAACATTTTGGTGGGAAAGCTTCCACATTTCAGAAAAATTCTAATTCAGTTAAAACAATTAAAAACAGAACAAGAGGGAAAATATCTTTTAAAAGGGAAAAAATTCATTTTTTAAAACAACGAGTTGCAATCTGTTTCAAATGTTTCATCCACTAAAATTTTTCATTTAGCTACACTAAATCCTAGAAAACATGCTTGTCAACATGTATGCCAAGTGCAAAAGTGTGGTTGAGGCTTGCATAGTCTTTGATCAAATGTTTGAAAGGGATGTGGTATCATGGATGATGATGATTGCAAAATATGCCAGGTGAGAGCCTGCGGACGAAGACTTGGAACTATTTGATGAAATGTGGCTGATAGGAATCAACCCGATTGCTTCTTTATTTCTAGCATTATTCTGACATGCACGAAGGTGGGATCTCTAGAACACTTCATAGGAGTTCAGGAATAGATTTTCAAGAGTGGGTGGAAGTCTGATCTTTTTGTGAGCAAATTGCTTATAGAGATGTATGTGAAATGCGTTATGATGGTGGATGCATGCCAAGTGTTTGATAAAATGTCTAAACGTAATTTGGTCTCATGGAATGTGATGATATCGGGTTATGCATAGGGAAAAAAGGCACAAATGGTGGGTTCTCCTAGTCACGCACCAATGGGAACAATGGGTTCTTCAACAAAAGCTCATTCACCACATTAAGCTAATCATTTGTGCTAATCGAGGGATCATTGAGGTAGCTAATTAAGGCACACCCTTCTCACCAACCTGAAAATTTTCTCTCATGGCATCATATGTTTTTAATTCAAATTGTTATGATGTGAAGAAGACAGAAGAAGGCATCATTAAACAATATGGTGATGGGACCTTTGTTTTCAATTTTGATGCAATCTAAAGAAGACATTGCAGGAAAAACAATGGAGTCAGTTTCCCTTTTTTGCTCTTAAATTTTCACTATTTCAAGCAGCATCATTTCACTTTTTTTTCCTCTATGAATTCTCATTCAAATTATGAACACCTTTAGTCCTGCTCACTTTGAAATTTTCACTATTTCAAGTTTTCATTTTTGGTGATTTTCATTTTTTCCATTGGATGTAGACTTGCATGGTCTATGATGTATTTATTAGATATTGTTTTTCATTAAGCATATTAAAGGATTTTTTCATTTGAATTTATGCTCCTTTAACTATTGTTCAAATTCTCTATATAAACCTTATCATGTATACTCTTGGATCTCTTGCATTGACAATCACCTCATGCACCAACCTCCAGGGAACCCCTCATTACAAACATTACATGGAGAAATGTTAGAGCACATGCTGTGTACCAATTTTCAACCCTCCTTATACGTACATTTAAGGGGAATGACATTTTAAATTTGAAGCATGCCAAACACATGACATGAAGACTAACTGAGAAACACTGTAATTTTTCATGCCTTTCTCTTTTTCCGAAGATTCAATAAATTCAATTCAAGGAAACCCGAATAGAAGAACATATTTCCATAACTACTTTCAATCCATTTGTTCATTGGAATAATAAGCATTGCACTTGTTCTTCAAGTTTCAATGGCCGATTTTGTTTGGAAAATTGCATAAACCACTCCCTTGGATTGGGAAAAATTGATTGTTTGTATTGTAATCGGTTTTATGAGTTGGTCACTATCCATCATTGTGAAATTCATCCTTGTACCTAAAAAACCTTTCTTGGATTAGTTCAGTGGAAGAAAATATAGAACACTTTCATCAGTTCAAATTTCAATAGAAGTTGAAGTGAAATGAGAACAAATTCAAGTGAATTGAGGGCAAAGTCATCATATTGCACTAACATGAGAGTATTTTACAATACATTTTGCTTGGACATTACATCTCCATTATATAATTAAGTTCACAAGGACCAAGGACCAAAATCAAAAAGATGGATATGACAAAATGATTGTGCATTTTGGTTGCTTGTGGTAGAGATACTTTGGAGATGTATGCTTTTTCGTGTATAGATGAAATGATATAAGTATTGTGAAAAACTGAGAAGGATGAGAAAGTAGTTGCAAAACAATGATGAGAGAAATTGAAGGATATCATAAAAGGTGGTTAAGACTAAACTAGGTGCCAATTCCACAGTTGTGCCTACTAGTTACTAGGCTCATTGACTCCTACTATTACTAGTTAAGCATAAAAATATTCAAAAGCAGGTGATTCAACTAGTTATTATCTAGTGATTTATATTCCATTCCCGCTTAAATAATAATAGTATGATCCCTGTACGCTTATTATAAGGTCTCAATACCTCGGTATTTAAATGGATACGAGAGGGAAATGAGAAAATAAGGGTTGGGGAATCCCTCCTTGGCTATTATTCTAGCACCAACACTGGTGTTTGGATCTTGGACATACTTGTGAAATGGTTCTTAGAGTTGTACCTTCAAAACCTCAAGGAGAGCCCCGAACCCCCATTGTTGTTGTGTTTGATAGAGGAGCATTAAGAACACATTTTGACTTTATGAACTTTTTGGTGTAAAACCCCAATAGAGGAACACATTATATATGAGAATGGAACAACACTCACTAATGAGAAAGGAGCTCTTCCTGTAATTGGACCCATCAGGAAGGATTGAGATGTATGTTTGTGAGATATCTGCCTACTGTAGTAGAATCAATTGATGGCCTTATTGATGTAATGGCCCATACACTTGAACATAATAACATAATGATCTTTGGATCGAAGGATGTAGTTGATATCTTCAACATTTTTTATAATTTGATGTTCTCTTTGTTTTGTTCAATTTAGGATTAGTTGATAAATTATTGAACTTTAAAACTAACGAAACAACTTTGGTAATATTCCTTAGTTCCTACTGCTATAAATTTATACTTGCTGACTGGAAGGTATAATACAAAAGAAAATAATAGATGGATCCATGCATTATTTAAAAGCCTTATTATTGAAAGTGACTCTAGTCTTGCTGTACTCAATCCACTAGATATATCAGGTGAATATACCTATGTTCAGGATAAGACTAGCGTTTCAGTTATGACAATTGATATCTATTTTCATCTTTCTCTTTGTGACTTTCGTGTATTGCTTTTGTTCCAAGATGAGACAGTTGCAGCAATGCAATTTGGAAGTGCAAATGCGGCTTATCTCGTTGCACCAATTTTGATAGAATTTGGATTGATAAAAGATGTTTGTAGTTCAATAATTTACTCAATGCTTCAAAAATTGTTCCCCTGGCCTTTTGTATTTGTGTTAAGCAATTACATACTGTCTACATTTGTTTTTTTGCTTTTATTCTACTTCGCTCTTCATAATTTGGGCATTATTTTAAACAGGAAATGGTTAGATAATCAGAATATAGCTATTTGGAGACCTCATCCTCCTTCAAATTATGCTATTAAAGGTGATTGTGTTACTTTGGGGTATGTATCATTGTACTGTGAGAATTTCTTATGTGAATAATATTAGATTAAATATTGATTTGTTATCTATGTATAGGATTTTTTTATATGACGTGTCCTCACTAAGATGTATCAATGCATAATTGTCACCACAATAGTATCAAGCATATTATATATTCATAATTATTAATCATCGCTTCTCTTTCTTTCCAGATTTCTGCCTCCATCCCAAGTTGTGATGGCAATCAACAATACTTATGGCTATGTGAAAAAACCTATAATCTTTCAACTAGTTTTGTCATTCTCTAGTTTAAATTGGGAGCAGAGTCACTACAAAAACATGATGAAGATGTAGAGTGTTCAGTGTGGATTCCTATAGAACCTATGGGATAGAATGTTCTTGGTTGTGTTGGAAAAATTGGCAAAGCTCCTCCATAAACTAGTATTGTTAATTGTATTTGATATTATATTCTAACTTTTGTTGTGTTCTATAATTGTATATACTACCTTCCTCCTAATTCAAGGTATCGCTAATTTCTTTTTTTTTTACTTATTTATTTAATTGTTCCATCATTCTTTGACAACATGAAAATTTCATTGTCTTGCAGAAATAACTAGTGCTTGTATGTTGTATTTTCACATGATAGATATTTATATATGATTTATATCATGTAGTATTTAAACACTGAGTATTCATACCTTGTTTTTTTTAATCTTCCTTTTTTCTATTTGAAGAGACCAAAATGGATTTAGTATTTGTTGTGTAGAAAATGCGGTTGGATATTTCCTTGCACATACATCTATTGAACCTCCTCCAAAATCTGTGGTTTTTCATCTGGTGAAATGTTGCACTGAAATATTACTAACCTCAATTTCCATGAGGAAACAACAAATTCTGAAATCAATGCAAAATCTATTGTTAGAAGCAAGCATAAGGTATATAGCATACCAAGCATGCCTCAATGGGATAAAACAACATCCATGCCAAGATTGGGTCATTATTTTATGTCAACCTCACAATTTGATCTCATAAGGTGGGACAAGGGCACTGAATCTAGACATGCAGTTTCATTTGGCGACCTGTACCACTTCTCAGTTATGCTATTATTGGTGAGAACATTTTTGAAGGGTAATGCTTAGTTTTTAATTTTACGTCAACATGTTATTGGTCCGTGTGGCAACACCATTCTTGGACTTCTTCAACATCCACATGCCATATCTTATGCATACGAAGTCGGATTGACATGATTCAAACGTCATCGAAAATGTGTTGACGAGCTCAACACAATGATGTCATTTTATTCAGAATTAGAGACTATGAAATTTTGACCATTGTTTTTATCGATCAGGATCCTCGTGGATCACGCCTCCCCACTGGGAATATTTTGAACCCCAAAATTTTGTTCTTATTCAAAAGAAGAGTGAGGACAATCTATCCCCACTTGCCATGTATCCTTCATCCATCTTGCTTGAGTAATGATCACCTGGATCCTAATCATAAAGATGAACACACGCATAAAACTGTAGAAAAAGTTAAGCATTGGACCATCCCTACATAAATTTTCATTTAATGTCGCTGCTACCATCCAAGTACAACTGAATAACAATAGAATCAAGCAAAAAACTGTGAAAATAAATGTTTAAGAAAATAGCCCAATATGAAGCTTTCTCTCAACAATAGGCTCTGATTTGTTGTCATTGATGTTGTCTTGCTACAATTTCCCCTGTTGTACCTATTATGTTCCCTGAAACATTTGTGCATCATTTGTATTAACCAATACATTTTCAAGAACACAATATTCAACAGACATGAGCAATAAACTTTTGCTCACATTCACCAACATCTTCATTTTCCTTGTTGCAATCACAGACAAATCACGTTTAATGTTGTGAGCTCTTACAATCAACTCCATCCCATTCTTGAAGAGATGATACATGTGATGATCCATGTAAAACAATGCTTTCCTGGTATAAAGATATGGGCTTCCCAACACAATCCCACATATATCAAGTGGAATCACATCCAATTCTACCTCATCCATACATTTGTCAAAAATAACAAAGAAAATCTTATATTGCTTAGATACATGTAAACGAGCATTCCCATGAAATCATCCCAATGGATAAGATTTTGGATGTGGTTTAGTCTCCAACCCTATTTTATTTATAATGTCTTTAGAGATTAAATGAACTTGAGATCCACTATCTAAAAATGTATCAATGTTTGTATGATGGGAAATAACTTGAATATGGAATAGTTATGTCTTCTTCCTTTCATCATGGCTTACATAAAAACTGAAAGTAGAAGCATATGAATAACTAGTAACAGAATCATTACCTTTAAGACCTATGGCGATCACCTTAGATTGATATCTAGAATCCAATGAATTCGAACTGTGGCCGTGGTATTTCTTGTACCTTTTTTATGCCTAGCCCATTTTAGCTTCAATCTCGGGTGCAATTTCCAACAATGATACTCAACATGGCCCTTCTTTTCATAGTGAGAAAAAATAGGCCTCTCATCATTCCTCTTCAGGGTAGAAGTCCTTCTAAAATTTCCCTTATGCTTTCCTTTCAACAAAGGAACATTAGACATACATGGTTCGTGATTCGAAGTAGAAGTAACATTTGAAGAAACTATTGAAGAAACTAGAGGTTCAATATGGTCACCACCACCTCCTACTCCTTTACCTGATGTAGAAGTACCACCTCCTTTGATTATTTCCTTGTATTATCAATACAACTCTTCCACTATCGATTCCAAACTCATGAATGCTTCAAGGAATTCTTTATTAGATTCAAAAGGTTTTTCATCTCCCATACCTTCCCTTGGAGACAACATCTCTACTCGTGAAAATGTTCTTCTCGTGCCAATTTTAGGATCATATTCCATAATCTATCCTTGTATGATCTTAGATCTAGACCTGATTAACATTCACACTCCAAAAATGCTGTCAAACCTGCTCTGATACCAACTTGATCTGGGATGACCCAAATATCCAGTGACAATGTTCATTTTAATGTGAGTGTGCAATGTGTCATCATGCTTGCCATTTAATTATTGTGACATATTAATAAAGTCTCAAATTCGTAAAAGAATGCTTATATCATGATTTACAATCATATATGAATTCAATGCAACCATTATGACAATGAAATAATAGCAAAACATAGAAAAGAAAACAAACCAAAATTGATAATGGAGTTCATCCGATGTGGACTACATCTCCGGGTATCATTCTCCAATGAAAGAACCGATCTATTAATCTGTGCTCAACAATGATCTTTTGATCTTGATTTCTTGGCTCACTTCTCCAAAACAAAATCCACAGAGCTTTACTACCAAATCTCTCATTATATAAATGGAAAAACCACTTGAATAAAATAAGCAAAGTGGGATTCCTATGCACTAATCCACCACTTCAAACTTTGTTACAAAGGAGTTTTTACCCATACATGGAACACAACTCCTCTAACAAAAGAAAAGAGGAACGCCACCTTGGAATATGAACTTATCCCACAATGATAGAGCATGGGAATTTATATATGAGAGTTGTGGGTTCAATCATTGAAATATCCCAAAGTTTGTTTTAAAACCAAATACCATGCATGACATTAGTTTTAACATCCCCACTATTATTACCATCAGTTGGAAACAATATATATATTTGTGACATAGGATATATAAACTTGTTGGCATATACCATGTATTAACCTCCTTTACGACATGGCATATATTTGTGACATATCAAATTGTGGCATAAATCTTAACACCACCCAAACTATTGGTTATATTCACGGCAATGTATTAACCACTTCCCCAAAAGTTAGGATTTGGTTTTAAATTTAGGCGTGTACATTTCAATAACATGTTCCATGGGATTCATTCCCTTTTGACCATATCTCAAACCATCTCCTAAACTTTAGGGTATGGTTTCCAAGTATTTAGGTGGCCATGCCGTCATATGAGGTAGGTGCATTGGTTATGCCATCATATTTTAATTCGTTCCTTTAAAGCTTTGATTAAATCCATCCCCTTTAAAATATTTAAAACCATTAATAATTCACAGATTTGACATAGTGCCACATGCCATGTAATTAGAGCTCAACCTTGCCACTGGTTGTATTTTTATTGGACCACATGTCAACATGTTATTTGTCCATTTGGCAACACTCTGCCTCGACTTCTTCAACGTCTACCGGTCATATCTTATGCATACAGAGTCAGATGGAGATGATTCAAACATCGCTAGAAAGGTATTGACCAGTTGTACACAACGGTTTTATTTTCTTCAACATTCGAGACTATGAAATTTTGACCATTTTTTGACTAGTGAGGATCCTCGTAGATCATAGATGGTGGACAAATTGAATCCAATGCAACAAAATAATGCAAACCACTAGTAGTAGAAACAACTAAACCCCTTTATATGAGAATGTAGTAATTTTTTAGTTTACACAAGCATTCGTGACTTGTTGAACAAAACTTCCTCTATCAAATGTACTAAGGAAGGAGATGGTTTACCAATTTTTGGGATAGTTTTGGATTGAACACCCAAAATAAATTTGTCATAGATAGATTGTGTTGGTACCAAGACCTTCCCTATCAAAAATTTTAATTCTTGGCAGTGCACATGTAAAGAGGGACCCCAATGAGTGTTTTAGTCAACCTGGAATCGAGAATTAAATAATAATAGTGCAGTGTGTAAGAGGCTTTATGAGCTTGAGTATATTGGCACTATACTAAAATATTTTCCGAATTTGGAGACAAGGATGAATATGGTAGAGATGATGGCTTGGATTTTAATTAAATTATCCTTTCAATGATGATAAATTTAGGATCAACCGCCAGATCAAAAAATTCAGGTATTAAGGGATTAATTCTAGCATTCCAGGCATTAAATTAGTAATTCCGGGCAACAATTATTTAAAGAAATTCCCCATTCAAAGGAAGAAAATTAGGGATTGAATATTAGCATTTGAAGTGACATGGAATCTAGAAAGATACAAGTGGCAAGATTTCGACAGCAAAAATTCAAGAACTCAAAGGTAGTCAAAATTTCATGAGAAAGAAAAGGATATGAATTAATACAAAATTCATCCAAATAAGGATAAGATGACAACATATGGTGAAGTATTAAATAACGCATATCCATATTTCCAGTAGGAAATCAATCCTAGATTTGGAAATATTGCTATCATTTTTCAAAGTCTATAAAAGGATCATTGAAGATTTTAAGGGTGGTTGGTCAAAGAACACAAGTGTCATAGCATTCAAAGGCTTAAAAATAGTATCAATGATCAAGTCCAGATTATGTGAATGAAGATTAATATTCAGATCTATTTTTCTAGGAAGAGGATTGAAATGAGCTCTAGATTAGAGGGAAGCAGCTTCAGTTATACCAGATTTATTGCATCAGATCATAGACTTTAAATTCTTATTATTTGGATAGGATTTGACTCCAAAAGCTCGTAGCAGTTGGAGCATTGGAATTTTCTTATGAATTTTGTGGTTTTTAATGCAAGGGGGGTTCCAGCCATGAGGCTGAGAGTTGTAGAATGGTTGAGAGTGAATGTATTGAAGGCTTGAAGACATTTTCTCTGTAAATCTTGTTTTAGAGACCTATAATTAAGATGATATCTTATTTTTTATGAGCCTGATTTGAACTATCTTTAAATCTGTATATTTTGCAGTCTTTGTTAGACTGGTCTATGCTATGGAATCCTTTATATTGATATTTTCAGTATTAATTCCCACGCTTAGATTTTATATTCTAGATTCTGTATTTGGAATGTCTTTTCGAATATTGTAATACCCCTAGTTTTGACTTGGAATGTATTTATCCAAAATTATGTAAATGATGTAAATATGTTAGTGTGAATTCCTAGTGCGGAGCTCAAGACCAAGGCCCTCCTAGTGAATGGATAGGAATGTATGATGTATATATTTTATTTGGATTGTTTGGTTGGATTTTTTCCTGATTTAGAATATATGTAAATATTATGTGCATAAATAATAAAATTGTCCAACAATGGCTGTGTAAAGAGCACCAAAGGGGCTATGATTCCACTAGAGGGGAAGAGGAAAGGGGGCCCATGGGTGACTAAATCCTTGCTTCCAAGTGTCAACCTTAGAACTCGCCCAAAATTCTGTCATGTGATGAGAATAAGCCAATTATATCCTTTGTTGACCATTTTCCAATCATTAATGCATGTGTGTGGCTGGTGGGAAAAATCACCTCATGTAGTTATTGAAGCTTGGGACAGAATTCAATTTTGTGACAGTTCTATCATGAAAGAATTCAGTCTGCAGCTGCCTGGAGTGATTTCTTCTACTGTCATAAGTTATGTCAGTTGTATTTTCACCATTTTCTCATATCCCTTGGAGCCAACCCTCATTTCTCTCATTCTTTCATGCAGATTTAGGCTATGCAGAGCTCTCCATTGTTTTCTATGAACTTACAATGTTTTTTTGAACCCATAAATTCGAATTTGGAGACCATGCTACAGATTTGGAAGTGAAAATTGTTGGTTGTAGGTGAGAGGAGAGGTTGGGAATTAACCTAGGAACCCTTACCCATGGAGTTATGGTACTCATACGTTCTTGATAAGCCACAAATTGAGGCTACAGGTGGTTCTATAACAACCAATATCGGATTGGACTTCTTCTATGCACACACTGGAAGCACCCAACAAGATGGATCTCCCAAGAGAACGGTGGATCAGTGAAGGGGATGCCTGAGCTAGAAGGGTGTGTGGGGTAGGTATTGTGGAAGCCAAGGTTGTGAGGGATGAGTGAGACCCGTGTAGAGATCCGTATGAGCATTTGGTTAAGCATAGAGAGTATAATGAGTAGTGGGATGAGAGAGAGAATCCTGTAGGTGTTTCTTTCACCTTGGTGGCCTCATAGCCGAGCTTGGGGGTGTCCTCGCAACATAAAGAGTATATGTTGGACGGAGTGCTTATGGTTGGGTGGAAAATCGCTCTTACATAGCTAGTTTCTTGGATATGCGTTGGATAAAGATAAGTATTCTTATTCATTTGATTTTGAAATGTTTTTATTTCATGCCTATAATGTTTATGCTTGTGTATTTACATTCTAGATGGGCGTGGATAGATTTTAATTCCACTTTGCATGCTTATTTAAGTTTCTGCACACATTTTATTTGTTGAAAATTGTATTATGCATTTGGGGAGAAATTTGAGAGCCTAGGTTTCGCTAGCATCCCCTCCCCCAATGGTCGGATTGGGTTAGGGGAACGTTACAAATACAGTTATTTATGTTAAGATCTGATGAACTGTTTGTTCTCTATTTTAGCAATCAGCTTTGAACCAAATTCATCACTGATATCATTCTTGTTTTAGTATGGTTATCCATTGCTATTTTTAGAACTTGATGGTATCATTTGTCGGATGCCTCCTCAGTTTGAAAACCATCTCTTGACCCCTTACACAACCTACCTTAAAATCCATATCTATCCAAACTTGAGGTGCCTAAATTTTTTTCCTTGTAGTTAGTACAAACTTTAGGACTAAAAAATTGCACATAAGGGATCAATGATGGATCTATGCCACTATAAATGAATTCCATCTAACCAACTCAAGCATCAATATTGTGAATCCTTAACCAAGATACTAACAATATCCCTAATGAGATGGCTAGACCCACTTTAGAGAAATAAGATTAAGTTTCATTATGACGAGAAAAAACCCAAGGTGTACCATGTTGTGACCCTATGAATCTTTAAGCCCCCTTGTTTCAAACAAAATGAAGGATCATATACAAAAAATCCATCCTTTAGCCATTTTGAAGGTTCATTACATATGCGTGAATAATTTTGATGGTTTACAAAATCAATTGGTGGTATTTACTATTATTTTTTCAGCATTTAATTAAATCTGATCTAGGATCTTAACTGAGAGAACAACATGTACATCATATCAAACACAAGAGACAAGAGACACAAAGCATTTCACTGGGGAAAACCAAGAAGGTGAAAAACCCCGCAACTTCCTCAAAGATAGAATGAGCATCAATACAAAGATCACAAAGATCAAACCCCACAACAAGAGATATTCTCCTAGCAGCTCCTCCTCCTCCACTTGTGCGCACTCCTCCTCTCTCTCACTAATGCGAAGTGAGTGAGTGAGCGAATGAATAAATGAGAGAGTCACACTCTTTATTTATACTTTACTTCACTTGACTTTTAACTCTAACTAAGTCGGCCCCAACTTAACCACTTAACATAATTCTAATTGGGCTGACCCCACTAGGGTGGTCTAATAACCCTTTAATCCACATGACTCATACAGGGCCAACCCCACCAAGGTGGTCTAATAACCCATCAAATATAAGTTGCGACACTTGCAAATACAAATGACGACACTTCCAATCGGAGAAATGATACATCTCCATGGGGTACCACAGTCCAATAGCAGTGATGATGAATGCGTTTACCTCGTAAAATAGTTCCACAGTAGATAAACCGTCCCATGGACTAGCCCATGTGCACAGAAGACCTGGAAAGGTGAAGTTGTGGAGGGACGGAACACAATGGGGAGGAAATAGCTAAAGGCAAGCAGCACTCAACCACATAGCCGCCCCTATGTACATACTATCGCCCCTATGTACATACTATCAGTATCTTTCATACTTTCCATTCTTTACTTATCTTGATCAATATACACTTAGTAATAATGACAACATTATTTTCAAAATGTATACATTTGATTTGAAATTACACATCGCAACAACATCAACATTAAATACACTTTCGCTGACTGCATGATGCTTCATTTTCTTTGTTCTAAAAATCTGTCAACTTGAATACAGATGTAATAATAATGACCTCACATGAGCTGCAACTACCAAATTCACTCAGCTGGAACTACGAACGTCATCCTGGGTTGTACTGATTTCGATTACAATTCCATAGCGAGCAGTGTTCAGCAATTTGAGTCAATGGAACATGTGCACGCAAATTCTTCGATGTACTATTAACCACAGCGACAAATCTACACTTAATTCACGCTCTCTAAGATTCTGAACGTTTTATTATTTGATTTAGAATTTTGAAATTTTTTCCTATTTCTAAAATGTAAAATATATTTATTTTGTTCAAATTATTCAGTTTTTCCATTATCAATTATATTTATTAAAAAATTAAGTCATTGTTTTTTAACAAAAATAAATAAATTAAATAAATAAACTTGATTAGAATGATAAGATTTATATATTATATAAAAGCTCGTATTTGATTTTATTACTACAAATTTTGAATAAAAAATTTAAAAATTAGTTAAAATTTTTAAAAATAATAAAATGAATTTTTATTTGGGAACAAAAATCATATATAAGTAGTTGAATTTCAAATTTCTTAAAAAAATATTATTATATTTAAATTAAAAAAAGTGTGATGATATTTAGAACATTAAAATATTATAAAGAGATAAAATTTAATTTGTTAAATTAAAAATAACTTTTTATTTTAATTAATATAGAGAAGAAAAAATTTTAAAATTCTATAATAAAATAATGTGTAAAAAATTGAAAATAAAAATGAAAAAGAATAATTTCGAAATAATTGTTATAATATAAATCTTCTTAACCTTTTAACTCATCAAAATTATAATAATTTTAGAATATTATTTTTAAAGCTTTTAAAATATATAAATATAAAACAAATAATCACAATAAATATTAATTTAATAATGACTTAATCAAAACATAACTTTATCTTATTTTTTTAATTAGTTAAAGCAATCTACAATTTTAATTTTTTTATCACATTTTAATTTTTATTATTTAAATTTTATTTTTGGATGACAAAAATGGTATCAACTCCCTCAAATACTCATATTGTACCGAACTTATACACACTAAACAACTTATATTTACAATTCTAACAAATTCAACAAATCCAACCAATCCAACAAAATTTATCATTTAAAAATAAATCAACACACTTAAATTATTTCACATTTCACATACTCTATAAATTTTTTTTATCACATTTCACCTTTACCATTGTCCTTTATACCATGACCTTTATACCATGAATTTGTTCTATATTTGATTGGATATAGCGATCAAAAAAGAAAGTAAGTACATGTCTTATATCGAAGCCAATAATATAGGTTTACACGTAAACCCACTTTCCACCTCTTTCGATCAACACCTATTTCGATCCATCTAATGAGTTTCTCTTTCAAAGAGTCACATTATATTTTCAATAAATATTAAAGTATCAATTATCTTAATAGAATCAATTCTCGTTGAATTTTGAATGAACATATAATGTATTTCATGGAAAAAGTGTTCAACAAATAATAAAATTAACATTGACCTATCTTATTTTTTATATTTTTTTAAGTGGTTTATCGAGATATCTTAATTAGATATTTATATTTTTGTTTTAAAGTGGCGAGATATTAATATTTTTGATTTTTTTTTAAAAATTGTTATTGATATAATTTAATTAGATATTTATATTTTTTTAATTGATATATTTTTATCAAGTTGGTATAAGAATGGTGATAAGGAAAAAAAAATATTTTTGATATTTTTGTGTTAAAATTGGTTATTGATATAATTTAATTAGATATTTATATTTTTTAATTGATATATTTTTATAAAATTTGTATATAAATGATGATAAGGAAAAAAGAAATTAAAAAAATGATAAAAAATAATTAAATTTTTTGATAAAAATTAATTGTCATAGTTACTTAAAACACTAATAACCCATAAGTTAAATCTTATGAATAAAAGTTATGTGTCATACACCTATCAATATAATTAAATAATAATTATGAAATAAAAAATTTAAAAATGTACAATTAAAATTTAAAAATGTATAATTACGTAACTTGCTTATACATAATATTTTTAATCAAACATTCACAAATATACCATAAATATATATAGTCATATATAATAAATATTTTAACATATATTTAAAAACAAAAATATAATCTCAACAATTTACGATATGGAAGTGTGTAGCAACTACTTAGTGATAATTATTTAAATATTCACAAATATACCATAAATATACATAGACATTTATATAATAAATTGTTTAACATATATTTAAAAAACAAAAATATAAAATCTCAACAAGTTCACTTGAGATATGGAATTGAGATATGGAAGTGTGCTAGAAGCAACTACTTATTAATAGTTATTTTAATAAGAAAATTTGAAATTGAATGGTATTTCTGTTATATAGTGTTTAAATAATTAAAGTTTTTTTTAAATTTGTTTTCAAAATTTAATCATCCACTAATCATTATAATTTGTATGAGTGTTACACCTAAATTGGAAGAATTTGAATTTATTCCAAATTTCCACACATAAAGTACCAATACAATCGAATGATACTACTATACCTTATATACATGTATCTACATTTACATATTTTCATATAACTATCTCGATTGAGATTTTTATTCCACTATATGATCTACTGCCTATAAATGTAAATATCACCTTATAAAAATAGCATAAACAGTCGAGTTTAAAACAATTCATTTAAAAGCATCCCGATGCTATAATAATAGGCATTCGCACCTACTAACTTCATATTAAAACAAACAAAGCTATAATAATATGCATTCTCATGTAACATGCAGTTTGCATAGAATGTTTTGATAGCTGAGTCTTCAAGGGTTATCTAAGACCTACCCCAATCATAATTGAGTCTTCCACAATTATTCAAGTGTCCAACCACTCATAAAACAAGAGAATTTGAGAAAGGAAACGAAAATTTATTAAGAGTTCAACCTCTCTTAAAACAACAAAATTTGAGAAAAGAAACAACGTCTCATGTGGTAAGAAGAAATCCCAAAACCTTATTAATCTTCAAAGAAAATTTACCAAGTGTACCATTTTTTAATGTGATGCTAGTTGTTTTAGGGTCAACCTTTTGGAATTGGTTCCTTATACTTTTATAAATGAAAATATTTGGCATTTTGACTTATGGGATGGCAAGAGGTTAAAAATAAGAATGGAAACAAAGAGATATTTGAAGATTATTTTTTAAAGGATCAAAATGGATATATACATTAATTATGTAATTTTGTAATTGTAAATGTAGTTTATAAACTTAGAATAATAATATTTTTGGAAGCTATAATTTCTTGATGCTAGAAATGGATATGAGGAATAAGGGAATCAAACCCAAGCTTCATTATGCCCTAAAAAAAATATTAAAGGAAATATTGATTTGTTAAAAGAGTTAGTGCATCTCTTCAACCTTACTGGTACCTTAAACTGGTACCTTAACTTAGTGATAATTAATGATGTCCATGTCTAGTGATAATTAAACATCTCATTTCCAAGCCACAAGAATGTCAAACAAATACCATAATAACCATACCCAATTAATGAAGCCCTATTAAACTAAAAAGCATGTCCATTAGGAGTGGAGACTCTGAGCCTATTCAAGAACCACCACACAAATTCGTTTGGAAGAGACTACTTCTCCTTTCCTACTAACGACTAAAACTCACTAAAATTTTCTTATCCTAACATTTCATTTTCATAATTACTATCAATGCAAACTTATGTGTTATGGAGAAAAAACTCCTATAGCTTGGGGTAAAACCACAACAGACAAAATGACACAAGAAATCAACTCAATTCTCAAGTATGCTATATAAATGTGAAATGGAAACAACAAGAAGATAAAACTCTTACATCAATCGGATGACCGTTGAACTCACAATTCAATGCTCCTTAGCTACAACTTGTTCTCAACAACCAAGATATACGAAGATATAAAATATGGGCTGGTGCAAGGTAATGATACCCAATTATGACACGTTAGTTGTAATGACATGCTGGAAAAAAAAATATTATCATTAAAATTAATTATTAGAGGTACCTACAAAAAAAAATCGAATTAGGTGTAAAAAGATGAAACGTAGAAAAATGGATCACCTTCCGGAATATATAACTTTTATTTATGGAAAAGTGGTATAACCACCCCAAAATGTCATTATTTTAATATTGATATGTTATTTTTTCTCTAAAACATAATGCACATGTTTGTGTTGGTCCACCGGTTTGTTATGTAAATTGTCAATTTATTAGGAAACAATATGTAGAGGCATAGGCAACAGACAAATCTTGTGCGGGGCTATTTTTCCAAAAAATTAAAAGTTAATTTTATATTTCTTTTAAATTACGAAAGTCAGTGAATCCTTAAAACGACATGGTCGAGTGTTGGTCCACCATATCATGGCTTGAACATAATCAATCAAATTCTTCTTTTTTAGCTTGTGGGTATTCTTGTACTCTTGTGCGGGTTCTTTTCCGTTTTCGAAATATGTAAGCCAATCAAAAGTTATAGGCCAAATAAACAACCTATGTTTTTTACAAATTTGACATGAGTGCTGTTAAAAATGAATTAAAAATAGAAAAAAACAACAGATCTATTCAAAAAATATATATTTAGAATCTAGAAGTATATTTTTACTACCTTAAATAAATAATTGTATCTTATACATGGAACTTGTTCTACAAGGAAAAAGGAGTATAAAATATATGATATAGAAAGAGGTATCTTAAATTATAAAAATTGCCCCTATATGTATATTTATATATAATGGGTGCAAGAGGGGACGACATAGTAGTAGAACCTTAAATCAATTGTGGGAAAAGTATAGTTTTATATATTAGTGTTACTTAGAAGTCATCATATAACACCCTTAAATTAAAAGGATATTGTGTATACACAAAATTATAGTTTTACATATGTATATATCTAAGTAATTAAGGGGATGAGACTCACCTTAAGATGACAATGCCACAACTAAATAGTGGACACACCATCTCCTTCCTTGGGATTGTTCCCTTGATGGAGTGGAGCTACCACTAATGATTTTTTTTAAAATAGACACCGGGATCGAACTCCGAATCCTTATTTGGAGTAACATTTGTCACCGGAGATCCAGTCTCGAGGCGGACTCCCCAAAGATAAGAAAATCAGAGTTATAAATCTTAAGGGAGAGTGGACTGAAGGGGGGAATGGGGTGATTAGGTGTGGGTTGCCAAGGGAGGAGAGACACGATTGGGATGTTCACCGTCTGGTTCTTCCTTCAGAACTGAGCGTGTTATGCCTGAGTGGAGAAATACGATTTATCTATTTTAGATCTACTCCTAGCGATTGGACAGAGCAAATGGACAGAGGATAGATATGTTCTTTGTGCATCAGCGATTGGAGAGGATCAATGGTTGCAATCAGTAGGAGGAGGTTATGTTTAAAGAAGAATCGATCGTTGCATCAACCTCATTCTGCAAAATACTGCCGCCCATTCATCTCTTCGGTGAATGGGTCCTTGAATCATTCTATTTACAGTCACACGACAACGTTTCCATCACGGTATGTGACTTTCACATCTTACTGTATCAATTTCGGATACATATAAATATGTATAGATAGTGGGAATGCATGTGTTAGGTTGCGATCTTAGAGAAGATCCATTTCCAATTTCTGCAATTATAAGTTGTTGAATAAGATCGATGTTATCTTAGCTCAGTATTTTTAGAACTTGCATTTTAACTATGTTGTGGATTTACACCTCTGTCCTTGCCTGGCTTAGATAGAAGCGTTTGTTTCTTTAAAAATCCGAACAAGTTTGGAGAGAGTTTTCTTCTTTTCTTTGCTACCATCAATTTGATGAAATACCAATAGATCGAATATTTTCATCATACTATGTCGTGGATGCTACAAACAAACTAGATTACTCCTGTCAAGTGGGATTCTTCTCTGTATTAATATATCTATACACCTTATCTTTGCAGTAAGTAGAAGCACGATGATGGCACAAAACGTTAGAAAACTCCGTGTTTTTCATACTCCATAGTAAATCATAGTTGATACGATCTCTCGGTGCTGGATCTACTTTCAGCAAATGGACAGAGGTATGATTTTCTCTGTGGAGTCTTTTATTTTTCTTATTTCCCCCCTTCATTTTTTGAGCGTGAGGTAGGGCTTCTCCGTGTTAGATCTACTCCTAGCATTGACAAAGGTATGATCCTCTGTGGGGACGGAATTGTTCCCCTTTTGATCTGTTCTGGAAATACATTATCTTGTAGGATCTAAGTCTTGGCGTTGACAGAGATGTGAATTTCCCGATGAGGCCAGAATTGTTATTTTTCTTCCACTATAAATATTCTCTGGGATTTAACCTCTAGCTGACAGAGTCAGTATTTTTCTGTCTCAATCGATCTCTGTAAAATAACGAAATCTTCTCTGGGCTTGGGGATTATGGCGTCATTCATTTTATGCACTCCCCATAACGCAGGTATCTCAGCCTTGGGATTTTAGGCATTCTACTTTACCTTTCACATTACTTCTTCAATCGCGTGAGCGAGATCTATCTGGAGAGAGGTTATCCCTGTACCAAATTATGGACTGCATTCCGTTGTTTTGTTTAAATTCCTTTTCTCTAACTGATCGCTGCTTGATTGTAATTAAAGTTGCATATCATGGCGAGTCCCCACTCTTGATCTTGATAGTATCGTTGTGTGTTTTATTTTTCTTATAGAAAGTAAATGCTTCCTTCCTTCTTGATAGAAGTTTGTCATTAAGTCTACTTTAAGTATTGCTGTTGATGTCAAGTGAAATTGTGTTTACTTTTATGAGATACCTACCTTCGTAATTTAAGGTCCTTGTTCATGATGTTGTTTCTTTTTCATAATTCCAATGTCCATCTAGAATGCATATATAGTCGTGTTTTATACACATTAATCTTACACTGAGGAGTAAGTATTTACATGCATATGTTCAAATGAAGTTTTGAATATTCAATTTATGAGCTAATATCAATATGATAAATGAATGGATTGATTAAGGGTATTTACGCAATGTAGAGGATAGGACGGCTGCAAGGGCCCGATCCATACTGTCCTAGCTTGTAGTTTATCTGTTGTTGAATATATTATATATATATGAAGATATGCTCAGACTGGAATAAAGAATACATGACGGCCACAAAGGGCCCGATCCATACTTTATATTTCGTAAATTGTTTGTTGTTGAATAGATATATGTATAGGTTATAAAACATGCATAGGTTGAGTATCGAATAAAGAATACATGACGGCCACAAAGGGCCCGATCCATACTATTCTATGGTAAGAAACTCTATTTTTGTATGATTTCGTAGATCAGGGAAATGTTGTTGATTTCAGCATAGGTCCCCAATATAGAAATGATTTCATTTATTATACATGATTAGAATCCGGTTGCAAAGGATTGGGATGGATTCTATCAAGTTATTATACTTAGTCAATGAAGGTAAATCTCAGTAGCAGTTGTTGATTTATGATTGAAAGTCTAAAAGAACTCTCATTAAGTTTTTGCAGATCCCTGTCACATCTTGAGTATGGACTTGGAATGTATCGAAAGTACTCTCAAGGAGAGAGGTTGTAAAAGGTGTAAAGTAAGTTTTGATTGTTGAATGTAATTTCTCTACTTTAAGGGTCCTCTAGGAGAAGGCCATTAAGTAAAGAAAGTGTCAACAATGATGCAGCAAAAAGATGTTGCAAAATGTAAACTGCTGTCTCGACAAATGAATGAAATAACCTGCCTTTGTGGACGTAGCCCAATAGGGGTGAACCACCTGAAATTGTTCTCTTCTTATGTGTGTGTGTGTTATTGTTGTTGATATGTAATTGTTATGGGAATTCCTTGATGTCATGAGATTAAATGTATGGTTGAAGAAGATAGTGGTTCACTTAATGATATAAATGATCAAGGTATGATAAAGAGGTTGCAAAGATATGAATGATGATACAAGTTTCAATGAATAGTTAACCAATATTATGTTTTAAAAGAATTTAGTATAAATCTGATCTTATCTTTAAAATTTGAATATATAAGATAGAGTGTCGGAATTTGAGGTATGTTACAGGTGAATCCTTGGTAAAGAGAAGTCATTATAGTTCATATTGTTTACATAGTGGTTTGATTGACTGGTTTAGGTACATCTAAAGTTTATCATGCATAGGTAATAATTTCATGATATTGTGCAAAGGTAAAGACGGAAGGACTCGCATATGGGCTATTATGGTTGACTTATTTAGTTCTCATTATGTGGGAGGAGTTTACTAAATTATGATGTACAACTTCAATGTTTTCTTTTACATATAATTGTTCCATATATGTGGAAAAGGTGTTGTACAAAACTTATAAGAGATTATAATTTACAACTTCAATAATAAAGGTGAAAATTTCCAATAGTTTTACTCAACATATTGACTTGGTGATATGGGGTATGTTACAATGTTTCATAAGTAGACTTGATGATGCATGATGAATGTTTCCATTTAATTAATCGTTATTTCACTCATGGAAGTATATTAAGAAATTTTAAATTCACTACTTTAGTAATTGACATAATTGGGTATGTTACAAATGGTATCAGAGCTGTAGGTAACAGCACTTGGCCTAATGGGCTCAACTTGAAATAAGATTGATAAACTAATCAATCAAGTTGCATTGTTCTGTGTTGGATGCATGGAATGAGATGAATAAGGGGTTAATATCAACTGAGTTGAACTACTATCTCTCCAAAAGGGAATAAAGATAAGTATTTTCAACCTTTTCTTTCCTTCGTCGTGAGATTTTCCTTACTCACATGGTTGTTTTGTTAAGAGCACAGATTCAGGTTTATTTTAGATGATCACATGTGGATATTGTAGTATGGAGGATGATGTTCTTATTACATAGAAGAAAAACCTCCTTACAATATTTGGTTCTGTTATTGTGGCAGATGGTCAAAACTCGGTTGAACTTGTGGTAGAGCGTAATATATTATGCGGGTATATGTCGCGTTGTCAACAAGACCTCGACGCAAGTTATAAATGTTGGGTGGTTAAATTATATTGTTTCATTGATGACACTATAAGTAGAATCACAATTTGAGTCCATACATATCTAGCTTATCACTCATGAGCATTTGTGTAAAACTCGAATGAATTTTCCTTAGTGGCAATCGATAAAAGATAGACAAGCGAAAGACGTTTCAATGCTATTAATATTCCAATAAATAGATGTCGTATAGTAGTTATGTACTAACATTGCAGGATTTCGCTATGAATATAACCATTCAAGAGTAAGTGATGATTCACTTAGTGCATCTTATTTTACTAGTCATATTTCAAGACGCTTATAACCATGGATTAACATTAGATTATGTTGTTTAGTTACTAACATTTCAGGATGTTATCATACTTACGACCTGTAATATCCCTCCTTGTATCCCTATTATAATTGTAAAAAAAAAAAATAATAATTATGAATTTGGTAATTGGCCATGGTGAGGAGCTGAAGGCCAAGGCCCCACCTTGTTTGTAAGTGCTGTATTACACTTAGAAAACTTTACGCATCTAAACGATGACAACGATATTGGACCATTCTAGTGCTACTAGCACAAGAGCAAAGTTAAATTAACGAAAACTAGAGCCTTAGGAATAAGCCTTTATCTAGGCGATGAAACTAAAGAAAATGAATGCAAAGGAATGTCAACTAAATATATATAGACAGATGCTAAGTTTTGTTTGAGATTTATAAACGTTATAAACATTATATAAGAAGAAAACTATTACCAATTACATGGTAATTTTATTAAGAGGCACTTATTTGTCATGTATTTATGAAAATACAATTGATGTAATATGTATAGAGTTGAATTGATATATGGTTATCCTTTTTATAAGTTTGCCTTACTCATTAAGAAGGGACACGATCCTTAATAATAGGATCGTGGTTGTTAGTGGATCCTCTCAACTAAAAGCCGTGTCTTGACACAAGGGCGCATTACCTTTTAAAGTTAATGTTTTCAAGTGAAGGAAGATTGGATACTAGTTCGACTGGGATGCCATTACTGGTTTTAAGATTTGCCTCTTAGTGGAACGACCAGTCAGTTGAATAATGTTCCCATTTGTCTAAATGAAAATGACAGTTGTTGCTGGAATTGATGGCTAGTTATTTTAGTACCCCACCATCGATGAGGAGGAAAAGTTCGGCGCGGGCTGAGTCCCATGTTTGTGAATATAGGGCTCTGCGATGGAGTGGACGGGGATCCCAAAGCGATTGACAAGAATTATTTCTTTCATCCTCTAACTAATGTGGAGGAGATCTCGGTACTCTGCACAGGTTGCAACACTCTATTACGAGGGAGTTGGGAAGAGGATTTGGGAGTGTCCTGGAAGGAGGCGATCTCTGCAAGAAAGAACTATGTGAGATGGGAGACGAAGAAGATAGCATCCGATGGACAAACCTCTGTAAGAACCGATTCAATTGGTAAGTGTTTACTTTTATCTTCGATGACAGTGTCCTCAGCATGGGAATGGGTGATGTTAGATCGCAAATGTTCATGCCTCCGAGGCAGGATCGTCACTGGCATCTAAGGCTGGTAAGTGTATGTGTCCTAAGATTTCATTTGGTATCTTTATGTGATAATGGGACTCTGCATATTTATATGAAATCGCTAGTGAGAGATTGGGGTTCTGGTAATCACATCTTTGTTATTCCTGCGATTACTTCTTAGATCCGTGTCGATTTTTATGAATCCACCCGGATTATTTAATTTAAAACACGCAGGGACTCATTTGGCAGATCTACAGTGCTCTATAGTAGATCTGAGCAGATTATAAATCCCTGTTGGAATAGAGACTCTACCCCATCGTGGAGGATACATCCCTGCGAGTAACTTACTTTCCCGGTCGGATTTGAGTTATGTAATAGATGTTTAGTGTAGACTCTATGACGTTGTGAAGGATAGATCCATGTTGATTATTATGAATCCACTCTGATTATTTAATTTAAAATCCTGCGTGTATTCATATGGCGGATCTACAGCTTTCTATAGTAGATTTGAGTATTGTGTAAACCTTTGTTGAAATAGTGTTTCTACTCCGTTGTGAAGGATACATCCCTGTCAATTAGTAAGAACCCACTCGGCTTATTTAAATTTAAACCTGCGTGGCATCTTATATCTCTTGTTGTAGATCTGCGTGGCTATTACCCTTTCTGCAAGCGTTGTACTCGCTCTGTGTTGCTTTTGCTACTTATATGAAGGGAAAGAAGGGTCTAACCCTTATACCTTTTATTTATGTATTATGGTAGTTTCGGGGATAAGGAAGCTTAAAAAGGATTTCCTTTGAGTAGTATCCACGGCTTCAAAGATAGCGCAGCCCATTGATATAATTATACTCGAATGCTATACGGATTTAAGCCTGTAGCCATAGTTATAGTATATGGAATGCACCCACAATGAAGGGCATAGCCCTATGGTTATTATTTTATAGATAATTTGGGTTGAGTACCTTTAGCAAGGGTTAAATATAGAAATAGCATATGAATAGATTATTCATTCTGTTGTTAAATGTATGGACAATGCTCTCTAATGCGAGAGGCCTGGAAAGAGTGGATTTTACAACGATTGAGTTGTAAGATGTAATCCTTGATTTTATAAATGATAAGAATTTGTGACTGTCAAGAACCAAATCTTAGATCTCGTATCTAGTATCTTTCTTGCTAGGTTTCAATTAATACTTTTTGTTAAGCCAAGCTTAGGATCGGATCGTTGTAGCATCAACGTTAGTCTAGCCTGATATCTTTCTTTTGTTATGGCTGTAGTAAGGCCACGTGACCCCTGTGGGATCTCTAATACCCTGTTTTATATTGCATAAACAATGTTCATCCCGACGTGTTCATCTTCTTGAAGCATGCTCTTATTATGCCTTGAGCATGGTAGATCATTTTTATCGGGTAGTGCTTAAAGGAAATTTATGTAGGTAAAGAAGACGCTTGACTGAGTCATGTTGGAACCATGCAAACATAAGAATGAGTATTTATGTTTACGTATATTTTAAGAGGATTAAATAAAGGACTCGTGATGTCATCTTATTTATGTTTTGAACCTTCTTAAGCTAACTTTTATGTAATATGTCTCTAGCTTACCAAGTATACATATAATGGTTTAAAATGACTATCTTGCACTAGTATGTCAAGTTGTTTAACAATTGACATGAAAGAATATTTCTATGATAAGGGATGACATCAATGGGACCAATCACTAGTCAAACGACCCAAGGCTAGTAAAGTAAGTTTTGCATAGGTAAGTCTTATAGATATTATAATCATGCTTTGATTCTTCAGAATAGAAAAATTGTAAATAACTTGAAAAAAAATAATCGAGCTATTTAAGTCAATAGTCATTTTGGGTCCATGAATAGATTACCTAAGATTCTTATAGCTTGTGCTTAGTGATTGTAGGTAGTGTGTGTGTAAGGGCATAACCTCGTATAATGGTTAGAGGTATTAAAGGATCAATTTTTATTTATGTATAGTGGAATGGGTAAACAATAGTGCAATGTTTGGTTAGAATTTATAGTTGAATGATAGGCTTGAAAAAGCCCACAAGAAGACAATTTTTATGTATTGGGTATGCTCTTGATGAGAGTGGCAATTAATTATGACGACAACTGTGTCGTAAGATGTAATCTCTTTCGAGAAGAATATAATTTGAGTATTGTTGAGATTTATCTCCCTCTAGAGGCGAAGCTCGAAGAATAGCAACATGGAGTTGCATAATGTATCCCTTGACTTTGAATATTACAAGAATTGGCCTGCCTTTGTGGACGTAGCCCAGCCGGGGTGAACCACCTATATCCTTGTCTCGATCATGTGTGTTTAATTGGATTATTGTTTTTTCAAATGGGATGTTGTGTCAATTACCTGTATGTCCTCTTCTAGATGTATGTGATAAATTATGAATGTTGCATCTAAATGTATCTGATAAATTATAAATGTTGTGTTTAGATGTATGTGATCAATTATGAATGTGCATCTAAATGTATCCGATAAATTATAAATGTTGTGTTTAGATGTATGTGATAAAATATAATGTCATAAATATTGCGGCAGGACAACCTTGTCCAGTTTAAAGTATGTAGTGAAAGAATAAGGAATCAACAGAAAATGTTACTTAGTGGAATACTACAAAGTACTCGATGGGGGTTTTATTTATCTTTATTATGTGCTGTGAAAGATTTTTTTTATTTTTCACTAAATCCTAACATCAATAATTGGGAGATGTTACACGACCAATGTGATAAACAAAAAGGAACGTGGATTATAAATCCATTGGTGTAGGTGGGTGGAACAAAATCGCTCAAGAGTAAGTGATTACATTTTATTATAGCATGGATTACAGTATGGCACAAAACCTGATTTGGTGATAGATGTGTACTAGTCATCATGAATGATAAGCAAATAAGTGAATATACTTACTGTTATTACGTGGCATATTGTAATTGACAAAGATTGCAAGAAATAATAAATGATTATTATCGAAGATAAATTCCTGGACTCAAGCGAGAAGGCTTGAGGGGAATCGAGGAAGAGTGCATTAATGGCACTGAAACACCCTTATAAATCGGGGAGTTGACACCCTCCATGATTCTCGAAAGAATCAGTTGGCTGTAAAGACCTAGGCAAGCTATAAAGAAAATGCATCTGCGGGAGGCAGGACGTTGCTTAGTATGCATGGGAGAAAACTGTTGTGTGAGCACTGAGGTGTTAGACAAGGATCTCCAAATGAATTGCTGTGTGAGCACTGAGGTGTTAGACAAGGATCTCCAAATGAATTGTTGTGTGAGCACTGAGGTGTTAGGCAAGAAATTCCGAAAGGATTGCTGTGTGAGCACTAAGGTGTTAGGCAAGAATTTCCGGGAGCAAGTGAATGATGTGGTTAAACAGTCTAAAATTCTTGGAACGTTGGATTCATTGTTGATTGTAATATTGGCATGCATAGTAAAAGTTGTATGACAAAAGTGGCTTATTTACTTATGTTCTGAATAATGATATGTTACTGAACAAATCTTGTGAGACTGGTTTTGTTGCACAAAATACAGGTTCCGAACAAAAATGAATGGCAAAGATCATGAAAGTTTGGAGAAGATAGAACAAAACTTTTGAAGAAAGCAAAGGATAATTCAAAAACAGAAGACAAATCATTGAAACACCAAGGGAGGTGTTACTCATTAGGGGAGCAGGATGTAACATCCTCTTTTGTACCATATTTAATTGTAGTTTTAAATGTAAATTGCAATTAATTCTGGTGAGGAGCTCAAGGCCAAGGCCCCCACCTTGTGATTTATGTGGTAAATACCTAGCTGTAAGTTGTAAACTCGAGAGTTTGAGGGAAGCAACACAACTAAGCGATGGCAACTAAATCCACTAAGGGGATGATGAATAATGATAGAAGGTCATCCCAATACTACGATCACTAGACAGATTGTAAAGTAATTCATTTTTTTTAGATACCTTTAGTGGTAAAGTCATGATCCTAGGATGAGGGTAGCGGCTATGCATCGCATGCTAAAAGTTTAACTCCGACAAACCTATCTATTAGCATGAAGCTAAAACTACGGTCATAAAGACTAACTAATATCACGAGATATTAAATTGTGATAAGAGTGTAGGAAAAATACTCTTAAAAAAATCTCTAAATAATCAGAAGCTAGGGTCTTTCTTTTATATAACTTAAACACCCGAGGATAGGGTAAAGGATAAATTTTATGATACACACTTATCCTTATATAAAAGTATATTTTTACTACCTTAAATAAATAATTGTATCTTATACATGGAACTTGTTCTACAAGGAAAAAGGAGTATAAAATATATGATATAGAAAGAGGTATCTTAAATTATAAAAATTGCCCCTATATGTATATTTATATATAATGGGTGCAAGAGGGGACGACATAGTAGTAGAACCTTAAATCAATTGTGGGAAAAGTATAGTTTTATATATTAGTGTTTCTTAGAAGTCATCATATAACACCCTTGAATTAAAAGGATATTGTGTATACACAAAATTATAGTTTTACATATGTATATATCTAAGTAATTAAGGGGATGAGACTCACCTTAAGATGACAATGCCACAACTAAATAGTGGACACACCATCTCCCTCCTTGGGATTGTTCCCTTGATGGAGTGGAGCTACCACTAATGATTTTTTTTAAAATAGACACCGGGATCGAACTCCAAATCCTTATTTGGAGTAACATTTGTCACCGGAGATCCAGTCTCGAGGCGGACTCCCCAAAGATAAGAAAATCAGAGTTATAAATCTTAAGGGAGAGTGGACTGAAGGGGGGAATGGGGTGATTAGGCGTGGGTTGCCAAGGGAGGAGAGACACGATTGGGATGTTCACCGTCTGGTTCTTCCTTCAGAACTGAGCGTGTTATTCCTGAGTGGAGAAATACAATTGCTCTATTTTAGATATACTCCTAGCGATTGGACATAGCAAATGGACAGAGGATAGATATGTTCTTTGTGCATCAGCGATTGGAGAGGATCAATGGTTGCAATCAGTAGGAGGAGGTTATGTTTAAAGAAGAACCGATCGTTGCATCAACCTCATTCTGCAAAATACTGTCGCCGATCCATCTCTTCGGTGAATGGGTCCTTGAATCATTCTATTTACAGTCACACGACAACGTTTCCATCACGGTATGTGACTTTCACATCTTACTGTATGCTACAAACAAACAAAATTACTCTTGTCAAGTGGGATTCTTCTCTGTATTAATATATCTATACACCTTATCTTTGCGGTAAGTAGAAGCACGGTGATGGCACAAAACGTTAGAGAACTCCGTGTTTTTCATACTCCATAGTAAATCATAGTTGATACGATCTCTCGGTGCTGGATCTACTTTCAGCAAATGGATAGAGGTATGATTTTCTCTGTGGAGTCTTTTATTTTTCTTATTTTCCCCCTTCATTTTCTGAGCGTGAGGTAGGGCTTCTCCGTGTTAGATCTACTCCTAGCATTGACAAAGGTATGATCCTCTGTGGGGACGGAGTTGTTCCCATTTTGATCTGTTCTGGAAATACATTATCTTGTAGGATCTAAGTCTTGTCGTTGACAGAGATGTGAATTTCCTGATGAGGCCATAATTGTTATTTTTCTTCCACTATAAATATTCTCTGGGATTTAACCTCTAGTTGACAGAGTCAGTATTTTTCTGTCTCAATCGATCTCTGTAAAATAACGAAATCTTCTCTGGGCTTGGGGCTTATGGCGTCATTCATTTTATGCACTCCCTAGAACGCAGGTATCTTAGCCTTGGGAGTTTAGGCATTCTATCACATTACTTCTTCAATCGCGTGAGCGAGATCTATCTGGAGAGAGGTTATCCCTGTACCAAATTATGGACTGCATTCCGTTGTTTTGTTTAAATTCCTTTTCTGTAACTGATCGCTGCTTGATTGTAATTAAAGTTGCATATCATGGCGAGTCCCCACTCTTGATCTTGATAGTATCGTTGTTTGTTTTCTTTTTCTTATAGAAAGTAAATGTTGCCTTCCTTCTTGATAGAAGTTTTTCATTAAGTCTACTTTAAGTATTGCTGTTGATGTCAAGTGAAATTGTGTTTACTTTTATGAGATACCTACCTTCATAATTTAAGGTCCTTGTTCATGATGTTGTTTCTTTTTCATAATTCCAATGTCCATCTAGAATGCATATATAGTCGTGTTTTATACACATTAATCTTACACTGAGGAGTAAGTATTTACATGCATATATTCAAATGAAGTTTTGAATATTCAATTTATGAGCTAATATCAATATGATAAATGAATTGATTGATTAAGGGTATTTACGCAATGTAGAGGATAGGACGGCCGCAAGGGCCCGATCCATACTGTCCTAGCTTGTAGTTTATCTGTTGTTGAATATATTATATATATATATATGAAGATATGCACAGACTGGAATAAAGAATACATGACGGCCACAAAGGGCCCGATCCATACTTTATATTTCGTAAATTGTTTGTTGTTGAATAGATATATGTATAGGTTATAAAACATGCATAGGTTGAGTATCGAATAAAGAATACATGACGGCCACAAAGGGCCCGATCCATACTATTCTATGGTAAGAAACTCTATTTTTGTATGATTTCGTAGATCAGGGAAATGTTGTTGATTTCAGCATAGGTCCCCAATATAGAAATGATTTCATTTATTATACATGATTAGAATCCGGTTGCAAAGGATTGGGATGGATTCTATCAAGTTATTATACTTAGTCACTGAAGGTAAATCTCAGTAGCAGTTGTTGATTTATGATTGAAAGTCTAAAAGAAATCTCATTAAGTTTTTGCGGATCCCTGTCACATCTTGAGTATGGACTTGGAATGTATCAAAAGTATTCTCAAGGAGAGAGGTTGTAAAAGGTGTAAAGTAAGTTTTGATTGTTGAATGTAATTTCTCTACTTTAAGGGTCCTCTAGGAGAAGGCCATTAAGTAAAGAAAGTGTCAACAATGATGCAGCAAAAAGATGTTGCAAAATGTAAACTGCTGTCTCGACAAATGAATGAAATAACCTGCCTTTGTGGACGTAGCCCAATAGGGGTGAACCACCTGAAATTGTTCTCTTCTTATGTGTGTGTGTGTTATTGTTGTTGATATGTAATTGTTATGGGAATTCCTTGATGTCATGAGATTAAATGTATGGTTGAAGAAGATAGTGGTTCACTTAATGATATAAATGATCAAGGTATGATAAAGAGGTTGCAAAGATATGAATGATGATACACGTTTCAATGAATAGTTAACCAATATTATGTTTTAAAAGAATTTAGTATAAATCGGATCTTATCTTTAAAATTTGAATATATAAGATAGAGTGTCGGAATTTGAGGTATGTTACAGGTGAATCCTTGGTAAAGAGAAGTCATTATAGTTCATATTGTTTACATAGTGGTTTGATTGACTGGTTTAGGTACATCTAAAGTTTATCATGCATAGGTAATAATTTCATGATATTGTGCAAAGGTAAAGACGGAAGGACTCGCATATGGGCTATTATGGTTTACTTATTTAGTTCTGATTATGTGGGAGGAGTTTACTAAATTATGATGTACAACTTCAATGTTTTCTTTTACATATAATTGTTCCATATATGTGGAAAAGGTGTTGTACAGAACTTATAAGAGATTATAATTTACAACTTCAATAATAAAGGTGAAAACTTCCAATAGTTTTACTCAACATATTAACTTGGTGATATGGGGTATGTTACAATGTTTCATAAGTAGACTTGATGATGCATGATGAATGTTTCCATTTAATTAATCGTTATTTCACTCATGGAAGTATATTAAGAAATTTTAAATTCACTACTTTAGTAATTGACATAATTGGGTATGTTACAGTCTGTGTAGCAACACCATGTTTGGACTTCTTCAACATCCACATGCCATATCTTATGCATACGAAGTTAGATTGAGATGATTCAAACGTCATCGGAAATTTGTTGATGAGCTCAACACAACGATGTCATTTTATTCAGAATTAGAGACTATGAAATTTTGACCATTGTTTTTATCGATGAGGATCCTTCTGGATCACGCCTCCCCACTGGGAATATTTTGGACCCCAAAATTTTGTTCTTATTCAAAAGAAGAGTGAGGACAATCTATCCCCACTTGCCATGTATCCTTCATCCATCCTGCTTGAGTAATGATCACCTGTATCCTAATCTTAAAGATGAACACACGCATAAAACTGTAGACAAAATTAAGCATTGGACCATCCCTACATAAATTTTCATTTAATGTCACTGCTACCATCCAAGTACAACTGAATAGCAATAGAATCAAGCAAAAAACTATGAAAATAAATCTTTAAGAAAATATCCCAATATGAAGCTTTCTCTCAACAATAGGATCTGATTTGTTGTCACTGATGTTGTCTTGCTGCAATTTCCCCTGTTGTACCTATTATGTTCCCTGAAACATCTTTGCATCATTTGTATTAACCAATACATTTTCAAGATGACAATCTTCAATAGACATAAGCAATAAACTTTTGCTCGCATTCACCAACATCTTGATTTTCCTTGTTGCAATCACAGAAAAATCATGTTTAATGTTGTTAGCTCTTACAATGAACTCCATCCCATTCTTGAAGAGATGATACATGTGATGATCCATGTAAAACAATGCTTTCCTGGTATAAAGATATGGGCTTCCCAACACAATCCCACATATATCAAGTGGAATCACTTCCAATTCTACCTCATCCATACATTTGTCAGAAATAACAAAGAAAATCTTATATTTCTTAGATACATGTAAACGAGCATTCCCATGAAATCATCCCAATGGATAAGATTTTGGATGTGGTTTAGTCTCCAACCCTATTTTATTTATAATGTCTTTAGAGATTAAATGAACTTGAGATCCACTATCTACAATTGTATCAATCTTGGTATGATGGGAAATAACTTGAATATGGAATAGTTATGTCTTCTTCCTTTCATTATGGCTTACCTCAAAACTGAAAGTAGAAGCATATGAATAACTAGTAACAGAATCATTACCTTTAAGACCTATGGCGATCACCTTAGATTGATATCTAGAATCCAATGACTTCAAACTGTGGCCATTGTATTTCTTTTAGCTTTTTTATTCCTAGCACATTTTAGCTTCAATCTCGGGTGCAATTTCCAACAATGATACTCAACATGGCCCTTCTTTTCACAGTGAGAAAAAATAGGCCTCTCATCATTCCTCTTCAGGGTAGAAGTCATTCTAAAATTTCCCTTATGATTTCCTTTCAACAAAGGAGCATTAGACATACATGGTTCATGATTCGAAGTAGAAGTAACATTTGAAGAAACTAGAGGTTCAATAGGGTCACCGCCACCTCCTACTCCTTTACCTGATGTAGAAGTACCACCTCCTTCGATTATTTCCTTGTATTATCAATACAACTCTTCCACTTTCGATTCCAAACTCATGAATGCTTCAAGGAATTCTTTATTTGATTCAAAAGGTTTTTCATCTCCCATACCTTCCCTTGGAGACAACATCTCTACTCATGAAAATGTTCTTCTCGTGCCAATTTTAGGATCATATTCCATAATCTATCCTTCTATGATCTTAGATCTAGACCTGATTAACATTCACACTCCAAAAATGTTGTCAAACCTGTTCTGATACCAACTTGATCTGGGATGACCCAAATATCCAGTGACAATGTTCATTTTAATGTGAGTGTGCAATGTGTCGTCATGCTTGCCATTTCATTATTGTGACATATTAATAATGTCTCAAATTCATAAAAGAATGCTTATATCATGACTTACAAGCATATATGAATTCAATGCAACCATTACAACAATGAAATAATAGCAAAACATAGAAAAGAAAACAAAACAAAATTGATAATGGAGTTCGTCCGATGTGGACTACATCTCCGGGTATCGTTCTCCAATGAAAGAACCGATCTATTAATCTGTGGTCAACAATGAACTTCTGATCTTGAGTTCTTGGATCACTTCTCCAAAACAAAAGCCATAGATCTTTACTACCAAATCTCCTATTATATAAATCGAAAAACCACTTGAATAAAATAAGCAAAGTGGGATTCCTATGCACTAATCCACCACTTCAAACTTTGTTACAAAGGAGTTTTTACCCGTACATGGAACACAACTCCTCTAACAAAAGAAAAGAGGAACGCCACCTTGAAATATGAACTTATCCCACAATGATAGAGCATGGGAATTTATATATGAGAGTTGTGGGTTCAATCATTAAAATATCCCAAAGTTTGTTTTAAAACCAAATACCATGCATGACATTAGTTTTAACATCCCCACTATTATTACCATCAGTTGGAAACAATATATATATTTGTGGCATAGGATATATAAACTCGTTGGCATATACCATGTATTAGCCTCCTTTACAAAATGGCATATATTTGTGACATATCAAATTGTGGCATAAATCTTAACACCACCCAAACTATTGGTTATATTCACGGCAATGTATTAACCACTTCCTCAAAAGTTAGGATTTGGTTTTAAATTTAGGCGTGTACATTTCCATAACATGTTCCATGGGATTCATTCCCTTTTGACCATATCTCAAACCATCTCCTAAACTTTAGTATATGATTTCCAAGTATTTAGGTGGCCATGCCATCATATGAGGTGGGTGCATTGGTTATGCCATCATATTTTAATTCATTCCTTTAAAGCTTTGATTAAATGCGTCCCCTTTAAAATATTTAAAACCATTAATAATTCACAGATTTGACATAGTGCCACATGCCATGTAATTAGAGCTCAACCTTGCCACTTGTTGTATTTTTATTGGACCACATGTCAACATGTTATTTGTCCATGTGGCAACACTCTGCCTCGACTTCTTCAACGTCTACTGGCCATATCTTCTGCATACAGAGTCAGATAGAGATGATTCAAACATCGCTAGAAAGGTATTGACGAGTTGTACACAACGGTTTTATTTTCTTCAACATTCGAGACTGTGAAATTTTGACCACTTTTTGACTAGTGAGGATCCGAGTAGATCATAGACGGTGGACAAATTGAATCCAATGCAACAAAATAATGCAAACCACTAGTAGTAGAAACAACTAAACCCCTTTAGATGAGAATGTAGTAAGTTTTTAGTTTACACAAGCACTCGCGACTTGTTGAACAAAACTTCCTCTGTCAAATGTATTAAGGAAGGAGATGGTTTACCAATTTTTTAGATAGTTTTGGATTGAACACCCAAAATAAATTTGTCATAGATAGATTGCGTTGGTACCAAGACCTTCCCTATCAAAATTTTTAATTTCCGGCAGCGCACATGTAAAGAGGGACCCCAATGAGTGTTTTAGTCAACCTAGAATCAAGAATTAAATAATAATAATGCAGTGTGTAAGAGGATTTATGAGCTTGAGTATATTGGCACTATACTAAAATATTTTCCGAATTTGGAGACGAGGATGAATATGGTAGAGATGCTGGCTTGGATTTTAATTAAATTATTCTTCCAATGATGATAAATTCAGGATCAACCCCCAGATCAAAAAAGTCAGGTATTAAGGGATTAATTCTAGCTTTCCAGGCATTAAATTAGTAATTCCAGGCAACAATTATTTAAAGAAATTCCTCATTCAAAGGAAGAAAATTAGGGATTGAATATTAGCATTTGAAGTGACATGGAATATAGAAAGATACAAGTGGCAAGATTCCGACAACAAAAATTCAAGAACTCAAAGGTAGTCAAAATTTCATGAGAAAGAAAAGGATATGAATTAATACAAAATCCATCTAAATAAGGATACGGCGATAACATATGGTGAAGTATTGAATCAAGCATATCCATATTTCCAGTAGGAAATCAATCCTAGATTTGGAAATATTGCTATTAGTTTTCAAAGTCTATAAAAGGATCATCGAAGATTTTAAGGGTGGTTGGTCAAAGAACACAAGTGTCATAGCATTCAAAGGCTTAAAACTAGTATCAATGATCAAGTCCAGATTATGTGAATGAAGATTAATATTCGGATCTATTTTTCCAAGAAGGGGATTGGAATGAGCTCTAGATTAGAGGGAAGCAACTTCAGTTATCCCAGATTTATTGCATCAGATCATAGACTTTAAATTCTTATTATTTGGATAGGATTTGACTCCAAAATCTCGTAGCAGTTGGAGCATTGGAATTTTCTTATGAATTTTGTGGTTTTTAATGCAAGGGGGGTTCTAGCCGTGAGGCTGAGAGTTGTAGAATGGTTGAGAGTGAATGTATTGAAGGCTTGAAGACATTTTCTCTGTAAATCTTGTTTTAGAGACCTGTAATTAAGATGATATCTTATTTGTTATGAGCCTGATTTGACCTATCTTTAAATCTGTATATTTTGTAGTCTTTGTTAGACTGGTCTATGTTATGGAATCCTTTATATTGATATTTTCAGTGTGAATTCCCATGCTCAGATTTTATATCCTATATTCTGTATTTGGAATGTCTTTTCGAATATTGTAATACCCTTAGTTTTGACTTTGAATGTATTTATCCAAAATTATGTAAATGATGTAAATATGTTAGTGTGAATTCCTAGTGCGGAGCTCAAGGCCAAGGCCCTCCTAGTGAATGGATAGGCATGTATGATGTATATATTTTATTTGGACTGTTTGGTTGGATTTTTTCCTGATTTAGAATAAATGTAAATATTATGTGCATAAATAATAAAATGGTCCAACAATGGCTGTGTAAAGAGCACCAAAGGGGCTATGATTCCACTAGAGGGGAAGAGGAAAGGGGGCCCATGGGTGACTAAATCCTTGCTTCCAAGTGTCAACCTTAGAACTCACCCAAAATTCTATCATGTGATGAGAATAAGCCAATTATATCATTTTTTAACCATTTTCCAATCATTAATGCATGTGTGTGGCTGGTGGGAAAAATCACCTCATGTAGTTATTGAAGCATGGGATTGAATTTAATTTTGTGACAGTTCTGTCATGAAAGAATTCAGTCTGTAGCTGCCTGGAGTGATTTCTTCTACTGTCATAAGTTATGTCAGTTGTATTTTCACCATTTTCTCAAATCCCTTGGAGCCAACCCTCATTTCTCTCATTCTTTCATGCATATTTAGGCTATGCAAAGCTCTCCATTGTTGTCTATGAACTTACCATGTTTTTTTGAACCCATAAATTCGAATTTGGAGACCATGCTACAGATTTGGAAGTGAAAATTGTTGGTTGTAGGTGAGAAGAGAGGTTGGGAATTGACCTAGGAACCCTTACCCATGGAGTTCTGCTGCTCATAGTTTCTTGATAAGCCACAAATTGAGGCTACAGGTGGTTCTATAACAACCAATATTAGATTGGACTTCTTCTATGCACACACTGGAAGCACCCAACAAGATGGATCTCCCAAGAGAACGGTGGATCGGTGAAGGGGATGCCTGAGCTAGAAGGGTGTGTGGGGTAGGTATTGTGGAAGCCAAGGTTGTGAGGGATGAGTGAGACCCGTGTAGATATCCGTATGAGCATTTGGTTAAGCATAGAGAGTATAATGAGTTGTGGGATGAGAGAGAGAATCCTATAGGTGTTTCCTTCACCCTGGTGGCCTCATAACCGAGCTTGGGGGTGTCCTCGCAACATAAAGAGTATATGCTAGACGGAGTGCTTATGGTTGGGTGGAAAATCGCTCTTACACAGCTAGTTTCTTGGATCTGAGTTGGATAAAGATAAGTATTCTTATGCATTTGATTTTGAAATGCTTTTATTTCATGCCTATAATGTTTATGCTTGTGTATTTTTATTCTAGATGGGCATGGATAGATTTTAATTCCGCTTTGCATGCTTATTTAAGTTTCTGCACACATTTTATTTGTTGAAAATTGTATTATGCATTTGGGGAGAAATTTAAGAGCCTAGGTTTCGCTAGCATCCCCTCCCCCGATGGTCGGATTGGGTTAGGGGGACGTTACAAATACAGTTATTTATGTTAAGATCTGATGAATTGTTTGTTCTCTATTTTAGCAATCAACTTTGAACCAAAGTCATCACTGATATCATTCTTATTTTAGTATGGTTATCCATTGATATTTGTAGAACTTTATGGTATCATCTGTCGGATGCCTCCTCAGTTTGCAAACCATCTCTTGACCCCTTACACAACCTACCTTAAAATCCATATATATCCAAGCTTGAGGTGCCTAAAATTTGTTCCTTGTAGTTAGTACAAACTTTAGGACTAAAAAATTGCACATAAGGAATCAATGATGGATCTATGCCACTATAAATGAATTCCACCTAACCAACTCAAGCATCAATATTGTGAATCCTTAACCAAGATACTAACAGTATCCCTAATGAGATGGCTAGACCCACTTTAGAGAAATAAGCCTAAGTTTTATTAGGACGAGAAAAAACCCCAAGGTGTACCATGTTGTGACCTTATGAATCTTTAAGCCCCCTTGTTTCAAACAAAATGAAGGATCGTATACAAAAAATCCATCCTTTAGCCATTTGGAAGGTTCATTACATATGCGTGAATAATTTTGATGGTTTACAAAATCAATTGGTGGTATTTACTGTTTTTTTTCAGCATTTAATTCAATCTAATCTAGGATCTTAACTGAGAGAACAACATGTACAACATATCAAACACAAGAGGCAAGAGACACAAAGCATTTCATCGGGGAAAACCAAGAAGGTGAAAAACCCAGCAACTTCCTCAAAGATAGAATGAGCATCAATACAAAGATCACAAAGATCAAACCCCACAACAAGAGATTTTCTCCTAGCAGCTCCTTGTCCTCCACTTGTGTGCACTCCTCCTCTCTTTCACTAATGTGAAGTGAGTGAGTGAGTGAATGAATAAATGAGAGAGTCACTCTCTCTATTTATACTTTACTTCACTTGACTTTTAATTCTAACTAGGTCGGCCCAACTTAACCACTTAACATAATTCTAACTAGGCTGACCCCATTAGGGTGGTCTAATAACCCTTTAACCCACATGACTCATACAGGGCCGACCCCACCAAGGTGGTCTAATAACCCATCAAATATAAGTTGCGACACTTACAAATACAACTCACGACACTTCCAATTGGAGAAATGATACATCTCCATGGGGTACCACAGTCCAATAGCAGTGATGATGAGTGCGTTAACCTCGTAAAATAGTCCCACAGTAGATAAACCGTTCCGTGGACTAGCCCATGTGCACAGAAGACCTGGAAAGGTGAATTTGTGGAGGGATGGAACAGAATGGGGAGGAAATAGCTAAAGGCAAGCAACACTCAACCACATAGCCACCCCTATGTACATACTATCGCCCCTACGTACATACTATCAGTATCTTTCATACTTTCCATTCTTTACTTATCTTGATCAATATACACTTAGTAATAATGACAACATTATTTTCAAAATGTATACATTTGATTTGAAATTACACATCGCAACAACATCAACATTAAATACACTTTCGCTGAATGCATGATGTTTCATTTTCTTTGTTCTAAAAATCTGTCAACTTGAATACAGATGTAATAATAATGACCTCACATGAGCTGCAACTACCAAAGTCACTCTCAGCTGGAACTAGAAACGTCATCATGGGTTGTACTGATTTCGATTACAATTCCATAGCGAGCAGTGTTCAACAATTTGAGTCAATGGAACATGTGCATGCAAATTCTTCGATGTACTGTTAACCACAACGACAAATCTACACTTAATTCACACTCTCTAAGATTCTGAACGTTTTATTATTTGATTTAGAACTTTGAAAACTTTTCCTATTTCTAAAATGTAAAATATATTTATTTTGTTCAAATTATTTAGTTTTTCCATTATCAATTATATTTATTAAAAAATTAAATCATTGTTTTTTAACAAAAATAAATAAATTAAATAAATAAACTTGATTAGAATGATAAGATTTATATATTAGATAAAAGCTCGTATTTGATTTTATTACTACAAATTTTGAATAAAAAATTTAAAAATCAGTTAAAATTTTAAAAAATAATAAAATGAAATTTTATTTGGGAACAAAAATCATATATAAGTAGTTGAATTTCAAATTTCTTAAAAAAATATTATTTTATAAAAATATTATTATATTTAAATTTTATAAAATATTATTATATTTAAATTAAAAAAAAAAAAGTGTGGTGATATTTAGAACATTAAAATATTATAAAGAGATAAAATTTAATTTGTAAAATTAAAAATAATTTTTTATTTTAATTAATATAGAGAAGAAATTTTTTTAAAATTCTACAATGAAATAATGTGTACAAAATTGAAAATGAAAATGAAAATGAATAATTTTGAAATAATTATTATAATATAAATATTTTTAACCTTTTAACTCATCAAAATTATAATAATTTTAGAATATTATTTTTAAAGCTTTTCAAATATATAGATATAAAACAAATAATCACAATAAATATTAATTTAATAATGACTTAATCAAAACAAAATTTTATCTTATTTTTTTAATTAGTTAAAGCAATCTACAATTTTGATTTTTTATTACATTTAAATTTTTATTAATTTAAATTTTATTTTTGATGATAAAAATAATTTCAACTCCCTCAAATACTCATATTGTACCGGACTTATACACACTAAACAACTTATATTTACAATTCTAACAAATTCAACAAATCCAACAAAATTTATCATTTAAAAATAAATCAACACACTTAAATTATTTTACATTTCACATACTCTATAAATTTTTTTTATCACATTTCACATTTACCATTGTCCTTTATACCATGAATTTGTTCTATATTTGATTGGATATAGCGATCAAAAAAGAAAGTAAGTACATGTCTTATATCGAATCCAATAATATAGGTTTACACGTAAACCCACTTTCCACCTCTTTCGATCAACACCTATTTCGATCCATCTAATGAGTTTCTCTTTCAAAGAGTCACATTATATTTTCAATAAATATTAAAGTATCAATTATCTTAATAGAATCAATTCTCGTTGAATTTTGAATGAACATATAATGTATTTCATGGAAAAAGTGTTCAACAAATAAATAAATTAACATTGACCTATCTTATTTTTTATATATTTTTAAGTTGTTTATCGAGATATCTTAATTAGATATTTATATTTTTGTTTTAAAGTGGCGAGATATTAATATTTTTGATATTTTTGTTTTAAAAATTGTTATTGATATAATTTAATTAGATATTTATATTTTTTTAATTGATATATTTTTATCAAGATGGTATAAGAATGGTGATAAGAAAAAAAAATATTTTTGATATTTTTGTGTTAAAATTTGTTATTGATATAATTTAATTAGATATTTATATTTTTTAATTGATATATTTTTATAAAATTTGTATATAAATAGTGATAAGGAAAAAAGAAATTAAGTATCAATAAATATTAAAGTATCAATTATCTTAATAGAATCAATTCTCGTTGAATTTTGAATGAAAATATAATGTATTTCATGGAAAAAGTGTTCAACAAATAATAAAATTAACATTGACCTATCTTATTTTTGATATTTTTTTAAGTGGTTTATCGAGATATCTTAATTAGATATTTATATTTTTGTTTTAAAGTGGCGAGATATTTATATTTTTGATATTTTTGTTTTAAAATTTGTTATTGATATAATTTAATTAGATATTTATATTTTTTTAATTGATATATTTTTATCAAGTTTGTATATGAATGGTGATAAGGAAAAAAGAAATATTTTTGATATTTTTGTTTTAAAATTTGTTATTGATATAATTTAATTAGATATTTCAATTTTTTAATTGATATATTTTTATAAAATTTATATAAATGGTGATAAGGAAAAAAGAATTTAAAAAAATGATAAAAAATAATTAAAAATTTTGATAAAAATTAATTGCCATAGTTACTTAAAACACTAATAACTCATAAGTTAAGTCTTATGAATAAAAGTTATGTGTTATACACCTATCAATATAATTAAATAATAATTATGAAATAAAAAATTTAAAAATGTATATCTTAATTTAAATTTATAATTTAAAAATTACATATTATTAATTATTAAATATTTCTTTTTCTTTTCTAAAATTTGCTTAAATAAATATAGAAACTTTCAAAATTTCTGCATTATCAATATGAATATAAGATTTTCTATTACATTTATATTTAAATTAATTATTAAACCTAATAAAATATTATTAATAAATTTATTGTACAATACAAATTTCAATTTTGTTTTTCATTTGAAATCAAATTTAAAATACAGTTTTTTATGATGTTGACACATGTAATTTACTAAACCATTTGTAAGTGAATATTTCAGCTATAAATTTCAGCACACTTAGAAGAAGGCACAGTTTTCAAGATATCTGTATGATATTCTTTTTGGATGTAAAGAAGTAGCAGCAAGCTTTTTGCCATTATAGTTAAGATTAAAATAAAATTGTGCTAAACACATATAACATGTATTTTTATTTCCAATATAATTATATATAAACAAACCAATCTCATAAAATACTAACTCACTAATTTAATAAATAAGACAATAACTCTCTAACTTCATATTGAAGCAAACAGATCTATATTATAATATAGATTCTAGCATGCAGGTTGTATATAATGTTTTCGTAGCTGAGCTTAAAGGGTTATCTAAGTCTTACCCCAACTTGAAGAGGCTTATATTTTCTTTATTGAGTCTTCTACAATTTAAATACTTAATAACAAATAAATAATTAAATTGTTTTCATAAATAATTAATTTTTTTTTATAGTAATATAAATCGAATACGAATAGGGATACAAATACGATTCAATACCCAAAAAACATATGTACTAAGAATATCTAGTTCAAGTAAAATACAAAAGTAACTTGCTTATACATAATATTTTTAATCAAACATTCACAAATATACCATAAATATATATAGTTATATATAATAAATATTTTAACATATATTTAAAAACAAAAATATAATCTCAACAATTTATGATATGGAAGTGTGTAGCAACTACTTGTTGATAATTATTTAACTATTCACAAATATACCATAAATATACACATAGGCATTTATATAATAAATTGTTTAACATATATTTAAAAAACAAAAATATAAAATCTCAACAAGTTCACTTGAGATATGGAATTGAGATATGGAAGTGTGCTAGAAGCAACTACTTATTAATAGTTATTTTAATAAGAAAATTTGAAATTGAATGGTATTTCTGTTATATAGTGTTTAAATAATTAATTTTTTTTTTAAATTTGTTTTCAAAATTTAATCATCCACTAATCATTATAATTTGTATGAGTGTTACACCTAAATTGGAAGAATTTGAATTTATTCCAAATTTCCCCACATAAAGTACCAATACAATCGAATGATACTACTATACCTTATATACATGTATCTACATTTACATATTTTCATATAACTATCTCGATTGAGATTTTTATTCCACTATATGATCTACTTCCTATAAATGTAAATATCACCTTATAAAAATAGCATAAACCGTCGAGTTTAAAACAATTCATTTAAAAGCATCCCGATGCTATAATAATAGGCATTCGCACCTACTAACTTCATATTAAAACAAACAAAGCTATAATAATATGCATTCTCATGTAACATGCAGTTTGCATAGAATGTTTTGATAGCTGAGTCTTCAAGGGTTATCTAAGACCTACCCCAATCATAATTGAGTCTTCCACAATTATTCAAGTGTCCAACCACTCATAAAACAAGAGAATTTGAGAAAGGAAACGAAAAATTATTAAGAGTTCAACCTCTCTTAAAACAATACAATTTGAGAAAGGAAACAACGTCTCATGTGGTAAGAAGAAATCCCAAAACCTTATTAATCTTCAAAGAAAATTTACCAAGTGTACCATTTTCTAATGTGATGCTAGTTGTTTTAGGGTCAACCTTTTGGAATTGGTTCCTTATACTTTTATAAATGAAAATATTTGGCATTTTGACTTATGGGATGGCAAGAGGTTAAAAATAAGAATAGAAACAAAGAGATATTTGAAGATTATTTTTAAAGGACCAAAATGGATATATACATTAATTATGTAATTTTGTAATTGTAAATATAGTTTATAAACTTAGAATAATAATATTTTTGGAAGCTATAATTTCTTGATGCTGGAAATGGATATGAGGAATAAGGGAATCAAACCCAAGCTTCATTATGCCCTAAAACAAATATTAAAGGTAATATTGATTTGTTAAAAGAGTTAGTGCATCTCTTCAACCTTACTGGTACCTTAACTTAGTGATAATTAATGTTGTCCATGTCTAGTGATAATTAAACATCTCATTTCCAAGCCACAAGAATGTCAAACAAATACCATAATAACCATATCCAATTAATGGAGCCCTATTAAACTAAAAAGCATGTCCATTAGGAGTGGAGACTCTGAGGCTATTCAAGAACCACCACACAAATTGGTTTGGAAGAGATTACTTCTCCTTTCCTACTAACGACTAAAACTCACTAAAATTTTCTTATCCTAACATTTCATTTTCATAATTACTATCAATGCAAACTTATGTGTTACGGAGAAAAAACTCCTATAGCTTGGGGTAAAACCACAACAGACAAAATGACACAAGAAATCAACTCAATTCTCAAGTATGCTATATAAATGTGAAATGGAAACAACAAGAAGATAAAACTCTTACATCAATCGGATGACCGTTGAACTCACAATTCAATGCTCCTTAGATACAACTTGTTCTCAAAACCCAAGATATGCGAACATATAAAATATGGGCTGGTGCAAAGTAATGATACCCAATTATGACATGTTAGTTGCAATGACATGCTGGAAAAAAAAATATTATCATTAAAATTAATTATTAGAGGTACCTACAAAAAAAATTTGAATTAGGTGTAAAAAGATGAAACATAGAAAAATGGATCACCTTCCGGAATATATAACTTTTATTTATGAAAAAGTGGTATAACCACCCCAAAATGTCATTATTTTAATATTGGTATGGTATTTTTTCTCTAAAACATAATGCACATGTTTGTGTTGGTCCACCGGTTTGTTATGTAAATTGTCAATTTATTAGGAAACAATATGTAGAGGCATAGGCAACAGACAAATCTTGTGCGGGGCTATTTTTCCAAAAAATTTAAAAGTTAATTTTATATTTTTTTAAAATTACGAAAGTCAGTGAATCCTTAAAACGACATGGTCGAGTGTTGGTCCACCATATCATGGCTTGAACATAATCAATCAAATTTTTTTTTTAGCTTGTAGGTATTCTTGTACTCTTGTGCGGGTTCTTTTCCGTTTTCGAAATATGTAAGCCAATCAAAAGTTATAGGCCAAATAAACAACCTATGTTTTTTACAAATTTGACATGAGTGCTGTTAAAAATGAATTAAAAATAGAAAAAAACAATAGATCTATTCAAAAAATATATATTTAGAATCTATACACAGATCTCGACAAGTGTGTGCAATTTCATCAATAATGCACTAGTGGAGAATATGCGGAACTAAGCGTGAAAAACATGAAGTTACAGCATTTGATGTGTTCTGCCATAAATCAGACCGAGCCTCAAAGTTTGGCAATCCGAAGCTAATACCAAACCTGCAAGGGCGCCAAAAACAATTTGAATCCAGACATGCGTACATGCAAAAGTGCGCACACATAGATGCATGCACGCGTTGCTATGCGCACACATGCATATGCGTGCACGCATTGCTATGCGTGCATGCATTGATTCTATCTCTATAAAATATAATTTCCATTCCTAGACATAAAAGTTCCAAACTATTTCCATTCACTATTTTTGTTGAATAAGATAATATTTCCTCTAAGGTTAGGACCCCCCCTCCCCCCTTTCTATAACCCCACCCCCCCTCTCTTCCTATCCACCCAACTCCCCCCCACTCTCTTCCACTCTACCCAATACCTCCTCCCTCCCTCACCCCTCTCTTCTCTCCTTCACCACAAGGATTAGGATATATACTGATAAGAGACATCGTTTTAGCAACTGAGACTGGCATTGTGGGTGTGGTGTAGGAAGAAGCTAAAATCCCCACAACTTCAGCAGCGCCAGGCTCTAGCCCTAAGCTCTCTGATACAACCGCATAAACACACGCCACTGCACTCAAGGTGCCACCCACATCCAACGCTCCGACCGCTGAAGCTCCCACTGCTGTTACGCCACCTCTAAGCTCAACCTCGCCCCTGTCGAAGGTCCCCGCCAAGTCATCACCCGAAGCCTCTCCTACAGCAGCGTCCGTCTCGCCGTCGCCGAAAACCAGTCAATCTAAGGAGCCTCCAGTTTCTCCTCCTTCCAAAGCTCGGTCCATTTCTCCCCCTACTACACACGTTTCATCACCGTCAAGTGAGGCTTAGTTGGCCACGCCAGTTGAGGTAGCGGCTCCTTCAAAACAGGAAAAATCCATAGAAGCTCCCTCTCCACCACCAACGTCCCAACATAAAGGAGCTCCTGCTCCACCACCCTCCAAGGCCAAAGAGGCTCCTGCTCCATCTCCTCTAAAACACAAATTAAGAGGTGTAGAAGCCCCAACACCGATTGTTGAGGAGGCCCCGACTCCAGCAAAGCAGAAAAATCCGAATAAGAGTCCGAAACAGCATCCTCATCATGGTCTTGCCCAGGCCCCTGCATTGAGCCCACATTCCACCGTTCTTTCTCTTGAGCCATCTACGTCTGAGGATATCTTTGCCCCCGCCACTCCACAGCCGGATTCAGCGGTCAGTGATATCCCCTTTTTCCCTCAACTTCACCAATTAAATATTTAATTGTAATTACGACAGTGTAGTCATTATCAACTAATGAATATTGCTTCATTTTGTGATTGCAGAACAACGGAATGAAGAAGTTCAAGCAGGAGTTTGAGTGGCCGGTGCGGTTGCTTCCACCCTCGTCATCTTGATGGCGTAGATCTCCTTCCTGGTTTCAGATTGGTGTTTTCTTGATTAATAACGTAAGATTCTCAAGGACAACTTGTAGCTAGCACAAAATCATCATGGGGCTTCCCAAAATCCAAGGTAAAGACATTATTCTTTTTGCGGTTGATAGGTTGACTAAATATGCACATTTCTTTGCCGTCACAACTAATATTGAAGCCAACCAAGTGGCTAAACTTTTCATCAAAGAAGTCTTCAAACTTCTTTGCATACCCAAGTCCATCATCTGTGATAGGGACAGTAAGTTTACTAGCAATTTTTGGCAAGAACTGTTTAAGCTAGTAGGCACAAGTTTGGACATGAGCACAAGCTACCATCCACAGAATGATGAAAAAATAGAGAGAGTGAACCAATGGCTAGAAGGGTACCTAAGAAACTATGTCACTGGTAAAAAAAAGTCATGGACCACTTGGCTCCATCTGGGAGAATTTTGTTACAACACTACTTTCCATCTTTCAATTGGTATGACTCCTTTCAAAGCTCTTTATGGATATGATGCACTTAATTTTTTTGATCTGATATTTGGTTATTGTAAGACACAGAAAGAAAAGGATTGGGTCCAAGAGAGTCAATACATACTCAAAACTCTCAAGGACAACCTGTAGGTAGCACATAATCAACATAAAATACATGCAAAAAAGCATAGATTTGAGCGAGCCTTCCAAGTGGGAGATCTGGTATATTTGAGGTTGCATCCCTATATAAAATCATCATTGAATTCTAAAGGGGATGAGAAGTTACAGCCAAGGTTCTATGGCCCCTACCAAGTTTTGATAAAGATCGGTGAAGTGGCTTATGAGCTAGAGCTGCCTCCAGGCACCTAGATTCACAATGTTTTCCATGTGTCTTGTTTAAAGAAATAAGTAGGGAAGCAAGTCAAAGTTTCACAAGAATTGCCACCCCTTGATGATGAGGGAAATTTGGTGCTGATCCCTGAGAGGATCCTTCATGTCAGAGAAAAGAAGCTAAGGAGCATAATCGTTAAGGAATTTTTGGTGCAGTGGGAAGGGCTACCTAGTGAAGATGCTACTTGGGAAGGAGAACACATCTTACAACATCCTGGTTTGAAATTGCTTGAGGACAAGCAATATTGGGTGGGGAGGAATGTCATGTCCCCACAAAATTGAGCATTGGAACAAGTTCCTAACCCAACCAATCCCTTGGGTTGAGGAGGCAATTGCATAACCATGGGGTTAAATTTTGTATTCCAAGCAATTAATTAATTAGGAGTGTGCATTTAATTTTATCCATAGTTTGTCATCCACTTGGAATAAATAATTATGATGCATTTAATATTACTGGTGCAATTAATATTTTCATTATTGTGTTGAATAAATGGATAAAATACTCCACCTAGGTGCATTAGTGGATAAGGTTGGAGAGTGACTTGAGGAGAAAGTCAAGTAAGGCACAAGAGTTCAAAAATGATGCCAAAAATGAGAAAAGAGGAATATTTCAGGAAAAGCAGCATAAATCCAGAAAGTAGGATAAAATAGGAAAAGCAGGAAAGTTTGAAAAGAAGGAAAGTTCAGAAAAGAAGGAAAGCCGAAGCAAAGAAAAGCAAGGAAGGAAATCAACCTTTCCTCATCCACTAAAGGAAGGTGCATTCCTCACTGAGACTTTCTCTCCAAGTCATGAAATATTTATAAATAATGCCATGAGAAACAAATTCACATCTTTTGCTAGTATGATAAATTTTATGAATGCATTTGTGCATCTGATACTTGGGAGATGTGCCCCATACTTCTGTGAGAGGATGATGGCATTCAACCATTTTCAATCAGTGTATTTGCAGGTACTGAAGCTGATTAGGTCGAATTGAAATTTCAGAATCATCATCACCCAGTTCAGAGATCGAATCCTCAAGCCATCTTGAGTTTCTGTAGCTAGTTTCTTATGTACAAGAAGAGAGATGCTTCTATCACTTTCTGAGAGGCATATTGGCCTATTCCTGATGTAATAACAAATTATGTAATTTTTTGATATCATTCTATTCAATACAAATTATGGAAATCTGATTTCTTCTCCAAATTATCTACCCCTTCTAGATATAGCTAGAATTTGACTAGCTTTCAATGTATGATTCATAAGTCAATGAGTATAAGTCCAAATGAAGTCATTTCTATTTATGAAGTTATTTAACATGTCACATATCATGATCCAACCCCTTTTTCATAAATTTGATAGCCTTTGAGCATTGTTTGGGAATCTAGAAGTCGAACTAGTTGAGTTGTCCTGAAATGCAATTTTACTAGTTTTGTTGTAATACTTGTCCAGATCTTCATATAAATTTCTGAGATGATATTTTATGATGAAATTTCTGTAAATGAATTTTAATTAACCTCTCAACAACCTTATCCAACCTTCAGTCAAGTTTCCTACCCATACTAGTCTGTATATGTTGAGAACGCCAAGAGCATTGGAGTAGCATTCAGCCAGGTTGTTCTTGAAACATAACTAGTCTCAATACATTGTGCATAGGTATTAAATGAGATCAAAACCTTCCATTCATCCATAGCCTTTGATCTTTCCCATTCCCAACAATTCTAGCTTCCTTAAGCCATTGTTTGATCAAATTTGAGAAGTCTAGAGTTTTTGTGCCACAATCCTAAGTTGGTACATTACAAAACCCCATGACATAATGGATCCAAAACCCATGGGATACCAGAAGCAGGGTCATGCTTTATGACCACTTAGTGGTCCTTCACTGGGTAACAAAAATGATGATGAAACAAGTCCTAATATAACACAATATGGATATTATTAACCTCAAGCAAAAGATGGAAGCTTTGAACAATCAACAGAGAATTAACAAAATCATGGTAGGAAAGATGTTCATCATTGGGAAGCGCTTGAATGAAAAGATGTCTCGGAATTCCACTTAAGTAGGGGGCTCATGTGACACCGCTATTGTCATTGATGATGATCGAGTTCAACCAACTATGTGGCAAGGCTCCTCTCAACATTTTTACCAAGATTTTTTGTTATTTATGTCATCACTGACCTTTTTGTAATAATTATAGTTAGTTCTCTAGCCTCAGTCATTATAGACTCGGGCATAAATACTTGTATAGAAATGTAGGTTGCAGATTATATTTTTAATAACTATTGTATTATTTGATTTTAATGTTTAATGTAAGGCATCTAATCTTACTCACACAAAAAAAACATAGTAAGGTATGAGTTGTACCTTAGTAAGTGGCATCTAGTGTCTCTGTAGCTAGTCATTCAATGACTCCAATAAGGTTTGTCTAACAAAGAAGTGAACTATAAGGTTTTTTTTAATAGATCCAAAATATGGTGTACACTAACATCCAACCCCACCACCATTTTTGGTCTTATAGCATTCTTCTTGATAATCCTATGGTGGCTTCCCTATTGGTTCCAAATCCTTACCACTAGAAAGACAGTCATGGTTCAAACCTTTAGCTACAAATATTAAACCTTTAAGAGGATAATTTCCGTAGAACATAAGGACCTCTATTCATAATCTTCTCAGTACTTGCATTCTTCTTTGATGGAAGGGCCGAAGAATATGATTGAAAATGAAATTCAAGGCAATGGAAGAGTGTTAACCATTAGTAGTAGAAACAACTAAAACCCCTTTGAGAATGTAGTAAGTTTATAGCTTACTCAACAACTCTTGGCTTAATGACCTCAACCTTCTATGAGATAGTTGTGGAATGAATACCCAAAATAAAAAAGTTATGGCATAAACATGGTCAATTTTCTAAAAAATCAGTTGTATAAAAAAAATCCATCGACTTCATACACTCAATTTTATTTGTGTTTATAATTTTGTTTAAATAATATGATTTTTAATTTTTTTTTTAAACCATTAAAAATACCTTATACACTTAGGGTAATCCCTCTTGTCCACCTTACCCAAATAATAAAGAATTTCTAATATTAGAAAATCATCCCCCTCTCTCTATATATAACTTGTAGCAATAATATTAAATAATATCTCATCAACAATAATATGAAATACCTTACTACTAAATACATATATCCCACCAACACTAACATTAAATACATGACTCTGATTACTTATTACATTAAATATATTTTTTGAGAAGAAGAAAATAGCATACTATTAATAATGAAAATAGTATAGTTTGAATAAAATGACCAAGGCTACAACCAACCCTTCCAAGATGGTGTCTGAACACAAATTCATACCTCCATAATATATTTACATTGAATACATATTACAACTAAATACATATATCCCACCAACAATAACATTAAATACACAACTACTAATATCACATTTTTAAATGTGATTGATATTTGTCGACTATCCACTAGCAACAACCACATTTACAATCATGGTTGAATATCAACCACATTTAAAAATGTGGTTGTTGCTAGTACAGTTGTACTTCCATTTTTTTTTGCGGACACTTCGTAATAACATTATGTTATTCCCCGGATGTAATTTTGTGAACACTTTGATTTGAAATATTTGCTTTTCTTTCTTCCAAAAACCTGCCAATTTAAACACAGGTGTAATAATATGACGTAACATGAGCTGCAACTACAAACGTCACTCTGAGCTAGAACTGCCATCGTCATTCTGGGTTGTACTGATTTCGATCACAATTGTGGTCCGCGTAGCGACAAATTTATGCGGTAATTTTCTAAAACTTTAAAACTGTCCATTGTGTTAGGTTTGTACATCTACAGCTGTGCATTATGCTACTCTCTAGCGGTCCTATGCGCTTGTTTTATATTAAATTCTTCTACGTCAATGCAATACGAGGGCATTAATTCATTTCCCTATAATAACCTTCTTTCTTTCTGCTTTTTCACGTCTGTCTTTCGTCTCTTTAGACTGAGAGAAATAGGTTTTCAGTTCTGCATTCCGTGTTGCAGGGATAAAACTGTAACTGCAAATAATAACGGAGAGGCAAAGGCAAGCAATAATAGGTGGAATCCTTTGTAATATAATATTAAGAATGTTGCTACAAGAAGATCTCTGATTTGGTTTGGAATTGTTGTGCAGATGAGCGATAGGTCAGCTTGGAAGAAAGAGACATCTCCAAGCTGCAGTGGTTGCAAGATCCAAAGGAAGAAATGTTCAGACAAATGTGTACTCGCGCCTTTCTTCCCGCAGAATGACCCCCAGAAGTTCCTATTGGTACACAGAGTGTTTGGAAATGGCCATGTCATCAAATTGCTACAGGTTTGTTACAGCACAACATTAAAAATCTGAAATGCAAAGATAAAATCTCTCCCAGTTAGATCCAACCTGTGAACTCAATTAGGTTTAGGTTCGTTATAGCACGCCATTACATATTTGAAATGCAAAAATATTGAACCAATCTCCCTGCAAGTTCCAACTTGTGAACTCTATTAGTTTTGTTCTCCTCCGGCTTTAAAGTATTTGTGATGGGTTGGCTGAGGGTGTGATCTAATTTGAATAGGATCTTCCGGCCGAGAAGAGAGGCGACGCAGTATGCAGTTTGGTGTACGAAGCAAGCGAAAGAGTTCGAGATCCTGTCCATGGCTGTGCAGGAATAATCAAAGATCTTCAGAAGAAAGTAGCAGAGCTCCAATCGGAATTGGAATCCACAGAAGCAGAGCTCGCTAACATTAGATTCCATCATGGTAATCTGTTCACAGGATATGAGGAAGTTTCTTCGTATCTGCATTTTGACACTGCGGCAGTCCAACAGATTGAAGACACGCTTATGAACCCCACTTATTTAGCCGATGTAGATCCACTGCAGTTATGGAATCACAACTGTATGTATTAAATGCCATGGGTGATAAAGTAAGATTCGTTCCACCGATTGAAAAAAATAATTACATGTCATACTTTCATGGCTGTAAATTTTTCGATCTTTTTTCGTTTTTACAATTTTTTTTGAAAGTGTCACATTATATTTTTAAATGGAGTAGTTTATTTATTCTAAGTTTTTTTTATTTTAGCGTGGATTGTGATCTGAATTTTATAAATTGTATTTTTAAATTCATAAATAGATTCAACATCGTCAAATACTTTATGATGTTCAAATTATGCAATTTTTATATTTAATATATTTGATTCTAAGATTTTTTAAAAATTTCCAATTAAAATAAAAACAAAATTAAACCCGAAAAATTAAAAATTTAGAATGTTTAGATTACACCTTTTTAAATAGTAAAATAACAATTATGTTACCAGCTAGAATAAATGCTTGTTCAATTTTGAATGAGCTTGTAATTCATAGAAAAGTGTCCATAAAATAATAAAATTAATATTAATATATTTCAATCAAATTTGTCTTTGAGTTTTTTATTTATTAGTAACTTCATAAAGTTATCCTTCATATTGAATTGTAAACATTTAGCTACTTTTAATGTAATTAAATAATTTTAACCATAAACATAATAAAATTAATATTAATATATCTTAATTTTAATATTTTTATTTTAGTGTTGTACATTACTGAATTGTAAACATTTAGCTGCTTTAGATACAATTAGATAATTTTAACAATAAATATAATAAAACTAATATTAATATTAATATATCTTAATTTTAATATTTTTTTTATTTTGAAGTGTTGTCCCATAGTGAATTGTAAACATTAAGCTACTTTTGATGCAATAAAACAATTTTAATAATAAACATAATAAAATTAATATTAATGTCTCTTAATTTTAATATTTCTATTTTAAATGTTTTCTGATATAAGATAATTAGATATTTGTAATTTGTAATTAATATATTTTACAAAATTTGTATTGATAAAAAAATATCAAAATTAATAGTAAAATAAAAAATTACATAATTATTTATTAATATTGGGAAGTGTGTTGTCCATTGCCTTAACCCCATAGGTACCTAATAGATAGGAACTCATTGATAAGGTTTTTTGGCCATCATTGCTTCATATTGTGTCATTTTTGTCGAGTCATGATAAGTGGTATTATACCACCACTAAACCAGAGGAAGTCATTGGGTCTACTGGCATGGCTTGTCTAACATAAAGCATCGCAAGTAGGTTTCCAATAATTTACTAATTGCATCCTTTGATCATTTGTTTGGGGGTGATAGGTTGTGCTGAGATTCAACTGTGTACCATACAGGGGATATCTCATGGATTTCACTTTTGTGGATAGATGGGACATGGATGTTTTGCTTATGTGGACATAGGTGACCTCCCTTGGATCTATTTACCTTGATCCAAGACATATGGTGGGTAGACCACTATGCTTTCCACCCTAGATATAATCTTGATCACATATAGAAATAGAAGGTAGGAATGTAACTCACCTTGTCACTAGTGATGTCCGTTGATGTGTATCCCTTGCTAGTGTATATCTAGTGGAATTTGCTCTAGCTCCTTTACAACTACTGCCTACACACAACCAAACAAAAATACCCATCTCAAACATCCCATGCATTAATATATTCAATATGTAAATAGACCACGACAATAAAGATATAAATAGATTAAGATAATCAAGATTAAAGGTAGATCTAATCAAATATGGTCAAGGAAATATCTTATCCTCCACATATAATAGATGTAATAATAAGCATGATACAAATGATAAACCAAACATGAAATGGATGGGGGGATGCATATATTTATATAAAATCAATAAATGTACATCATGCACATACCTTGATTCATGATGTAGGTCTTCTCCAAGCTCCTTGATCCAATCCTTCCTTGATATCAATCACACACACACTAATCTCATTGATATATTCAAGGGTTCACTTTGGAACCTAACATAGTAAGAATAATCTCTTTAGTCTCCCCTTTCTCCCTTGAATTACCTTCATTATATAAATGGATTGGGGGAGGAAATCAGATGAATATAGTATTAGGATTATAATGAGCATCCATATAATTACTTGAAAGAGAAATAAAATAGAACAAGAAACCAATAAATATAGACACACAATATACCCTGGAAAACCCCATGAGGGGAAAAACCAACTAATGAAGTTCTTCATTACCTTGGCTAAAACCGGCCAACCGGGCCAAGTGAGCTCACCTGCTCACCTCCAAGCCACATTACAATGGACTATGCCAATCCCTTTATAGGCTTCATTACATGAATTACCATGGGACGATACCATGGGATTCCAAATACCATGGGCCCAAAACCATGTGCTGGACCTAACCACCTTTGACTCATTCCTGAGTCAAGGTTAACCCTAACATATAGACTCCTACGTCTTGTCACATTTGAGTTGGGATTGTGAGTTCCCAATATAATGACATGTGGATCCAACTCATCATATTCATCTCCTCGAAAACTAGCCAAATGTGAAGGCTCTAAGGCTAACGTTCCCTCTCAGTAGTGCGAGGTGGGATAGGGTTGATCCATGTCTATAGTGAAAATAGCGATAGTGGAAGGTTATTTTCATGTTGTGGAAGAAGTGATAGTGAAATGATCGATACTACAAGGAAAAATATACAACATGCTCCATTTGGAAGGTTCATTACACATGCATGAGGAATTTTCATTATTTTCAAAATCAATTGATGGTATTTGCACATGGTTTTTCCTTCCAACATTTGGTTTTAATTTTCTACTAAAGGTTTTTTTCCAATATCAAGCACTTATAGGCAATGGTCCATCATAGTATATAAAGATAAAAAAATCTCAAAGGAAAGTTATATTCTTAGATTTATTACATAATAAATCTTGTGGCTTGATAAAAAGAACAAACTAAATTCCTGCTTCAAATCAACAATATTTAAACACCCTTCCTTGTCACCTATGAGGTAATTTCAAATATCCAAAGTAAAATATGTGTGTGACCCCTCCTTGAAGTCCCTAAGGTATAAAAGGCCTATTCAATTCAAACCTTATTTTGTTAATGAATTTTCTATAATATTCATCTCTCTATATACATATCGTGTTAAGTTTCCTAACTAATGCTTGGAGACTTATATCCTATACAAACCACCTCTCTTATAGCTTCCACCAACACATAGTCTCCAAAGACCTATAAATAAGTATGGATCTTATATTTTTCTAGCTGTAAAAGTTCTCTTAGTGATAAATGTTTAGAGCATTTTTTTGTGTGATGAACCACAAAGGCACTAAAATGTATGAAGTATTGTTCATGCAAATACAATACACACTGAATTCTGCATATACATTCATCGCCCTAGCAATCTCCATCAAAAAATATCTAGGGATGGGATTTATACACAACTAATTCAACAATGTGTCTTATCTTTGAGACTTTCCCCTTTGTTTAATTTTATAATCTTGAGCAATGTTGCAAATCTAAGACGAAAATTGAAAGGTTTTCATTGTCTTGTTTCAAATAAGCTTGAATTATTGGCCAACCAAATGCCCCATAAAGTAAGGAAAGGAACACCAAGGAATCTATTTAATTCTTGTCTTTCAAAATATTGTTTGAGACTTTCCTCTATGGAAACCCCATTTCACATATTGTTAACTCCAATCTAGTAACCTATGTCTTTTTAGACATGTAATGAGAAACAACTTAAAGAAAATAAATGTAGAACATTTTCATCCTCATTTCTTCATAAATAACAAATATTGGGTCCATGCTTCTTCTTCCTTTATAGGATATCCCAAGTAAGCACCTTATTCTTAAAATCTAGCCATGTGAAAAATTTTGTTTGTTTGGTGCTCTCACCTTCCAGATCTTTGTCCACGACCAACAATCTTCCCTCTCTGTAAGAAGTATTATGACTCCATAGCCTAATTTAGTAGAGTAAGTCCCACCTATATTGTTATTTTTCTATATTAGTTCATATGGTTCTTCTTTTAGCCTTATGTTCCCATACCTCAACTTTGTGATGTATTTATTCAGAAATTTGACAATTCCACCTTTTAACCCAAGTTAGATTGCATTCATGCAACCCTATTTCCAAATATTCATTTCACCTTAATCAACTATTTGATTTAGAATGATAATTCCAAGTCCCACTAAATTAAAACTTCAAAAAATAAGATAGAGTTACCATAGCCCATGATGGTTTGTGTGTGATGCATAAGTGACTTTCTTTCCATTGAACATGAAGACATCTCTTTGTTTTTATCTAGAACTAAATCCCCAGACAATCCACTAACACATGCAAGGTCCAATTTTTTGGACCTCAAGTGATAATGTCCCCTCCCCTTCCATCTAGAGAATCAATAGAACCACTCGAAACCTTCCTCTTGTCTTCCTTCGATAGTCCTCCATTGCTTAATGGAAGGACCTAATGGCTTTGGAAAACCACCTTTACTCTTCAAATTTATAATAACCCCATCATAAAGTGTATACCAACTTTGTTTGATATCTGAAATAACTATTTCATTACTATCATAAATAATAGTAGGATTCTTACTGAGATTTTTGTTCCTAGAAACATTGTTAGAGAACTCCTTTGATATAACAACACTCATGGGCTCCATTTCAATAGGAAGTGAATGAGATTCTAGTGGCTTGTTCACTTTATTTCTGGAAATTCATTCTTTCTTTAATTGAAGCGAAATGAGGATTTGGAGAAGAAAAATTATTCCCCCCCTCTACCGAAAACTTTGGGTGGTCCTTGGAAGAAAATAGAGAAAAGTATTATCCCTAGTGTTGATACAAATAGGAATGTATAAACTAATGCTTCCAAAGATTTGATCGTAGTTTACAATTATGGAGATAGCTTCTATACTAATATTGATTAGAGAAGAGATATATCATACCACTTATGAGAATGGAAGCATATGCTATTTATCAAGTGGTTTAGCTAGCACCATCACTAGAAGATAAATATTATGCGAAATTCATTTATTTATAGGAAAAATAATCCCACTTGAGAAAAAAATGTAGATGTTGGTTTTCTAGCTTGTATGAATTTCTCTAGTTAGGCTTTGGATAGCTATGGTAGTCTAGTTTGATCTAAAAATTGAAGATGTATTTTCTTCAATTGTCCTAAAAACATTGTTTGAATCCGCCAAAGGGCATATAGATTCAATGTTTTGGAATAGGTTAGCCTCAATATGTTTACCTTTTTGTGCACCAACCTCTAAAAGAACTATCCATGTTGTGTAATCATTTTATATTCTAAGAGGCAAGGGGAGAGAATTTATTCTTTATGATTTTTTTGATAAAAGGTGAGGAGAATTCTACAACAACATGACCATGCATGTGGCACCCCAAACAACAAAATGAACATTAATATATAAATTAGGAATCTATCAATGAATTCCCCCTGAACCTTAGTATCCCCATAATTCTCCACCAATCCATACCTAGTATCAATATCCACTAAAACCCTTTCAATAATACAATTAATATTCCTATTGAATGAGTCATAAACCCTAATAACATTTCCCAAATGATTAACAATTTCTATTAAAAAATACATCGTCTAGAATTCTAATGGAAAAATTGGAACTTTTACCCAAACGAGTATCATATTAGCTGCTTCAGTTTATGGATCAATGATTGGGTTCTAGGTTTTAAGTGATAAGTGGACCGACCACCAAAATCAAATCCCATTTAATATTTTATTACTGTCCTCCAAATTGTGCAATGAAAAATGTAATCCATCCTTTTGTGAACATAGTAAAGGATGAGTTGTATCGAATAAGTCGGATCTAATATTTCCACAATCACTAGTAGAAAAATGGGTAATTAGTGACTACATGACCAGAACATTTTTTTCTTTATGACAAGACCACCATATTTCTTTATGACAAGACCACCACCTCAGTTTTTATATTTATATATACATTAATATAATTATTATATATCATATGTTATATATAAGTTAATTTATATAGTATGTAATGTGTTCATAATATATATAATTAATATAGAGTTCATTATAGTTGATTTATTAGATAATATGTCAATATAGTATATAGTATGTAATATTAATATAATATAGGTATTATAGGTAATATTTTAATATTAACAAATTAAAAAAATAAGAACACAAATAACAAAACAAGTACAATGAACATTTTGGTGGGAAAGCTTCCACATTTAAGAAAAATTCTAATTTAGTTAAAACAATTAAAAACAGAACAAGAGGGAAAATATTTTTTAAAAGGGAAAAAATTCATTTTTTAAAACAACAAGTAGTAATCTGTTTCAAGTGTTTCATCCACTAAAAGTTTTCATTTAGCTATAGTGAATCCTAGAAAACATGCTTGTCAACATGTATGCCAAGTGCAAAAGTGTGGTTGAGGCTCGCATAGTCTTTGATCAAATGTTTAAAAGGGATATGGTATCATGGATGATGATGATTGCAACTTATGCCAGGTGAGAGCCTGCGGACGAAGACTTGGAACTATTTGATGAAATATGGTTGACAGGAATCAACCCGATTGCTTCTTTATTTCTAGCATTATTCTGACATGCACGAAGGTGGGATCTCTAGAACACTTCATAGGAGTTCAGGAATAGATTTTCAAGAGTGGGTGGAAGTCTGATCTTTTTGTGAGCAAATTGCTTATAGAGATGGATGTGAAATGCGTTATGATGGTGGATGCACGCCAAGTGTTTGATAAAATGTCTAAACGTAATTTGGTCTCATGGAATGTGATGATATGGGGTTATGCATAGGGAAAAAAGGCACAAATGGTGGGTTATTCTAGTCACGCACCACTGGGAACAATGGGTTCTTCAACAAAAGCTCATTCACCACATTAAGCTAATCATTTGTGCTAATCGAGGGATCATTGAGGTAGCTAATTAAGGCACACCCTTCTCACCAACTTGAAAATTTTCTCTCACAGAATCATATGTTTTTAATTCAAATTGTTATGATGTGAAGAAGACAGAAGAGGGCATCATTAAACAATATGGTGATGGGACCTTTGTTTTCAATTTTGATGCGATCTAAAGAAGACATTGCAGGAAAAACAATGGAGTCAGTTTCCCTTTTTTGCTCTTAAATTTTCACTATTTCAAGCAGCATGATTTCACTTTTTTATCCTCTATGAATTCTCATTCAAATTATGAACACCCTTGGTCCTGCTCACTTTGAACTTTTCACTATTTCAAGTTTTCATTTTTGGTGATTTTCATTTTTTCCATTGGATGTAGACTTGCATGGTCTATGATGTATTTATTAGATATTGTTTTTCATTAAGCATATTAAGTGATTTTTTCATTTGAATTTATGCTCCTTTAACTATTGTTCAAATTCTCTATATAAACCTTATCATTTATACTCTTGGATCTCTTGCATTGACAATCACCTCATGCACCAACCTCCAGGGAACCCCTCATTACAAACATTACATGGAGAAATGTTAGAGCACATGTTGTGTACCAATTTTCAACCCTCCTTATACGTACATTTAAGGGGAATGACATTTTAAATTTGAAGCATGCCAAACACATGACATGAAGACTAACTGAGAAACACTGTAATTTTTCATGCCTTTCTCTTTTTCCGAAGATTCAATAAATTCAATTCAAGGAAACCCGAACAGAAGAACATATTTCCAAAACTACTTTCAATCCATTTTTTCATTGGAATAATAAGCATTACACTTGTTCTTCAGGTTTCAATGGTCAATTTTGTTTGGAAAATTGCATAAACCACTCCCTTGGATTGGGAAAAATTGATTGTTTGTATTGTAATCGGTTTTATGATTTGGTCACTAGCCATCATTGTGAAATTCATCCTTCTACCTAAAAAACCTTTCTTGGATTAGTTTAGTGGAAGAAAATATAGAACACTTTCTTCAGTTCAAATTTCAATAGAAGTTGAAGTGAAAAGAGAACAAATTCAAGTGAATTGAGGGCAAAGTCATCATATTGCACTAACATGAGAGTAGTTTACAATACATTTTGCTTGGACATTACATCTCCATTATATAATTAAGTTCACAAGGACCAAGGACCGAAATCAGAAAGATGGATATGACAAAATGATTGTGCATATTGGTTGCTTGTGGTAGAGATACTTTGGAGATGTATGCTTTTTCGTGTATAGATGAAATGATATAAGTATTGTGAAAACTGAGCAGGATGAGAAAGTAGTTGCAAAAAAATGATGAGAGAAATTGAAGGATATCATAAAAGTTGGTTAAGACTAAACTAGGTGCCAATTCCACAGTTGTGCCTGCTAGTTACTAGGCTCATCGACCCCTACTATTACTAGTTAAGCATAAAAATATTCAAAAGCAGGTGATTCAACTAGTTTAGATCTAGTGATTTATGTTCCATTTCCGCTTAAATAATAATAGTATGATCCTTGTACGCTTATTATAAGGTCTCAATACCTCGACATTTAAATGGATACCAGAGGGAAATGAGAAAATAAGGGTTGGGGAATCCCTCCTTGGCTATTATTCTGGCACCAACACTGGTGTTTGGATCTTGGACATACTTGTTAAATGGTTCGTAGAGTTGTACCTTCGAAACCTCAAGGAGAGCCCCGAACCCCCATTGTTGGTGTGTTTGATAGAGGAGTATTAAGAACACATTTTGACTTTATGAACTTTTCGGTGTAAAACCCCAATAGAGGAACACATTATATATGAGAATGGCACAACACTCACTAATGAGAAAGGAGCTCTTCCTGTAATTGGACCCATAAGGAAGGATTGAGATGTGTGTTTGTGAGATCTCTGCCTACTGTAGTAGAATCAATTGATGGCCTTATTGATGTAATGGCCCATCCACTTGAACATAATAACATAATGATCTTTCGATCGAAGGATGTAGTTGATATCTTCAACATTTTTTATAATTTGATGTTCTCTTTGTTTTGTTCAATTTAGGATTAGTTGATAAATTATTGAACTTTAAAACTAACGAAACAACTTTGGTAATATTCCTTAGTTGCTACTGCTATAAATTTATACTTGCTGATTGGAAGGTATAATACAAAAGAAAATAATAGATGGATCCATGCATTTGTTAAAAGCCTTATTATTGAAAGTGACTCTAGTCTTGCTGTACTCAATCCACTAGATATATCAGGTGAATATACCTATGTTCAGGATAAGACTAGTGTTTCAGTTATGACAATTGATATCTATTTTCATCTTTCTCTTTGTGACTTTCGTGTATTGCTTTTGTTACAAGATGGGACAGTTGCAACAATGCAATTTGGAAGTGCAAATGCCTTATCTCATTGCACCAATTTTGATAGAATTTGGATTGATAAAAGAGGTTTGTAGTTCAATAATTTACTCAATGCTTCAAAAATTGTTCCCTATATTTTTTCTTTGGCCTTTTGTATTTGTGTTAAGCAATTACATACTGTCTACATTTGTTTTTTTGCTTTTATTCTACTTCGCTCTTCATAATTTGGGCATTATTTTAAACAGAAAATGGTTAGATAATAAGAATATAGCTATTTGGAGACCTCATCCTCCTTCAAATTATGTTATTAAAGGTGATTGTGTTACTTTGGGGTATGTATCATTGTACTGTAAGAATTTCTTATGTGAATAATATTAGATTAAATATTGATTTGTTATCTATGTATAGGATTTTTTTATCTGACGTGTCCTCACTAGGATGACTCAATGCATAATTGTCACCACAATTGTATCAAGCATATTATATATTCATAATTATTAATCATCGCTTCTCTTTCTTTCCAAATTTCTGCCTCCATCCCAAGTTGTGATGGCAATCAACAATACTTATGGCTATGTGAAAAAACCTATAATCTTTCAACTAGTTTTGTCATTCTCTAGTTTAAATTGGGAGCATAGTCACTACAAAAACATGATGAAGATGTAGAGTGTTCAGTGTGGATTCCTATAGAACCTGTGGGATATAATGTTCTTGGTTGTGTTGGAAAAATTGGCAAAGCTCCTCCATAAACTAGTATTGTTAATTGTATTTGATCTTATATTCTAACTTCTGTTGTGTTCTATAATTGTATATACTACCTTCCTCCTAATTCAAGGTATCGCTGATTTCTTTTTTTTTTACTTATTTATTTAATTGTTCCATCATTCTTTGACAACATGAAAATTTCATTGTCTTGCAGAAATAACTAGTGCTTGTATGTTGTATTTTCACATGATAGATATTTATATATGATTTATATCATGTAGTATTTAAACAATGAGTATTCATACCTTGTTTTTTTTAATCTGCCTTTTTCTATTTGAAGGTACCAAAATGGATTTACTATTTGTTGTATATAAAATGCGGTTGGATATTTCCTTGCACATACATCTATTGAACCTCCTCCAAATTTGTGGTTTTTCATCTGGTGAAATGTTGCACTGAAATATTACTAACCTCAATTTCCATGAGGAAACAACAAATTATGAAATCGATGCAAAATCTATTGTTAGAAGCAAGCATAAGGTATATAGCATACCAAGCATGCCTCAATGGGATAAAACAACATCCATACCAAGATTGGGTCATTATTTTATGTCAACCTCACAATTTGATCTCATAAGGCGGGACAAGGGCACTGAATATAGACATGCAGTTTCATTTGGCGACCTGTACCACTTGTTAGTTATGCTATTATTGGTGAGAACATTTTTGAAGGGTAATCTTAGTTTTTAATTTTACCTCAACATGTTATTGGTCCGTGTGACAACACCATTCTTGGACTTCTTCAACGTCCACATGCCATATCTTATGCATACAAAGTTGGATTGAGATGATTCAAACGTCATCGGAAATGTGTTGACAAGCTCAACACAACGATGTCATTTTATTCAGAATTAGAGACTATGAAATTTTGACCATTGTTTTTATCAATGAGGATCCTCGTGGATCACGCCTCCCCACTGGGAATATTTTGGACCCCAAAATTTTTTTCTTATTCAAAAGAAGAGTGAGGACAATCTATCCCCACTTGCCATGTATCCTTCATCCATCCTGCTTGACTAATGATCTGCTAGATCCTAATCATAAAGATGAACACACGCATAAAACTGTAGACAAAATTAAGCATTGGACCATCCCTACATAAATTTTCATTTAATGTCGCTGCTACCATCCAAGTACAACTGAATAGCAATAGAATCAAGCAAAAAATTGTGAAATAAATGTTTAAGAAAATAGCCCAATATGAAGCTTTCTCTCAACAATAGGCTCTGATTTGTTGTCACTGATATTGTCTTGCTGCAATTTCCCCTGTTGTACCTATTATGTTCCCTGAAACATTTGTGCATCATTTGTATTAACCAATACATTTTCAAGATCACAATATTCAACAGACATGAGCAATAAAATTTTGCTCACATTCACCAACATCTTCATTTTCCTTGTTGCAATCACAGACAAATCATGTTTAATGTTGTGAGCTCTTACAATGAACTCCATCCCATTCTTGAAGAGATGATACATGTGATGATCCATGTAAAACAATGCTTTCCTGGTATAAAGATATGGGGTTCCCAACACAATCCCAAATATATCAAGTGGAATCACATCCAATTCTACCTCATCCATACATTTGTCAGAAATAACAAAGAAAATCTTATATTGCTTAGATACATGTAAACGAGCATTCCCATGAAATCATCCCAATGGATAAGATTTTGGATGTGGTTTAGTCTCCAACCCTATTTTATTTATAATGTCTTTAGAGATTAAATGAACTTGAGATCCACTATCTACAAATGTATCAATCTTTGTATGATGGGAAATAACTTGAATATGGAATAGTTATGTCTTATTCCTTTCATCATGGATTACATCAAAACTGAAAGTAGAAGCATATGAATAACTAGTAACATAATCATTACCTTTAAGACCTATGGCGATCACCTTAGATTGATATCTAGAATCCAATGACTTCGAATTGTGGTCGTGGTATTTCTTTTACCTTTTTGATGCCTAGCCCATTTTAGCTTCAATCTAGGGTGCAATTTCCAACAATGATACTCAACATGGCCCTTCTTTCCACAGTGAGAAAAAATAGGCCTCTCATCATTCCTATTCAGGGTAGAAGTCCTTCTAAAATTTCCCTTACGCTTTCCTTTCAACAAAGGAACATTAGAGATATATGGTTCGTGATTCGAAGTAGAAGTAACATTTGAAGAAACTAGAGGTTCAATAGGGTCACCACCACCTCCTACTCCTTTACCTGATGTAGATGTACCACCTCCTTCGATGATTTCCTTGTATTATCAATACAACTCTTCCACTATCGATTCCAAACTCATGAATGCTTCAAGGAATTCTTTATTAGATTCAAAAGGTTTTTCATCTCCCATACCTTCCCTTGGAGACAACATCACTACCCGTGAAAATGTTCTTCTCATGCCAATTTTAGGATCATATTCCATAATCTATCCTTCTATGATCTTAGATCTAGACCTGATTAACATTCACACTCCAAAAATGTTCTCAAACCTGCTCTGATACCAACTTGATCTGGGATGACCCAAATATCGAGTGACAATGTTCATTTTAATGTGAGTGTGCAATGTGTCGTCATGCTTGCCATTTAATTATTGTGACATATTAATAATGTCTCAAATTCATAAAAGAATGCTTATATCATGATTTACAAGCATATATGAATTCAATGCAACCATTATGACAATGAAATAATAGAAAAACATAGAAAAGAAAACAAACCAAAATTGATAATGGAGTTCGTCCGATGTGGACTACATCTTCGGGTATCGTTCTCCAATGAAAGAACCGATCTATTAATCTTTGGTCAACAATGATCTTCTGATCTTGATTTCTTGGATCACTTCTCCAAAACAAAAGCCACAGAGATTTACTACCAAATCTCTCATTATATAAATGGAAAAACCACTTGAATAAAATAAGCAAAGTGAGATTCCTATGCACTAATCCACCACTTCAAACTTTGTTACAAAGGACTTTTTACCCGTACATGGAACACAACTCCTCTAACAAAAGAAAAGAGGAACGCCACCTTGGAATATGAACTTATCCCACAATGATAGAGCATGGGAATTTATATATGAGAGTTGTGGGTTCAATCATTAAAATATCCCAAAGTTTGTTTTAAAACCAAATACCATGCATGACATTAGTTTTAACATCCCCACTATTATTACCATCAGTTGGAAACAATATATATATTTGTGGCAAGGATATATAAACTTGTTGGCATATACCATGTATTAACCTCCTTAACGACATGGCATATATTTGTGACATATCAAATTGTGGCATAAATCTTAACACCACCCAAACTATTGATTATATTCACGGCAATGTATTAACCACTTCCCCAGGATTTGGTTTTAAATTTAGGCGTGTACATTTCAATAACATGTTCCATGTGATTCATTCCCTTTTGACCATATCTCAAACCATCTCCTAAACTTTAGGATATGGTTTCCAAGTATTTAGGTTGCCATGCCATCATATGAGGTGGGTGCATTGGTTATGCCATCATATTTTAATTCGTTCCTTTAAAGCTTTGATTAAATGCATCCCCTTTAAAATATTTAAAACCATTAATAATTCACAGATTTGACATAGTGCCACATGCCATGTAATTAGAGCTCAACCTTGCCACTTGTTGTATTTTTATTGGACCACATGTCAACATGTTATTTTTCCATGTGGCAACACTCTGCCTTGACTTCTTCAACAACCACCGGCCATATCTTCTACATACAGAGTCAGATGGAGATGATCCAAACATCGCTAGAAAGGTATTGACCAGTTGTACACAACGGTTTTGTTTTCTTCAACATTCAAGACTGTGAAATTTTGACCATTTTTTGACTAGTGGGGATCCTCGTAGATCATAGATGGTGGACAAATTGAATCCAATGCAACAAAATAATGCAAACCACTAGTAGTAGAAACAACTAAACCCCTTTATATGAGAATGTAGTAAGTTTTTAGTTTACACAAGCACTCGCGACTTGTTGAACAAAACTTCCTCTATCAAATGTACTAAGGAAGGAGATGGTTTACCAATTTTTGGGATAGTTTTGGATTGAACACCCAAAATATATTTGTCATAGATATATTGTGTTGGTACCAAGACCTGCCCTATCAAAATTTTTAATTCCCGGCAGCGCACATGTAAAGAAGGACCCCAATGAGTGTTTTAGTCAACCTGGAATTGAGAATTAAATAATAATAGTGCAGTGTGTAAGAGGCTTTATGAGCTTGAGTATATTGGAACTATACTAAAATATTTTCCGAATTTGGAGACAAGGATGAATATGGTAGAGATGCTGGCTTGGATTTTAATTAAATTATCCTTTCAATGATGATAAATTCAGGATCAACCCCCAGATCAAAAAATTCAGGTATTAAGGGATTAATTCTAGGTTTCCAGGCATTAAATTAGTAATTCCGGGCAACAATTATTTAAAGAAATTCCTCATTCAAAGGAAGAAAATTAGGGATTGAATATTAGCATTTGAAGTGACATGGAATCTAGAAAGATACAAGTGGCAAGATTCCGATAGCAAAAATTCAAGAACTCAAAGGTAGTCAAAATTTCATGAGAAAGAAAAGGATATGAATTAATACAAAATCCATTAAAATAAGGATAAGACAACAACATATGGTGAAGTATTGAATCAAGCATATCCATATTTCCAGTAGGAAATCAATCCTAGATTTGGAAATATTGCTATCAGTTTTCAAAGTCTATAAAAGGATCATCGAAGATTTTAAGGGTGGTTGGTCAAAGAACACAAGTGTCATAGCATTCAAAGGCTTAAAACCAGTATCAATGATCAAGTCCAGATTATGTGAATGAAGATTAATATTCGTATCTATTTTTCCAAGAAGAGGATTGAAATGAGCTCTAGATTAGAGGGAAGCAGCTTCAGTTATCCCAGATTTATTGCATCAGATCATAGACTTTAAATTCTTATTATTTGGATAGGATTTGACTCCAAAAGCTCGTAGCAGTTGGAGCATTGGAATTTTCTTATGAATTTTGTGGTTTTTAATGCAAGGGGGGTTCCATCCATGAGGCTGAGAGTTGTAGAATGGTTGAGAGTGAATGTATTGAAGGCTTGAAGACATTTTCTCTGTAAATCTTGTTTTAGAGACCTATAATTAAGATGATATCTTATTTGTTATGAGCCTGATTTGAACTATCTTTAAATCTGTATATTTTGCAGTCTTTGTTAGACTGGTCTATGTTATGGAATCCTTTATATTGATATTTTCAGTATTAATTTCCACGCTCAGATTTTATATTCTAGATTATGTATTTGGAATGTCTTTTCGAATATTGTAACACCCCTAGTTTTGACTTGAAATGTATTTATCCAAAATTATGTAAATGATGTAAATATGTTAGTGTGAATTCCTAGTGTGGAGCTCAAGGCCAAGGCCCTCATAGTGAATGGATAGGCATGTATGATGTATATATTTTATTTGGACAGTTTGGTTGGAATTTTTCTTGACTTAGAATATATGTAAATATTATGTGCATAAATAATAAAATGGTCCAACAATGGTTGTGTAAAGAGCACCAAAGGGGCTATGATTCCACTAGAGGGGAAGAGGAAAGGGGGCCCATGGGTGACTAAATCCTTGCTTCCAAGTGTCAACCTTAGAACTCACCCAAAATTTTGTCATGTGATGAGAATAAGCCAATTATATCCTTTTTTGACCATTTTCCAATCATTAATGCATGTGTGTGGTTGGTGGGAAAAATCACCTCATGTAGTTATTGAAGCTTGGGACTGAATTCAATTTTGTGATAGTTCTGTCATGAAAGAATTCAGTCTGCAGCTGCCTGGAGTGATTTCTTCTACTATCATAAGTTATGTCAGTTGTATTTTCCCCTATTTCTCATATCCCTTGGATCCAACCCTCATTTCTCTCATTCTTTCATGCAGATTTAGGCTATGCAGAGCTCTCCATTGTTGTCTATGAACTTACCATGTTTTTTTGAACCCATAAATTCGAATTTGGAGACCATGCTACAGATTGGGAAATGAAAATTGTTGGTTTTAGGTGAGAAGAGAGGTTGGTAATTAACCTAGGAACCCTTACCCATAGATTTTTGCTACTCATAGGGGCATGTGCAAGCTAATGAGGGTCACTTTTGGCGCGTTAGATGCAATAAAAAAATGAAAAATTAGGAATCCCTCAATTTACTTGGTTTTTTTTACATTCTTAAACAAGATATCTTGCATCGAGTAAAAAAGATGAAACGTAGAAAATTGAGCCACATTTCCGAATATATAAGTTTTAAGTATTGAAAATTTACATAACTATGTCAAATTTCATGTTTTGTAACAGTCACTTTTTATTTTTTTGGCAAATGATAGGGTATATGTTTTTGTGGGTGTAGCCTTTCAATGCCTAAATGACGGTTTTGGGCTACAACAATTGGTAGACATGTATAGAACCCATATCACTAGTGCAGCGCTATTTTCTCAAAATTAAATGTTTAATTTTTATTTATTTTTAATTATGTAAGTGATCAAACCTCGAGAACGATACGTCAAATGTGGGTGCAGCCTTTGAAGGTCTTAATGCAGTTATTTCGACTTGGATTTTTTATAGCATGTAGAGGTCGGTGTTTTCTAGTGCAGCATACAATTTTTTTTTTAAATGGTTGTGAACTGAAAAGGTTACAGAATAAACACTAACAGTATGTTTTTTGACCAATGGACTAATGAAACAAGAAAATTAGGAAATAAATAGAAAATCTCAATATATATTTTTTTAAATTACATATTTGGAATCTGCATAAAAAATTCTATCTATGCGTAAAATTTCGTCAATAATGGTCATGTATGTCATGTTGTAGAGAGCGGTGAAAAACATGCATATCCAGGTGCAGAATTGCACCTAAATGGTCCCTCAACTTCGTGCACAAACCTATAGGTTCTTGATAAGCCACAAATTGAGGCTACAAGTGGTTCTATAACAACCAATATCATATTGGACTTCTTCTATGCACACACTGGAAGCACCCAACAAGATGGATCTCCCAAGAGAATGGTGGATCGGTGAAGGGGATGCCTGAGCTAGAAGGGTGTGTGGGGTAGGTATTGTGGAAGCCAAGGTTGTGAGGGATGAGTGAGACCCGTGTAGAGATCCGTATGAGCATTTGGTTAAGCATAGATAGTATAATGAGTTGTGGGATGAGAGAGAGAATCCTGTAGGTGTTTCCTTCACCTTGGTGGCCTCATAGCCGAGCTTGGGGGTGTCCTTGCAACATAAAGAGTATATGTTGGACGGAGTGCTTATGGTTGGGTGGAAAATCATTCTTACATAGCTAGTTTCTTGGATTTGCATTGGATAAAGATAAGTATTCTTATTCATTTGATTTTGAAATGCTTTTATTTCATGACTATAATGTTTATGCTTGTGTATTTACATTCTAGATGGGCGTGGATAGATTTTAATTCCGCTTTGCATGCTTATTTAAGTTTCTGCACACATTTTATTTGTTGAAAATTGTATTATGCATTTGGGGAGAAATTTGAGAGCCTAGGTTTGCTAGAATCCCCTCCCCCGATGGTCGGATTGGGTTAGGGGGACGTTAGAAATACAGTTATTTATGTTAAGATCTGATGCACTGTTTGTTCTCTATTTTAGCAATCAGCTTTGAACCAAAGTCATCACTGATATCATTCTTGTTTTAGTATGGTTATCCATTGCTATTTGTAGAACTTGATGGTATCATTTGTTGTATGCCTCCTCAGTTCGCAAACCATCTCTTGACCCCTTACACAACCTACCTTAAAATCCATATCTATCCAAACTTGAGGTGCCTAAAATTTTTTCCTTGTAGTTAGTACAAACTTTAGGACTAAAAAATTTCACATAAGGGATCAATGATGGATCTATGCCACTATAAATGATATCCACCTAACCAACTCAAGCATTAATATTGTGAATCCTTAACCAAGATACTAACAATATCCCTAATGAGATGGCTAGACCCACTTTAGAGAAATAAGCCTAAGTTTCATTATGACGAGAAAAAACCCCAAGGTGTACCATGTTGTGACCCTATGAATCTTTAAGCCCCCTTGTTTCAAACAAAATGAAGGATCATATACAAAAAAATCCATCCTTTAGCCATTTTGAAGGTTCATTACATATGCGTGAATAATTTTGATGGTTTACAAAATCAATTGGTGGTATTTACTGTTATTTTTTCAGCATTTAATTCAATCTGATCTAGGATCTTAACTGAGAGAACGACATGTACAGCATATCAAACACAAGAGACAAGAGACAAAAAGCATTTCACTGGGGAAAACCAAGAAGGTGAAAAACCCCGCAACTTCCTCAAAGATAGAATGAGCATCAATACAAAGATCACAAAGATCAAACCCCACAACAAGAGATATTCTCCTAGCAGCTCCTCCTCCTCCACTTGTGCGCACTCCTCCTCTCTCTCACAAATGCGAAGTGAGTGAGTGAGTGAATGAATAAATGAGAGAGTCACACTCTTTATTTATACTTTACTTCACTTGACTTTTAACTCTAACTAGGTCGGCCCCAACTTAACCACTTAACATAATTCTAATTGGGCTAACCCCACTAAGGTGGTCTAATAACCCTTTAACCCACATGACTCATACAGGGCCGACCCCACCAAGGTGGTCTAATAACCCATCAAATATAAGTTGCGACACTTGCAAATACAAATGACGACACTTCACATTTCACATTTACCATTTACCATTGTCCTTTATACCATGACCTTTATACCATGAATTTGTTCTATATTTGATTAGATATAGCGATCAAAAAAGAAAGTAAGTACATGTCTTATATCGAATCCAATAATATAGGTTTACACGTAAACCCACTTTCCACCTCTTTCGATCAACACCTATTTCGATCCATCTAATGAGTTTCTCTTTCAAAGAGTCACATTATATTTCCACTAAATATTAATTCTCGTTGAATTTTGAATGAACATATAATGTATTTCATGGAAAAAGTGTTCAACAAATAATAAAATTAACATTGACCTATCTTATTTTTGATATTTTTTTAAGTGGTTTATCGAGATATCTTAATTAGATATTTATATTTTTGTTTTAAAGTGGCGAGATATTTATATTTTTGATATTTTTGTTTTAAAATTTGTTATTGATATAATTTAATTAGATATTTATATTTTTTTAATTGATATATTTTTATCAAGTTTGTATATGAATGGTGATATGGAAAAAAGAAATATTTTTTATATTTTTGTTTTAAAATTTGTTATTGATATAATTTAATTAGATATTTATATTTTTTAATCGATATATTTTTATAAAATTTCTATATAAATGGTGATAAGGAAAAAAGAAATTAAAAATTTTGATAAAAATTAATTAGCATAGTTACTTAAAACACTAATAATCCATAAATTAAGTCTTATGAATAAAAGTTATGTGTTATACACTTATCGATATAATTAAATAGTAATTATGCAATAAAAAATTTTAAAATGTGTATCTTAATTTAAATTTATAATTTAAAAAATACATATTATTAATTATTAAATATTTATTTTTCTTTTCTAAAATTTTGCTTAAATAAATATAGAAACTTTCAGTCCATTGGTTGTATCCTGGGTGGTTGGGAGGAATGTTTGTTACCCTCCCCACCCAGGTTCAATTCTTGTAAGTGACATATTGCTCTTGTTGAGCCCATATTGTAATGATTGTAATTCGTGCCACCTTGATTCTCTAGAAACTTTCAAAATTTCTGCACTTTCAATATGGATATAAGATTTTCTATTACATTTATATTTAAATTAATTATTAAACTTAATAAAATATTAATTTTAAAATATTATTAATAAATTTATTATACAATACAAATTTCAATTTTGTTTTTCATTTAAAATCAAATTTAAAATACAGTTTTTTATGATGTCGACACATTTAATTTACTAAACCATTTGTAAGTGAAGATTTCAGCTATAAATTTCAGCAAACTTAGAAGAAGGCACTTTATTCTTTTTGAATGTAAAGAAGTAGCAACAAGCTTTTTGCCATTATAGTTAAGATTAAAATAAAATTGTGCTAAACACATATAACATGTATTTTTATTTCCAGTATAATTATATATAAACAAACTAATCTCATAAAATACTAACTCACTAATTTAATAAATAAGACAATAACTCTCTAACTTCATATTGAAGCAAACAAATCTATATTATAATATAGATTCTCGCATGCAGGTTGTATATAAGGTTTTACTAGATGAGCTTAAAGGGTTATCTAAGTCTTACCCCAACTTTAAGAGGCTTATATTTCCTTTATTGAGTCTTCTACAATTTAAACACCTAATAACAAATAAATAATTAAATTGTTTTCATAAATAAGTAAATTGTTTTCATAAATAATTAATTTTTTTCATAGTAGTATAATTCCAGTACGAATAGGGATACAAATACGATTCAATACCCAAAAAAATATGTACTGAAAATATCTAGTTCAAATAAAATACAGAAATAACTTGCTTATACATAATATTTTTAATCAAACATTCACAAATATACCATAAATATATATAGTCATATATAATAAATATTTTAACATATATTTAAAAACAAAAATATAATCTCAACAATTTACGATATGAAATTGTGTAGCAACTACTTATTGATAATTATTTAAATATTCACAAATATACCATAAATATACATAGGCATTTATATAATAAATTGTTTAACATATATTTAAAAAACAAAAATATAAAATCTCAACAAGTTTACTTGAGATATGGAAGTGTGCTAGAAGCAACTACTTATTAATAGTTATTTTAATAAGAAAGTTTGAAATTGAATGGTATTTCTGTTATATAGTGTTTAAATAATTAAAGTTTTTTTAAATTTATTTTCAAAATTTAATCGTCCACTCATCATTATAATTCATATGAATATTACACCTAAATTGAAAGAATTTGAATTTATTCTGAATTTCCACACAGGAAATATCAATACAATCGAATTATACTACTATACCTTATATACATATATCTGCATTTACATATTTTCATATAACTATCTCGATTGAGATTTTTATTCCACTATATGATCTACCGCCTATAAATGTACATATCACCTTATAAAAATAACATAAACCGTCGAGTTTAAAACAATTCATTTAAAAGCATCCCGATGCTATAATAATAGGCATTCGCACCTACTAACTTCATACTAAAACAAACAAATCTATAATAATATGCATTATCACTGTAACATTCAGTTTGCATAGAATGTTTTGATAGCTGAGTCTTCAAGGGTTATCTAAGACCTACCCCTATCTTAAGAGGCTTATATTTTCATAATTGAGTCTTCCACAATTATTAAGAGTTCAACCTCTCTTAAAACAACAAAATTTGAGAAAGGAAACGAAAAATCATTAAGAGTTCAACCTCTCTTAAACAACAAAATTTGAGAAAGGAAACAACGTCTCATGTGGTAAGAAGAAATCCCAAAACCTTATTAATCTTCAAAGAAAATTTACCAAGTGTACCATTTTTTAATGATCTTCAAAGAAAATTTACCAAGTGTGCCATTTTTTTAATGTGATGCTAGTTGTTTTAGGGTCAACCTTTTATGGAATTGGTTCCTTATACTTTTATAAATGAAAATATTTGGCATTTTGACTTATGGGATGGCAAGAGGTTAAAAATAAGAATGGAAACAAAGAGATATTTGAAGATTATTTTTTAAAGGACCAAAATGGATATATGCATTAATTTTGTAATTTTGTAATTGTAAATGTAGTTTATAAACTTAGAATAATAATATTTTTGGAAGCTAAAATTTCTTGATGTTGGAAATGGATATGAGGAATAAGGGAATCAAACCCAAGCTTCATTATGCCCTAAAACAAATATTAAAGGTAATATTGATTTGTTAAAAGAGTTAGTGCATCTCTTCAAACTTACTGGTACCTTAAACCAGTACCTTAACTTAGTGATAATTAATGATGTCCATGTCTAGTGATAATTAAACATCTCATTTCCAAGCCACAAGAATGTCAAACAAATACCATAATAACCATACCCAATTAATGAAGCCCTATTAAACTAAAAAGCATGTCCATTAGGAGTGGAGACCTTGAGCCTATTCAAGAACCACCACACAAATTGGTTTGGAAGAGATTACTTCTCCTTTCCTATTAAGGACTAAGACTCACTAAAATTTTCTTATCCTAACATTTCATTTTCATAATTACTATCAATGCAAACTTATGTGTTACGGAGAAAAAACTCCTATGGCTTGGGGTAAAACCACAACAGACAAATGACACAAGAAATCAACTCAATTCTCAAGTATGCTATATAAATGTGAAATGGAAACAACAAGAAGATAAAACTTTTACATCAATCGGATGATCGTTGAACTCACAATTCAATGCTCCTTAGCTACAACTTTTTCTCAACAACCAAGATATACAAACTTATAAAATATGGGCTGGTGCAAGGTAATGATACCCAATTATGACACGTTAGTTGCAATGACATGTTGGAAAAAGAAATATTATCATTAAAATTAATTATTAGAGGTACCTACAAAAAAAATTCAAATTAGGTGTAAAAATATGAAATGTAGAAAAATGGATCACCTTCCGCGGAATATATAACTTTTATTTATGGAAAAGTGGTATAACCACCCCAAAATGTCATTATTTTAATATTGGTATGTTATTTTTTCTCTAGAACATAATGCACATGTTTGTGTTGGTCCACCGGTTTGTTATTTAAATTCTCAATTTATGAGGAAACAATATGTAGAGGCATAGGCAACAGACAAATCTTGTGCGGGGCTATTTTTCCAAAAATTTAAAAGTTAATTTTATATTTTTTTTAAATTACGAAAGTTAGTGAATCCTTAAAACGACATGGTCGAGTGTTGGTCCACCATATCATGGCTTGAACATAATCAATCAACTTCTTTTTTTTATCTTGTAGGTATTCTTGTACTCTTGTGCGGGTTCTTTTCCGTTTTCAAAATATGTAAGCCAATCAAAAGTTATCGGCCAAATAAACAACCTATGTTTTTTACAAATTTGACATGAGTGCTGTTAAAAATGAATTTAAAATAGAAAAAAACAACAGATCTATTCAAAAAATATATATTTAGAATCTACACACGGATCTCGACAAGTGTGTGTAATTTCATCAATAATGCACTAATGGAGAATATGCGGAACTAAGCGTGAAAAACATGAAGTTACAGCATTTGATGTTTTCTGCCATAAATCAAACCGAGCCTCAAGGTTTGGCAATCTGAAGCTAATACCAAACCTGCAAGGGCACAAAAAACAATTTGAATCCAGACACGCGTACATGCAAATGCGCGGACATGTAGATGCGCGCACGCGTTGCTATGCGTGCACGCGTTGCTATGCGTGCACGCGTTGCTATGCGTGCACGCGTTGCTATGCGTGCATGCATTGATTCTATCTCTATAAAATATAATTTCAATTCCTAGACATACAAGTTCCAAACTATTTCCATTCATTATTTTTGTTAAATAAGATAATATGTCCTCTAAGGTTAGGACCCCCCCTCCCCTCTTTCTACAACCCCACCCCCCTCTCTTCCTATCCACCCAACTTCCCCCCACTCTCTTCCACTCTACCCAATACCTCCTCCCTCCCTCACCCCTCTCTTCTCTCCTTCACCACAAGGGTTAGGATATATACTGATAAGAGATAGCATTTTAGCAACTCAGACTGGCATTATGGACGTGGCGTTGGAAGAAGCTAAAATACCCACAACTTCAGCAGTGCCAGGCGCTATCCCTAAGCTCTCTGAGACAACTGCAGAAACACACACCACTACACTCAAGGCACCACCCACATCCAACGCTTCGACCGCTGAATCTCCCACTGCTGTTCCGCCGCCTCTAAGCGCAGCCTTGCCCCTATCGAAGGCCCCCGCCAAGTCATCACCCGAAGCCTCTCCTGCAGCGGCGCCTGTCTCGCCGCTGCCAAAAATCGGTCCATCCAAGGAGCCTCTGGTTTCGCCTCCTTCCAAAGCTCAGTCCATTTCTCCCCCTACTGCACACATTTCATCACCGTCAAGCGAGGCTCAGTCGGCCACACCAGTGTAGGCAGCGGCTCCTTCAAAACAGGAAAAAGCCATAGAAGCTCCCTCTCCACCACCAACGTCCCAACATAAAGGAGCTCATGCTCCATCACCAACATCCCAACATAAAGGAGTTCCTGCTCCACCACCCTCCAAGTCCAAAGAGGCTCCTGCTCCATCTCCTCCGAAACAAAAATTAAGAGGTGTAGAAGCCCCAACACCGATTGTCGAGGAGGCCCCGACTCCAACAAAGCAGAAAAATCCGAATAAGAGTCTGAAACAGCGTCCTCATCATGGTCCTGCATTGAGCCTGCATTCCACCGCTCTTTCTCCTGAGCCATCTACGTCTGAGGATATCTTTGCCCCCACCAATCCACGGCCGGATTCAACGGTTAGTGATATCTCCTTTTCCCTCAACTTCACCAATTAAATATTTAATTGTAATTACGACTTTGTAGTCATTATCAACTAATGAATATTGCTTCGTTTTGTGATTACAGAACAACGGAATGAAGAAGTTCCAAGCAGGAGTTTGGGTGGCCGGTGCGGTTGTTTCCACCCTCGTCATCTTGATGGCGTAGATCTCCTTCCTAGTTTTAGATTGGTGTTTTCTTGATTAATAACGTAAGATTCTCAAGGACAACTTGTAGGTAGCACAAAATCATCACGGGGCTTCCCAAAATCCAAGGTAAAGACATTATTCTTTTTGCGGTTGATAGGTTGACTAAATATGCACATTTCTTTTCCGTCACAACTAATATTGAAGCCAACCAAGTGGCTGAACTTTTCATCAAAGAAGTCTTCAAACTTCATGGCATACCCAAGTCCATCATCGGTGATAGGGACAGTAAGTTTACTAGCAATTTTTGGCAAGAAATGTTTAAGCTAGTAGAATCAACAATATTAAATAATATCTCATCAACAATAATATTAAATACATTACTACTAAATACATATATCCCACCAACACTAACATTAAATACATGACTGTGATTACTTATTACATTAAATATATTTTTTGAGAGGAAGAAAAATAGGATACTATTAATAATGAAAATAGTATAGTTTGAATACAATGACCAAGGCTACAACCAACCCTTCCAAGATGATGTCTGAACACAAATTCATACCTCCATAATATATTTACATTGAATACATATTACAACTAAATACATATATTCCACCAACACTAACATTAAATACACAACTACTAATATCACATTTTTAAATGTGATTGATATTTGTCGACTATCCACTAGCAACAACCACATTTTTAAATGTGGTCGATATTTGTCGATCAGCAAATATCAACCACTTTTAAATGTATGGTCATGGTTGATATATGTGGATCGAAGAATATCAACCACATTTAAAAATGTGGTTGTTGCTAGTACAGTTGTACTTCCATTTTTTTTTTTACCAAAATCAATGTACACTTGGTAATAACATTATGTTATTCCCTGGATGTAATTTTGTGAACACTTTGATTTGAAATATTTGCTTTTCTTTCTTCCATAAACCTGCCAATTTGAACACAGGTGTAATAATATGAGGTAACATGAGCTGCAACTACCAACATCACTCTGAGCTAGAACTGCCATCGTCATTCTGGGTTGTACTGATTTCGATCACAATTGTGGTCCGCGTAGCGACAAATTTATGCCATAATTTTCTAAAACTTTAAAACTGTCCATTGTGTTAGGTTAAATTCCAGGCCTGGTCCATTGTGACAGGTTAGGTTAAATTCCAGGCCTGGTCCATTGTGTTAGGTTTGTACATTTACAACTGTCCATTATGCTATCACAAAACTTTTGCAAGCCTGCAACCTAACTATGTGGTGGTTGTAACCTATTCCCATTGGACAGCTTAGGGTTTCTAAGCGATGGCGGCAGAAATTACAGACTGGTTTTCGAACAGTGAAAACACTCATCGTTAATGAAAGGTCAGTAAACACCGAACAGTAGAAGTAGTAAGAGACGTGCTGATAGAAACAACAAAAGGCCACTTGTCTATTGTTTTTGGGTGCGTAAACTACTTGATACTGGGGTTGCCAGAAGATTCGATTTGGGCCGTTTTATAGTTGCTGGAAATGGGAAATATCCGCCGGTGAGCTTGTAAGACGTCAATATTTTGGGATTGGGTGGTGACGTTTTGTTTTGGGGCTTTCCGAGCTGTCTTGAAACACGGCAGCAGACAAAGGGGTGTGGCCTCCGAAACTAGTGGCTATCATTATATGCACTGACTGTCTGCGGTGCCATTTTATCACTTTAAAACTCTGGCCGGAACTTCCGGGGTCTTTGGCCGTTAAAGGTTACGTTTTTTGAACCGGTTTTTGGCTAGTTCAGACCATATTGCTGCCTACATGGAACTAAACGGAACGGCCGCTAACCCACTTACAGAATGTGACATGAATCTGTCGGACTCTCAGCTCGAGGAGGCAGGTCTGTTCCAACCGGATGCATATTTTAAGCGACAGCTAGGGGATCTGCATGCAACATCCCATATCGGCCGACAGGTGGCGCCACATGGATCGGCAAGCAATAGACACCTGGATTTTGGAATGGCATCTGGACATTTCTCGGGTGCTGACCCACCTGGTGGCAACACGGGTTCTCGACCGGGTCGTGGCGGGAATGGAAAGAAGGGGTTGTTGTCCCGCGCTAGTGGTAGGAGACAGGGCAAATATTTCCGCAGGCCCAGAGAAGCCTGGTTGACAGTCGGCCGCGACATAAGCCTGGAGGAGATTGTTGACTACAATATGACGGTCCTCGTTGGGAAATTTTCCTATCACGCCATGAATCGGCGGCATGTTGTTAAGTGGGTTGAGGATCTGTGGAGACCCATTCTTGACTACACTCCACAGGTTTTCGCAATGGCATGTGGGTGGTATGGTTTTAAATTCCGGGAAGAAGCACATTGCACTCGCATCTTGGGGGGTTTATGGTTGTATGGTTCTGGGAGTTTGATGCTACAAAAATGGCAGTCAGATTTTAACCCCGCCACGGCTACGGTGAGGTTGAGACATCTTTGGGTGCTTTTACCCGGCCTTCCACTGGCTCTGTGGAATCGAGGGGCCTTCGAAGCCATCGGCAACAGACTCGGGAGATTTTTACATGTGGAGGATAGCCACCTAAGGGGTTTTGACAGAAGGATGGGGCGATTGCTGGTTGAGGTTGACATTTCCATTGGCCTCATAGATGTTTTACACATAGACTGGCGGGGTCGGCAGCTATCTCAGATTGTGGACTACTGGGGTATTCCCTTTCGTTGCTCAAACTGTAAAGCGGTGGGTCACTTGTGGAGACAATGCACGGCTCCGGCTTCATCTGGACAAATCATGGATGGAGGGCCGATGTGGTCATCCGACGACAGCAGCGACATTGAAAAGGATGGGGCGGGTGCACTTGACGGCTTCTCAAACCGGGTACTCAATCCTTTGGCTCCGGAAGCGTCGATAATCCGTAAGTTGGAACTACAGGACCCTATGTTTTTCCATTCATTAAATGAGTTGGATATATCCTTCATTAATTCTTTAGAGTTGAATAATGGAAACAATGGCAACTATATGAGTCACAATCGTAGCATAGACACCAACTCTTCTGGGACTGGGCAGACAACAAATACAAATTCTGAAAACGATGAACCCGGGTCGGAGACTGAACTACTAATTAGGATGAACAATTTGTGCCCCGAGGAAAATGAAACTATCAATCTGTCTCCTGCTTTCAATAAGCATTGTGAAACCCCGGGGTCAAAAGGCCCCGTCGACTCTGTGACTATTGTCCCCTTCCGGGAGGAAGAGAAATATATTGAGGATTCGGGGAATTGTGCTGTTACGAGTCCGGGAAATTGTGAGAGGGAGGTTTTGGCGATAGATGGGCCGTTGGCGGTGAGAAAGTCTCCGGGGATGAGTGGGAAACAGCCCCCCATACCATCATACTCAGAAATGGTCAAGAAATCGGCTATTCCCACCTTCTTCCGAAACCGGGTGGTGGAACTAAATGAGGCAACGGCTGTTGTTAATCCGGGTCCCTCAGGATTAATAGCTCCTGAGCTGGAGGGTGGGATGGGAACAACCGATACTGCTACCTTACAGGATGCCTCTGACGTCATTGTCACACAAAAGGGTGCGCGTAGGGGTGGCCTCGCGCAGGATTTTTCACCATTGAAAACTAGAATCGCCAGGAAAAACAAAAAGGTCATTCTGGGGGGGAGTGTGGATGACCTGAACATGACACAATCCCCCATTCGTTCTGACTCCGGGGCTCTTAGAGGAATGAAAGCCCTTGCGAGGGTTAGAAAATGATCTTCCTCTCCTTGAATATCAGAGGGGTGGGAGGCCTGCCCAAACAACTGGCCTTCAAACGTTTGCTAGAAATTGTAAAACCTGATCTGGTTCTGCTACAGGAAACGATGGTAAGTGGTGAGAAAGCGCGTATATTCCTCAATAAAATTAAGCCGGGATGGATGTGTTGCTTAGTGGACGCTGCAGGACTCTCGGGGGGTCTTCTGGCGTCATGGAATCCCCTTGTTTTGAAATTGGTTCCCTCACAAGTCACACTTGGCATTCTGCTATCTGGGAACTTAAGGGGATCGGTGAAAAATATAAATATTGTTAATTTCTATGGCCCATACTGTGACCGTGAAACATTCTGGAACATGGCTGGATCAGAAAACTTATTAAACCTGGAAAACTTGATAATTGCTGGTGACCTAAATTTTACCTGGGCTGATGGGGAGATTTGGGGGGGTCATGCAAGGAGAGATCCTCTGGGGCCATATTTTCAAAATCTTTTTAATGAATATTCATTGGTCGATGTGGCTCCTCGACCTTTGGCACCAACATGGACAAATGGCAGAATGGGGGAACAACAGATCCAAAAACGCATTGACAGATTCCTAGTATCGGAGTCTATGCTTGCAAGTTTCCAGAACTATAGATCCTGGATGCCGCAAATTAAAATCAGTGACCATCTCCCCATTATACTGCAATTTGATGATGAACCCAGTTTCAAAAGTTACCCTTTCAAATTCAACTCCACGTGGCTTTCTGAGCCTGATTTCTGTTTGGGCGTGAGGAATGTGTGGTTGCAGACAGATGTTACGGGGGAGAGATCGGCTATGGATAAGATGGCGGAGAAACTCAAGGTATTAAGAAATTTTACATTAAAATGGGAAAAGAACAAAAAGGTATCGATGAGAAAGGAATTATCAAAGATAGAAGACGAGGTGGAATACCTGATGAATAGAGGTGTAGATTATGAGCTATCTTCGGGGGAGCTTAAACAACTATCAATGCTGGAGAACCAGAAAATGAAAATTCTTCTGATACAAGAAAAAACATGGCGGTTGAAGAGCAGAGCAACATGGCTAAAATCTGGAGACATGAATACAAAATTTTTCCATCAGTGCGCGGATTCCCGAAGGATACAAAACTCTATCTGGGATTTAAATAACCATTCGGGTAGGCGGATTCGGGGTGAGGAGAATCTGATGAATGAGGCTGTATATCATTTTCAAGATTATTATCGTGACCCAAAAATCACCACTCTAGCTGAACAATTTAAACTTATAAAGGAATATCCACGTATGTTCAATGAGACGGAAGGTGACAGTATTTTCATGGAAGTCACTTTGGATGAAGTGGAAAAAACCCTACGGAGGATGGCTAAAGACAAATCCCCGGGACCGGATGGATGGACTGTGGAACTTTTCATACACAACTTTGATATCATGGGGGAAGAAATACGGTTGGTTGTGGAGGAATCGAGGAAACTTGGGTTTGTCTCTGGGGCAATAAACTCTACACATTTAGCTCTAATACCAAAGACTTCACATCCGAACAGCTATGATGACTTTAGACCAATTGCATTATGCAACTTGGTCTATAAGATAATTGCAAAAATTATAGCTGAAAGGATCAAACCGGTGCTATCTCGGCACATTTCCAAGGAACAATATGGGTTCCTAAGCGGAAGACAGATCCATGATGCTGTGGGTGTGACTCAGGAAATCTTTCATACAATCAAACAGAAAAAGATTGATGCTCTAATTCTTCAATTGGACCTGGTGAAAGCATATGATAAGGTTGATTGGAATTTCCTGAGACTAATACTAATACAGATTGGCCTTCCATGGACGGTTATGAAATGGATTATGGCTTGCATTAGCTCTGTCAATTATGCAATCCTTATCAATGGTCTCCCCACAGACTTCTTCAAGGCATCTCGGGGCCTTCGGCAGGGATGTCCACTTTCTCCTTTACTGTTTCTCCTGGTCATTGAGGGGTTGAGCCTGTCCATTCATAAAGCCCGTCAAGAGGGAAGGATTGTTGGCATTAAAGTAACACGTGAGATATCAGCTTCTCACTCTTTATTCGTGGATGATGTTATGCTGTTTGGAATAGGCTCTCTTGCCGAATGGTTGGCATATAAACAGATACTTGATCTTTTTTGCAAGGTTTCTGGCATGGTAATCAGTTACATGAAGTCTTCTTTCCTGAAAAACTCTCTGCCTGTGGACGTCCAGCAGTCTATCAGTTCCTTCATGCCTCTAAATTTTAAAGAAATAGATGCTGGTACAAAATATCTGGGTTTTTTCATCAAACCTTCTAATTACTTGATTAATGATTGGTCCTGGCTTATTAGAAGATTTGAATTGAGACTGGGACGCTGGAACAATCGGCACCTTTCATTGGGTGGCAGACTTACTCTGGTAAAAGCAGTGCTGCAGAATTTAGGTGTTTATTGGTTTTCTTTGTGCAAGATTCCTCGAACCATTCTGAAAATCATTAGAAGGAAGATATTTAGTTTTCTCTGGTCAGGTGGTGGAATACTGGAGAAATTTCACCTGATAAAATGGCAGATTTTGGCACGGCCTTGGCATATGGGTGGTTGGAACATAAAAAACATAGATAGCTTTGTCACCGCTCTGCATGCAAAAAGCCTTTGGCGAGCACTTTTTGATCCATCGATTTGGGGAGAGATCATACGTGCCAAATACCTGCGTAACATTCCGGTTTCTAAATGGTTCCGTTTAAACCGTCCGGTGACCTTGGGAGTCTCAAATATCTGGAACGGTCTACTGGGTGCATACAGGATCATTGCTCAATGGATTGCATGGCTGCCTGGCAATGGTCGTGACATTAGACTGGGCCTTGATCCGTTCATTGGTGGTCCTCAGCAATACACATTGTCGACGGAACTGAGGTCATATCTCCATGCAAATGGATATTTCTCCTTAGCACATGTTGCCGGTTGGGGTGGGGTCGACCGTCCCCGGTGGATCTCGGCTGAACAGATGGGTCTCATAGGTTCTTTGAAGCGGGAATGGGATGAATATATCAGGCCTATGCATCTTTCAAACATGAGTCTCTCTGACGTCGATGACCGGATTGTGTGGTCATGGGATGTGGCAGACGGGCAGGTCACGGCGGCGAAGGCATATGATGCACTATTCGTTGGGACACAGGTTTTGATTCGCTGGTGGGATAAAACACTCTGGAAATTAGTTTTGCCGCTCAAGATAAAATGTTTCATTTGGTTAGCTTTGAACAACCGGATTCTAACATGGGACAACCTCTGTCGTCGTGGAATCTGTGGACCGGGATGGTGTTCCCTATGTTGCTCTGAGGGGGAGACGGTTGATCACCTCTTTACCTCCTGTACTTTCATCAAAAATCTTTGGGCCTTTATAGCGGGCAGAACTGGTATAACTTTTCTTTGGAACTTCAGCTCTCTTAACGACTGCCTTGTTGCTTGGAATAGTCTTGATCTCGGGTTCAGAGAACTCCCATATTTTATGATCTGGGAGGTTTGGAAGTCTCGCAATAAACATATATTTGAGAATCGGGCCCCTTTCCTGGCGGGGACTGGCTTCAAAACGCTGGCTGCTCACCACGAATATCTTTCTTTATGTGGCTTGGTTGGTGACAGTGTCACTAGGGTTAGAAATCATCGTTTGGCCCCTCCGGTGCTGATCTTCCCATGTGGATTCTTTGACGGAGCTGCTGTTTTCAATCCGGGGGGGGGTGGTGCCGGTGCCGTTATACATCTGTCTAATGCTATCTCCATTCATCTTTGGCTAAACCTGGGCGGTGGTTCTAATACCAGGAGTGAGATATGTGCTCTCTGGCTATTACTATTCTGGGCAAGACTGCGGGAAATTCCAGAACTTGTGGTTTTTGGAGACTCTCTTTCTGTCATATCCTGGGCGAGCGGCAAAACTACTCTTCATAATATGTTACTACAGCACTGGATGAAGGCGGCCCTGCTGTTGATTAAAGACTTTCATTACATCCACTTCGCCCATATATACCGTGAAGTGAACTTGGAGGCGGACATGCTATCGAAAAGGGCCCTTAGCTCTGAACCTGGGACCATCATGTGGCAGGAATGGCGGGCGGACTCTTTGTTTTCTCAGGGCTCTCATCCTATGCCTTGGTTTTGATTATCTGCTCTATTATTATTTTTGTATTTATGCTGCTTTATGGATATCATTATGTTGGTCGTTTTCTTACATATGCTGTTAGTTTCTTTGTGCAGATATCTCTTAGAGGCTGTTGCCAACTACTTGTTGGACATTTTGTATACTTCCTCTATTTGCGGCATTATATTCTGTGTCGACTAGACACAGCTTTTTTATTTTTGGATATTTGACAGTCTGGACAGATGATTTCTTGGAGATCTTCTATTGATGGGACCCTCTGATGGTTTATGATATTTTGCTGAACCTGTTTCTCCTATGGGAGGGGTTCATGGTTTTATGTGTGAACATCTGGTCTTCCTTATGATTTGCCCGTACATGAAGTTGATGGCATTGTGGCCATTGTTTTTAGAGATGACACATCTGTTACAGGGTAGCGTAGTGATGTATGACTTTTATGACAGTTGGTCCTATTTACTATTTCGTATATTAATAGTAAGTTATATTTTTTCTGTGAAAAAAACTGTCCATTATGCTACTCTCTAACGGTCCTACGCGCTTGTTTTATATTAAATTCTTCTCTACTTCAGCGTCAATGCAGTACGAGGGCATTAATTCATTTCCCTATAATAACCTTCTTTCTTTCTGCTTTTTCAGGTCCGTCTTTCATCTCTTTAGACTGAGAGAAATAGGTTTTCAGTTCTGCATTCCGTGTTGCAGGGATAAAACTGTAACTGCAAATAATAACGGAGAGGCAAAGGCAAGCAATAATAGGTGGCATCCTTCTTAATATAATATTAAGAATGTTGCTACAAGAATATCTCTGATTTGGTTTGGAATTGTTGCGCAGATGAGCGATAGGTCAGCTTGGAAGAAAGAGACATCTCCCAGCTGCAGTGGTTGCAAGATCCAGAGGAAGAAATGTTCAGACAAATGTGTACTCGCGCCTTTCTTCCCGCAGAACGACCCCCAGAAGTTCCTATTGGTACACAGAGTGTTTGGAAATGGCCATGTCATCAAATTGCTACAGGTTTGTTACAGCACAACATTAAAAATCTGAAATGCAAAGATAAAATCTCTCCCAGTTAGATCCAACCTGTGAACTCAATTAGGTTTAGGTTCGTTATAGCACGACATTACATATTTGAAATGCAAAAATATTGATTGGCTAATTTGAATTCCCAAGAGTTGAACCAATCTCCCTGCAAGTTCCAACTTGTGAACTCTATTAGTTTTGTTCTCCTCCGGCTTTAAAGTATTTGTGATGGGTTGGCTGAGGGTGTGATCTAATTTGAATAGGATCTTCCGGCCGAGAAGAGAGGTGATGCAGTATGCAGTTTGGTGTACGAAGCAAGCGAAAGAGTTCGAGATCCTGTCCACGGCTGTGCAGGAATAATCAAAGATCTTCAGAAGAAAGTAGCAGAGCTCCAATCGGAATTGGAATCCACAGAAGCAGAGCTCGCTAACATTAGATTCCATCATGGTAATCTGTTCACAGGATATGAGGAAGTTTCTTCGTATCTGCATTTTGACACTGCGGCAGTCCAACAGATTGAAGACACGCTTATGAACCCCACTTATTTAGCCGATGTAGATCCACTGCAGTTTTGGAATCACAACTGTATCTATTAAATGCCATGGGTGATAAAGTAAGATTCGTTCCAGCGATTGAAAAAAATAATTACATGTCATACTTTCATGGCTGTAAATTTTTCGATCGTTTTTACAATTTTTTTAAGTGTCACATTATATATTTTTAGACCTTAGCAAGTATCCATAAGACCTTAGCAAGTCTCCATAAGACCTTAGCAAGTCTCCATAAGATATGAGATATGACCTTAGCAAGTCTCCATAAGACCTTAGCAAGTCTCCATAAGATGCTGTCTCCATAAGACCTTAGCAAGTCTCCATAAGATGCTGTCTCCATAAGATATGAGATAGGGTTTAAATGGAGTAGTTTATTTATTCTAAGTTTTTGATTTTAGGGTGGGTTTTAATCTGAATTCAGTAAATTATATTTTTGAATCTATAAATAAATTTAGTATTTTCAAATATCCCCAAAATATTCAAATTATGCAATTTTCATAATTAAAATATATGATTCTAAATTTTTTAAAGATTTTCAATCAAAATACAAACAAAGTTAAACAAAAATATACTAAAAAAAAATTGAAAACTTAAAATATTTAAACTACACCTTTTTAAATAGTAAAATATCAATTATATTACTTACTAGAATAAATACTAATTGAATTTTGATGAGCATCTAATTCATAAAAAAAGTGTCCATGAAATAATAAAATTAATATTAATATATTTCAACGGTGTTTGAGTCTTTTATTTATTACTTAAGTCCACAAACTTATCCTTCATACTGAATTGTAAATATTTAACTACTTTTAATGTAATAAAATAATTTTAACAATAAACATAATAAAATTAATATTAATATATTTTAATTTTAATATTTTTATTTTAAAGTGTTGCCCCTTACTGATTTGTAAACATTTAGCTACTTTAGATACAATGAGATAATTTTAACAATAAACATAATAAAATTAATATTAATTTAGCTTAATTTTAATATTTTTATTTTAAAATGTTGTCCCATACTGAATGTAAACATTAAGCTACTTTGATGCAATAAAACAATTTTAACAATAAACATAATAAAATTAATATTAATATATCTTAATTTTAATATTTCTATTTTAAAGTGTTTTATTGATATAAGTTAATTAGATATCTGTAATTTGTAATTAATATATTTTAGAAAAATCGTATATAAATAATGATAAAAAAAATATTAAAATTAATAAAAAAATATAAAAAATCGAGAAGTATTTATTAATATTGGGAAGTGTGTTGTCCATTGCCTTAACCCCATAGGTACCTAGTAGATAGGAACTCACTAATAAGGTCATTTGGCCATCACTACTTCATATTGTGTCATTTTGGTCGAGTCATGATAAGTGGTATTATACCACCACTAAACCAAAAGAAGTCATTGGGTCTAGTGGCATGGCTTGTCTAACATAAAGCATCGCAAGTAGGTTTCCAAGAATTTACTAATTGCATCATTTGACCATCTGTTTGGGGGTGATAGGTTGTGCTGAGATTCAACTGTGTACCATACAAGAGATATCCCATGGATTTCACTTTTGTGGATAGATGGGACATGGATTTTTTGCTTATGTGGACATAACTGACCTCCCTTGGATCTATTTCCCTTGATCCAAGACATATGGTGGGTAGACCACTATGCTTTCCACCCTATATTTAATCTTGATCACATATAGAAATAGAAGGTAGGAAGGTAACTCAGCTTGTCACTAGTGATGTTCGTTGATATAGATCCCTTGCTAGTGTAGATCTAGTGGAATTTGCTCCAGCTACTGCCTACACACAACCAAACAAAAATACCCATCTCAAACATCTTATGCATTAATATAATCAATATGTAAATAGACCAAGACAATAAAGATATAAATAGATTAAGATAATCAAGATAAAAGCTAGATCTAATCCAATGTGCTCAAGGAAATATCTTATCCTCCACATATAATAAATGTAATAATAAGCACGATACAAATGATAAACCAAACATGAAATGGATGGGGGGATGCATATATATATATATAAAATCAATAAATGTACCTCATGCACATACCTTGATTCATGATGCAGGTCTTCTCCAAGCTCCTTGATCCAATCCTTCCTTGATATCAATCATACACACACTAATGGGTGAATCCACGAATGTGGTTCACGATTTTTGGCGGATGGAATGAAAAAAAAAAAAATTCCGAACCCTCGATCGAGGTTTTAAATGCTCGATCGAGGGTTTTAAAATACCTCGATCGAGGGTTTTAAAATACCTCGATCGAGGGTTTTAAAATGCCTCGATCAAAGGTTTTTTAAACCCTCGATCGAGGGTTTGAGACAGGAAAAAAAAAAACAGGGCCAGGCCAACCCGGCCGACCTTGTTTGTGCAGACAGTTCGACAAAGATGGGGACAACGACCGGAACCGGAGGCGTCAACCGAGCTCACACCCACGCCAACTCACCACAGCAACGCCACCATGTCTTCTATTCCACCACGTGGGTGGAATTCAAGCAATTTTTTGTTATTTAAAAAAAGTTTAAATTTTGTTTGTGTTACTTAAATTTGTGTTTTTTATAAAATCTAGCTTGTATTTGGTTTTTATGAATTTGTTAGGATGTAGCCATTGAAACTAAACCAACATTGAAACTGAAAACCATCATTGAAACCAAACTAATTGAAAAAAAAAACATTTGAAACTAAAACAAAAAACCATTCCAAAACAAAAACCAAAACCATTTGAAATTTGAAATAGGTTTAGGGTTTTAAATTTATTTTGCATTTATTTGTTTAAATTATTTGGTATATTTTTTTTATATTAACCAGTAGCATTTCACCGCATAAATGCTACTGGTTTATTTTAAAATGTATTTTTACAATCAAAAATGCTGCCCATTTTTTTTCAATCCTCTAAGAATGCCAAGAGGATTGAAAAAAAAAGTCATATATTACATTACTTAACCTACAATTCTAAACCTACCAATATAACATCACAAAAAAATAATATTAATAATATAATATAAAAAATTAAAAAATGAATATTAATAATATATATAATCATATATTATTTATTAATTTTTACTTAATTTTTTTTTAAAAATAATATTTAATATTAATAATATAATATAAAAAATTAAAAAATGAATATTAATAGACTTAAGGGTTTCAAGTTCTTGTATCTTCCCAACCTCTACATTCCTTGTCACAATTAATTCTCTTTTAAAACTAGGGCAAACTCATCCTAAACTAACAATAAAACCTTGAAAGCCATATTTTCATTTCCTACTATTATATGTTCCTAATTAAGTTAGGAATAATTGATTTGATTGTGATAAAATTTTCTTCAAGTTACATTATGTTATCATGTAAGTTTAGCTATATTTTAATAATAAAATTGTGCTATTGGTTAGAAAAGGATTATGGGGGTGATTTCCAAAACCTTTGCACAAGTTAACGATTCAGTTTTCAAAATCAGGTTAAAAAAAATTCCCATGAAGCCAATAAGCATTTACACGAGGTATACTTTGATTATGGATTTGTGCTTTTCTCAGTAACAAACTTGACATTATGAACATAAATATGAAAATGAGTTGAATGCTTCATGGTGCTGATATGTTATTTTCTTTTATTAAAATATAATTTATTAACACTTCTTATTGATTCACTTTGCCTCTTTGACACAACAATGACAAGTTTCGTTTTTTCTTAGCATTTAGATCACTATATATTAGAATTGTTTTTAATAAATATTTGAAGTTGATGCTAGTGGATACCTTAGATTATCAAAGTTTTTTTTTTTGTTCTCAATTGCATCATCATTTTGTACTTAAAGGCATACATGCAACAATTCCATAGTTAGTTTGTTTTATACTGATCTCTAGAAATTTGCCACATTATTATTTTGATACCACGAAGATACATACCACCAATGTATCAATGCAATGAATATACCCAAGGGAGTGATTCAATCAACATCCAAGATTTGATCATGAAATCTATGCCATATCGATATATCTTATACACCCATCAAAAATAATTAAATAAAAATCATACGAAGGCATACCTTCTGTGTTCTCTTTTGCGCCAGATAGATTGGTTTTGCAAAACTACATTGTAAGTAGAAAAGGCAAGTGTGGCAAAACAATTAGAATTACCTTTAGGTTCATAAAAGCTTGGAGTATTTAAACAATTTGATGTCCAGCTTGTAAATTAGGTTTTTGATTGTCTATATGCCTTTATTACCTTTCCTGCCTTAAAAAGAGAATTTGACTTTGTGGCATAGTGACACTAAGATTAGGGTAAATTTGTTGTTCTTAACATGAAACTTAGTTATATTCATTTCAAATATATATTGCAAACCTACTTATATTCATTTCAAATATATATTGCAAACCTACTTATATTCATTTCAAATATATATTACAAATAAGTTCAATAGGCTCAATATAACAAGTAGCAATGCCCATAAGTTAAGTTGTGGTTTTTTTATTAAGTAATGGTTTTGATACAACCTATTGTTATATTCATGTACTTATTTTAAAGATATATTGCAAATAATTTTAATTAAGTGTAATCTGACAATTGGCATAAAGTTAAGTTGTGGTTTTTAATGAGTAATGGATTTGATACAACTTAGTGTTAGATTCAAAAATATGTTTTGGAATTAGTATGAAATTTTATATTTTATACCTTTTCAAGTTAGTTAGAGAGTTATCTGACAATGTGAGTGATGGTCTTATTGTTTTTATCATGTTAAAGAGTACATAATACATATAATGTGATGGGCCCATTCAGGTTTACAATATCATATTGGACACTAGATGAGTATCATTCATCATCAAATGTTCATTTGGAGATGGTGTTTGTTCATTTGGACATGATGAGGGATGCAATCACCGTTTCACTTTTTTGCCATTCAAGACTCACACACCAAAATTGGGATTTTATTGCTAGTTAAGTTTTTAGATTTGTAGTTTTTCCTATCATTTTATGACTTTCCTTCCATGTTCATAGCATCAAGTGAGGTCATAGTGGCCAATAGGATCTCATTGGCACACAATAAGAGTCAATTCAAGCACGTTTGACTCATTTTGAACACCATAAATTTTGGATTTTGGGGAGGCCATCGCTAACTTAATTTTAAGTTCTAAAACCCTCACATATAAACAAAGGAGATGTTCAAGATGATAGTGTCAAATTTTGTCAAAATGAGAAAGTTTGCAAAATATTCAACATTTACCCCTTTCACTAGTCACTGAGTGAGCTCCACTTGAGTTGGGCCTTGCATAAATTTTTTTTCTTAGGTATGCTATAAAAAGAAAATTATTGTACCCTACAATACTTATGATAAGATTTATGATGAGCTCTCATTTTATCGATTTTGAGTTGATATGCTTGATTTATGAATTGTGTAGGCTGTGCATCTCTATGGGGACAAATTTTATAATTACAATTTCATGATTCAGAACCTATTCAAATCCAAAGCCTAAATGAAAAAAGAAAACTAGTTATGGTATATGGTAGTTTGGTAGTTATCCAGTATATGTGTTCTTCAATACTTTCTCGTGATATGAAATTTTCAAGAATAATTTTCTTGGCACAAAGATAGACTTGCACTCAAGTTTTCATATGATTTCTCAATATTGTCATTTTCCATATCATTGAAAAATTCTTGTCAATCCTTGATAAAATGGGAATATTTTATTACCTGTATTATGCATGGTTCCTACCTTGAAAACCATATCTATATTTAAAGTTACCATGATGGGACAACGATTAGAGTATAGCTCATTATCCTCATTTATCTCAACATTATCAATTTTATTCAACAAAGGAATATATGATACATGATATAATCAAGAAATCAATTATGCCATTCCCATGAATTCATGTCATAAGGTGAGAGCCAATCTAGTAGTCCAACCCATAAAAAATGATCATGTCATGGAAAGAGGTCATTCTAAGAAGATCATTTCAATATAAATTCATTTCAATGTCCTCCAAAGCTCCTTGTTATGGTGTCTGATTACTACTTTTCTCCTCCACTCTCTTACCAAATATGTTTTCTTGAATTTTCTTCTCTTTTCACACACACACTACCTTCTTATTTTTTCCAATGAACAACTTGGCACACACCCTTCTAGAGTAATTCCCCATGATTCATGGATGGTAAATGGGGTAAATCGTCAACCTTGATTATGGAGCCTAACCTTGAAGGGATCAAGATAGTTGAATCCATGACCTCCCTAACTTTAGGGAGATATATATCACATTTATATCATGACCAATTGAGCTAACCCTCGAGGCTATATATTTAATATAACCTATACATGTTTCCTCCAAGACTGAGTAGAAAATGTTTCCACCAAAAGTGTGTATTCCTAATGAGAAAGTGAAATAAATAGTGAGAAATGGTGTGGAGGTGATTCTTGTCTATGATTTGATCTTCACACCTCCTTCCCATGTGGGTATGTGCAAGCCTCTTCCCTAACAAGTGGTTAAATATCAGATATATAGGTCTCTCTTTTAATTTTTAATCCTATTTTTATTTTCTCATTTTTCTTATTTTACTCCCCCATCCATCCTACATGAGTTATTTTAATTTGTCCTAAAAAAAATAATTTAGCAGAAGTAATGTTGACTATGGCCTTCTCCTAACTCTCTTATGGACGGGTGCATTCCTACTTGCTCAAGGTCCATCTCTTCAATTAAATGAGAGGTTGTGCCTTCTTCCTTGGTGTCTAATGAGGTGGAACCTAAAGATGGATGAGGATTTGAATCTGTTGAGTTGGTTCCTTTGTTGATGTTATCAATAGATGTTATAAGAGCCAAACATTCTACCTCTAATGCCTAAATTTAACTTCTTTGTTAAAGTTCATTTAATTAGTTTGTAATGGGCACATGTTTCATAATCCTCTAACTTTGTTTTTCATTCTATTATTATTTCTCCTTTTGTATCGCATTTTCCATGTTTTATTTAGCATAATGGATTATATTTTGTAGCAAGAATAATGTTTTGTTGAAATCCATACATGTAGATATGTGAGAAAGAACAATATGCCAAAACCTATAGGTTTGCACCTTAGGAGACTGATGCAATTCTCAACCCTGCATTTAAACAAATTTTATACATTCTTTGAAAAGATACTCTAGCTTTGAAAGACAAAGCTATGTCCAAATAATCCTTGGAAGAGATAGTTAACTCTTGAAAAAAAGATAATTAATCCTTGAAAAACACAAACTTATATGCAATTTTCAAATTGAAAGCATATCTAGGATTTGTTATAAATCGAAATAATAAGGTGATAAATGTTGTTAAATGTATAATTATTTAATGCAAACTATATGTAGGTGCAAACATGGTTTACCATTCCTAATGTAAGGTAGTATGGAAGAAAGGTGGAATCATATTTACATTTTTATTTTATTTTTATATATCATGGTACATGCATGTATTTCCACAAAACACACAAAGGATTATTATTTGGACACATGAGGTAAAGGTATCTTTGAATTATCAAAATATTAGGTGTTCTTAAGTTGACACATGGCAAGGAAGCCTTTACATGTGGATCTCAATTTTTTCCTTCTTATTAACTCGTACATATGTTGTGTTCCTAGAAATGATTTAAACATTTTGCATTATATTTCATGTTCAAATTGTGTGAAACATATGGTGTATGATGGTGATTTCATTGTATATTTATTTTAATTTTATATAACACATATGGTGTACCATGGTGAAATCACCTTCTACTACTTAGAAGTGTAAACATGACAATAACCTCAACCTATGTCTAATATGTCTTTCATATCATATGCTTTGTCTAAGATATCCACTATGTTCGAGGATTTGTTCAAGAATTTGAATTTTAAATGTGAAATTTGAAAGAGAATTAGAATTAGAAATTGAAATGTGATGCAGAGAGTCCTGAAGAGAGAGCTTCATTGCTTCGTGCTCCGTGAAGCATGAGAGGATTTGATGTCACCCAATAGGGCAGCCATCGGCAACGCTCCCGTTCACCTAGGAGTGATCCCAGGCCGAGGTCGGCTGCCACTGGTGGCAGCAGCAGGAGAGATAGCATGTCGATTCATCCCGACAACATACATGTGGATCCCCAGGAGGAGGATGTGCAACAACACATGAGTGCATCAAGTGCATCAGGTGCATATTTTTGTTAGCACATTTTCAGTAAATTTTTAGTATATAATGCATTGAATTTCAGTTGCAAGTTATAATATATATTTTTAGTAACATTTGTGTTTTGGTTTGGATCGTAGGTGCCCCAATAGGGGGATCGTACGACTATGAGGTCGCACAGGTCACTCTCGCTGATATCACTGCCCAACGAGATTAGGTGAACTCATGTGTGTGCACATTGAGGGAGGATTCTCCCACACGAAGATCTTTATCCATGATGTTATCAGCAGTTGATGAGATGTTGGCCCTCTACAAGAGGGTGGGACCTCTCAGTGACATTTGGCATCATTCATTGGGATCCACAAATGGGAGGACGTCAAAGTCGCCATAAGAGGGCATGGCGTCAAGGGTACTTTGTTCGACATCCCACCTGACCGCCCTTCCGGTCAACCGCTTAGACTCAGGGAGTTTAAGTTGGAGGCCGCTGCACCACATTATATGATAGATTCATCAGAGTGTGGAGCATGTTCTCCCACCATGACCAGGTCCCATTGTTCTTTGCAAAACATGTTTATGCATATTTTTTTTTGGACATGCACCCAAATTACACCAGCACAGGGTCCCCGTTCTATGGGGCTGGTAGGGGACGCTCCGCTTAGACTCAGGGAGTTTAAGTTGGAGGCTACTGCACCACATTATATGATAGATTCGTCAGAGTGTGGAGCATGTTCTCCCACCATGACCAGGTCCCATTGTTTTTTTCAAAACATGTTTATGCAGATTTTGTTTTGGACATGCACCCAAATTACACCAGCACAGGGTCCCCGTTCTATGGGGCTAGTAGGGGACGCTCCGCTTAGACTCAGGGAGTTTAAGTTGGATGCCGCTGCACCACATTATATGATAGATTCATCAGAGTGTGGAGCATGTTATCCCACCATGACCAGGTCCCATTGTTCTTTGCAAAACATGTTTATGCAGATTTTGTTTTGGACATGCACCCAAATTACACCAGCACAGGGTCCCCATTCTATGGGGCTTGTAGGGGACGCTCCTACCAATGTCCTGGAGCTCAGAGAAACCCTGCCTTCGTGCCACCCGCTCCGAGGTTGGTAGCATTTTCATAAAGGACGGTTATCAGGTCAGGGGATGTGGTACAATCATCCCAGCTTGCTACAGAGGCTAGGGATGACCTTGCAAACTTGTTGTTCACTGCCATGGGAAGTGTTATTGTTGTTGCGCATGGAGAGGCATCTAGACCACCCCCTCCACCTACAGATCCAGAGATATAGTATGTCCCTAGTGACATGCTCAAGAGTTTCGATGGCAAGGCCCTACTGAGGTATGCTGAGTCAGCCCGAGATGCATACTTTCGGTCATATCGTAGATCCGTCGCTACAGGATAGGTATACTTTTGTACAATTATGTATATATGTTCTTCATGTTACATCATATTATATGTTGTAAATTGAATGGTTAATAATACTTAAGGGAGTTGTATTCTATTGCTCCATGCCGGGAAGCACATTCATAGATCAGCTCTTTGCTAGTGAGCCATCGGTTGGTCCATCCGCTCATCCCAACCCGCGGGCGGTAGTAGTTGAGGTAAGTTATAATTTATGTTCTAATTTAATTTGAGTTTGTTATTTCCCAGTTTAAATAATTTATGTTTTATTTCTTAATTTTCGAGATACTATGTTTTAGATCTTAACTTCAAATGAATTTCAAATTATACGGGGCAAAGGAAAGTAGGTAGCTCTTGATGATGGACATGAGGACCGCGAAGGTCCTCACGAGCCGGATCTAGACACAGATGTGAGTTTTAATTTATGTTCCAATTCATTTTATTTAGTCACGTTTAGTAATTTATTTTTTTACTTTATGTTTCAATTTTTGAGTTATAACTTAAATTATTTTAAATAGTTTTAATTTTTAATAAATCTAACTTATTACATGTAATGGCATATTACACAGGCTTCGCTACAGGTGGGTGTCAATGCTGCAATGGATTTCACATATGATTGGGATGCAACTCAAGCACATGGTCCTCATGAAGGGCCATCTACCCATATTCCTACCTAGATCCCGCATATCACCATTGACTCAACATATATGGAGGCATTCCTTCATAGTTTACCGTTTCAGAGCCAACATTGGTCTACTACACACGAGGGCAGTCACAGGGATGATCAAGGGCCTCGTGGGGGTAGTGGCCAATGAGTTGATGATCTATACATTTCCATGTTTTGGATATTTTCATATTTTATATATTTTCATGTTTTGGATGATCTATGTATAAGTTTTCATGTTTTGGATATGGATTTCTATCATTTATACATGGACTTTTATCATATATGGACTTTGGATATGGACTTTTGGATATTTTGTATATTTTATCATATTGATGTTTTCATGTGTATTTTGTATATGATTTGAAATCGATTGTTTTTTATATTAGATCTGGATATAGTTATTACAATTACAAATTTCGTTTCAAATACAAATTTAATGTGTAGTTACAATTTAGTTCAACTTAAAATGCAAATTTCGACTACATTAGAGAACATCTTCCAAAATTTAGAATTGAATACATACATTACATTTTAAAATTGAAATTACAATTCCAATTCAATTACAATGTAAAATTTCAAATTTAATGTGTAATTTCAATTCCAATTCAATTACAATTTAAAAGCTCATTTTCAACTACATTACAATTGCATAAATGAAATCAACATGTAAAATTAGAATACATTTGAAATTAATAATTGAAATTACAATTACATTATGTTGTCTACACATTACAATTCAATTACAATTTACACCTTCGAATTCAATTACAATTTAAAATTAAAATATCAAATTTAATGTGTAATTTCAATTGAAAATTCATTTTGTTGTTCCAATTTACAAGTTCAATTTCAATTACATTACAATTGCATTTTAAATAGCAGATTTTAAATTAGAATACATTGTACAATCTAAATTTTAAATTTTACAATTTTACGTTGTATATAGATGTATTTGAAATCAAAATTTAAAATTAAAATACATTTGAAATTGAAAATTGAAATTGACATTTTGCATTATGTTGTCTACACATTACAATTCACTTACAATTTCCACATTCCAATTCAATTACATGGAAAATTTAATTTGTAATTTAAATTGAAAATTCAATGTGTTGTTGTATATAAGAATGTTTTTGTCCATTGAGAGTGTGAAATATCCCTTGAGACAAAATTATCTAATTACAAGTTATATAGTATGTAGGTAATCTTTGTGTTCTTTTCTTTTAAGTGTGTGCTCTAATCTAAAGTCATAAAAGTATGGTTTGTTTTCTTGGCAATGGGCATAACCACCTACTTAATATAGAAATGAAAATATGTTGATAGCAGATGCTTGTACAACTATGGTAGAAACTATGCTTGTACAACTATTTCATATGGTTTATGTTTTGGTTTGATAATTGAGGTTTTTTTATGCAAGCAAGGCCATATGATACTAACTAATTTCTCTCAAAGAGATTCCATGCCTATGCGTGCAAAACTGCATGTTAAAGATGGTTTTTGATGCATGTAATCCAAAAATTGAGAAGGTTTGATGGTTAGAAATTATAGTGAATGTTTGTGAGTTGTGCCAACAATGGGTATTGTTTGCATGAAAATATATTCAAAGATTATGTGTAAGTGCCATTTAGTTGAATTGTACCCTCTATCTCCTATGTTATATTCCATGTAGCACCAAGTGCCAATATTTTTATTAAATGGAATGAGGAGAGGCAAAACAAATTGGTCCTAACTTTGATATGTTCTTGATAACAAAACAAATTGATTATTGTTTAATGAAACATTTTTTCAATACATTGGTATTTGATAATATTTTTATATAATTGATAATGAAATATGATGTAATTGATGAAGAAATACAATGAATGGATTATAATGTATAAAATTTTGCAAATTTGAAATCAAAATTTAAAATTAGAATACATTGTACAATTCAAAATTTAAATTTTACAATTCCACATTGTACATAGATGTGTTTTAAATTCTCAATTACATTACAATTGTATTTGAAATCAAAATTTAAAATTAGAATATACATTACAATTTAAAATTGAAATTTTACAATTACATTATATTGTCCACACATTACAATTCAACAATCTATTATATCTTTAATATTGTTTTTAAATCATCTAAACAAAGACCTATAAAACTATTATGAATGAAGTTCATGGAGAATTGACCATACATTCAACTGTATTCACATTGGAGCACCATGACCCAAATTTCACAAAAGCCTCCCATCTAGTATTTGTATTCTTGACATTAAAGCATCTACAAAAATACATTTATAAAACAACCTCCACAAAAATATCCAAAAAAATATTACACAAGACAACATGAAAACTATGCCAATGATGCAAGTGGCATACATGTAACTCATTCATCTGGCCAATGGGTTATAGGAATGCAAGTCTCCATAATACGATCATGGTAAGCTTCTGTCATCTTCCATCTCTTTGGATCACCTCTCTTCACCTTGATTTCTATTAGATGTATCCAAGCTACCACCACCAAATGACTGTATTGACCTGATATATATCCAGGCATAAAATCTCTATAAATAATATGATCACCCTGTTTTTTCACTTTTTCAAAAAAGTGTCCCATTAGAACCATGTCTCCAGTTTGGTATGTGAACTCCCCATCTTGGTAGGGTCGCACCAACCTACTTTTTATTTGCATGCACCGTATCAAATAGTATGCCACATTTTCTTGGTTGTGAGGGGGTGCAATGACAACGAACACATCACCTGCAAGATACATTACAAATATTATTCAAATTTCCTACGTGCATTTCTACAACATTTGTATATGTGTAATATGTAATGAACTAATTAACTTAATGAAGACTCTTGTACCTTCCCTAACCATATCAGAAACTCAATCATGATCTAATGAGACCATTGCCTCTTCAGTGTGCATCACCTGCCATGTTGGAATTGGATGTGGGCCCTTTGGATTAAGAGAGACATATTTCCATGGTTTCACATATACATCATTTTCACAGTGATCAAGCTCGCATCCATTTGCATCAATGCAAAAATCGCAAAAATAGACATACTTCCTCGTTTCAATGGAAAATATGTCACCCATGTCTTTACTTCAAACAGAATGTAATTCCCTCGTACCAGGGATGGTCTCACAATACCACGACATGGATCTATTAACATATCCAAGGGAAACATCCCAAAAGAACCTGCATGGAATTCAGTTTGTCATATGTAAATTCCTATCGAGTATGTGTTCTTTTGGAAATGATGATATTGAATGTTATTAGCTTATTAATTGAGTTTGGAGTTTATTACCTGCACACCAGCCTTGCTTGTTCGTGACCTTGATGTCCCAAATGACATGTGCACCAATCAACTACTTCAGTGGAGCATTTGAGTCGGGTTGCACCATGAGTCATCTAGTACCTCCGAAGTGCTCGTTTCACACATGCACCTGTGCCATCATGTTCACCCTTTCCATGCCCTGTCTCATAAAAGCTCCAGGTGTGTCGGATTCTTGTCTGTTTGTGAAGGCGACTCAACCAATAAAATGAGCGTTCCGATTTGAATTTCCCTTCACACCCATCTAACCAAATCTAGTGCTCGGTAAATGATACGCCTCTCCGCCTGAATTAATCATAAATCAACCCCAAAGCAGTGTTGAATGAACAATGTGACATGCTCACGATCATCACTAACATAAAAATGGTACTCCTTGATCACTTCACGTGGCTGAGGAGTGCTATCCCTACCATCAGTGTTTTCCTGAGCATGTATGTACAATACATGTACGAAGATAGACACCTTGTCGGAGTGATAGTACTCACTTTGTATCTCTCTCTGAGGATAAAAGGTGTAGTTCTCTGCAAAGTCTACCACTGATAAGATTGTGCCCAGCTCAAATACCTCACGAGAATGTTTGAATTTTGAAGCTTGCCACCTGGACCTATAGGAATGCTTTATGTATTTATAAATCTGACTTTGAAACTTCTCCATGAAATCTGAAACAGGAATCTCATCATCGAGCAAGTCGATCCTCTTGGATGGCACAGATGAAGAAAATGTTGGATTCATGGTGATGTACTCGTACCTCTTCCACCTAACGGTGATATCTGACAATCCATGGTGTGTTGGATCGATAGGAAAGTTCCTATGGAACAATGTCAAATCACTGCATTCATGGCATTTTCTCCCACCTACACACCTCTTATTGAAAAAAAAGTGTTCAGGATTCCTGTTGCATATTATCATACAAATAAAATCTCGCACTGTGTGAGGAGCTAGTACACCGTTCTAGTGCCTTTTGCAAAAATCTAGAAATGTGTCATAGTATAGTTGAAATTCAACGTGGTACAAGAAGCAACAAGTGTCGCGAATCGTATTCGGCCTAATATACCACGGTTTCAATTTGTTGAACATGCTAAATGATATTTGAACACCAAGATTGGTTTCTTGGAATTCCTCATAAAGTGCAACTCCCGTCATCTCCATCACATGCTTACAATGCTCCTGATAAACGCCTCTAGATAAACGTTGTCGCAGGACATGCTTTCGATCTGGAATAGCACGAGAATGGCTATCTGTTAGGAACCCGTGTCAACCCTTCTCTTTACTATGTTAGTATATTGTTGTTGGACACATATGCTTTGTAAGCCGTCCCGTAGTATTTGTTGATCCATAGTTTATATTATCCCATAGTATTGGACGCATATTCTTTGTAAGTCGTCCCGTAGTATTATATGTCCCATGGTTTTGACTCATAGTATTGGGCATAGACTTAGTATATAAGTGTGTGTTGAGGTCATTGAAGCCATTGTGAAGTTAATTGTATTGAGCTTGCTCAAAGGAGGTTGCCCCCTCAAAGTGGCCCGTGATCAATATAAAAGTGATTCTAAGTTCTATTATTTCTGATATCTCGTGTATTTGCATTAATTAATTATTGCAGGTTCTTCACACTATCCCAAAACTCTATCACCTTCTCTCTAATGCCTGCTGCCATCTTGCCTCGATAGGGTTCCCTACAAATAAGAGCCCAATAAGCAGCTTCATTAGTTTCATCTATCCGGACCTTGAATTTAGTATATTTGAGCAATGTTCTTTTTGAAACATTGAGCAATGATGCCATTGTTGATACCATTCAATTTCTTGAGGTGATTTGTGCCACAACAGTCGTTGTAATTGCCCTACGAGCATCTCGGGTATCATTGTTTCTTGATTTTCCAAACGAAGATAATGCAATTCTTACATTTTCTATTGCATTCTCGCATGTCTTTTTTGTTTTAACATCTTGAAAACCCAACAACTTTGTGGCACGTTTCATTTTTTTGTGTTTTATCAACCCATTTAGGATTTGAGCTTGTGCCATCGTTGAATGCTGTTCAAAATATGACTTGATTATGTTATTGACATGCTCTCTAACTCTCCAACCAGGGATCGAGTTCCCAATCTCTTCTTGTGCATAAACAACTGCACAATCCTCTAGAAAATTCCCACCCCTTCCAACCCCACTGCAACTCCCAATTATACTTTCAATGTGAGAGGGAAAGGTGTCATGTGATGGCTGATCAGGATCATGAGGGGGCACAGGGTCACATGATTCTTGATCACCATGATGTGATGTCTGACCATAATCTCTCCCTACATAACATGTAAATTAACAAATTGAAAATTGGTTACTTGATAGTTGTGCATTGAACTTTAAAATTGCTAGTAACTTGAAATTTGATGTGGAAATTGAAAAATTGAAAACTGCATGTGAATTGAATTTTCCAACTAATACATTTAGCTTGAGAATTGTTCTAAGTAAAAATTGAAATTGCTAGTAACTAGAAATTTGAAATTGCTCGAGTAACTTGAAATTGCTAACTTAATTAAACTTGAGAATTGTTCTAGAAGTAAAGTTTGAAATTGCTAGTAAAATTTGAAATTGCTTGTAACTTGAAATTGGTAGTAACTTGTACATTTAACTTTAAAATTGCTAGTAACTTGAAATTTGTTGTACATGTAAATTAACAAATTGAAAATTGCTAGTGACTTGATAAAAATGTATAAGTATTGAAAATACATTAAAACAAGAAAATTGTTTGTAACTTAATTTCAAAATAACTAAATATGTACATGCAACTTGAAATTGTACATTTAGTTTGATAATTGTTAGTAAAGTTTGAAAATCAAATATATATATTTAACTCAAGATAATTATTAATAATTTTGATAAAAATTATTGTGGGCTTAAAAATTAATATCATTTATAATCATCACATTATATAATTGTGGGCAAATTTTCTTTATGCAATTTATGTCCATTTTACTTTTACATTACAAGAAAAATATTATTTTAACTTTATGGTATAAAATAAACAAATAAATATTTAAAATACAAGTTGCAAATCACCACAAAGAATAAATTATTACAACACTTCTACCCTAGAATTTCAAGGACAACATCATGCATCCCATGTTGTATATACAAATAAATCAACATTGGTTTTTGACCCATGATAACATACCTATTATATTCTAAATGTGGGGAAGAAAACATTGATTTAGAGATGAATACGATATTTGATTAAAAATATTGTAGTGATAATAATATAATAAAATTGCAATTTTAATTTTAAGAAATTGTAACTTTGGCAATTACAAATTCAACAATCAAAAGATTGAGCATAAATTGCAATTTTAACATCTACTAAGTCACAATTTCAAGTTTCAACAAGCATGTGATTAATAATAAATTCACATTTTTTGTATGAAATTTAGATAGGTACATATTGAAATTTAAGGAATTTTTTTAATTCAACTTAAATTCCAATTTTGACATTCCAACAATTATGACAATTAAAAATTTGGCAATTCCAACAAATATATGATTGAGGAAAAATTCATAATTTTTAATGCGAAAAAACATTTTCAGTACTTGATGATTTTGCAATTTCAACAATAAACAATTATGGAAATTGTAATTTTTATCATAAGTTGCAATTTAAGGATTTTTTTATCAATAATGATTCACATATCAATGCAAGGTTGCAAACATTGCAAATAATTATTTCCAATTTGTCCTTTAAACAAAATATATGATTCTAATCATTAATCTTATCATGGTGATATGTCATGTTATGTAAATAAAAGTATGTGATAGATGGAACCTTTAAATGAAATTTTTTTAAAGTAAACATTATAATTAAATAGCTCTTTGAACATTCATTTGTTTTCAAATATTCATAACTATGAAAATATTGCCAACCACCATAACTATGAAAATATTCATTCATTTGTTTTCAAATTGAATAAATTCTAACTAATACATAACTATCATAACATGTTCATTCCAAAATATTCATTTATTCAAGTTTTCTAATTGAATTTTCTAACAAAACAAGAATTGAAATTACATTTAACTTGAAATTGTTAATAACTTAAAAAATTGCAATTAGTTAAATATGTAGAATTTAACTTGAAAATAGTGTCCAAGTGTACATTTAATTTAAAAATTATTCTAATAACATTGAAAATTGTTAGTAAAGTTTAGAAATTTGAAAATAGTTAATATGTACATACATTTTAACTTAAAAATGGAATCTAAGTGTACATTTTATTTGAAAATTGTTGGACAATAAAATTGAAAATTGTTAGCAACTTTGAAATAATTTGAAAATTGTTAAAACAACTTTGAAACATAATTTGAAAATTGTTAGCAACTTTGAAATAATTTGAAAATAGTTAAAAATATGTACATGTATTAACATGAAAATATAATCTAAATTTGCATGTTTCATTTGAAAATTGTTCCAATTTAACATTTGTTATCCGCTTGAAAATTGTTTATTTAACATAAAAATTGTTGCAAACTTTGAAATTTAAATAACAAATGCATTAAATAAATAAGAATATCATTACAAATAAATAAGAAACAAATTAAATTATGAAATTTAGTTAAATTTATTGGAAAATTGTTACTAATTTTGTAAATTATGTAGCATGATATTTAAATTATGATAACATGTAATTCAATAATTTACCTTGGTTGTCTTCCAGCAAATGAAGTTCTTCATTACCTTGGCCAAAACCGGCCAATCGATCTAAGTGAGCTCACTCGCTCACCTCCAAGCCACATTACAAAAGAGTATGCCAATCCCTTTATAGGATTCATTACATGAAATATCATGGGACAATACCATAGGATTACAAATACCATGGACCCAAAACCATGTGCTAGACCTAACCACCTTTGACTCATTCCCAAGTCAAGGTTAACCCTAACATATAGACTCCTAGGGCATGTCACATTTGAGTTGGGATTGTGAGTTCCCAATATAATGACATGTGGATCCAACTCATCATATTCATCTCCTCGAAAACTATCCAAATGTGAAGGCTCTAAGGTTGCGTTCCCTGTCAGTAGTGCAAGGTGGGATAGGGTTGATCCATGTTTGGATTGCAAATAGCGATAATGGAAGGTTATGTGCATGTTTTGGAAGAAGTTATAGTAAAATGATCGATGGTGCAAGGAAAAATATACAACATGCTCCATTTGGAAGGTTCATTATGCATGCATGAGGAATTTTCATTATTTTCAAAATCAATTGATGGTATTTGCACATGGTTTTTCCTTCCAACATTTGGTTTTAATTTTCTACTAAAGGTTTTTTTCCAATATCAAGCACTTATAGCAAATGGTCCATCATAGTATATAAATATAAAAAAATCTCAAAGGAAAGTTATATTCTTAGATTTATTACATAATAAAGCTTGTGGCTTGATAAAAAGAACAAACTAAACTTCTGCTTCAAATCAACAATATTTAAACACCCTTCCTTGTCACCTATGAGGTAATTTCAAATATCCAAAGTAAAATATGTGTGTGACCCCTCCTTGAAGTCCCTAAGGTATAAAAGGCCTATTAAATTCAAACCTTATTTTGTTAATGAATTTTCTATAATATGTTAAGTTTCCTAACTAATGCTTGGAGACTTATATCCTATACAACCCACCTCTCGTCTAGCTTCCACCAACACGTAGTCTCCAAAGGCCTATAAATAAGTATGGTTCTTATATTTTTCTAGCTGTAAAAGTTCTCTTAGTGATAAAAGTTTAGGGCAATTTTTTGTGTGATGAACCACAAAGGCACTAAAACGTATGAAGTGTTTTTCATGCAAATACAATACACATTGAATTCTGCATATACATTCATCGCCCTAGCAATATCCATCAAAAAATATCTAGGGATGGGATTTATACACAAATAATTCACCAATGTGTCTTATCTTTGAGACTTTCCCATTTGTTTAATTTTATAATCTTGAGAAATGTTGCAAATCTAAGAGGAAAATTGAAAGGTTTTCATTGTCTTGTCTCAAATAAGCTTGAATTATTGGCAAACCAAATGCCCCATAAAGTAATGAAAGGAACAACAAGGAAGCTATTTAATTCTTTTCTTTCAAAATATTGTTTGAGACTCTCCTCAATGGAAACCCCATTTCACATATTGTTAACTCCAATCTAGTAACCTATGTATTTTCAAACCTGTAGTGAGAAACAACTTAAAGAAAATAAATGTAGAACATTTTCATCCTCATTTATTCATAAATAAAAAATATTGGGTCCATGCTTCTTCTTCCTTTATAGGATATCCCAAGTAAGCACCTTATTCTTCAAATCTAGCCATGTGAAAATTTTTGTTTCTTTGGTGCTCTCACCTTCCAGATCTTTGTCCATGACCAAAAATCTTCCTCTCTGTAAGAAGTATTATGAATCTATTTAGTAGAGTAAGTCCCGCCTATATTATTATTTTTCTAGATTAGGTCATGTAGTTATTCTTTTAGTCTTATGTTCCCATACCTCAACTTTGTGATGTATTTATTCCAAAATTTGATAATTGCACCTTTTAACCCAAGTTAGATTTCATTCATCCAACCCTATTTCCAAATATTCATTTCACCTTCACCAACTATTTGATTTAGAATGATAATTCCAAGTCCTTGTAAACACTAAATTAAAACTTCAAAAATAAGATAAAGTTACCATAGCCCATGATGGTTTGTGTGTGATGCATAAGTGACTTTCTTTCCATTGAGCATGAAGACATATCTTTGTTTTTATCTAGAACTAAACCCCACAAACAATCCACTAACACATGCAAGGTCCAATTTTTTGGACCTCAAGTGATAATGTCCCCTCCCCTTCTATCTAGAGAATCAATAGAACCATTCGAAACCTTCCTCTTGTCTTCCTTCAACAGTCCCCCATTGCTTAATGGAAGGACCTAATGGATTTAGACAACCACCTTTACTCTTCAAATTTACAATAACCCCATCATAAAGTGTAGACCAACTTTGTTTGATATCTAAAATAACTATTTCATTACTATCATAAATAATAGTAGGATTCTTGCTGAGATTGTTGTTCCTAGAAACTTTGTTAGAGGACTCCTTTAATATAACAACACTCATGGGCTCCATTTCAATAGGAAGCAAATGAGATTCTAGTGGCTTGTTGAATTTATTTCGGGAAGTTCATTCTTTCTTTAATTGAAGCAAAATGAGGATTTCGAGAAGAAAAATTGTTTCCCCCCTCTACCGAAAACTTTGGGTGGATCTTGGAAGAAAATAGCGAAAAGTATTATCCCTAGGGTTGATACAAATAGGAATGTATAAACCAATGCTTCCAAATATTTGATCATAGTTTACAATTATGGAGATAGCTTTTGTACTAATATTGATTAGAGAAGAGATATGAGCAATATCATACCACTTGTGAGAATGGAAGCATATGCTATTTATCAAGTGGCTTAGGTAGCACCATCACTAGAAGATAAATATTATGAGAAATTCATTTATTTATAGGAAAAATAATCTCACTTGAGAAAAAAATGTAGATGGTGGTTTTCTAGCTTGTATGAATTTCTCTAGTTAGGCTTTGGATAGCTATGGTAGTCTAGTTTGATCTAAAAATTGAAGATGTATTTTCCTCAATTGTCCTAAAAAAATTGTTTGAATCCGCCAAAGGGCACATAGATTCAATGTTTTGGACTAGATTAGTTTCAATATGTTTACCCTTTTGTGCACCAACCTCTAAAAGAACTATCCATGTTGTGTAATCATTTTAGATTTCTTAGAGGCAAGGGGAGAGAATTTATTCTTTATTATTTTTTTGATAAAAGGTCAGGAGAATTCTACAAAAACGTGACCATGCATGTGGTACCCCAAACAACAAAATGAACATTAAGATATAAATTAGGAATCTATCAATGAATTCCCCCTGAACCTTAGTATCCCCATAATTCTCCACCAATCCATATTTAGTATCAATATCCACTAAAACCCTTTCAATAATATAATTAATTTCCTATTGAATGAATCATAAACCCTAATAACATTTCCCAAATGATTAACAATTTCTATTAAAAAATACATCGTCTAGAATTCTAATGGAAAACTTGGAACTTTTATCCAAACGAGTATCCTATTAGGTGCTTCAGTTTATGGATCAATGATTGGGTTCTAGTTTTTAAGTGATAAGTGGGTCGACCCCCAAAACCAAATCCCCTTTAATATTTGATTACTATCCTCCAAATTGTGAAATGAAAATGTAATCCATCCTTTTGTGAACAAAGTAAAGGATGAGTTGTATCCAATAAGTGGGATCTAATATTTCCACAATCACTAGTAGAAAAATGGGTAATTAGTGACTACATGACCAAAAATATTCTTTATTTATGACAAGACCACCACCTCAGTTTTTATATTTATATATACATTAATATAAATTTTATATATCATATGTTATATATAAGTTAATTTATATAGTATGTAATGTGTTCATAATATATATATAATTAATATAGAGTTCATTATAGTTGATTTAATAGATAATATTAACAAATTAAAAAAATAAGAACACAAATAACAAAACAAGTACCATGACCATTTTGGTGGGAAAGCTTCCACATTTCAGAAAAATTATAATTTAGTTAAAACAATTAAAAACAGAACAAGAGGGAAAATATTTTTAAAAAGGGAAAAAAATCATTTTTTTGAAACAACAAGTTGCAATCTGTTTCAAATGTTTCATCCACTAAAATTTTTCATTTAGCTACACTGAATCCTAGAAAACAAGCTTGTCAACATGTATGTCAAGTGCAAAAGTGTGGTTGAGGCTCGCATAGTCTTTGATCAAATGTTTGAAAGGGATGTGGTATCATGGACGATGATGATTACAGCTTATGCCAGGTGAGAGCCCGCAGACAAAGACTTGGAACTATTTGATGAAATGTGGCTGATAGGAATCAACCCGATTGCTTTTTTATTTCTAGCATTCTCCTAGCATGCACAAAGGTGGGATCTCTAGAACACTTCATAGGAGTTCAAGAATAGATTTTCAAGAGTGGGTGGAAGTCTGATCTTTTTGTGAGCAATTTGCTTATAGAGATGTATGTGAAATGCGTTATGATGGTGGATGCACGCCAAGTGTTTCATAAAATGTCTAAACGTAATTTGGTCTCATGGAATGTGATGATATGTGGTTATGTGCTACGAACATAAATAAGATAATAATTAAATAATTAATAATTAGGTTATGAAATGAGGCGTCTCCTCAACATCAAATGCCCGAGCCATATTTAAGGTAGGGCCATCATTGTAACATATCATCTAATATATTATTCTTACTTATTATTCAATATGAGAGTCAGATTCGACTATTAACATCCAAATGGATACAGTTGCTGCATTTGGTATCTGAGCGTGGATGGAGGAGTGGAGTGCTATGCGAGAAGGAGTGTGGCAGCGTGGAGGGGGTGGACGCAGTAGTGGGGAGGAGCGTGGTTGGAAGGAGGGCGGCGGTGGCTAGCGTGCAGGGAAGGAGTGGCAGGCAGAGGAAGAAGGGCCGACAATGGATCGGCGCGGGGTGAGAGGGTTGAGCATGGAAGAGCGTGGGGAATGGCAGAAGGGGGACCGCGAGGACAGGAGAAGGGAGGAGATGCTGGAGAGGAGAGGCGAGTAGGGAGAGAGATGGGACACAACAGAGAAATGGCGGGTGGAAATGGAGGGTGGAGAAATGGCATTGGAGAAATGGCAGGTGGAGGATAGAGGTGTAGCAGGTGGCCGCGATTAGCATGGGAAGGGGAGCAAGCAGTGCGCAAGCGAGGGCGAGGGGAAGTGGGGAGGGAAACGAGGGAAGTCACGCGGTGGAGGAAGGCATGATGGAGGAGGAGGGAGGATGTGTGGGAAGGATGGAGAGAGGATGTGGGAGCAGAGAGCGTGGGCGCAGGATGGTGTGAGAAGGTGTGGAGGGAGATTGCTCGTTGGCATGGGTGTGTAGAGCAGGGTGATGTGAGGAGCGCGTGGAGGGAGTGTGGTGTAATGTGATGGGTGGAGGCGTGAAGATGGATGTAGATGGAGGGAAGGTGTTGTAAGTTGACAGAGTGTGGGGTTATGGTCAAGGACCTTATATGCTCAAAGAAACTCTGAATTTATCAGACAAAATCTGAAATTTTGGCTAAAATCCAATATCCGAGATGCCCAAGAAGGGGCTCTGATACCAAATGCAGCAACTGTATCCGGTTGGCTCATTAATAGTCGAATCCGACTCTCATATTGAATAATAAGTAAGAATAATATATTAGATGATATGTTACAACGATGGCCCTGCATGTTTCATCCACTAAAATTTTTCATTTATCTACACTGAATCCTAGAAAACATGCTTGTCAACATGTATGCCAAGTGTAAAAGTGTGGTTGAGGCTCGCATAGTCTTTGATCAAATGTTTGAAAGGGATGTGGTATCATGGATGATGATGATTGCAGCTTATGCTAGGTGAGAGCCCGTGGATGAAGACTTGGAACTATTTGATGAAATGTGGCTGATAGCAATCAACCCGATTGCTTCTTTATTTCTAGTATTCTCCTAGAATGCACAAAGGTGGGATCTCTAGAACACTTCATAGGAGTTCAGGAATAGATTTTCAAGAGTGGGTGGAAGTCTGATCTTTTTGTGAGCAATTTTCTTATAGAGATGTATGTGAAATGCGTTATGATGGTGGATGCACACCAAGTGTTTGATAAAATGTCTAAACGTAATTTGGTCTCATGGAATGTGATGATATGGGGTTATGCATAGGGAAAAAAGGCACAAATGGTGGGTTCTTCTAGTCACGCACCAATGGGAACAATGGGTTCTTCAACAAAAGCTCATTCACCACATTAAGATAATCATTTGTGCTAATCGAGGGATCATTGAGGTAGCTAATTAAGGCACACCCTTCTCACAAACTTGAAAATTTTCTCTCACGGCATCATATTTTTTTAATTCAAATTGTTATGATGTGAAGAAGATAGAAGAAGGCACCATTAAACAATATGGTGATGGGACCTTTGTTTTCAATTTTGATGCAATCTAAAGAAGACATTGCAGGAAAAACAATGGAGTCAGTTTCCCTTTTTTGCTCTTAAATTTTCACTATTTCAAGTAGCATCATTTCGCTTTTTTTTCTCTATGAATTCTCATTCAAAATATGACCCTTAGTTTTGCTCACTTTGAAATTTTCACTATTTCAAGTTTTCATTTTTGGTGATTTTCATTTTTTCCATTGGATGTAGACTTGCATAGTCTATGACGTATTTATTAGATATTGTTTTTCATTAAGCATATTAAGCGATTTTTTCATTTGAATGTATGCTCCTTTAATTATTGTTCAACTTCTCTATATCAACCTTATCATGTATACTCTTGGATCTCTTGCATTGACAATTGAACGCGCAACTAATCACCTCATGCACCAACCTCCAAGGAACCCCTCATTACAAACATTACATGGAGAAATGTTATAGCACAAGCTGTGTACCAAGTTTCAACCCTCCTTATAAGTACATTTAAGGGGAATGACATTTTAAATTTGAAGCATGCCAAACACATGACATGAAGACTAACTGAGAGACATTGTAATTTTTCATGCCTTTCTCTTTTTCCAAAGATTCAATGAATTCAATTCAAGGAAACCCGAACAGAAGAACATATTTCCAGAACTAATTTCAATCCATTTGTTCATTGGAATAATAAGCATTACACTTGTTCTTCAGGTTTCGATTGTGGATTTTGTTTGGAAAATTGCATAAACCACTCCCTTGGATTGGGAAAAATGGATTGTTTGTTTTGTAATTGGTGGTATGAGTTAGCCACTAGCCATCATTGTGAAATTCATCCTTGTACCTAAAAAACTTTTCTTGGATTAGTTCAGTGGAAGAAAATCCAGAACACTTTCTTCAGTTCAAATTCTAATAGAAGTTGAAGTGAAAAGAGAATAAAGTCAAGTGAATTGAGGGAAAAGTCATCATATTGCACTAACATGAGAGTAGTTGTTAAATTTTGAGCATTAATTCATTATACTCTAAGATCTTTGCTGAGAGAATAACATCTACAGTATATCAATGCATGACAATCATAATATGACAAGCATCACAAGAATCAAAAGCATAGAGACAAGAGACACAGAGTTTCCGTGGGGAAAACCCTAAGGTGAAAAAACCCACAACTTCCTCAGAGATAGAGAGAGCAATGGCTCAACCAAAATACAACCAAATAACACTGAGATAGTCTCCTAGCAGATGATCCTCCTCCTCCTCACTAGTGCGCCACTTTCCAGAGAGAGAGTGAGTTACTTTTCCGAGTGAGTAAAATAAAGATCTCCTATCTGTATTTATACTGACCTTTTTGCCCAGTGACCTACTGGGGCCGACTTGTCTACTTAGATACATCCACACTATATTGTATATTAATTAGGGACGACCCCATATGGTGGTCTAATAACCCATCGGCAAGTACACACACTTGTGACACTTGTCAATCCACATGACGACACTTCCTTATAGAGGAATAACACATCTCTTATAAGGGTACAATAAATATATATATAATACACAGATGAAATACATTCCGAAGTTACATATACATCAACACTCCCTCTTAACTAGGAAGGTATTTCTCGACACAGATCTGCTAGACAAGTCTTCTTCTCTGGATCATCGTCATCGATGCATCGTCACTGCTGCTGCTATCTCAACCAATATCTGACTCTACTCATCATAGGAAGTTCTACAGAGCCAGTCCTTTTTCATACTGGATGTAGGCCCACCACCTGCAGGTCTTCAACATCACTGGCCATACTGTGGAATCCTCAGGACTTATTACATGTGTCACAAAACCTCGAAAGAGCATCCCAGGATGTTACGGGTACACAACTCCGACCTGTAGGATCTCCCAGGGCGCTATTACATGTGACCCCACCACAAAACCTCGAAAGAGCATCCTAGGATGTTACGGGTACACAAATCCGACCTGTAGGATCTCCCAGGGAACTATTATATGTGGTCATGGAAAAACCTCGCAAGAGCATCCTAAGACTGATTACGGGCACACAGCCCAACCTATCGGATCTCCCAGGGCGCTATTACATGCCATAGGACAAAACCTCACAAGAGCATCTGCCAGATATCCTAGGGCGCTATTACATGCCATAGGCAAAACCTTGAAAGACTATCTGCAGATCTCCCAGGGCACCGAATTACATGTCCTCCCAGAGAAAAACCTCGAAAGAGAATTTGCCAGATGTCCCAGGGCACCGATATTACATGCCATAGGCAAAACCTCGAAAGACCATCTGCAAATCTCCCAGGGCACCGGATTACATGCTCATCTGCACAACCTGATCCACGGCCATAGAGTATCAACCTGATACTCACCATACATCAATCTGATGTACACATGATCATCCTGATCATCATCACAGCAACATCCTGCTGCATGTCATCTGGAGCAACATCCTGAAGCTCATCATCCATGATCATCCTGATCATCACTACAACATCCTGCTGCATGTCATCTGATCATGAATGCATCTACCTAATGCATACCAAGTATCTACCTGATACATATCATTATACATGATCCTCCTGATCATACAATGTATCCACCTGATACAAATACATGATCCACCTGATCATACATGTATCCACCTGATACATATACAGATACATGGTCCAAGCATCCAACATGATGCATATACAAAGTACATACACATGATCCAACTGATCATATCCAGCATCCAACATGATGCGTACATACATACATAAAAATGATCCAACTGATCATATCCAGCATCCAACATGATGCGTACATACATACATAAAAATGATCCAACTGATCATATCCAGCATCCAACATGATGCGTACATACATACATAAAAATGATCCAACTGATCATATCCAGCATCCAACATGATGCGTACATACATAAAAATGATCCAACTGATCATATCCAAGCAGAAACCAGAACATCATCCTGATGCTCATCATCCAGCGCTTACATCCATAGCCATGTGAAGGATCCTCCTTCCAACATGCTTGGAATGGCTTCAGCAAAAGTGTCCATCACTTCTTCCTCGAAGTGTCCTCAATCTGAAGAACGCCAAGCCTCTCTCTGAAGTACTCGAACTTCACTCTGGCTAGTGGCTTCGTCAGCACATCTGCAATTTGCTCGTCCGTCGCAACATACAGGAGCTTCACAGCTCCTCTCTGCACCATATCCCTGATATAGTGATATTTGATCTCTATGTGTTTCGACCTGTCATGAAACACTGGGTTCTCAGACAGCTTCACACAACTCTGGTTATCACAGAAGATACCAGTAGCATCCAACGGGAGATCAAATAACTCAGACAGTAGCTTCCGCAGCCATACTGCCTCACAACTAGCTGAACAGGCTACAACATACTCCGCCTCAGCTGTACTCAATGCTACGCAGGAATACTTCCTGCTAAACCAAGAGATCACACCTGATCCCATACTGAAGCAGCACCCAGATGTGCTCTTTCTATCTGCAGCACTGCCAGCCCAATCTGAATCAACATAACCCTGTAGGTTAAACTTTTGATTCGCTTCATACTTGAGCCCATAATCCACTGTACCCTTCAGGTACCTCAGAACATGCTTTACAGCAACCAGGTGAACACTCCTCGGATCCGTCAGGAACTGGATCAATGTGTTCACAGCAAAGCAAATGTCTGGTCTCGTGTTCGTCAGGTACATCAAGGACCCAATCATCTGACGATACATAGAGACATCAATCGGCTCAGATGAAGCATCACATAGAAGCTTCAGATTCGATGCCGTAGGTGTGGCCATGGCCTTGCAATCCATCATTCCAAATCTCTTCAGGATATCTACTGTGTACTTCCCTTGACCAAGGAAGATCCCACCTGCATTCTGCCACACCTCCATACCTAGGAAATAGTGCATCATTCCCAAATCTTTCATATCGAATTCAGCTGCAAGCTTCCTTTTGTATCTGCAATCAGTCCGTCATCTCCTGTCACAAATAGGTCATCCACATACAGTAGTAGAATCACAGGATTCCCTTCCTCAACCTTGTAGTAAAGGTTGGAATCCGCTTTACTCTTGGTAAAGCCCAAACTAGATAGGAAACTGTCCATCCTACCATACCAGGTTCTGGGAGCTTGCTTCAAGCCATATAAGGCTTTCTTCAATCTGCATACATATGATTCCCTGTCATGTATTTCAAAACTGAGTGGCTGTTCCACATATACTTCCTCTTCTACTACACCATTCAGGAAAGCAGTCTTGACATCCATCTGGTCTATTTTCCATTTCATTGCTGCAGCCAGGGCAAGAATTGTTCTGACGGAAGTGTACCTGGCTACAGTTGCAAAGGTTTCTTCATAATCTATTCCTTCTTTCCAAGAGAAACCACGAGCTATGAATCTTGCTTTGTATTTTTATACACTGCCATCTGCAGCATGCTTGATTTTGTAGATCCACTTGGAAGTCACAACAGACTTCTCTTTAGGTCTTGGGACAACATCCCAAACATCATTCTTCATTATTGATTGGTATTCCTCAACCATAGCATCCTTCCATTCTTTCTTTTATGCTTCCTCTTCATAACTGGAAGGCTCTTTGTTCATAATGTCACAGAGTAAAGCAACATAACTGGTGTGTGATCTAGTTCTCTTCTTTGCTCTGTGTTCTTCTTTTGGAATGCCAAATCTTTCTGCATCATGAATGAGCTCTCTAGCCCATACAGGTTTTCTCTTGTGAGAGTTATCCTCACGGGGTGGATCTACAGGTTCTTGTGGATCTTCAAACTCACGAACAGTTTCTGGAACTGCTTTAGTCATGGTAGTGTCCTGGAATCTTGTTTCCTTAGGTTCTTCATAAACTTCGGTAGGTGCCTTTCTTGATTTGATGGATGCTGAGTTTTCATCAAATGTTACATCCCTACTAACATCAATTTTCTTGAACCCTGGAAAGTATATTCTGTAAGCCTTTGAGCTTTCACTATAACCCACAAAGATGCCCTTCTTTCATGAAGGATCTAGTTTAGTCCTCTTCTATTTTGGGACATGAGTATATATTGGACAACCAAATATTCTGAGATGGTTGACTTCAGGTTTCTTACCAGAAAAGACCTCTTCTGGTGTCTTGTTGTCCAATATCTTGTGGGGTTTTCTGTTCTGCACATATACAGCTGTTCTAGCTGCTTCTGCCCATAGATTCATAGGAAGATCCTGGTCATGCAACATTGCCCTTGCTGCTTCCATGATAGTTATGTTCTTCCTTTCTGCAACTCCATTCTGTTGAGGATTATAAGGAGCAGTCAACTCCCTCTTAATCCCTGAATCACTGCAAAGCTTCTTGAAGTCACTTGAGGTGAATTCTCCACCATTGTCAGATCTGAATGTCTTGATTTTTCTTGTCAGTTTGATTCTCCATCAAGGTTTTGAATTCCTTGAATTTATAAAGCACCTCATCTTTTTCCTTCAAGAAGTATACCCGAGTCTTCCTGGAGAAGTCATCGATAAATGATACATAGTAAACATACCCACTCAGGGAACTAGATGACATAGGGCCACATACATCTGAGTGGATGATTTCCAGAATGTCTTTTGCCTTGCTTTCACTACTTGGGAAATCCTTCTTAATGTTCTTACCTTTTGCACATCCTTTGCAAACACCTTCATGTTTGGTCTTGATTTCAGGAAGACCCTCTACTGCCTTGCTTGCAATTGGAAGTGCCCTATAGTGCATATGAGCAAGTCTTCTATGCCAAAGTTCACTTGGCTCCATGGATTCATGCACCATGGCATGTTCAGGTTGTCCCTTCAATTTATACAGTCCTCCCTCTTGCTCTCCAATCACTACTGCATCATCTATTGTCTTTCCCTTTGGCCACATTAGGACTTGGCCATCTACAAATGCAACCCTCATACCTTTTGCATCCAATGCAGAGATGGAGAGTAAGTTCTTCTTGAGCCCAGGTACATAGAGGACTTCCTTCATCTACAGAGATTTTCCAAAATCTAGGTTGTAGGAGGCTTCACCACTTCCTTTGATTGGGTATTGATAATCATCCCCAAGTTTAACCTTATGGGGTGATTCATGTTCAGATAGGTTCACAAAAGATTCTTTGAATCCAGTCATGTGTTTGGATGCCCCACTATCAATTAACCAATCATTACAACCATGGGAGATTGTACCTGTGAGAGCAGAGATCAGAACATACTCTTCTTCACTTGATGAGACATCATCACTATCACTTTCTGCCCTAGCCTTCTTCTTTGGGGGTTCATCATCTTCGGCAGCATGAGCATGAAATCTTCTTTTGCTGCCTTTCTTCTTCTTACTGAAGTTGTTGTTATTATCCCTTTTGTTCTTGGGACAATCTGAAGCATAGTGACCCTTCTCATTGCATGTAAAGCATCTTAGGTCCTTCTTACTCCTTTGATGAGATCTTTTGTGGTGAGAGTGATCCTTCTTGGTTTTGCTTCTTTTGGTGTGAGCTGCAAGAGCTTGATCTTCTCCTCCCATCTTTTCCTCACGAGCTATAAGCCTAGCTTCTTCTTGAGAGCATTCTTCCCTCAATCTGTTGAAGGAGATCAACTTCTTCCTTGCACAAATTCCTTGAATAAAAGAATCCCATGACCTGGGTAGGCCATTTAGAGTGGTCATCACCACTTCACCATTCTCCACCATTTCATCCGCTGCTTCTAGTTGTTCCTTGATCTGGGAGACCCTTGAAAAATAAGATTGAATGGTTTCTCCATTCTGAAACTTTACTGCTTTCAATTGGTTCCGCAGGGTCATCTTCCGATTTATGTTCTTTCCTTCAAATAGCTTGGTCAAGGATTCAAACATCTCCTTGGGTGTCTTGAGTGAAGACACATGGGGTATGAGATGATCTTTGATAGAATCAGCAATGATTCTCTTTGCCTTGACCAAGTTCTTCTTGTGCAATGCCTTGGCCTCTTCATCCTCTGGGATAGGGATGTCTTCTTAATTCACATATGAGTCCAACTCATTCTCTTCCAGGATTAGCCCAATCCTATACTTCCAAGCTCGGAAGTTATCAGCCCCTTCAAGCTTATCCTAAAGCTTGGTCTGAAGAGACATCTTTAAGAGTACTTCAAATGGAAATAGAAAAGGTTTAGGACTTACCACTTGAAGTGCTGAAAACTGGATCTGGTCCCAGATTAGGGTTTGTTAGAGAAACCCTAAAAATTCAAAATGTGAATTTAAAAATTCTGAAAGGATATAAAGATGCGCCTTGGAGAGCTGATCATCCTAGTACATTTAGAATTTGAGATCAGCAAGGTCTTGCCCTTCAAAATTACCTTTTTGTCCTCCCGGGTTCACTAGGGAGAGCCCTGAATTAGGGTTTGAGTTTCCCGGAGATCTATCCAGCCAAAAATCTCGATCCAAAGCTCTAACCTTCGATTTTTGCAAGGATCTTCCAGCTGTGCCTTCAGTTTCCAGAAATTCCTATTTTTGTGGAAACCCTAATTTTTAGGGCCAAATATGAAAATGCTCGGAACTGAATTCTGATTGGACAGATAGATGCGCCTTGATGAGTAGATCCAATCTACTATACTGAATTTCAAAAATATGTGGAGAGAAACCCAATAAACAAGGAATACAAGCTTCCGTCACTGCAAAATGTCTTCTTCTCAGTTAAGCTCTGATACCATGTTAAATTTTGAGCATTAATTCATTATACTCTAGGATATTTGCTGAGAGAATAACATCTACATTATATCAATGCATGACAATCATAATATGACAAGCATCACAAGAATCAAAAGCATAGAGACAAGAGACACAGAGTTTCCGTGGGGAAAACCCTAAGGTGAAAAACCCCACAACTTCCTCAGAGATAGAGAGAGCAATGGCTCAACCAAAATACAACCAAATAACACTGAGATAATCTCCTAGCAGATGATCCTCCTCCTCCTCACTAGTGCGCCACTTTCCAGAGAGAGAGTGAGTTACTTTTCCGAGTGAGTAAAATAGAGATCTCCTATCTCTATTTATACTCACCTTTTTGCCCAGTGACCTACTGGGGCCGACTTGTCTACTTAGATACATCCACATTATATTATATATTAATTAGGGCTGACCCCATATGGTGGTCTAATAACCCATCGGCAAGTACACACACTTGTGACACTTGTCAATCCACATGACGACACTTCCTTATAGAGGAATAACACATCTCTTATAAGGGTACAATAAATATATATATAATACACAGATGAAATACATTCCGAAGTTACATATACATCAACAGTATTTTATAATACATTTTTCTTGGACATTACATCTCCATTATATAATTAAGTTCACAAGGACCAAGACCAAAATCAGAAAGATGGATCTGACAAAATGATTGTGCATTTTGGTTGCTTGTGGTAGAGATACTTTGGAGATGTCTGTTTTTTTGTGTATAGATGAAACGATATAACTATTGTGAAAAACTGAGCAGGATGAGAATGTAGTTGAAAAAAAAATGATGAGAGAAATTGAAGGATAGCATAAAAGGTGGTTAAGACTAAACTAGGTGCCAATTCCACAGTTGTGCCTGCTAGTTACTAGGCTCATCGACTCCTACTATTACTATTTAAGCATAAAAATATTCAAAAGTAGGTTATTCAAATAGTTTAGATATAGTGATTTATATTCCATTCCCGCTTAAATAATAGTATGAGCCGTGTACGATTATTATTAGGTCTCAATACCTCGGTATTTAAATAGATACCAGAGAGAAATGAGCAAAAAGGGGTTGGAGAATCCATCCTTGGCTATTATTCTAGCACCAACACTGGTGTTTGGATCTTGGACATACTTGTGAAATGGTTCTTAGAGTTGTACCTTCGAAACCTCAAGGAGAGCCCTGAACCCCTGTTGTTGTTGTGTTTGATAGAGGAGCATTAGGAACACATTTTGACTTTATGACCTTATTAGTGTAAAACACCAATAGAGGAACACATTATATATGAGAATGGAACAACACTCACTAATGAGAAAGGAGCTCTTCCTGTAATTGGACCCATAAGGAAGGATTGAGATGTATGTTTGTGAGATCTATGCCTACTGTGGTAGAATCAATTGATGGCCTTATTGATGTAATGGCCCATCCACTTGAACATAATAACTTAATGATCTTTGGATCAAAGGATGTAGTTGATATCTTAAAAAAAAATTATAATTTGATGTTCTCTTTGTTTTTGTTCAATTTAGCATTAGTTGATAAATTATCGAACTTTAAAACTAACGAAACAACTTTGGTAATATTCCTTAGTTCCTACTACTGTAAATTTATACTTGTTGACTGGAAGGTATAATACAAAAGAAAATGATAGATGGATCCATGCATTTGTTAAAATCCTTATTATTGAAAGTGACTCTATTCTTGTTGTACTCAATCCACTAGATATATCAGGTGAATATACCTATGTTCAGGATAAGACTAGCGTTTCAGTTATGCCAATTGATATCTATTTTCATCTTTCTCTTTGTGACTTTCGTGTATTGCTTATGTTACAAGATGAGACAGTTGTAGCATTGCAATTTGGAAGTGCAAACGCCTTATCTTGTTGCACCAATTTTGATAGAATTTGGATTGATAAAAGAGGTTTGTAGTTCAATAATTTACTCAATGCTTCAAAAAATGTTCCCTATATTTTTGCTTTGGCCTTTTGTATTTGTGTTGAGCAATTATAGACTGTCTACATTTGTTTTTTTTTCTTTTATTCTACTTCGCTCTTCATAATTTGGGCATTATTTTAAACAAAAAATGGTTAGATAATAAGAATATAGCTATTTGGAGACCTCATCCTCCTTCAAATTATGTTATTATAGGTTATTTTGTTACTTTGGGGTATGTATCATTGTACTGTAAGAATTTATTATGTGAATAATATTAGATTTAAGATTGATTTGTTATCTATGTATAGGATTTTTTTTATCTGACATGTCCTCACTAGGATGACTCAATGCATTATTGTCGCCACAATAGTATCAAGCATATTATATCTTCATAATTATTAATCATTGCTTCTCTTTCTTTCCATATGTCTGCCTCCATCCCAAGTTGTGATGGCAGTCAACAAAACTTATGGCTATGTGAAAAAACCTATAATATTTCAACTAGTTTTGTCATTCTCTAGTTTAAATTGGGAGCAGAGTCACTACAAAAACATGATGAAGATGTAAAGTGTTAAGTGTGGATGCCTATAGAACCTATCGGATATAATGTTCTTGGTTGTGTTGGAAAAATTGGCAAATATCCTCCATAAAATAGTATTGTTAATTGTATTTGATCTTATATTCTAACTTATGTTATGTTCTATAATTGTATATACTACCTTCCTCCTAATTCAAGGTATCGTTGATTTCCTTTTTTTTTACTTATTTATTGAATTGTTCCATCATTCTTTGGTAACATGAAAATTTCATTGTCTTGCAGAAATAACTAGTGCTTGAATGTTGTATTTTCACATGATAGATATTTATATATCATTTATATCATTTAGTATAAACAATGAGTATTCATACCTTGTTTTTTTAATCTGTTTTTTTCTATTTGAAGGGACCAAAATGGATTTAGTATTTGTTGTATAGAAAATGCGGTTGGATATTTCCTTTCACATACATCTATTGAACCTCCTCCAAAATCTGTGGTTTTTCATATGGTGAAATGTTGCACTGAAATATTAATAACCACAATTTCCATGAGAAAACAACAAATTCTGAAATCGATGCAAAATCTATTGTTAGAAGCAAGCATAAGGTATATAGCATACCAAGCATGACTCAATGGGATAAAACAACATCCATGTCAACATTGGGTCATTATTTTATGTCAACCTCACAATTTGATCTCATAAGGTGGGACAAGGGCACTGAATCTAGACGTGCAGTTTCATTTGGCGACCTGTACCACTTCTTAGTTATGCTATTATTGGTGAGAACATTTTTGAAGGGTAATGCTTAGTTTTTAAGTTTACCTCAACATGTTATTGGTCCATGTGGCAACACCATTCTTGGACTTCTTCAACGTCTACGGGCCATAACTTTTGCATACGGAGTCGGATTAAGATGATTCAAACGTCATCAGAAATGTGTTCACAAGCTCTACACAACGATGTCATTTTATTCAAAATTCAAGACTGTGAAATTTTGACCATTGTTTTTATCGATGAGGATCCTCGTGGATCACGCCTCCCCACTGGGAATATTTTGGACCCCAAAAGTTTGTTCTTATTCAAAAGAAGAGTGAGGACAATCTATCCCCATTTGACATGTATCCTTCATCCATCCTACTTGAGTAATGATCACCTGGATCCTAATCATAAAGATGAACACATGCATAAAATTGTAGACAAAATTAAGCATTGTACCATCCCTACATAAATATGCATTTAGTGTTGCTGCTACCATCCAAGTACAACTGAATAGCAATAGAATCAAGCAAAAAATTGTGAAAATAAATATTTAAGAAAATATCCCAATATGAAGCTTTCTCTCAACAGTAGGCTCTGATTTGTTGTCACTGATGTTGTCTTGCTGCAATTTCCTCTGTTGTACCTACTATGTTCCTTGAAACATCTATGCATCATTTGTATTAACCAATGCATTTTCAAGATCACAATCTTCAACAGACATGAGCAATAAAAATTTTCTCGCATTCACCAACATCTTCATTTTCCTTGTTGCAATCACAAACAAATCATGTTTAATGTTGTGAGCTCTTACGATGAACTCCATCCCATTCTTGAAGAGATGATACATGTGACGATCCATGTAAAACAATGCTTTCCTGGTATAAAGATATGGGCTTCCCAACACAATCCCACGTATATCAAGTGGAATCACATTAAATTCTACCTCATCCATACATTGTCAAAAATAACAAAGAAAATCTTATATTGCTTAGATACATGTAAATGAGCATTCCCATGAAACTATCCCAATGGATAAGATTTTGGATGTGGTTTAGTCTCCAACCCTATTTTCTTTATAATGTCTTTAGAGATTAAATTAACTTGAGATCCACTATCTACAAATGTATCAATCTTTGTATGATGGGAAATAACTCGAATATGGAATAGTTATGTCTTCTTCCTTTCATCAGGGCTTACATAAAAACTAAAAGTAGAAGCATATGAATAACTAGTAACAGAATCATTACCTTTAAGACCTATGGCGATCACCTTAGATTGATATCTAGAATCCAAACCATGACTTCGAGCTGTGGCCGTGGTATTTCTTTTACCTTTTTTATGCCTAGCCCATTTTAGCTTCAATATTGGGTGCAATTTCCAACAATGATACTCAACATGTAACGCCCCCTTCCATCGTCAAAGGCAAGGAGGGGAAAACGTTAACAACACACGGGCTTATCGGAGACTTAGCCCCAATAATTTTTGCACATAAAATCCTAACATTTTAAAAACGTCCTTGTGCAGATTCATCTCAATTTAAACACAGCGGAAATTAATCATTACGTATGCACACCATTTCTTCATACATTCAGCATACCCATATCATTCATACATGTAACAGTTACCAATTTCATTAAGCATGGACAATTTATTACACTGCATAAAACATGATGCATTTCATTCCATTAATCATGAATGCATTGCAAAACACATACTGTATATAAATTAAATCACAGATTACTCATCTTGAACTGTAATGGTCCAAACGAATGGCTATGGAAGGTCAACGTTCCTCCCAACCGTAGACCTCTGTCCAGCTTGTGTTCTTTCAGCTGAGAGGTCACCCCCGAGCTGGGCCGTGTATCCACTAAGGAGGACTAGCTGGGTTCACTCATAGTCATGGCTTCAGTCAAGCATCCAAGCAGATAGAGGAGGGTAATGCTAAGCCAGTGAGCTCAACCATAGAGCTACAGGCATCTCAAGTGAGCTCAACAGTTAGGCACCCACATTACCTACCACATCCAACACAAGGAAGATCCCCTTCTCTGTTACACAGTCCCTCAGGAAACTCTTCCCTCCAGTGCTCTTCAGGATGGGCATAGAAAGGTCCAGCTGCTGATCTTTGAGATCCTAGCCTTCACTGGGTTTATCAAGCACACCCAACCTCTGCATAGTCAATCCCAACTTGATTTCTCACCATTCTGCTCACCAAATGCTCAAATCCGTCACTCGTTTTCTGAGCTGCAAAAACTGGGTTTTCCCATTGATTTCGGGGTAGCTAATGCTCCCAAATTCGCCCCAAGGTTCATGCTATTGGATCCCCCATTGGATTTCCCCGTCCCATGCCAAATCTGGGCGTTTTTGGTCTTTTAAAAACTGGGTTCTCTCAAGGTCGCGATTTCTGGTTTTTCCTCCCTTCTGGCACTCGTTTTTGGATGGGAATGATGCTAGATAGTTTCACAATGGAATGGGGTGTGAATCAAGCAACCTCCCATGAGGTTGAGTGACTTCTTGCCCAAGCAATCAGAGCCCATGTCCACCCATACGAATTTCAGGGCTGCCCATGCTCCATTGAAGCCATGGGCTGAAAATCTCAACCACCTTCTTACAACAGGCATTAATGTCACCTAGGGAAGTCAATGGGTTCTCATAATGACAAATGGCAGCCTAGGGTTTAATCCCATAGCCCCCTCACCACTCCCTAGTGGATACACGTGGCCCCTTCTCATTCGTTGCCTCCATAGCCAGTTTTTGGTATTTTATTTCAATGTTAAATATTTACATCAATTTACAATATCCCATGGCTTAATAGCACGTGGGCAACAAAATATCAAGCGTGTCTACTTAAATAAAATCCGAGCATAAACTAGCGGGGCCTTGGCCTTGAGCTCCACGCTAGGGAAACATACATCGCGTATTTACAATATTTACATTAGAGCCAAAATTGCCTAAGGGTTCAAAATTGGGGTATTACACAACATGGCCCTTCTTTTCACAGTGATAAAAAATAGGCCTCTCATCATTCCTCTTCAGGGTAGCAGTCCTTCTAAAATTTCCCTTATGCTTTCCTTTCAACAAAGGAACATTAGACATACATGGTTCATGATTTGAAGTATAAGTAACATTTGAACAAACTGGAGGTTCAATAGGGTCACCACCACCTCCTACTCCTTTACCTGATGTAGAAGTACCACCTCCTTCGATTATTTCCTTGTATTATCAATACAACTCTTCCACTATCGATTCCAAACTCATGAATGCTTCAAGGAATTCTTTATTAGATTCAAAATGTTTTTCATCTCCCATACCTTCCCTTGGAGACAACATCTCTACTCATGAAAAGGTTCTTCTCGTGCCAATTTTAGGATCATATTCCACAATCTATCCTTCTCTGATCCTAGATATAGACCTGATTAACATTCACACTCCAAAAATGATGTCAAACCTGCTCTGATACCAACTTGATCTAAGATGACCCAAATATCCAGTGACAATGTTCAATTTAATGTGAGTGTGTAATGTGTCGTCATGCTTGCCATTTCATTATTGTGACATATTAATAATGTCTCAAATTCATAAAAGAATGCTTATATCATGATTTACAAGCATATATGAATTCAATGCAACCATTAAGACAATGAAATAATAGAAAAACATAGAAAATAAAGCAAACCAAATTGATAATGGAATTCGTCCGATGTGGACTACGTCTCCAGGTATCGTTCTCCAATGGAAGAACCAATCTATTAATCTATGGTCAACAATGGTCTTATGATCTTGAGTTCTTGGCTCACTTCTCCAAAACAAAAGCCACAAAGATTTACTACCAAATCTCTCATTATATAAATGGAAAACCCACTTGAATAAAATAAGGAAAGTGGGATTCCTACGCACTAATACACCGCTTCAAACTTTGTTACAAAGGAGTTTTTACCCGTACATGGAACACAACTCCTCTAACAAAATAAAAGAGTCACACCACTTTGGAATATGAACTTATCCCACAATGATAGAGCATGGGAATTTATATATGAGATTTGTGGGTTCAAACATTAAAATATCCCAAAGTTTGTTTTAAAACCAAATACCATGCATGACATTAGTTTTAACATCCGAACTATTATTACCATCAATTGGAAACAATATATATATATGTGGCATAGGATATATAAACTCATTGGCGTATACCATGTCTTAACCTCCTTTACGACATGGCATATATTTGTGACATATCAAATTGTGCCATAAATCTTAACACCACCCAAACTATTGGTTGTATTCACGGCATGTATTAACCACTTCCCCAAAAGTTAGGATTTGGTTTTAAATTTAGTCGTGTCCATTGTCATAACATGTTCCATGGGATTCATTCCCTTTTGACCATATCTCAAACCATCTCCTAAACTTTAGGATATGGTTTCCAAGTATTTAGGTGGCCATGCCATCATATGAGGTGGGTGCATTGGTTATGCCATCATATTTTAATTCATTCCTTTAAAGCTTTGATTAAATGCATCCCCTTTAAAATATTTAAAATCATTAATAATTCACAGATTTGACATAGTGCCACATGCCATGTAATTAGAGCTCAACCTTGCCACTTGTTGTATTTTTATTGGACCATATGTCAACATGTTATTTGTCCATGTGGCAACACTCAACCTCGACTTCTTCAACGTCTACCGGCCATTTCTTCTACATACAGAGTGAGATGGAGATTATTCAAACATCGCTAGAAAGGTATTAACGAGTTGTACACAACGGTTTTATTCTCTTCAACATTCGAGACTGTGAAATTTTGACCACTTTTTTACTAGTGAGGATCCTGGTAGATCAGATACGGTGGACAAATTGAATCCAATGAAACAAAATAATGCAAACCACTAGTAGTAGAAACAACTAAACCCCTTAGATGAGAATGTAGTAAGTTTTTTAGTTTACACAAGCACTCGCGACTTGTTGAACAAAAATTCCTCTGTAAACTGTACTAAGGAAGGAGATGGTTTACCAATTTTTGAGATATTTTGGATTGAACAGCCAAAATAAATTTGTCATAGATAGATTGTGTTGGTACCAAAACCCGCCCTATCAAAATTTTTAATTTCCGGCAGTGCACACGTAAAGAGGGACCCCATTGAGTATTTTAGTCAACCTGGAATCGAGGATTAAATAATAATAGTGCAGTGTAAGAGGCTTTATGAGCTTGAGTATATTGGCACTATACTAAAATATTTTAAGAATTTGGAGACGAGGATGAAGATGGTAGAGATGTTGGCTTGGATTTTAATTAAATTATTCTTCCAATGATGATAAATTCAGGATCAACCCCCAGATCAAAAATTCAAGTATTAAGGGATTAATTCTAGCTTTCCAGGGATTAAATTAGTAATTCCAGGAAACAATTATTTAAAGAAATTCCTCATTCAAAGGAAGAAAATTAGGGATTGAATATTAGCATTTGAAGTGACATAGAATCTAGAAAGATACAAGTGGCAAGATTTTGGCAGCAAAAATTCAAGAACTCAAAGGTAGTCAAAATTTCATGAGAAAGCAAAGGATATGAATTAATAAAACATCCATCCAAAAAAGGATAAGACGACAACATATGGTGAAGTATTGAATCAAGCATATCCATATTTCCAGTAGAAAATCAATCCTAGATTTGGAAATATTGTTATCAGTTTTCAAAGTCTATAAAAGGATCATCGAAGATTTTAAGGGTGCTTGGTCAAAGAACACATGTGTCATAACATTCAAAGGCTTAAAACTAGTATCAATGATCGAGTCCATATTATATGAATGAAGATTAATATTCGGATCTATTTTTCCAGGAAGAGGATTGGAATGAGCTCTAGATTAGAGGGAAGCAACTTCAGTTATCCCAGATTTATTGCATCAGATCATAGACTTTCAATTATTATTCTTTGGATAGGATTTGACTCCAAAAGCTCATAGCAGTTGGAGCATTGGAATTTTGTTATGAATTTTGTTGTTTTTAATGCAAGGGGGGTTCAGCCGTGAGGCTAAGAGTTGTAGAAGGGTTGAGAGTGAATGTGAAGGGTTGAAGACATTTTCTCTGTAAATCTTGTTCTAGAGACATGTAATTAAGATGATATCTTATTTGTTATGAGCGTGATTTGAACTATCTTTAAATCTGTATATTTTGCAGTCTTGGTTAGGCTGGTCTATGTTATGGAATCCTTTATATTGATATTTTCAGTATGAATTCCCATGCTTAGATTTTATATCCCATATTATGTATTTGGAATGTCTTTTCGAATACTGTAATACCCCTAGTTTTGACTTGGAATGTATTTATCCAAAATTATGTAAATGATGTAAATATGTTAGTGTGAATTCCCAGTGCGGAGCCCAAGGCTAAGGCCCGCCTAGTTAATGGATAGGCATGTATGATGTATATATTTTATTTGGACTGTTTGGTTGGATTTTATGCTGATTTAGAATATATGTAAATATTATGTGCATAAATAATAAAATGGTCCAACAATGGTTGTGTAAAGAGCACCAAAGGGGCTATGATTCCACTAGAGGGGAAGAGGAAAGGGGTCCCATGGGTGACTAAATCCTTGCTACCAAGTGTCAACCTTAGAACTCACCCAAAATTCTGTCATGTGATGAGAATAAGCCAATTATATCCTTTCTTGACCATTTTCCAATCATTAATGCATGTGTGTGATTGGTGGGAAAAGTCACCTCATGTAGTTATTGAAGCATGGGACTGAATTCAATTTTGTGACAGTTCTGTCATGAAAGAAGTCAATCTGCAGCTGCCTGGAGTGATTTATTCTACTGTCATAAGTTATGTCAGTTGTATTTTCATCATTTTCTCATATCCCTTGGAGCCAACCCTCATTTCTCTCATTCTTTCATGCAGATTTAGGCTATGCAGAGCTCTCCATTGTTGTCCATGAACTTACCTTGTTTTTTTTAACCCATAAATTCGAATTTGTAGACCATGCTATAGATTTGGAAGTGAAAATTATTGGTTGCAGGTGAGCAGAGAGGTTGGGAATTAAGCTAGGAACCCTTACCCATGGATTTCTGTTGCTCGTAGGTTCTTGAGAAGCCACAAATTGAGGCTACAGGTGGTTCTATAACAACCAATATCAGATTGGACTTCTTCTATGCACACACTGGAAGCACCCAACAAGATGGATCTCCCAAGGGAATGGTGGATCGATGAAGGGGATGCCTGAGCTAGAAGGGTGTGTGGTGTAGGTATTGTGGAAACTAAGGTTGTGAGGGATGTGTGAGACCTGTGTAGAGATTTGTATGAGCATTTGGTTAAGCATAGAGAGTATAATGAGTTGTGGGATGAGAGAGAGAATCCTATAGGTGTTTCCTTCGCCCCGGTGGCCTCATAACCCAGCTTGGGGGTGTCCTCACAACATAAAGAGTATATGTTGGACGGAGTGCTTATGGTTGGGTGAAAAATTGCTCTTACACAGCTAGTTTCTTGGATCTGCGTTGGATAAAGATAAGTATTCTTATGAATTTGATTTTGAAATGCTTTTATTTCATGCCTATAAAGTTTATGCTTGTGTATTTACATTCTAGGTGGCCGTGGATAGATTTTAATTCCGTTGTGCATGTTTATTTAAGTTTCTGCACACATTTTATTTGTTGAAAATCGTATTATGCATTTGGGGAGAAATTTGAGTGCCTAGGTTTCGCTAGTGTCCCCTCCCACGATGGTTAGATTGGGTTAGGGGGACGTTACAAATACAGTTATTGTCACCTACCCAAATTTCTGAGAATTATTATTTTATTTGCAAAATACTTTATGTTAAATTTAATTACAAAGTTTTGTAATTAAGATCAGTTTTGATCATGGATGAATGTATTTACTGAATATTATTGTTTAAATAAATTAATTAGGAGACAAACACCCAAGAGGACTGTTGAATGAGTGTTCATTGACCCACTAGGAGGAATAGAAGCTGTTGGAAGGTATGGGACACATGGCAGCAGTTGCATCACACCACTAACTGTTGGTTATGGGACAACTACCCCTAAAAATAGGGCATTATCCCCTAGGTGGAGGGAGTGAGAAGGAAGCTCATTTAATGACCCAGCATCTGAAAGGGCCTAGGCAACCTATAAAGGAAAATTCGAATTGGGTAGGTAGCCCTTGATCAATATTTCTGCAGAATATTTCCTCTTGTGAATTAGGTGATTACAAGAGAGATTCGAATAGGGAGGTTAGTGGTGACTGTAATCTTAAGTCTGAATCATTGCGGATAAGAAACAGAGATGTTGGTGCAGATCTATTGGACTGCTAACTATTGAGGATTCTGAAGTTATTTGCTACAGCAAGAAGAAGTCCCATTTCCTAAGTTTCTTCCTCCTGGTGGTTCAGTGAATAGGCTCGGGGGTCCTAAGACAGTACTTGACTGTTTTCAGGAGTTGGTTGGGTGGAACAATCTTCTTGGGCTATTTGTTTCCCTACAGATTTTCTCAGGTTCTACAGATTTTCTAACTTATTATCAGTAAATAATTATGTTCTATTTAACTAGTGTTTTCAGTTACCTGTTTTCGACAAAGAATCTAATCCTATAATTGTTTTAAGTCTGAATGTTTAACTTTAATGTTGAAGTTGAATTGATAAACCAATATCACTATTTTTCCACATGTTGTTTTGAAGCATCGTACTCTAGTAGAGATATGCAAATTAAAAATAGATTAGAGGATAGGAAATTGCCATTGATTCAAATAGGTAGAACAGTGATCGAATTATGTTTTACTATTCTGCCCTGTATTTTCCAGTAGTAAAAATTTACTGTATAAAATGGTTCTAAACTACAGCATTGTTTCATAAAATATAAATATTGTTCTCTTCTCTGTGTATATATATTATAGTTTGCTCATTCTTTCAGTTTGTGTAGTATTCAAATGAAAATCGACAAACCATGTTTATACCATAGTTTCAAATTAAAACAATATTATCATCATTATTTACATGTTGCAAAACATAAGCATTACACAGTCATTCTATATTTCCCAGTCTTCACATTATACATACACACACACTGTTTTCATTTCTTATTTTATTAGTTTCATAAACTTACAGTTCAAACATATAATAGAGATAATGTAAACATTATATTGCTGATAAGCTATTGTTCTCATTAGTTAATCAAACTAACACAACTTAGGGTTTGATCTATTTGTTTCGTTACAATCGAATTCTCTATTATTTAGAATAGCATACATTTTATAGTTTTTATCTTCGACAAAGTACTTAAACTCTAGCCAAAACAATTACATCTACATCTTTAATTTAGCTAACCCAGAGTTTCGACTTATCTTTCATACCCTTAGTCTTCTGTTGCTATTACTGTGTAAAAACGACATTATAACTTTCGAGAAATCAAATTGTTTTCACCATTATAAGTTTCCATACTTATAGAAGAGGATGCATTCGTTTTCAAATAGTAGAGCCTTACATTATATTTAAACAAAACTTAAATGAGGTTATGACCTGTTGTTAGCTCTTTAAAACAAATAGACAAATCAGTTCACAGTTATACTATACATAGTTACCACTTTCAACATTGTTCACAAACCCTAGTTTGTAACTTTATGATTTCCATCTACAACATTAAACTGTTCAATACATACCCGATAGACACCTCGGGTGAAGATTCCAGTTGATACATTGAGTTTACAATTTGAAATTCATTCAACACTTTATTCTATAGACTCCTCGACTTCGATGAAGTTCTTAAACCCTAGTCTAAGTTTGAAAGCCACATCAACAATCTACAGTATTAAGTCGTTTAACATAGACAATTACAAATATTAAACAACATGCATTCTTTTATTGGCGAGAGGGAAAACTTAGTTTACATAGAAGACGATCCCTCGATTCTATTCTTCTTTCATAACTTAACCAACGAAGTCGTGTTTCTCAGAATCGATAATTTACAACATTTCACAAACAAAATCATACAAGGTTTGCCCAAGTTTTTCAACAATGAAATGAGTCCAAAACATTTAGCATCGACGAGCTACAACTCCAGTCGACGACATAGTACAAAAACCAAGTACCATTTAAATAAACGAAGGTTACAACCGAAACAACAATCATTGTTTTTCAATGGTGCTTCAAAGTCAGCAAACATCAAACAATAACGAGTCATGGCTTGGACCAGTTCCCATCATGAAACCCTTTCATCACAGATCATTGAGGCACCTACGAGGGTTTTTGGAAAGACCCGAAGCTTACCGTAGAAAGCTTTCCAACTCTTTAAAACCCTCGCTCAATTCACACCTTCACAACCTGCAACTGACAAGAAATGCACAGCTTAGAATGTGATAACGATTTATTCTTATCTCAACTGAAAAGAAAAAAAATATTATAGTAAGGGAAACCCTATAACTTAAAAGAAGCTTACCTTCCTAAGCAGAGTCTTAGTTCCTTGAAAACACCCGAAAGAACGACGAAGAGTACTGCTGCAAGCGAAATCAGGGTACTATTATCACATGTTCCTTGGTGTGCTTTCATCCAAACTTCAAAAAGGTTAAACTTTAAACTATCCACTCAACAACTACTGAAACCAAAGAACCAGACACTCAAGACAATGCCATGGAATTAGGCTAAAGCCTGCAACTCCAACCCTGAAACCTAGGTCATGAGATCGAAACTCTTAACATTCTCTCCTACTAAAAATTCGGCAGCCTGTCGGCCACAAACCGAAAACTATGGGAGCGATAAACAAAATTTCCAATCTTTTAACCAAATCAATGAAAAGAGCTAGGGTTGAAATCAACGGCCAAAATTTAAGCCGATCAACAATCACCATGTTGCTAGCATTCAGCATTGGGACATGAGATATTGGTATTAAATACCCACTGTACTGTACAGGCTCGACTTTTTCCTCCGTGGCTTTTAGAGAGATTATCAACAATTAGCTCGGAGACGAATCCGAACACTTAAACTATTACACAGTAACAATCACAAAACAACTACGTCAAAAATATTAGTACGTGGATTGATGGTAATCCCCGTCAGCTTGAGTGTCAACTCAAGCCATTAATGCAGGCCCAAATTACAACCAACAATGACAATTTCATATCAATGTGAAATCATCAACCTGTCCATCATAATAAATGTTTGTCAGCATTCGTAATCCAACGATGAGTTTTCAAAACATCAACTTATAACTTTATAACATTATAGATATTGGTAAGTCGATTTCCAAGCGTCGTATATGTTCTAAGTTATATTTCATTCTTTAAGTTATGGTATTGTTTAAACCACATTCATACATAGCTCTTTATATTTCAAATTCTAAGTCTTATTAGAATCACATAGAACAAATAATTTCAAGTTACGATTTCCCAAAGGTAAGCTTGTAGTATTTAAATATTTAAATTATGATTCTTGTAATGGATGATAGGAAGACTATAGCCATAAGTGGTATAGTTCTCTTTCACATGAAATCCATACTTTTGTTGATACCTTCATAAATCCTAACAAGCTTATAAGTTATCACAACCAGCTCTTAAAATTACATTAGATTAAACCTTAATTGAGAAGACTTTAATATTATTTTGGCAATTTGATTGTATGATTATAAGTTCTTTTATCACAATTATAGATAGTCTATTTGGTATACCTTTCAATGAATTTAATTTGTTTATCTATTTAGCTAACTGAATGTCAAAGTGTATTCCCTCATTTCTAACATTTTCGATGATTTCTGTGATACATTATTACTTCGACAAATGGAAAGTTAAAGACAGCGACAAGCCAGTTATAACCACGACTAGAATCACAGTAATAAAACTATCATCATGTAGACGTAAATAGAGGATTATGTTCTAAACATTGTGGAGTTGATAGGAAACATCTTAAAACAGTAATTGTAGTATTGAAACCCTTACCTGCTCACTTCTGGAGAGTCACAACAGAAATTATAATATTCTATTTATTTATGATGCTGAAATTGAACCACACGTACTTCATTCTTACCTGTCGTCTGCACATAGGACATTCAATAAGCTTTAGCATTGCAGCTAAGTAAGCTCCAGGGTACCTCATAGGACACCCTTATGCAGCAAATTCAAAAAGTCAGTATCTTTGCAAAAGAGAAAGTGTCACATCGTTTTTCCAACCTTTGTATTTCGTTGTCGTCATAATCATGTTACTAGTTATGTGATAACAACTGTCATTATCTTACTGTTGTTAAGACATAAATTAAAGCATGTTTAGTACTAACAACTGCACCACTAATGCTGTCATAATCACAATATTTATTTCTGCAATTATTATTATCTTAATTAATGCTGTTATAAAAATTTTAAATTTTTATGAAAATATGGGATGTTACAGTTACTTATGTTAAGATCTGATGAACTGTTTGTTCTCTATTTTAGCAATCAGCTTTGAACCAGAGTCATCACTAATATCATTCTTGTTTTAGTATGGTTATCCATTTCTATTTGTAGAAATTAATGTTATCATTTGTCGGATTCCTCCTCAGTTTGTAAACCATCTCTTGACCCCTTACACAACCTACCTTAAAATCCATATCTATCCAAACTTGAGGTGCCTAAAATTTGTTCCTTGTAGTTAGTACAAACTTTAGGACTAAATAATTGCACATAAGGGATCAATGATGGATCTATGCCACTATAAATGAATTCCACCTAACCAGCTCAAGCATCAATATTGTGAATCCTTAACCAAGATACTAACAATATCCCTAATGATATGGCTAGACCCACTTTAGAGAAATAATCCTAAGTTTCATTATGTTGAGAGAAAACCCAAGGTGTACCATGTTGTGACCCTATGACTCTTTAATTCCCCTTGTTTCAAACAAAATGAAGGATCATATACAAAAAGTCCATCCTTTAGCCATTTGGAAGGTTCATTACATATGCGTGAATAATTTTGATGGTTTACAAACTCAATTGGTGGTGTTTGCACATGGTTTTTCATTCCTACATTTACTGTGTGTGTGTGTGTGTTGTAAGGCTAAGATTTTATATAATGACAAACAAAATGTATAGAATAAACAAAATTGGTTGACCCCATGAGAAACCCAACATGAGTTTATTAGTGCTATCTGGGTTTCCATACCCATTGATATGACATGGAAAATAAAAAAAGGAATCTAAAACAACAAACATGGTTATCAAGCAATCTCTTCATTAGTTAACAAGGGGCACCTCTCAAGTTGGATTCTTGTCCTTTGTAGCAGAGTACTTTTCTGTGATTTCCTTGATCAAGAAATTCATCTTATTGTTATCTCATCTATTTGCAACAGGAGCTCACTCCCAGGAAAATTGTAAGGATCCATAATTTTCTTAAAGTCTAGAAACCTTGGTGAATTTTACTGATTATCAAATTTCCAACCATAAAATGTTTGACGATATTTTTTAAAAGCATATTCAAATTTTCAAGGGTTTTATATAGTTTTTCAACAATTTTGGCTATTTTTAAAGTAAAAATATTTAATACTATAGAATTTGGGTGAATCATATTGGAAAAAAAAATGGAAAATGGCAAATTGTTTTGTGGAAGAAAACCTCAAAAATTATCCCACAGGTTAAATTCTGCCCCTAAAATTTTCCTTCCTCATTCCTCTCCTGTTTGGTGTCTAGCAACACCTTGCAAAGAAATTATTTAGTCATCCAATGTAGTGTCAGGGTCCTATAGTACTTTGTACCTTTAGTGTGAGTGTTTTCGGTGTCCACCACCCATGGTGTCATCTCCTCAACAATGACCTTTGGGCCGATAAACCCATTTTCTTCCTTGACCCAACCCTCAACCATTGTAATTTGTTCCTTAAGATCATGTGGGATTTCCTTGTAAAACACATTCTCAACATCTACAACATCTTGATGAATTTGAGTCAACATACACCCCCCATTTCCTCTACACACCCTTCAACCATGACCGTGGTGATCCATGGTTATTTTTCAGGTCCCCATTTTGACCCTTATAATATTTGGGCTATAATGTAAATATTGTATGCATATTATGTATGATTCCTAGTGTGGAGCTCAAGGCCAAGGCCCCACTAGTGAACGCTCGACCTTGAAGAGGAAAGTATTGGATATTATGCTACCCATGTGCTAGTGAACCATGGGAATTGTAAATATGCATTTTAATATAGATGCCCACAACTAGCTATGCAATGTAACAAGAGATGGGGGCATGATTTTACAAGGATTTGGGAGGAAAAACATTCAAACTCTTGAGCCAATCAAGTCAAGCCAAATGTCAATGAGAGAACCCATGAACTCTCAACTACCCATATTGACTTTTGTACCCAATCATTCATTTCTCCCAAGAGTTGGTTGAGGTAGTTAATGCCTTGGGGAACGGGAGGTATGGCTGTCCAAATTCGGGTATGGGCAAGCCACCCTTCATGAAAAATCATGTTTTTTTCTTCTTGGGAAAGAAAAGAGCCATGAATTGCTCCCCAAGCCATTATCCATCAACCAGTTTCCCTCCCTCATGAGTTTGGAGCTGGCTAGGTGTTTTTCTCAATCGAAATGTTGTGTTCTCCTTCATCCTCAGCTGGGAGAAGGGAATTTTTGTGTTATATACCAGTGGGGAAGAAGGGGAATCGAATTGGGGTCCCATAGAGACCATTTTGGATGTTGAATGCTTAGATAGTTGGGGAAGAAATAATTTTCCTCATTGTGAATGTTTTTCCCCATCCCACAATCCGATTTTGGCTGGAAATGATTTAGGGAAGCCCAGGACCAACCTATTTGTAAATCCCATTGTTAAGCATGTGTATACATGCCCAATGATCGTGCTTGCTATATGTAGATAGAGTATGTTGGGTATGGGTTATGGGTATCCATTGCTTTGGTTTGAGCTTGAATGTCCCATTTTCCTTGTACAAATCATGCCCAGCTCGAGGGTGGTCTCTGAGTGCTAAAATAATACAGGCTGGGTAGAGACCTACAGTTGGGTGGAACGTTTGCAGCGACATAGCTAGTTGCTTGGGACAATTGAGAAATGAAGATAAGTATCTGATGTGTATTTATTTCTGCAATGTTTAATTTGATGATTATTTTGATATGTTGGATGAGCATGAATTGTGTGTGGATGATGTTTTAATTCTGCTGTGCATACTTGCTTGATTTGCATATGCACACTTTTGTTTTTACTTGTATGAATCTAATGAATGGGCTGAATTTATGTAAAATCTCAGATATTGGTATCATGTTCCCTTCCTCGAATTGGGTCCATGGGAGGGGACGTGACAGAATGGTATCAGAGCGATGGTTGCAACATTGGGCCTACATGGTCCAACTTGCAGATGTAAGTATTCCTCTTGCTCAACACTGATCATTAAGAAAATTTCAAATTTTTGAATTTTTCTACGTGTTTCTGAGCTTTCTGCCAAGACTGTGTCGGCGAATCTCGCCGAGTTACGCCGACGAGATTGCGCGATGCGTTTCGGTGAATCTCGCTGAGTTGCACCGACGAAGTTTGCAGAAGTGCGAGGGAAAAGAATGAAAAATTTCAAAATTTTCTAAGTATTTTTGAAAAAAATTCTAAGTGTTTTTTGAGTTTTTCTGCTAAGCCTGTGTCGGCGCAAGATTTTGAGTTCCGCCAAAACGGTCAACTCAAGTTTGCGAGTTGCGCCGAAACAGTCGACAAAAAATCAATAAGTTCGCCAAAAAAGAAGGAAAATTTCTATGAAAAAGGAAAAAGTCATCGAATCACATCGGCGAGAACTGGCGAGTTTGCCACGCCGAAATGGTCGGCGAGGACTGGCGAGTTTGCACCGAAGTGGTCGGCGAGAACTGACGAGTTTGCGCCAAAGTGGTCGACGAGGACTGGCGAGTTTGCACCGAAGCGGTCGACGGAACTAGGTGAGTTTCTCCGCACTAGATCGGAAGAGATAGACGAGTTCACCGATCGGCAAAACTTGGTGAGTTGCTCCGAAACGGCTCGGAGGAGATTAACGAGTTCACCGATCGGTAGAACTCGGTGAGTTGCTCCGAAACAGGGAATTTCAGCTGTTTTCCCTAGAGACAGTCATTGAATGTATGAAAATCATTCTCTATGCATGCTTGGAGTGTGCACTATGAATTGCATAAAGGGGTTGCGGAATCCTCGGTAAGGGAAATTGGTTGCAATATCCATTATGGATGATGAAAGAGGGAATTCTCTCACCTTAAACTATTTATGCTTGCAGCATAAGAAATGTATGCTTGGAAAATCGCAAGTAGGAATGTCTTACATATGTAAATGTATTGAATTACTACTTGGTGAGAAATCACAACTAATGAAACCCTGTGTGCTTGGTAGGGAAGCCAAGAAAAGGATCAGCTATGATGTGGGGGAGGAACTCCATGTCATGATGAGGAATTGGAAAGGGAGGATCCCTTAACTCTTCTCTTGCTATTGTATTTATATTTCCTGAATTTTATATGTTGAAAATTATGGCATAGGGATGTTGGAAATGCAAGAGAGTAGCAGATTAAATATGAATTAGTGGGCATGATTAGAGATTCATTGCATAGTGCATGTGAATTGCTTATGCATGAGCATGATGTTGCATATGGGTAAAGGTAGTGAAGTTACACATGCAATAGCCCATTAATGGTATTGTCTATGGTCGATGATAATTAGTGTTGTTGATAATGGTTTTACAAATCAGACCATAGAAGCATGATTGAAAATGCAAGAGATTAGATAGATGAAATGAATATGCACTAGATGGCATATTAATAGACAATGCATAGTGCATGTGAAAACGTTTTGTACACGTATATGATATTGCATATTGGTAAAATAGTGAAGTTTTACATATGTAATGAGCCACTTAAGATAATTATGGTGGTTGCTAATAATTAGTGGTGTTCGCATTGGTTTTAGGACCAAAGACAACCGAAGCATGGCTAAAGATGTGGATGATGATTGTTTCATATGACCAACAACCTTATGAAGAAAGGTAGAGGCAACAAATCTATGATTATGGGGTTGGAAAAAAGACGGTGAAGCTTTGATAAGAGACCAATTGACCAGGTAACATCAAGCGATGTTAATTATAGCCATGCAGGTAATGGTTATTGGTGCTTAAATTGTAGGAATGTTGAAAGAGGATTTTGTAAGATCTCTTCAACTATGTTTAAACTATGTTGATTTGGTTTGCATGTGGTACTGAATGCTTGAATGTGAGTGTCATTCTACCGAGTTGGTGAGGTGTGGGTAAGTAAAGGCAAGGAGCCTTACACCCTATAGTTTCTTAGAAACCTCAATGCATTCATATGAAATTATATCATGCCATTTGTGTATATTGGTTGTGAGTTTAACAACCAAAGAAAGTGATGACTTATGGTCCTGTTGTGGTAGTGCATGCTATATAAGATAGCCCTAGTTAGGCCATAATGTCTTTGGAATGCATGACATGATAAGTATAGTATGCACGAATCAATGACATTGAGCGGATATGCCTTGAAATATTTTGTAAATCTTGTGGATATGCATTGGGTGAATACACTTGAAAATTTTGTGTAAACATTGTAGATGTCCATGCTTGTGTATGGGTGCACAGGTTGTGATGCATTGTGTGAATGCATAGTTGTGTTATGTATGTTTCATTGCAATTAGATAATGGGTGAAATGACGAATTAGAGGTAATTCTGAGATCGTTTCATGACCTGCTATGAATGCAGGAGAATGATTGCATGAAGAAGGTAGTCATATTGATGGACTACTAGAGTGCTATGTGGAAGGACAGAGTTGCATGAAATTTGAAGAAATGAGCATTTACAGTGTATTAAAATTGCATGGATAGTGGGCCTATGTCTTGCAATTTTATTATGATAATTATGCATATATAGATGTATATATATTTCATTGCATTTCAAATACTGACAGCTGAAAGTATTTGAATTAGTGAGTGCTATAATTCTGAGATCACTTCAATGACTGTCGTAGCAATGAAAATATTATATGCATAGATACTCACAACGTGTTTGGATGATTGAAGTTCAGAATTCAGGTGGAAAGGTCTTGCGTATGGCAGTGAGGATAAGTCCATAGTAAAGACCGGGATCTACTATGTGTAGAAGCCAAAGGTTACAGGAAGGTTCTCGTGGCTGTGAAATTTAACTTATGCATGGAACAAATCTGAAAATTTCCTCGTTTAGGTTTATGAGAATAATCTCATGGTTGAAAACCTAATTTTGGTAGGAAAACAGATTTGTAAATTTCATATTTGAAATTTTGCTAATAATTGCTAATGACTGTTTGGCTTATATCAAATTGTATCAGGAGGACATGTTGTAGGTGGATGTTCATGTATGGTAGCCAGTGCAAAACCATAATGAACATAGTGATACCACTTACGAGAGCCAAACAACATGAGGATGGCCTCATGGAGACAGAATTGTAAATTCCTGATTGAATTTAATTATTAATGCCATTGATTGGTTATGAAACAATAAGATTTGAAGTTTATTGTTGAATGTTGCTGACTGTTTGGATATTTGATAAGTGTGCCAGGAAGACACCTCACAAGAAGACCATGTGTGGTGGCCTATAGAAGCCAAAATAGATGGGAAGGATCCCATGCTTTGGAAATGGTTTTCGGGTGAAACGCCATTGTAAATTTCGATAATGTCTCATCCGAACTGCATGTTGGTAAATCATGTGAGTGAGACAGTAAAATTATGCCAAGAAGGCATGTGTGGGTTATGGAACGTGAAAATATTGGGGTGAAAAACCGAAGGACTGTTGACTCAAAGAAGGGAGGCCCCATTCTTCGCAAATGAAGAAAAGATACATATGTTAAACGAATGAGTATTCTGTAACCCTAGCTAAAGAATATGCATGTCTGGTTACTAGAGTTAATATGCAGAGCATGTTTTATTATTTCATTATTACTGCAAACTGCTTGAGTCTGACTAAGGCCTACATGGCTCACATCGGAAAGGGATGCATACCTTTCGGATGCCGGGTTATGTTAGGGTTGTCAATATTGACTACACCCTAAGGAATGGACACATTCCTGGTGTTTCAATACTTGATAGTGAATGTTTTGAAATTTGGATACAAGTTTTGGGCAGCAATACTGATGAGCCTACTTATCCTTCTTGTGCTATCAGCTTACACAAGTGCAATTTGGTGTTGCACGTTCAAAGGAAAATTGAAGAAAGGGTGCTCAAGAGGACTGTATGGGCAGTGGTAACCTTTCTATGCTCACACTAAAATACACTATAAGGGATGGATAGGCTCGAGGAGATGTGTAGCAAAAAAGGAGTATCATCCTTGTGTAGTGTGAGTGGGTATTGTGGGGCCATGCTAGCCTACAGTCAAGGAAGTCACCTATAGAGTTCCTAAAGGGAACCGTTGGTTTTCACAGGAGGAGTGCCATCCTTGGGTGGATGAAGAATTGATATGCACATGAAGGGTTGTGACACGTGTGAAAGGTTGATGCAAGCCTAAGGAAAAGTGGTATAGCCTTGACCTATAATGGTCGGTGGTGTAGTTTCCTTCCATTGGCTGATGACCCGGACGGATGTGCTGGCTCGGCAATGGAGAGGGCCAACCAGGTATGGGACTGGTTGGGCACCACAAATGCTTGGTAAATCCATTCGACATGAAGGTGTACTGGTTGGGAATTAACTATTTGATGTGTGGAGCAACATGCGTGCTGGACAAACATCCAAGTCCATAGGCGATCCCAAGGCTCACAAAGCGAAGCAGGACCTTGTGGACCAGAAAGGAAATGCACAATACAAATAAGTATTCATTTTTTTCATTTAGTTATTATTTGGAATAATAAATATTTCAGGTATAAGTCTTCTAACAACTAAGCTGATACACTATTGTTTCTTTGTTGGAAACCCTGGTCATTGCAGGAAGAAAGGACCCCGAAAGAACTATAAATTCTTGGTAAAACCAGAGAGTAACTAGTTGTGCACTATAAATTCTTGGTAAAACCAGAGAGTAACTGGTTGTGCACTATAAATTCTTGGTAAATCCAGAGAGTGACTGGTTGGAGCTATAAATGCTTGGTAAATCCAAAGAGTAACTAGTTGGACATTAACTACTTGATGTTGTATAGCAGCATGTGTGCTAACCAAAGATTTCCTTAATTAATTGATAAACCCAGTCGGCGTACTGGACTAGCATTGCCTATTCGAATGGTTGTGGAGTAGCCTGCGTGCTGGCCCAACATTCATTATTGCATCCACGGGAAATCCAAGGCTTGCAAAGCAAAGAAGGATCCTGTGGAATAAAGTGAAGACATCTGATATAGATAAGTATTTGGTTATCTTGCATATTCTTGCTTATGAATATACATGTGTATATGATTTGGTTATGATTTCTTAAACTCTTGCTTGGAGACAAACCTTATGAAAATAAACTAAACATGTGAATTGATTCAATGTTTGAGTGTAGGTATTGTTGGAAGCAAGGACTATGAAGGCATCATAGGGATGCATGTGGACATGTGATCGTCCTAAAGAGCTCAGTATGAGCAGTAATGAAAGATGGTGCTAGTGGACATGTGTGGGTCAGACAGACCTTAGACACTATGTGTCATAGCCAAGAAAGGGCAAGTCAAGCATTCACATTGAAGTGAAAGAGGCTAAGGAGCATGAAACCAGAGTGATGGTGTGGCTCCGGATTGGAACAAGACTAAGAGGGAAAAACTCTTACTCTTCTCTTTCCTTTTTGATTGATGCATTTCAGAAACAGAAAATTGTTGAATGCATGTTATGACTGAAAGTAGAGTGTGTTTATTTGCTTGAAATGAGTTGTGAATGCTGAAATAAGTTAACTCCCTGTAAAAGGATGAACATGAATGAGTTTATGTGTGTGTTGGGAAAGCATGAAATGTGTGGAAGTCTCATGAGTAAAGCATGGACGTTCCATGTCAATTAGGAAAATAATTGACTAATTTTAAAATTGTGTTATGTTTTTCCTAACAGGAATTGCCATGATGAATCTCCCAGGTGAGAAATTGAAAGCCACTGTCGGCAGCCAGTACTAGCCAAGTGTTGCTAGTGAGAAAAGTGAGAGCCAGTTGTGCACATTGATCATGCCAGCAGACCAAAAGCTATTTGATTTGGCTGGAAATCTTCCTCAAATAGTTTTTGTAACATCCTGAAAAATACCAAAATTTAAAATTTTTTAAAATAGCAATAATTATCAAAGTCATTAATGAGGAACATATAAACTAAATAGATTTCTTAACTAAGATAATTAGAAACAATGACACGTCATTCTTCTCAAATAAATATGATATAATTGTATTTGCTATTTCAGATTTAAACGGATGCTAATCTCCTTAACGAAAGATCTTTTTATGATTATGCATAAGAATACAATTTACAGATTTGCTTAAGCTCTAAATATGATTGCAAGCTGTACATAATTTGTACTATTATGATAATCTTGATGAAGTGCTGACAGTTTGTTTGTATGTTGACGAAGGGGTCCTACGAGGTACCCTGGAGTTTACTTAGCTACGTTTAGCTAAGGCATTTGAATCTCATTTCCATGTGCAGACCGCAGGTGAGAAATTCTACGACAACATGTGTTAAGAGTACATGTGTCTTTCAATTCATCGTCAATGTAGAATTAGAATGCTAAGTACTTCCTTGCAAAACAAGTGACTGGAGGTAGGGATACTTGGTTCTAAATTTAGTTTGTGTGTGTTGGGATCCTAAATTGTCTTTTATAATGATATTATTTACATTAATTTCCCATCCTATTTACTGTGATTTAATACATTTATGTTCAATAAGGCTATCTTTTACTTTGGTTTATCAGTTAAAATCTCGTAAATAAACGAAATGCCTAATCTCTTATCTTTAATGTATTAAATGCAATAATGGTGCAAATCGTAAGCATTTCGGTACTCCATCCGACCCTTCATCCAATCCTAAATTTCGCATAAGTTTAATGGCATGTTTCTTATTAGGCCTTGGTCTGTTTTATCTACGCCTTCTATTTCTCGCCGGTCATATTGATCCTGCATATGCAAATCAATACATATTCAATTATCAAACAAATAGATAATCGAAAAATCAATATATATTAAAATTATCATTTAAGATATTCATAAATTTGTTTGAATTTAAAATTATAATTAAGTTGTAAGAAGTTTTAAAAAAACGTTGATTTAAATTTAATAAGAAAATGAAAATATTAAATATTAAAAAGAGAAAATGATTAAAATATTAAAAAGGTTGTTTCTTTATTACTCATATAAGGGACATCCATTAAAGTTAAACATTATGTGGCTTATAAAAAGGAATGGTTAAAAACATAAAAGAGACCATATGAAGTATTAAAAAGACACTAACCATATTTAATGATTTTTTATATCATAGATAATTCATTTGATTTTTTGTATATAACACAAATTAACGCATTCCTTTCATGTTTTATGCAGGTCGTAAATGGATGTACTGGAACGCGAATATGGAGGGCACACGTCACGCTACCAGAAGCAACAAGAACCTAGCACCCAACCAATAAAACTCAGCCAATAGATTTGAAGCACCCAGGCATCAATGTGGCCAGCAACCCAACAAAAAATCCGCTTAGAATCCGGAATTATAAACTAATTGCAGTTACAGGTCATTCAGTCGCCCATTCAGTCGTCCATTCAGACGTCCGTGTGTTTCACTAGACAACGAATTTCAGGCTTGATTTTCGAGCAACTGAAGCAGAAATTTAAAATTTTGGAACATGGGTTTTGTGCGGAATGGGCCCATTTAGGTCTGTCTAAGGAATTTTGCCAAAATTCCAAGCTGTTTGAGAGAAAACCGTGGTTCCTTGAATCCCACTTGCCCAGAAAATGAAAAAACGTGGCTGGTCATTTCTGAGTTTGTTCCTGTTTTGATGGGCGATTTAACCAGCTGTAGAAACTTGCTATTTTTAGAGAGGTCGACCCTGACCTGCTCTCTCTTTGTAAAATCTATATAAAGACCTCCAAGATTGAGAAAGAAAAGTGAAAAACAGTGTGTAAACTCTGCCCTAGTTTAATAAAACGTTTTGTTTGCAGCTGTTGATTATCAGTTTTAGTTTGTTGATATTTTGCTGGTAGTAGCACAGTGATTTAGTTCCACCAGTGATTGCTCGGAAGGGCCCCTCATCAACTGGAGGTTTTATCTACATTTTCTGCATTTTGTTTTCTACAAATAGCTAGTTTATTTTCCTGTGTGTGTAATCCATTTTTTTTTCCTGTGTGTGTCAACTTCATTCCTTTGTAATTAATATTCTGTTGCTAATATAAATTATTCTTCTGAATTAGGAAATGGTCGACCAAAGCTTAAATGGTTTGTAGTTTGTTTTTAGTTCTCATTCCATCATTTTAGTTAGATATTGCTCCCAAATTCCTCCATAGTTTCTTTCTCTTCTCTTGTGTTAGTTTTTCTTCTATTTTGTTGTAGGTTAACTCTCTCTTCTTCCATATTAACCTTCTTCCTATATCTCATAAAAATCATTCCTCTACTTAGATAATGACTAGAATAGATAGCTTCTTGTTAACTTAGCTTCTAAATAATCTCTCCACTGCTTCCTTGCACTGTAGGATCATTTGCATAAAGATAGTTGGTAATTAAATCATCCAAAAACTCTTATTTCCCTCCCTTTAAAATGTTTTCCTCCATTCAGATCGTCATTCGGACTGCCATTCAGACCGGCGTTTGGATCGTCATTTGGACCTGTGTGTTTTCTGTATTATTTTAGGCCTTTTTTCCGTATCTAATTTCTTCTGCCTCTTAATCATCATTCTTCCTATTCCTCCTTAATAGTTTGAGATGTAATTTAATCTTGTTTTATGTTATTTAGAGTTCTTGATCAAACTTCATCATTATTTCCTCTTTTCTCTTACTTCTTCTTAAACTTTCTTCCAACCTTCTTTCAAACTTCAGTTCTTAAAATCTGATTTGTTAATTAGTTACTGTTTCAGAATGTATTAGTTCCTTCTCAAGTATAGTTTATTTTCAGTTTGATAGTTTTATTCATTAATCATAAAACTAGTTTCCGTTTTTACAAATAAGGAAGATGTTCATGTTGTAAGTTTTGGATCAATATTAAGTATCTTTATCAATTTTTCTACTTGTTATCATAATTAAGTATCTTTATCAAGTTTTCTACTTGCTTCCAAATAAGATCTAGTTCAGTTAAACATCTTTATTAACATTAACATTAACATCTAGTTCAGTTAACATCTTTATATATATGCACGAGCCTTAGTAATGAATTGTTAACATTATAAGGTGACTATACATTCACACCATACCTTGGCATATAATATGATTGTTCGATACATAACAATAAACTATAGAGATTGATATGAAATATGATCCACGAGTTTAACAAAACAATCATTTTGATGTTGACGGGGTATTAACTTGGCATGCTTTCCATGCTGGCGTTGACAGGCCTAGCATTAACATTGTTCTACGGTTAAGTCTTGTTTTGTTAATAGCTGTACAGAGGATAAACTTCATTTGTTTAAGTTGTTATTTGGCTAATTGATTCCTGGCTGTGTCGTTGATAAGAACTTCACACTCGTTTTTATGCTGCTTAAAGTTAAGGGTAAAACCCTGTGTAGTTTGTGGATCTCATCCTCGTTTAAACGTTTTGGTTGATAAGGTTTAAACTTCTGTGTAATGTTGGGAACCTTGACAGGTCCGTAATGTAAACTCGGTTATAATTTTTGAATGTGAAATGAGAGCCGAGGGTTCTCCTTTTTCAAAGACAATGGCTTGCTTGAAATGAAAAGACTTGTTTTAAAATTAATGGTTGAGGAATTAATTGTATAACTGTTATGTAATGCCAAACAATGATGGTTGAATCTAGATAGTTGTCTTCTGTACTTCATCATCGTTGTTGATAATTATGTTTTCAAAATGTGATGAGATATAGCTCGGCTGTCAAGTGTTTTTGGTTTGGCTATGCTACAGTGTTATATTTTAATTCGCGATTGAAACCCTACCTGTAGCTTTCGTTGGTAATCTTGTTTTACAGATGCATTTGAACCCACGAACTGGTTCTTAACTTGTACATGTGAATGTTTCGACACTGTGTATGCTTTCTTACTAGAGTTGTAAACTATCGTTAGGTATTGATATTGAGTTGTGCTTTCTGCTAAGTGATGCTTATTGTCTTGTAGTAGTCTCGAAATGTTAGTTAGGGTTTGGAAATCTATAACTGTTAGACTCAGAAAAGAAATGTCTAGAGTTTGCCTTGAATGGCTTGAGGAGAAAATTATGAACTGTGTTAACAGAAACTAAGGTCTGAAGTAACTTAGGGTTTGATACTACTATGCAGGTATTCAATAAGTGAAAGTTAGTGAAGAAATAATATATGTATATTTGTAACAAATCTATACAGAGATTAATTGTTGCAGCTACTATAATTCTTGAAAATACAATTGCTTGAAAAACATGAAATATAAAATTTTGAAAAGCATGTGATTATTATCTGAACTAGATAGAGTTAAAAACAAATATATAGAACTGTGCAGAAACATAATGTGTTTTTCTTTCATGTAATAATTAGATGAATTCTATACAGCTGTTGATACTATACTTTAATGTTTACTGTGTTTAAATAAATGGCAGAATTATAACAGGAGCACTATTGTATTCATATTTTCAATCAATGGCATTCTGCCTATCACTTTCTCTCTTAATTTACTTCTCTATACTGGAGTACAATGCAGATAACAGCATGGGGAAAAATATAGAGATGGTTATCGATTCAATCATTTCATAAAGCTCTTTCATTCAAAATCATACTTAGATCAGAAAATAGAATAGTTTCTTCTATATGACTGTAAATAATAATTCTATTATACAGAAACATTTAACTGTAAACAAAAAAGTAAGAACAGAAAAACCTGGTTGACTGGAGGAGAAACAAACATCCCAAGGAACCTGTTCCACCCAACATATTCCTGAAGACAACCAAGTTACTTGCCTTAGGACCCCCGAGCCTATTCACTGAACCACCAGGAGGAAGATTACGTAGAAGCCTTAGTACATCAACTTGCAATAGAATATAGATTGTCCAGTAATCAAGACTCAGCAGTCAAAGAGACCTGCACCAGCACCTATGGTTTGCCTTCTCAGTATATTTAGCAGACTCACAGTTGCAATCTCACATAGCCTCCCTATTTGAATCTCTTAGTGATCACCTGATGCACTTGAGGAATATTTCTGCAGAAAATATTGTAAGGGGCTTCCTGCCCAATTCGAATTGCCTTATCTAGGCTGCCTAGGCCTTTTAGTGGTTAACTGGTCATTAATGAGCTGCCTGCTCTCTTCCACCCACCTGGGGGATAATGCCACAAATTTAGGGGTAGTTGTCGCATAACCAATAGCTAGTGGTGGAGTGCAAATGTTGCCATCTGTCCCATACCTTCTAACAGCTTCCATTCCTCCTAGTGGGTCAGTGAACACTCATTTAACAGTTCCCTTGGGTGTTTGTCTCCTATTTTAATTTATTAAATAATAATAATCAGTAATTACATTCATCTTTGACCAAACTTGGTCATAATTACAAAACTGTGTAATTAAATTTAACATAAAGTATTTTGCAAATAAAATAATGTCCTCAGAATTTGGGTAGGTGACAGTTTTCAAGACAGAAAGAAAGATGGCATCCATGAAATTCCAGACTTGTAGATCAGTTGGAAGGTAAATAAAAGAAAGGGATCGTTGTAGAGCAATGCCCACCTACAGAGATAGAAGATCAAAGCCAATAGGAGCAGTTTGTGGGAGCCAAAGGACTTGGTCCTAAAAGTTCAAAGTAAAGAGATGAAACAAAGGATAGACCTGCCACATTTTCTGAATTTTTGGACATGTGTAAAGTGGGTATTTATTCCTAAGTATTGGAACACCGAGGACGGTGTTATTCCAAGGGGAGGGGAATGTCATGTCCCCATTTTGACCCTTATAATATTTGGGCTATAATGTAAATATTGTATGCATATTATGTATGATTCCTAGCGTGGAGCTCAAGGCCAAGGCCCCGCTAGTGAACGCTCGACCTTGAAGAGGAAAGTATTCGATATTATGCTACCCATGTGCTAGTGAACCATGGGAATTGTAAATATGCATTTTAATATAGATTCCCACAACTAGCTATGCAATTCAACAAGACATGGGGGTATGATTTTACAAGGAATTGGGAGGGAAAACATTCAAACCCTTGAGCAAATAAAGTCAAGCCAAATGTCAATGAGAGAACCCATGAACTCTCAACTACCCATGTTGATTTTTGTACCCAATCATCCATTTCTGCCAAGAGTTGGTTGAGGTAGTTAATGCCTTGGGGAATGGGAGGTATGGCTGTCCAAATTCGGGTATGGGCAAGCCACCCTTCATGGAAAATCACGTTTTTTGTTTCTTGGGAAAGAAAAAAGCCATGAATTTCTCCCCAAGCCATTATCCATCAACCAGTTTCCCTCCCTCACAAGTTTGGAGCTGGATGGGCATTTTTCTCCATCGAAATGTTGTGTTCTCCTTCATCCTCAGCTGGGAGAAGGGCGTTTTTGTGTTGTATACCCTTGGGGAAGAAGGGGAATCGAATTGGGGTCCCATAGAGACTGTTTTGGCTGGTGAATGCTTAGATAGTTGGGGAAGAAATCGTTTTCCTCCTTGTGAATGTTTTTCCCCATCCCACAATCCTTTTTTGGTTGGAAACGATTTGGGGGAAGCCCAGGACCAACCCGATTGTAAATACCATTGTTAAACATGTGTATCCATGCCCAATGATCGTGCTTGCTATGTTTAGATAGAGTATGTTGGGTATGGGTTATGGGTATCCATTGCTTTGGTTTGATCTTGAATGTCCCATTTTCCTTGTAGAAATCATGCCCAGCTCGGGGGTGGTCTCTGAGTGCTGAAATAATACAGGCTAGGCAGAGACCTACGATTGGGTGGAACGTTGCAACGACATAGCTAGTTGCTTGGGACAATTGTGAAATAAAGATAAGTATCTGATGTGTATTTACTTCTGCAATGTTTAATTTGATGATTATTTTGATATGTTGGGTGAGCATGAATTGTGTGTGGATGATGTTTTAATTCCGCTGTGCATACTTGCTTGATTTGCATCTGCACACTTTTGTTTTTACTTGTATGAATCTAATGAATGGGCTGAGTTTATGTAAAATCCCAGATATTGGTATCATGTTCCCTTCCTCGAATTGGGTCCATAGGAGGGGACGTGAGATTATCACTTGCATGGCTTGGAGCAAGGACAATACCGTGTATCCACTCATGAGACCTCAAGAATCCACCAAAACTCTTCGGAATTCCCCACAAAATCAAACGCATGACCAAGACGTTGGCTTCTTCCTCCACAATGATAGAGAATGGAGATAGAAAGCAACCCAAGTGAAAAAAATAATAGTAAGCCTCCACTTCTGAAATGTTGGGCTTCACCATCATTATGCAAACCCTCCATCATAACATGAACCAACCATAAACCTATGTATATTCAATGTGCTACCCAAGATATGCATAGTCCTTTACCTGATGACACATCTCCATGTTTGAATGCAGGAGTGAATGTTCCAACTATCCCTCCCTAAACTCACCATTAAACACCATAAGTGTAAGGTATGACATAATGGTCCCCTACCGCATGGGCCGCATGAGGGGGATTCCATTTTTCCTTCTCCCTTGCTCGTTCACCCCATCTAGGAACATTTATATCTCTATGTATATATAGAAAGATAGATATAGGCAGAATTATGTTATCATGTCCCACAAATGTGAGTGGTTGGGTGTAGTTTGCTTGGAAACGGTAGTTTGGTTCACACTTTGAGTTGTGATGGTATTATCCCATGGTATTTCCTTCCAACCCATTGTATTTCATTAATGGATAACATTTACTATTTAACTCATCATCTTGATTAACCACCATATGGCCTTTTGTCACTGTATCTAGACTAATCGTTCCTCTTAAATGTCCAATACCGTCCAAAATCCTTTTCACTGCACGACACTAATGTGTTCTTGTTAGTTGGGAACGAATATCAACTGCAAGTATCACCCAAACTACGTCTCACCAATATGTCCTGACTAAACCCAATCCAAGCACCTTAGAGTGTGCAGAATGTCAAGTGCTTGTTTCACAATAGTAAATGCTGCACCATTGCCACTCAACCTCAGGAAATGCTATGTCATTGCCTCCCCGAATCCAACAACGCTTGAATGATAGACTTCCCAATGTATGACAATGATGTCGCCCATTGTAACATACCCTTTTTTGCTGAAGAACATTTTATGTTGGAAAAATTATGTTAACTTTTATTGTAAAGTTTTATGTTGGACAGGTGTCCAAGGATAACTGTAATTTGCACAATATTTTATTATTTAATAAATAAAATAGGAGACAAACACCTAAGAGGACTATTGAAAGAGTGGTTACTGACCCACTAGGTGGAATGGAATCTGGGGTAGAAGGCAATGGACAAGTGGCAGCATCATGATGCAACTAACTAGTTGTTGGTATGGGACAACTCCCTTGAAATGTGGTCATAGTGCCCTGAAAGATGGGACTGGAGCTCGAGACTCATTTATTCCAAACTGACCACTAAAGACCTAGGCAGTCTATATAATAGCCATCAAATTATGAACTGAGGTTCATCACTTTTCCTGACGAGGAAATTTACCTTGGGGTTTTGCTGTGTTTGCACCCAAGAGATTTGATGAAGGGATATGCTAAGTTGTTGATCATGTTGTGAGTCTGCAAAACTCTGTTGAGTTTCAGGAGTTTGATGATGAGTGCTAAAGGCATGTTTTGAATTTAGGATTTTGATGCTAAGTGCTGAAGGCATATTGAGTGCCTTGCTTCTACACAGATTCCATCTACTTAGTGGTTCAGTAATCAGGCTCGGGGGTTCACAAGAAGCCAGCAGTTAGGCTACTTCTTCTGAAATAGGTTGGGAGGAACAGGCCTCCTTGGGTGTTTGTCGGCCCTATCTTCATCTACAGGTTCCATTATCTTTTCTATCTTCATACATTTTAAAGTTTCTATCTGAAATAAAATTACTGTTTTATTTTATAAATTTATTTAAACAAATGCAATTATTTCAGTTTCTGAGTAAGTTAAGATTCTGTATAGAAATGATTTTGATTGAATAAAATAGTCTCTGCATTTTTCCCCATGCAAGTGGATCTGCATTGTACTCTAGTACAGATATAAATTAAGTCAGATAGATAAATGATAGGCAAAATAGCCATGTGATTGAGAAGATGAAAATGTTATATTTTCTTAAGTTTCTGTTTACTGTTAAATTTCCATGTTTACATATATCAGTGTCTTCCTTATCATTTTCTGTACCGATAATTTTTTTTTCAAAATTCACAGTAATGTTTTCTTCATTCTATAAATATCTTATGTCTCAAACAGTAGCTTCCCCTTTTAAAGTATAAGAATTATCTAACTATGTTATAGCAGTTTACATCATAACAAATTGCAGATTCAACCTCAGCATACAGCATATTATTATTTCCCCTTTTGAAAATAGTGCACAGTAATAAACATCAATTTCTTCATGCATAGAATTACCTACTACTATGCTATTTATTATTTCAAATATAGCAAACATTTTTCTTGTCATACAACAGAAGTTTTATGTTTCAAACCTAGGGTTTTATACATTTCACTTTCAAGCCAAACCTTCAAACTATTAAGTTTATCATTGAACGATAGCAACAAAAACATTAAAGAATATCATTATATTCTAGACAGAACCGAGTTATGGCTTCAACATCACAACAGGTTTCCAAACTTAAGATTTTGATTCTTCTTCATAGTATTATCAACTCTCGACTCATGGCCAAAATTTAAACAGTTCATAAACATAACGTCAAACACATATTTTATTGCCACAAATTCAAACATATAAACTGTATTCGTTTTCTATAGATCTTAACAATACATTGTAAACAGAGTTAAACCCTACCCTCGAATTTCTTATAGAATCAAAAACATAGTTTTTATAACATCGACGAACTACACACAGGCTGAAGCTTTTCCATAGATTTCAAACATCTATCATTGCTCATTGAAACTCATGAATTTTACATTATCCAAGTTTGTGGATAAGAACAACTTCCCCACGACTGTTACAAATTTAAAACGATAGGGTTCATGCATTATAAATCCAAATAAATCGGGCTCGTGCCCTTTTGGTTCGAGGTACTATCCTCCCCAAACTATTGCATTTCTACAAACCCTAATTAGAAGAAATACAAATTATCAAAGATAACAGGAAGATCTCAGAATGCACATTTGAAGGCCATCATTTCCATCTAACCAGAGTTACAAGGCAACCTCCGAGGCTTACCGAACGATTGTAGCAGTGGCCAACTATCAACACCCGGACTGGAGAAGCCACCGAACCTCTGCACCTGCAACTACAATGAAGATGTGGTTAAAGAACAGTTTTGAAAAAAAAAATCATTTCAATATTGAACAAACAACTATTACAGTATTAATATTCTAGTATGGAAGCTACAGAAAAGGTCTTTCAAAGCACATTACCTTTATTAATGTTAGTACAGAGCAAAAACGCCAGACAGGTGCAACTATAACCAATACTCCGTAGCCGATAGTCGAATGACAAGACAGAAGGAAACAACACAAGTTCACTACCTTAAACAGTTATAAAATGCCAAGACCTATAACAACCCTTGCGAGGACTTGCCCTCTCATTTTGAACCTTAAAAACAACGTTGCACTGTAAGTTTCACATGAACCCTGCTCTAAAAAGAAAACTTTCAACAAGTCTGAGTTTCGAATCACCCCAAGAACTAGAATCTAATCTGCCAACCGTGGCAAGTTATCACAGTGAAAGACTCTGCTCTTGAACCTTCTACTGGTCACAGGTTCAAAACACAGGCAGTATACCTCTACATTGCAAAAATGAAACCCTAAAGATCCTCAGCCTATCGGCCAAAATGCAGAGCCACTACCACCAAATGCCAAGGAACAATAAACACATTGAACGTAATGGAGGTATGGTTTAACCCTCATCCATCAAAACCCTGCCAGATCAATGGTGGAGATCATAGGGGAAGCTTCACGAACACCAAGAAAACCAACCCCATTAAATGAGCTATCATTACTACTGCCACAAAGGAGCCACGAAGGAGCCAGCTTGTTAGCCATAAAACCATTGTTAATTACAACTCATCACAGAACTGTAAACACCACGATACTACCACGTGATCAAGCTCACTACACCATCCATGGTGGAACTCCACTATCTCGGCAGATGTGTGCATTCAATGCATAGGCAGCGTTAATATCTGTCAACTTGTGACATTGTAGCGTTCACATCATAGTTTTAATTACAATGAACATGTTATATGGTAAGTCGTGTTATAAGACTTGTAACAATATCGTATGGTAAGGTATAGAGCCCATAGTTATGTTGCTAGGTTTTGTATAGTATCACATAGGGTCATGTTAAATGCACACAACACAAATCACATAATATCACATAATTTTATATATAGGACTTTGTTAATATGCTATAAACATTGCAATAGTTTATAGGAATAATCTAATGAATTGCACACACATACATTTTATTGTATAGTGCATTGAAAGTAACGCTCAATAAATCGTATTATCACATGGAATTGCAATACCATCGTAGCATATAATTCCTAAACAAAATATTAAATCATTTGCACATAGAATTTCTAAGAATTGCCATGGAGATAAGAATTAGACATATATGTCCAGTCCAACATGAAATTAAAATGAAAATCACATATATTTCTGAGTATAGAATTGTGTCACGATTGATATAGACATTCTCGAGAATCAAATACAAACTTATAGATTACATTTAAATAAGACGCATTGGTTGCATCAGTAATCATATCCAGATATCATTATCTTGAACGTTTAGTTTTTTTTTTTACCAAAGTTTCTCACCCGGTGGAGTGCTCAATGTTTTTTCTCTCAATACATTTTTACAAAGGAGATTACTGAAAAACTATTCGGTCACTTGTCGCAAACTTTAATCCTTACCTGTAAACTGCCACAAGTATGAATTCGCATGCTTTAGCATATATGCTAAGTAAGCCTCAGGGCGTCCGTAGGACCCCTTCATCATCAACAAAAGAACATTAGTCAAGATAGTTAAATCATCAATCATAACAGCAACAATAGAAGTTTTGTAATAGTACAACTAGGTATGAATAACATCAAGACATAAACTTAAATCATCTAGTCGCAAATCTTATACTATAGACCAGTATGGTATTTAGTACAGCAAGACAATCTTTTATGCATTATTATTTTCCGCACAGTTTGAATAGGCATTAATTATTATGTCGAAAAATTTTAAATTTTTGTGATTTTTTTTTGGATGTTACACCCATCTAGTCCAATCCCAGATGGTGCCCGGAGATCTTGTCCTGACTTCGTCCCACCACATACCTTCGCTGCATCCATTAATGTTATTGTCCTAGCATGGTTGATACACCGTGCATCACATTGCCAATCACACCATCCTTCGTCGAAGCCTGCTAAACAACACCTCATTGGTTGTCTCGTCCTACTTGACTAGACATCCTTAGTCATCCTAGCCAGCACGCTAGTGCACTATCACAACCGTCTCATGGATATCACCCATGATTCGGCCACCAAGGCTACCAAAATCACATGGATTCACAGTGCACCCTTAGTCATGTCTTCTCGGTGTGCCCTCCACCATGCTATTGCCAATGACACTCAAAGTAGGGTCGTGATACCATTCTTTTTGGACGAACTCCTCTTGTACACATGTTTTCCAAATTGGTTTGTGGTTTTTATTTTAAAAACTATTAAAATGTACCTCATTCAAGATAATTTTTTATTTAACTAAAGACAACCCTCGTCAACAATATAGAAACATAGTCAACCAAAAAAGTCCAATTTAGTTAGAGTCAAATAAAACCAACCATAATCTTATAATGATGTGATATCAATAACACTCACGAGTGACCAATGATAAACCCAACACTAGCACTCAGAGTGACCAATGATGAACCCAACACTCGTGATATAGATTATGGGATCAACATTAACATTGGTGATATAGATTATGGGATCAATATTTTATATCTGACCAACAATAACATTAAATACATTGCTACTAAATACATACTATCAGTAACTTTCATACTTTCCATTCTTTACTTATCTTGATCAATATACACTTAGTAATAATGACAATATTATTTTCAAAATGTATACATTTGATTTGAAATTACACATCGCAACAAGATTAACATTAAATACACTTTCTATGTTTTAAAAATCTGTCAACTTGAATACAGATGTAATTACACGGAAGGCCTATAGTAAGGGGCCGACTCCCCTCAGGCCATCGTCGTCTGTCGACAGCCAATCAGGAGCTGCCCCCTGTCTCTAATAATCCTTCAAAAAAAACAAACAGTGCAGTTCAAAGCCCTATCCCTTCGTCGAAGTTTCGCTCTTCCTTCATGCCGCCATGTCATTAGCTGGCGCTCAAGCAACTCAAGCCTGACAAAGCATTCCAACAAGGTAAATTGTGCCACTGTTGCTTCTACAAGCAAGCATAGCCATGGCCTCTGCTACTGCGGCATCCTCTCTTGCCTCCGCCTCCTCCTCATTCTTCACGGGAGGCCAGCAACTGAAAGCCGAGAAAAATGTCTCGCGCATCTACGGCCGCTTCAACTTCGGCGGCCTGAAGAAGAAAGGCAAGACAACGGCCGCTCCAAAACCCAAGCCCAAGCCCAAGGAATCGACGAGAAGGCCCACGTGGCTACCTGGTGCCAAGGCCCCCGAATGGATGGATGGGTCATTGGTGGGCGATTACGGGTTCGATCCCCTCGCCCTTGGCAAGCCCTTAGAGTATTTGCAGTATCTGGACCAGAACCTCGACCAAAACCTCCCCGGAGACCTCCTCGGCAACTTCGCTAGAGACCCCAATATCAAGCCCGCCATCCAACCCTATAGCGACGTCTTTGGATTGCAGAGGTTCAGAGAATGTGAGCTCATCCATGGCCATTGGGCCGTGTTCGGCGTTCTTGGCGCTCTCGCCTTGGAGGGCTTCACCGGCGTATATTGGAAAGACGTTGGAAAGGTACGATTCAAGTCTCTGTAATTTTGTCTGGTTAAATTTTGTCAATATTTCTGTCGTTGTTGTTTCCAAGGATATCAGGCTCGACATGTTGAATGGCAATGAAAACCCAAAATAGGAGGAGCCTTCCACAAGCTCAACCTGTTTTGTATTCCATAATAGGCCAACAGATCATGGATCAAAATCCAACGGTGGAAACAGTCAATATTAGCTGCTGTGCACTACTTGCACGAGGAACAAGGATATGGTGAGTGGCTGCAGGAGATGATGGAGCTATACCATTCTCATTCACTTGATGATGGGGAAAGTCAATTCATGAAGTGCTCATCGGTGGTGGTGCAGCGAGTGGAGGCGCCAGTGAGCTTTGTGTGGTCGCTGGTGCGGCGTTTTGACGAACCCCAAATATACAAGCAGTTCGTTAGTAGCTGTTTCATACACGGTGAGGGGGATCTGAAGGCCGTCAAGGCCGGCTACCTCAGAGAGGTTCGAGTCGTCTCCGGTCTCCCTGCGGCCACTAGTACTGAGCGGCTGGACATTCTGGACGAGGAGTGGCATATTATGAGCTTTAGCATCGTGGGGGGCGATCATAGGCTTAGCAATTATTGATCCATCACCAGCCTGCACGAGAGGCTTGTAAATGGGGAACCCAGAACAATTGTGATCGAATCCTATGTGGTGGATGTGCCATGTGGGAATACTAAAGAGGATACATGTTTATTCATCGATACTATCATCAAATGCAATCTGCAGTCCTTGGATGACGTCTCTAAGCACCTCATCAGTACACACTGCTATTTATAGTCCCCAGGCCGCTGTAGCAGTTTTGAAGATTTGTTTATACAGCTTTTGTAGGTTGTACGGTTTGGGAATGTCTACAGTCGCACAGAGGCCATTGAGATGGTTAATATTGATATCCGATCATGTGGGACTGCAGATTTTGTTGATGAAGAGTGGAATTCAATGTTTTCATGGGTTTTCCAATCTTCAAGATCGCAGTGCTTCAAGTTTGGGTTTTCTGAGCGCCCACGCAGAATATAGCTCACTTCGAAGTTGATGTCTTGTTATGGTGCAGATATTAAAATTCGAATGGGAAGTAATTTTTGCATCAAAAGTGAAATCTCTGCTTACCCAATTAAATCTGAATGGTACTGTACAAAATATTCAAATTTACACGATAATTTTCTTGAAAACTAGATGAATAAAAAGTTCATGAAAGCTTTACAAGGTGATGTTGGTACTGTCACTCACATCTTGAATATATATTACATTTTTTTTGGAAAGTTTCGCATGGAAATAATATGCCGACATACCCTGAAATAAAGAAGAAACATGTTCATGATCGGCCTACTAATGGCGCAGTATAAACGCTAATCAAAACGCCTTTGACTACTAGTAATAACAGTTGAAATTTAGAATGTTCAAGTTGTAAGTAGTTTTAAAATTAGTTTTAAAATAAGGGATTTAGTATGTAATTAAGATTGTTGAAATTGTTGCCTCCAGGACCGACTGAATGGCCCTTCGTGGGCTTTCTGTTGTCTATGGGATTTCAATACAGGCATCGCGCTTTTGCATACTCATTCTCCTGCCAACTGTGTGACTGAATGGCCCTTTGTGGGCTCTCTGTTGTCTATGGGATTTCAATACAGGCATCGCGCTTTTGCATACTCATTCTCCTGCCAACTGTGTGACTAAATGGCCCTTCGTGGGCTCTCTGTTGTCTATGGGATTTCAATACAGGCATCGTGCTTTTGCATACTCATTCTCCTGCCAACTGTGTGAGATCTTGTCGCTGAAACTCTCACTGCAATCATCTTCTATAATGAACTTTAGAAGTTACACTTTTGTTTCAAGATATGCCTTTCTTCACTCACTCATTTCTAAACCATTGATTGAATTATCAAATGCATAGATAGGGCTTCTAAGCTATTAGCAAATAGTTTAAACCATTGATTGAATTATCAAATGCATAGATAGGGCTTCTAAGCTATTAGCAAATAGTTTGAAGTCATTGAATGTATCCTCAAAGTTAACATAAAACAAATATGTACTCAAATTTCAAAAGATTGATTTTGTTGATGAGGGTGGTTGTGGTTCTTGTTAACCATTTCATGGAATCCAAATTAAATAGCAATAGCATGGATATCTTTGGACATAGGCCTTTTTTTGTCATGCTTTTTTTTCTCAAGTTTATTAAAATCCAATCAGAATTTATGTAAGTGTAAGTTTCTTTTAGCAAACTTTTCTTCTCTGCTTGAATCCTCAAAGATATTGGGTTGGTTTCTTTTTTCCGAAGCTGCAATCCTTTCATGAAATAAAGTTTCTTGCCCAGAATTGTCATTAGCAATGCACTGCATAGACATTTAGTCTTTCCATTGATAGTAGTAATAAAAAAAATTCTTATCTATTTAATTATAACTATTTTTAAGACTATTCAGTCTTCATAATAATAATATTAATATGTTCAAACTTAACAACAAATGGTGCCTAAATACCATGCGAATAACAATCTGGCATCGTCATTCCAGTGACCATGGTTTCTTTATCTTTTATGGCTTTAGTCTCTCACTATTTAAATTTCGTAGAACTGAATTTTAAGTTCCATGTGTTTTGTACTTTTCTATAATTTTCAGTTAAATTTTGTTAATATATGAATGCATAAGTCATGTGCAAACACATTTGTCTTTCATGTTTGAGATTCCATGCCTTCCACGGTAACCAGTATTGAATTTCATCTTCATATGTAGAAAATGTTTGCAAATATGTACTCTAACTTTATTGACCTCAACTCTAAGCTTAATGCATTGATAGCGTACAAATTGTGTATGGCTTGCATAGCTCCAGCATTATTGACTTATGCACAGTAAAAGTGCTCAAAGACATGGCAAAGGTATTAAAACTTAAACTTTTCTAAACTCGAACACAATGTAGTTCTAAAAATTCCCTTATAATAATTTAGATAACCTAAATTATATTTATTATCAGAGTTAATCTATATTTATTATCATGGTGAAACACAGTAAGTAAATCAAACAGACGTTAAAACATGACATGATTTACTTTTTATCCTACCTGTTGTAAATGGTAGTTTGAATTATTGACAAATATAATTCCAGTACAAGTGAAATGGACAAATAATCAGTGATTGTTATGGAGAACAAAGATGTACATGTTGTGAATGGTGATTTGAATGAATCAATAATAAAAATATAGTAAACAAATGGCTGGTTGTTTGAATGAAATATAAGAATATAAGAAGCATGAAATTGATTTTGTCGGTTAGCTTTTAATTTCAAGCATTAGCATTTTGCTCATGGTGGATTCGAAGTGAAATCAAATTGTTTGATACCTTACTTTGGCGTTGGCATTGAGAGATAGTGGGACATCCCGGATCTTAAAAACACATTTGCCATCCCTCTTTATCATCTCCTTCATTCAGGTGGATTGCAGACTTTTCTTGACAAGGAAGAATTAGAGAAGAGAGAGTTGTTATCTCCTCACATTGAAGGCGCCATCAAAACCGCCTCTATTCATATCACCATTTTTTCACCTCGATATGCGGACTCAACATGGTGTCTCGATGAACTTCTCCTTATATGGAACAAGTTTAAGTCTTATGGGGATACTATAATTCCCGTCTTTTATGACGTGATGCCATCGGAACTTTGATTGACCAAGAGAGGAGGGTATGCTCAAGCACTAACTACTCATGAACAGAGTACTCAAAAATTGAGAATAGCCCTCGATGATGTCTCGAGAATAGTCGGTTTCGAAATCGATTCCTACAATGGCTTGGAACTCTTCACTCTCCCTGTCCTTATTATTAATTTCACTAGAGCCCTGTATTTCGAAATTTGTTGTGCATTCCATTGTAAACATAATAGATCCCATAAGCATTTGCTTCAACCATTTGCTTTCACCTTTCTCGCATACATCGGTCAAGTGAGTTAATTGCTACTACAACTCTCCTCTTGCATTGGTCCTTGATCTTTTCACCTTGAATTTGATTATACAATGTTTGCCAGATTTCCTCCCAGCTTCCAAAGAGCGGGTAACATTATATCCATCATCATTATACAAGAGAGAGAGCGCTAGCCATCATTCATTCCTCGTTAGACATCCCTCTATGTTGAGTGGAATATTTCTCTGCTATTACAGAGTAGGGCTACATGAAGCAATATAACCATGTGGCTATCATGAATAACCATGTGGCAATATAGTTTGTGTTTGGAACAAACTCTTTAAGATGGTGACTATCGTTTTCCCTTTTCAAGTTTTACATTTGGAGTGCAATAAACCGATTAATGCATTCATGAGACCAAACTCTTGGTAGATTCTACCTTAACGTGATGTGAGTTAAGAATTGAGGTTTAGGTAGATTGATGAAGTATATCTCTCTTTTTGCTTCAGCAAATTATGATGATCTAAACTGTATTTGCCTTAATTCCTTTATCATGGCATATTAGGGTTTAACCAATCTTTCCTCTTCTCCAAACAAGCATCCACACATACATAATTTGATTCTGTAAATAATGATCATACGTATCAGTAAAAGCGTGGTCTTTGTAACTAATGATCATACACATCACTAAAAGTGTGGTCTTTGGAATGGAGCTGATTAGGGATTATCCTCTCGGTGATAACGATATTTTTTTTTTAATGTGTTGACTTTCGTGTAAAATAATCTCTTTATTTGTGGCAACCTTCTTATAGATTAAAAAAATAATGTAGCCTCAAGATTTTGAACTCCGAATGCCTACATTACACTCATGGTGAAACATGTGTGTTCAACATAACTCATTAAATAATAAAAATAATTCATTTAAAGGAGTGCATCATAGGTTAAAACAAAATTACACCAACCACAATTGAGGAGTTACACTTAAATCTACAAGAAATTCTTACAAACAACCTCTCGAAACATGTCGTGCACTTTGGAGCACACCTACATGGGGCCAGAGAATTTTTTACACTACGCAGAAGTGAGCTGACAAATATGATCACACAATTGCAATGCACTGCATTGTTCTTCACTCTCATTGCAACAAACACAAAATGGCCAAAATTGCATGCAGTTATGCAAGAGGATAGCCCTTCTGACCCAACAATCTGTCAACAATGGTGTAATCATAACATCATTGATAGGCCCCAGAATGTAGTTGCATACATTCATAAAAGATTTTCAATCTTCCATGAGGAGATAATTAAAAAACATACACACAACAGATTATTGGTACATGTACACATTATATACTACTTGCACGTGTCTATACAAAACCTTTACATATTCTTCATTTTCTCTAATCCTATAATATCATGGCTCTGCACATATACATGGTTTCATGTGGCTTGATGGAGCTCCTAACATGGAAACATTAAATTGGAAAGACGCATATCAAATCAATGCTGTAAAGAGTTATTCGATACATATGTTACAACATGGAATCCAAGAGAAAATCATGACAGACAGATTCATATGCATTGATCCATTGAGGATGACCCTTACTTGCTAGATATAAAATATATTCTTTCATCCAACCCACTTCAGGACTACGAGCAACACTTAAACAGAGTACAAAGACATACAAAGTGCAATGAAAATTCATGTCTATGCAGAAAAGGGAATACACTTGTATGCATATATAAATGCCCTTGGAAAGTACAAAATGAATCATCATTATGTACATTTATGGAAAAAAAATATCACCCAACACACACAAACCCTTGTCTAAAAAACCATAATCTCAGCATACTTCAAACATGGTGAGCAAATGTACATCACCAAATATGTTGTCTTGAAATACACATCCAAATATGCTTCCAAAGCAGAGGGAAAATCAAAGACCTACCATCATATGGTGACTAGAATCACAACTACATCATTTCCACATGACTCAACCTCATATTCCTATCATCGTTCGAACTCATAAGCAATTGTTGACCGACACATCACTACTCAAGAAACTCGCCATATGTTGCAAAAATTACCCCTTGTCTATTCTCTCATTTTACAACATATTCAAGTTCTTCTCGGCGTTTCATTTCCCCCCACTTTGGGGATATGCTAGTAATAATGACCTCACATGAGCTGCAACTACCAAAGTCACTCTCAGCTGGAACTACGAACGTCATCCTAGGTTGTACTGATTTCGATTACAATTCCATAGCGAGCATTGTTCAACAATTTGAATCAATGGAACTCAAATTCTTTGATGTACTATTAACCACAGTGACAAATCTACACTTAATTCACGCTCTCTAAGATTTTGAACCTTTTATTATTTGATTTAGAATTTTAAAACCTTTTTCCTATTTCTAAAATGTAAAATATATTTATATTGTTAAAATTATTCAGTTTTTCAATTATCAATTATATTTATTAAAAATTAAATCATTTTTTTTAACAAAAATAAATTAATTAAATAAATAAACTTGATTAAAATGATAAGAGTTATATATTAGATAAAAACTCGTAGTTTATTTTATTACTACAAATTTTGAATATCAAATTGAATTTTAAAAATTAGTTAAAATTTTAAAAAATATTATTTTATAAAAGTATTATTATATTTAAATTAAAAAAAGTGTGGTGCTATTTAGAACATTAAAATATTATAAGGAGATAAAATTTAATTTGTAAAATTAAAAATATTTTTTTAATTAAAGTAATAAAAAAATGTGTAAAAATTTGAAAATAAAAATAAAAAATAACAATTTCTAAATAATTGTTATAATATAAATTTTCTTAACCTTTTAACTCATCAAAATTATAATGATTTTAGAATATATTTTTAAAGCTTTTCAAATATATAAATATAATAAAAATAATCACAATAAATATTAATTTAATAATAACTTAATCAAGACAAAAAATTATATTATTTTCTTAATTAGTTAAGCAATCTACAATTTTGATTTTTTATTATTTCAATTTTATTTTTATGACAAAAATAAGCTCAACTTCCTCAAATACTCATATTGTACCAAACTTATACACACTCAATAAATTATATTTACAATTCCAATAAATCCAACAAAATTTATATTTAAAAATGAATCTAACAGCTTAAATTATTTCATATTTGGGGTCGCCGTTATGGCCGAGTGAGTCGGCTGTGGCCGTCCCCGCCATCCCCACCCAGGATCGACCCCGTGACCCAGACTCGACCCCGTGACCCAGACAGATTTCGACGCTCTCGTATATTAAACTTACCGATTTAACTACTATGTGAAAAAAAAATTATTTCACATTTCACATACTCCACAAAATAAAATAAAAATATCACGTTTCACATTTACCATTGTACTTTATACCATGATCTTGTTTTATATTTGAATGGATATAGCGATCAAAAAAGAAAGTAACTACATGTCTTATATCGAATCCAATAATATAAGTTTACATGTAAACCCACTTTCCAGCTGTTTCGATCAACACCTATTTTGATCCATCTAATCAGTTTCTTTTTCAAAGAGTCACATTACATTTTTAATAAATACTAATGTATCAATTATCTTACTTAATAGAATCAATTCTCGTTGAATTTTGAATGAACATGTAATGTATTCCATGGAAAAAGTGTTCAACAAATAATACAATTAATATTGACCTATCTTATTTTTGATATTTTTGTTTAAAGTGGTTTATCGAGATATTTTAATTAAATATTTATATTTTTGTTTTAAATTTTTTTATTAATATAATTTAATTAGATATTTATATTTTTTAATTGATATATTTTTATAAAGTTTGTATATGAATGATGATAAGGAAAATATAAATAAAAAAATGATAACAAATAATTAAAAATTTGATAAAAAATAATTAAAATTTTTTATAATAACTAATTGGCATAGTTATTTAAAACACTAATAACCTATAAATTAAGTTTTATGAATAAAAGTTATGCGTTACTTGTTTTTTTATAAATAGTTGTAATTATCTGTTGTCTAAAATATAAATACCTATTAATATAATTAAAAAATAATTATGAAATAAAAAATAAAAAAATGTATATCTTAATTTAAATTTATAATTTAAAAAATACATAGTATTAATTATTAAATCTTTTTTTTTTTCTAAAATTTTGCAATGAATATACAAACTTTCAAAATTTATGCAATCATATTGGATGGATATAAGATTTTCTATTACATTTATATTTAAATTAATTATTAAACTTAATAAAATTGTATTTTTTTAAATATTATTAATAAATTTATCATACAATATAAATATAAATTTTGTTTTTCATTTGAAATAAAATTTAAAATACATTTTTTTATGATGTTGAAAATGTAATTTACTAAAATTGTTTTTTGTTTTTTATTTGAAATAAAATTTAAAATACATTTTTTTTTATTTTTTTTGTGTTTTTGAAAAATGTAATTTACTAAACCATTAGTAAGTTAACATTTGAATCAAACTTAGAAGAAGGTACTTTCAAGATATCTGTACGATATTCGTTTTGGATGTAAAAAAGTAACAGCAAGCTTTTTGTCATTATAGTTAAGATTTACCTATATTTTTTATGAAAATAAAATTGTGCTGAACACATATAACATGTATTTTTATTTTCAATATAATTAATATATATAAACAAACCAGTCTCATACTAGCTCACTAATTTAATAAGACAATAATTCCCTAACTTCATAGTGAAGCAAACAAATCTATAATAATATAGATTTTCGATTTTTGCATGTAGGTCTAAGCTTAAAGGGTTATCTAAGTTTTTTTTTTCCCAAGAAAAAATCATATTCATTAATGATAATGAGCAGAGACTACATTCCACTAGTATATATACAGTATGATTGAAAACTGAAAATGTCCAAAAACCGTTTTTAATAGATACAATGCATACAAAAATTGTTTTTAATAGATACAATACATACGTTCTTTTCAAAAATGAAAGAGTAACATATATACTTGTCAAAATTTGGGTCTAAATAACTTTTGAACCTTTCAAAAAATGTCCAGTAATTTCCAGCTAATGTTCTGTTGATCCTGTATTTTTGTAATTATCTTGCATTTGCCAGCTTCCAAGAGTAATCCTGCTTTTGAAAGTTCGTCTGCTAATGTATTTTGTTCCCTGTAAACATGTACAAAACCACCTTATTGAAAAGTGAGACCAATTTTTCAAGATTGCTTCCCATATTCTGTAGGGTATGATTTTGTATCATGTTTTCCAGATTCATATGTTTTATCCATAACTCTGAATCGCCAAATACTTTTAATGACTGCACCGAACTCTCTTTAGCCAGTGGTAGGAGGTATCTCAGTGCTGGTCCTTCCACTATATTGTTGGTTCCTTCACCTCCATTAGCTTGAAAACTGATAGTAACTGACTCGGAAAGTCTTAATGTACCTCCCAAACTGCACCGAAGTCTTACCCCAACCTTGAGAGGCTTATATTTCCTTTATTAAGTCTTCTACAATTTAAAAACCTAATAACAAATAAATAATTAGTTATTATTATTATAAGACTTGATATTAAAGAATCCAATCTAATAATATGTTAACTGATGAACTTTATAATACCTTAAGTTCATATTAAAACAAACAAATCTACAATAAGCATTTTCACAACACTAATTTCATTTTTTTTCTTTAGAAAAAACTTTCACAATTCATTTTATTATAACAAACCACATTCTTTAGGGTAAGTGGCCTCATATCATAGTAGCATAATTTGAGTACTAATACAGATACAAATACGTAATGAAAATATCTAGTACCAGTAAAACACAGAAGTAGTTTGCTTATATATAATATTTTTAATCAAATATTCACAAATATACCATAAATATACATAGGCATTTCTATAATAAAATTTTTAACATATATTTAAAAAACAAAAATATAAAATCTCAACAACTTCCTATATGGAAGTGTGTAGCAACTACTTATTGATAGTTATTTAAATATTCACAAATATATCATAAAAATACATAGGCATTTATATAATAATTTTTTTAACATATATTTAAAAAACAAAAATATAAAATATGGAAGTGTGCTAGACAAAAACTACTTATTAATAGTTATTTTAATAAGAAAGTACGAAATTGAATGGTATTTCTGTTTTATAGTGTTTAAATAATTAAAGTTTTTTTTTGTTTTTAAATTTGTTTTCAAAATTTAATTGTTCACTAATAATACATCTACACCAAATATTCGAAGAATTTAAATTTGAGTACCAATACCGTTGAATTATACTACTATACTTTATATACATGTATATGCATTTACATATTTTCATATAACTATCTCCATTAAAATTTCTATTCCACTATATGATCTACAGCCTATACCTGTAAATTCATAATTGAGTCTTCCACAATTATTCAAGAGTCCAACCACTCATAAAACAACAGAATTTGAGAAAGGAAATGCAAAATTATTCAAGAGTCCAACCTCTCATAAAACAACAAAATTTGAGAAAGGAAACAATGTCTCATGTGGTAAGAAGAAATCCCAAAACCTTATTAATCTTCAAAGAAAATTTACCAAGTGTACAATTTTTGAATATGATGCTAGTTGTTTAAGCGTCAACCTTTTGGAATTGGTTCCTTATATTTTTATAAATGAAAATATTTAGCATTTTGACTTATGGGATGGCAAGAAGTTAAAAATAAGAAGGGAAACAAAGAGATATTTGAAGACTATTTTTTAAAGGACCAAAATGGATATATACATTAATTATGTAATTATAAGTGTAGTTTATTAATTTAGAATAATAATACTTTTGGAAGCTATAATTTCTTGATGCTGGAAATGGATATGAGGAATAAGGAAATGAAACCCAAGCTTTATTATGCCCTAAAAAAACTATTAAAGGGAATATTGATTTGTTAAAAGAGTTAGTGCATCTCTTCAAACTTACTGGTACCTTAGCTTAGTGATAATTAATGATGTCCATGTCTAGTGATAAATAAACATCTCATTTCCAAGCCACAAGAATCTCAAAACAAATATCATAATAACCACAATCAATTAACGAAACACTAATAAACTAAAAAGCATGTCCATTAGGAGTGGAGACCTGAGCCTATTCAAGAACCAACACACAAATTGGTTCGGAAGAGATTACTGCTCATTTCCTACTAATGATTAAAACTCACTAAAATCTTCTTATCCTAACATTCCATTTTCATAATTACTATCAATGCAAACTTATGTGTTACAGAGAAAAACTTCCTATGGCTTGGGGTAGAACCACAACAAACAAAATGACACCAGAAATCAGCTCAATTCTCAAGTATGCTATATAAATGTGAAATGCCAACAACAAAAAGAAAAAACTCTTACATCAACTGGATGTTCGAAGTAGACCACCGTCGAACTCGCAATTCAATGCTCCTTACCTACAACTTGTCCTCAACAACCAAGATATATGAGCATATAAAATATATATATAAATTGTTAACATATAATCTAGCATAGTCCATGATCATATTAAACAAATATACGATTTAATGGGACTTGTTGGTGCATAGTTTCACAAATATACGATTTAATGGGACTTGTTGGTGCATAGTTTCATGGGACACTACTACAAAAGAGATTGTTTTAAGACATTTTTTGAGACAATAATCTCTTTATGTCTCAAACCTATTTTCGATTTTTTTTAATAATTTAATTATGTTTATATTTTAGCCCCATGGTTTCAAAAGAGAGATTCTCTTCTTTATTTACAAGCGGGTTTAAAACCTTCTCATTTACTGGCACTCAGGGGAAGAAATATAGGGGCAACCCTGAAAACCTTGTGATTTATTTTCCTCTACACGAATATCCAGTTGCTCGACGCCTGCAGTGCTTGCTCATGATCTTCTCATTCTACTAATTCATGGAGTTGCCCCAACTTGAAGGGAAAGAACCTAGCCTGAAGGGGAAAATGAAGGGTTTTTCCCCATTCATTAACCTATTGTGCTCCATTTTGCAGTAGCTCGATCCATTTTGCCAAGAACCAGCTGAGTTCTTGCACAGCTTCCACCAGAGAATAGCCACGAAGGGCAGTCATCATTTTGAAGAGCTACATTGAAGGAGTCGATGTTGAGTGAAGGATCCACTTCCATTAATCAATGGTGAAGAGTCCTACATATGAAGAAGACCTAAAGAAGCCGCCAAGAAGGGAGAGGCCACATCAGAGGGAGAGTCGATGGGTAAGACTGTTTTATATGCAGCATAATATTAAAAAAGGGGAAGAAGAGAATTGTGTTGCAGCTGAAGCTCATGGAGAAGAGGAGTTCTGGGAATTTTTGGCCCCGACTATTCACTGCGATGGTTTAGATGTGAGGCTGGCATTCATTCAGCATCGAGCCGCCCTCACTTTCCTTCATATCCACCGCAAAAAGGATTAAAGAAGGTAAAATTTTATCTTGGAAGCACCTCATATGGGTTTCTTCTTAGCGGACATCAATCATTATAGAAATTATAGAAACCCTTTATTTTTTTAAAGACCCGAGCGCGAATCGAAACTCCAACTAGCGGATCATGATATCTAGTTTTTGTTTTTTTTCCTCTGAATACTCTATTTTTGCCCCTGTTTTGCTTTGTCTAAGTGTTTTTTAACATGCCTACTAGTTCAATTGCTTACGGTCGAACTTTGCATTATCCAAGGATTTTATAGGGGACTCAGATTTCCTTCTTTTCTTTAAATGTATCTGCTTCCTTCTCTTATTCATGTGTATCTGTGTGTGTCTGCCTTAGGACAAAGAGCATACGTGGAATGCAGAGCAATGGGAAACACAAAGGATGTGAAACTTAAGAACGCGAATGCTCGGAGAAAAGATGCTGGGAATGGGAGGAAGACAATGGTTTTTTTTGTTCTGTTAGTCACAACAAGCTATTTAACGATTATGTTAACAAATGCAGTAACATCCAAGCTTATTTATTGTGGTAAGTATCCAGACTGGTATCTAGACTAGTAATTTCACGGCATTGATAGAAAATTTGTTGCTCTTTTTTAATGACCCTTGTTAAAACTTGTTGCCATTTTTATTAATCACTTGATATGGTAATGGATCACAAAATCTTTGTTAAAGACCAAACACGATAGCAAGAAAACACCTACCTTGCAACCTTGGTTTCCATCCCATGGCATAGATCGGTAGTTAAACAGTGAGGCATTTACCTCCAAATCAGAGATCGAAAAGCATAAACGTGTGAAGTATATACTCACCAAATGTTCATCCACTCAATCCCTTTAGTTCCAGGTACCTCTATTTTTCTATTTTCATAGCCCAGAGGGTGTTTTTTAATTTTCAACAATATGTTAGGGATCTGCATTTGCTAGAAACACGATAACCAACAGGGTTACCCTTTCATTTCAAGGGAGACAGGTTAAGCGTGGGAGAGAAAAAACCCTAGTTTGAAGGAAAAATCATGGGGGTTTCACCAATTTGTTCACTTTCCTTGTCCAAGTGGGAAACGATTTGCAGAGGAATATGGAAAAAATATTTTAAAGGAGCAGTGGGAGCTACTAAAGTTAAGAAGTCGAGGAATGGGCATGGAGGTGGAGAAGTATATTGTTGCTATAGTAGAGATGGAGTGGGGTAAATATGCATAGAGAAGGATAAATATGAGAATAGATTTTGAAGAGGGTCAATGGGAGTAACTGTTGGTGATGTTCAACGATTCCAGAAGTAAACATTGGTTTCCCAGAGTTTGGACAACATCAAACAGAAGAGATGCATTGACCTTGTATTCCTTATCTTTTTCACGTGTCTGCAATGTGCCTACCTTAGGACAAAGTGAAGATGTGAAATTCCCTTGGCTAGCCGTAATTGGGACAATTGAATGTAGATCATTGGGAACCTCAAGGACATAAATATTAAGAACCAGAATGCTTAGAGATGAGATGTTGGGAATGGGAGGAAGAAGGTGGTTTTTTGTTCCATTAGTGATAGTGGGCACTTCATTAATTCTATTAAAAAATGCAGTGGCATCTGATCCTACTTATTATGGTAAGCATCTATAATGATAATTTCATGGTGTTGATAGAAAAATTTCTTGCTCTTTCTTAATGGTCGTTGTGGATATATGATATTGAGTGAAAAAATGGCTTATAGTATTGAGAGATTATGATGGCAGTTATCCACTGACTGTTAAATACCCCAACAAGGTTGTCAACTCCTCCCCTGCCTTGGATATAGTCTTATTACTTTTTATAAGTTATTTTTTTGTTGCACCCATATAAGATGTTCCCACAATGGTTGTCTGATGAAGTGTGTTGGTAAGTTTTCTCTTGGTTTCTATAGTGATTTTATGTTTCTAGTGAGCAACGAAACCAAAGGGTTAGGATATTTCAATAGAAACATAGAATAAAAATTAACTTGTTGGAATCATATTATATCATATCCTCTCTCAAATGGGGAGGTTCAATCTACATCTACAATTTTAAATCGGTTATCATCCCATACACCCCTCTCTACTAGAACTTGTATTATAAGAACCTCTTCGGCTAACTTGTAGAGTTAGCATAAACGTTGTGATTGAAAATTAAATACTTCAAGTTTTATCAATAGAAGGTCGCTCCTCATATAGGGTTGTATTTCATGTAAATTGTTTTTGCACTTGGGTGCGCTTTTGTTTAATTTGTATTTTCCAACTGTCAGAGTTGTAAACCTTTGTTTCTACTAAAAGAGTTCATGTTTTGCAAACCCTCTCCTAATTTGTATACAACGGTGTTTATTTACTATTATCATAGTACATATTGATATGGTTAGAGCTACTGATTTATTTATAGTTATGTTTTCAAGTTGATTTCAATCATAGTTTTAATCTAAGCTAGTATAAGATATGTTAATTAGAATTTTGTGTTAGGTTAAAGCTAGAGTTATTTCTCAAAGAAGATTTGGATGTAGTCAAGAACTTATTGGGAGGTCATTCTTTCCTAGTTTGAACTCTGTCTAGTTCCTTTAATAGAACAAGTTGTCTTTACTTAAGATCTAGTTGCGTGATTGAAGGGACCTTGAGCATGCCTTAGAGATTCAGTAAGGGTATGACTGCATTGGTATTATATTCTTCCCATCCACCATTTACTCCCTGTCTTTTTTTTTAGTTTGATATTGTGAAGCCTTGTATTCATCGTGTCCTAGAAAAAGGGTATAAGAGAGTCATGCACGGGGGCTTCACTCAATAAACCGCTATCATAGCACGTTCGTTCGTGGCATATGAAACCACGGGGGATTCACTAGCGAGGCAATATCATATCACGTCCATTCATATTGGGGGTTTGAATACTCTTAAAAACCTCAAAAATATATTGATATGTATTAAGGGGTCAAGGGGTTTTTTTAATTTGACATAGTAATATAAATATTGGGGGTTATTTTATTTGGGTGGGCTGAGGAATAGCCTCCAAATCATGGGATGGATTCATACCTCCAAACCATGGGCTCAATTCATACCTACCTAAAACTTATGAACCCTCCATTTTTATTTGATATTGCTTATGATCCTAAGTTTTGCATAAATATGATAATAATGTACCAATGATAGTGTCGATGGAAGTCTCTTTGGATTACTATCCTTGAGAAATCCTCATTTAATAGCTTATTTAGGTTTGGTTTGAATTGATGTTATATTTTTTCCATCTTTAAGTTAAGATGTGTAGCTAATCGGGAGTTCCAGATTTGAACAATTGTATTGTATTTTTTGTAGGAATCAAGTAAAAGATCTAACTCTTCATTTTTTAGGTTGGGGTTTAGGTGGGTATTGATATTCAATCAAACCTTGCTCCACGACAACTAAGAAAAGCGAGATCAATCTTTCTTGGCTCACTGGAACCAAGATGCTTGTTTTGATAGGAAGGTAAGGGAGTCCATCCATGAAAGGGTTTCAATTTTGCATTTTTATGGAGTTTAATTTATTAAGCTTATAGAAAACATGAGCTCTCTATGGCTATACTTGTATTTACATTATATAAATTTGGTAGATTGGCAGGATGTGGTGTGAAACATTTGCAATTCTCATATTTTCTAAGCATTGCACTAACTAGTGGACTATGGGTGTTTTACATTCTTTGTTATGTTGATCTCTTGACTGGGTTTCCTTTTACACATTTTTCCTTCCCTAGTACTATTTTGTTGGGTCTTCCACTATCCAACGCTACAAAATTGATCAGTCGTCCCTGCAATCCTTGTGGGATCATTATTAGCAGTATACTATTATGTTATTTGGCATCTTGTTTGCTTATACTAAGATGTGTTAGGGTTCTTGTTTGTTACAACTTGATAATATGATATCAAGGGGGTATTAAAAATGGGTTGATAAAAATTGATGCCTACAATATCTAGTGAAACTAAGGGTTTTCTTAGATGGAAAGGCATATTCGGAGGGGGGTTAAACAATACAATTTTAGGAGGCATTTTCCAATATTTAGTGAAATTAGGGATATTCTTTAATATCATGCGAACGATCGTGTTATGTAACGAGTTCAGTGAGTGAACCCCCCGTGTATGAAACAATACCCCTAATTTCACTACCTTCCAAAATCGTTTTTTTTACCCCCTCCCAATATGCCTTCCCAATTTAAAAAAACCCCTATTTTCACTAGATATTGTATGTATCAATTTTTTCATTAAGATTTTCTATACCCCTTTATATTTCTACCTAGTATATTGATATGATACCCCTCTTATGACCCCACATGCATTCTACAATGCACCTTGCTTCTTTCGATGTATATTGTGGATGCACATTACTTCACCCACAATGCAATTACTCAACCACATATCAATATGATTCGCAACATCTAATGGTATAATGAAGGGATAGGATATCACTTCTTGTATGTCACTAGAGCCAATGCACATAGTACAACATTTAGATTGCATGTTGCAGTTCCCCAATCGCTGACTAATCCTGTTGTGGGCTAGGTATCCAAGTCCCCAGGGCCTGTAATAAGCTCTAGGAGGCTGAATAAACCTCCCAAGTCTTGTAATAGGCACGAGTGGTTGGGTATTCAAGCCCCCAAGTCCTATCGAGGGCCTATAACAAGCCCAGGAGGCTTAAATTCTCCCAAGTCTATTGGTAACAACTGGCTATCAATGACCACTATCTCTCGGCTATGATTGACTGGAAACCCTCTTCACCATGAAACCCCTAGCCTCAAGCATGCCTCAAGATGCGATTTCCCTGCATACTGGTAAGCCCGAGCCTTGCCTCAACCCGACTTTACATCCGACCGTGATCCTGCCATCTCCATTTGGTGGATATTTTTCAGCCCTCCCATATAAAAAATACCCCAAAGTATTTTTGTATTGTTACATTAAATAAAAAAACCCTTTTCCCCTTAATATATAAGCAATATAATTTTTAGGTTTTCATGATTATTTAATACCCCAATATGAATGAACGTGATATTATATTGCCTTCTAGTGAATCCCCCGTGGAGTCATGTCAATGAACTTATGGGTTTTGTGAGTTCAAGCATTGAGGCCTTGAATATATTGTGGGACTTGATCCCTCGTATAATTTTTCAATGGAATGCATCACTATTATTTGTGTATTGCATGGATATTTAGGAATTTGAGTCAAAAACTTCTTCATGAAAGCCATTCTACATAAGATGTTGTTTACATTTAGTTAAATTAATTGAGAATTTGTTACAATTTCAGTGGGTTTACTATCTACCCACTCATTTGGTATTTCAGTTATTCACGAGTTAATATTTCTTAGGTCCTTTTTTTCTATTCCTCACCTTGCCTACACTTTAAGCAATGTAAAGGTTAATATATCCTTACTTCAAACCTGATTTTCCATGCATAATTACCCTTGATTTCTCAAAACTGTCATATTCTCTTGACCTAATTTATTTTGATGGAAACATAGTTACATTCTATGTTTGATATTCAATTTGGTTCTTAGCTATTGTGTTGTATGATATTTGTGCACCAAATTTTTAAATACAACTTTCAGGCACATTTTTCATTGTAAAAAACTAGTGCAAGGGCTACCACTGTTCATAAAAATGAAGTAAACTTATTTGATTACCACTTAGAAAATGTATATTTGAGCTACACTCATTATTGTGCAAGAATAGAATCTAGGATTGGCATAGCACCCTTAGGATTGGCATAACACCCTTATATGCAGTTGAGTTTACATGCAATATGTGACACTCATTGGCACAATTTTAAATGTTAAAAGATTTCATAGTGAGTATGATGAGGTCATGATTTCTTCTTTAAAAATCATGATATGAGGTATCTCATTTCATTTTATTATAATTTTATAGTAGATACAAAGCAAACAATACAATTTTGAACACCTTGCTCACCAAAAAAAATGCTTAGACATCTTTCTCTTCCATTTTCCTTAACTTCTAGTGTCACTGTGTTCATGGTTTTGTATCCTTGCACTTAGAATTATGTTGAGATGCATAAAATGGTTTCATACTAAGATCCATTTATAGTAATGTTCAGTTGAGTAAATCTATAGTCAACATTGTATAAACATGTATCATGAGAAATAAGACATAAGACAAGCCTGTTATCATATACAACTTGCAGCAATTTTGTTGTTTATTTCCCAATATAGTGAGGATTTCTCAAGTGTCATAATTTGGTATATAGTAGTGTATAAAAATTAGATTCAATATGTGAATGTGTGAATCTTGAACCTGTGTGAGTGGGTAGAAAAGAAATATGGGCAAGAGTATACTCATGCTTGAATGATAAGAAGGATACTAATGACGTAGCCATGCCCCCTCCTTTACATTTCTTGTATTTGATATCTAGAGATTCATTTCTTGAAGAAAAGTAATTTTGCTTGGACATTTTGGTACAGTTCCCATCCTTTTTAAGTGCATTAGAAATGTAGATTGGGCATTCTTATGCCTGTGATTTCTTCTTGTCTTTGCATGGGATTTCTAGCTAATATGAATAAAATACAACAGGTATATTGTTATGTTTAAAAATTCCCAATTTCCCAGGAATGACCAACAACCTCACCTCATGTCTTTCTACTAGTTTGATGAAGGGAATGCATATGGAATAGTAGTTAATACATAATTTTCTGGTATTTTCCTTTATGGGTGCCAAATGTTTGTAAAAAATTCTCAACCAAAAATATACTTATATCCATCATCTTGTCTCAAGCTCATACGTGGAGTGAAACATTAATTGAATAGATGAATTGGTACATACTTATCTTGTTGGAAATTCACTCTCTTACGGTTAGAATGAACAACTAACACTGTTGCAGATAACATGCCTTGCGACAGCGAGAAGTCTTCCACTTGCCGCAATCCATTGGAACTGGAAGCAGGGTGTCGTGGATCCGATATAGATCGCACAATCGAACTCTTAATATCTCTGTCAATTAATTAATTACGCGCTGCACTACGTAACTCTTGTGTTGCAGAGATACGACCTGCTAGACCGATAGTTCGGGTCATTTGTAACTTTATGTATCTTACGATGTGAATTAGATCGAACGAAAAGTAACTCTGACATCTAAACCATAGAAATCTTGATAGCTGGTTATGATTTTGTCCACAAATCCCTTAGGATAAATCATTGCCCTTCCTAACAATGGTACTTTTGGTGTTCTCCTAATTGTACGCCTAAAGTTTTAAAAAGTAATATTGTCTTAAACATTTATGTTATTGACTGTGAAATAAAAATAAATGAAGTCGATTCAAATGCTTATTATAGGAGGTCTATTGGATGTAATATTGTCTTAAACATTTATGTTATCGACTGTGAAATAAAAAGAAATGAAGTTGATTCAAATGCTTAGTATAGGATGTCTATTGGATGTAATATTGTCTTAAACATTTATGTTATCGACTATGAAATAAAAAGAAATGAAGTCGATTCAAATGCTTAGTATAGGATGTCTATTGGATGTAATAATGTCTTAAACATATATGTTACCGACTGAAATAAAAATAAATGAAGTCGATTCAAATACTTAGTATAGGATGCTTATTGGATGTAATATTGTCTTAATTATTTATGTTATCGACTGAAATAAAAAGAATGACTCTGATTCAAATGTATAGTATAGGATGCCTATTGGATGTAATATTGTCTTAATCATTTATGAATCGATAAACTTGAAAATGATTATTCTATCCATTAAACTAAATTAAAAATTTAGTATCTTCTCGAATACTTATAAGTGTTAAGGAAGTATTGTTACACATAGAAACATTTAGACAAAGGGACGTATTGTAGAAATACATTTAGATAATAGAAAAGAAACATTAGAAAGTAAAGAGATATTAATGTATTAAATTAGCATTGCCGAAATACATTTAGAAAATCGAAAAGAATTACTCATGTATGGTCATTGAAATAAAGAAAGGTCATTAATTGATATATATGTATAACAAAGACTAATTGGTATATAATAATAATAATAATAACTATGACCTTTGCGATGTTTAGTAACTCGGGTCTCTACATTTTAATAAGTATGATCTTTGCGATTTTTAGCGACTCGGGTCTCTACATTTTTTATCAGAGCCGGTCGATCCTTGACAGGACCAAGAAAGTACAATGTGTTATTTCCGCAAAACTTTAAAAAGTGTTTTTAAACTTTAAATTCGTAACTTACAAATTATGTTATGAGGAAAGCTAATAAGTTTTTCATTAAAAAAATCAGTTTATGGATCATCGTGGACGAAGGGGGAGAGGGAGAGTCGGGCGAGGACAAGGTGTACGTCCTCCACCCACGCAAACTCCTACGGCTACTCCGCCGCGGTAGGAAGAGCAAGAAACCATCCCTGTCAGAGAAGTGGTTGCCATGATGAGAATCTTTCTGTGAAATTCAGTTCAAACCAAGATCTAATCAATAAATTTCACACTCTCACAAATATCTCACACAACTAGTCAAGAACACAGAAATTTACTCACAATAGATACAAACTGTATTAACTCTCATGAATAAAATACATCAGCCAACCTTTGGTAATTAAATGCTTGTCAATATATAATAATTACATCAGAGATTCGAATAGCTAAAGATTCCATTTGGATCCTCACAAAAGTAGACTTACTAAAATGATGCAAAACCCCCCTAGGTGGCAAGTGTGTTCTCCAAGTCACACCAAAGGCTCATGAATTTCTAAATTAGTGACTTGAAGGTGATGTGTGATGAAAACAAATTTTAAATCCCAAAAATGGAAGGAAGAAACATCAAGGAGTGAAAGTGGTCCAAAAAACACTTTCCCTAGTCAACTAACTTTTCACCTTTCACCCAAAAGCAGTAAAAAGCAGTAAAAAGTAGGAATACACCATTCTCACCAGAATCTTATCCAGAATCATTAGGAATGCACCCAACTGACTTAGGAAACTTGTGGTCCACACCAGGAAGGCTTGTGGTCCCCCCATAGATGACTTGTGGTCCACACAATGACTTGTATGCCAACTATTTAGTCAAATACATAGTAATTAATCATAAAATTATTAATTAATGTCTCTAATGTATTAATTGACATAGAGTGGGATTTAATTATTCCAACACCCGCCCATAAGTCTGACTTTATGTGCTAAATACCAAAAAATGAAAATACTAAGGGCCCAGTAACAAGACTTGGTCACCCTGTACAATACTGTCGGTCCACAAAACAAGGATAGAAAGAAAACCTCATGGGAAAAACCTTCCCTAAAAAAATGGACATGTCAAAATTGAAAGATTGCTGATCAATCCCTCACTCCACCACATGTTCAGCCATCCCAAGCAGTGATCTAAGATAGATGAATGTCTTCTCAGTAAAAGCTTTGGTGAAGATGTCTGTAGTTTGCTCACCTGTTGGGAAATACTGCAAATCAATGATCTGGTCATGCACTAAACCTATGATGTAGTGCATATGTATCTCAATATGCTTGGTCCTCTGTCTCTATACTGGATCACTTGATACCCTTATAACGCTCTGATTGTCACAAAAGATGACAGTAGAGTACTAAAGGCAATCTCAAACTCTGAAAGAATACCCTGCAACCACACACACTGAGTAGCAGCATTCACTGCTCCCTTGTACTCGGCCTCTGCTCAAGAGAGTGCAATGGCACTCTGTTTCTTGCTAGACCAGTAAACAGGACCACCTCCAAGCATGAATACAAATCCAGATGTGTATTTTCTGTCAAGGTTATCACTAGCCCAATCTGAATCAGTGAAGCCAAGAAGATCTAGGCTAGAATCTACAACATAGTGAATCCATCAGTCTTGGTGCCTTGCACATAGTGCAAAATTCTTTTTGCAGCCCTCCAATGGAGCTCATGTGCCTTATCCATGTATCTTGATGCCACGCTCATAGCATAAGCAAGATCAAGTCGAGTGTGAGTCAAGTATAGCAAACTGCCAACAAGGTGTTGTCAACCAAGGGTGTAGATTATGCTTCTTCCATTCTAACTCCTAAAAGGAATGAAGTCTTTGAAGGCTTGCAATCAACCATCTTGAACTTATTTAACAGATCAGATGCATCTTTGCACTGAGATACCTTTGTTCTATTCTCTGTTTGAGAAATCTCAAGCCCCAAAAACTGCTTAAGAATTCCCAAGTCACTCATGGAAAAAGCTTGATGCAAAGCAGTCTTCAATGAAGCTATTTGATCAGTAGAGCTACCTGTGATTAGCAAATCATCAAAATACAGAACTATAATCATTATTGAACCATCAATCAACTTCATATAAACATTAGGATCATATTTGCATCGAACATAAGATTGTGACAAGAGAAAGTTGTCCATTTTGGCATACCAAGCCACGGGGGCTTGCTTAAGCCCATATAAGGACTTCCTCAACCTGCACACATAGTTAGGATCAGATGTATACCCTTTTGGATGTTGCATATAAATATCCTCCTCAAGATCCCCATGGAGGAATGCACTCTTGACATCCATATGGTGCACTTCCCAGCGCTTGGATGCAGAAATTGCTAGAACTGGTCTTATCGAATCCTTCTGTGCAACTGGTGCAAAAGTCTCATTGTAGTCAAGGCCTTGGACTTGGGAGAATCCCTTTGCTACCAACCTAGCCTTATATTTTACTTTTGTACCATCAGCTGCACACTTTGTTTTGTAGATCCACTTACACCTTACCAATTTTCTGCCTGCGGGGAGCTTGACTAGCTCCCATGTTTCATTCTTTTGCAATGACTGAAAATATTCATCCATGGAATCCTTCCATATTGGGTCATGTGAGGCTTCCTCATATGTTTGAGGATCATAATCCATCATCATATAACATCTATCAGATAGGTAGGGGTCATTCACATTGAGAGTAGTCTCAAATTATGATCTAGTCCTCCTTGTGTCCTGAGGATTGCCCACTAGTGCACCTGCTGCTTGCCAAGTATTAGCAGCCCATTTAGGATTTGTTGGTGAATTAGCATCTGCAATAAAATGGTCCTCATCATCAGAAATATCAGAATCAAAAATTTCAATAGTAGCATCACTTACTTCTTCAAGTGGTGGTGAAGATGATTCTCCAATTTCAACATTCTCAGAGGGCTCTTCTTCGAACTGAACACTTCTTTCTATGAAGGATTTTTGAGTGCTCATGTTCAGCAACTTATACCCTTTGGAGTCCTCTGAATATCCAACAAAAATACATGGTTGGATTTGGGGTTGCATAACCCTCCTTTTTTCATGTGGAATCCTAGCCCAATCCTTTGAGCCAAAAATCCTGAAATGAGAGATATCAGGTTTGTGCCCTGTCCAAGCCTCAGAAGGAGTGATACCTTTGAGATCTTTGTGTGGCACTTTGTTCTGAATATATGTGGCACAATTTATTGCCTCAGCCCATAGCTTGGGAGACAATGCCTTTTCCTCAAGCATGCATGTGGCCATCTCCTTAAGAGACCTATTTTTCCTCTCAGCAACCCCATTCTGCTAAGGTGTATATGGAACTGTGTGTTGCATCTGAATGCCTAAAGAGGCACAAAATTGCTTAAACTTTGATTTGATATACTCACCACCATTATCAGATCTGATAATTTATATATGTCTACCATACTGGTTCTCAACTGAGGCTTTGAATGGCTTGAACAGACCAAAAAATTTAGATTTTAGCTTGATGAAATAAATCCAACATTACCTGCTAAAGTCATCTATGAAAGTGAGGATGTATTTGGCATGGTTCAAAGACTCATGAGGGAATGGACCTGATATGTCAGTGTGAATAAGCTCCAATGGTTCAGAGGTTCTCTCAGTTTTGGATCTCCCATACTTATGCTCAGGGTGTTTTCCTAGGATGCAAGATTGACAAACACCTTTGGAAAATCTGATATTGGGAAGCCCTATGACCATTTATTTCTCATAAAGTTGGGAAATGTATTTATAGTTCAGATGGGAAAATCTTTCATGCCATAATTTTCTTGACTCATTGGCATGGGTTAAAAGAGCATAAGCTGAGGGATATGGCACAAAGTGAGAAAACTTGTAGATTCTAGAGCTATGATCAGCAGTACCTAATGCAACAATTCGGCCTGTTGACATTTCAGATATCTCAACATCATTTGGGGTACAGGTTACCTTCTTGGGAATACCTGTGTGGGTCATTTGATAGACTGACAATAGGTTTGAAGCAAGTCCAGGAACATACAAGACATTATTGAATGAACCAAACTCGAGATCTATGCTACCTTTTCCTTTGCTAGATGTTTTAGAATGGTCACCCAATACAATATTTGGACCACTGGAAGAGTCAAGTGAAGTAAAAAACCCAATACAATATTTGGACCACTGGAAGAGTCAAGTGAAGTAAAAAACTTACTTGTAGACACCATGTGTCTTGAAGCTCTGGAATCAATAATGAATGAGGTAGGTTTGGATGTGCTTTCAATCAGTGCATGTACTCTCTCCTTATCATCAGAATTTTGTCCTCCATCTTTCCTCCTTGCGCTCTCTGGAAGAGGAATGTTGGCTTTCTCCAGGATTTGAGCCATTTGGGAAATGGTTTTATTCATGCAAGAGCTTTCAGGATGAAATCCCTTGCTGCATCAATTGCACTTTGTCCTCTCATTTTTCTTATTTGGATTTCTCTTGAAACTCGAGGAGTCTTCATGAACTTTTTGCTTTTCTTTTCTCTGATCAGTGGGCTTCTTGAAATTGCCCTTCTTCTTCCTTTTCGAACCCTTTGAATATCCAACATTTAGACAGTGGTCTTTGGATGGATTTTTAATGGCTCCCATCAAGACCAATTTGTTTTTTTCTTATGTCAAAGACTCCATGAATTCGGAAAGTGTCAGGCTCTTCCAATTTTTAACTGCCTTCCTTGTGGAATGAAAGGTCGAAACAAAGACTGAGTAGTCAGTGCCAAGTTTGGAGAGAATGGCCAAGACTAATTGCTCATATTTTTTGTCAATACGACATTGCTTCAGCTGCAACACAAGTGATTTGAATTTGGAGAAGAAATCTTGGAGGTTATCGAAATTCTGTGGACTCAATGAAACTAGTTCATTATCCAGTTGGTGGCCTCTTAATTCATCGGTATTTCCGAACAATTCTTGAAGCTTTATCCAAACTTCATTGGGAGAGGTAATACAATCGAGATGGAATAGAAGATCCTTGGATGTAGTGAGACACAACATCCCATAAGCTTCATCTCTTTGATTATGCCACTTTGATTTCTCAACTACTGAGGTTGGCTCAGCTTCAGTTGCCATAGTCACCCTGCAGAGCCCTTTGCTCCTTAGTATGATCTCCATCTGCGCCTTCCAGTCAACGTAATCGAATGGAGTGAGGATGATCAGATGTGACTGATCCATGGAATCTCTGAAATTAATTTTGGAGTGATTTGGGTGTGCCCAAAGCTTGCTTGCTGCGCCTTCTGGATGATAGAATGCGCCCTTGGATGAATTATTGCGCCCTCCTTGAGACTGGTTGGATCATGAAAGACAATAGAAGGAGAAAGGAATAGCTTGACAGCTCTTATACCATGTGAAATTCATTTCACACCAAGATCTGATCAAGAAATTACACACTCTCACAAAGATCTCACACAACTAGTCAAGAACACAGAAAATTACTCACAATAGATACAAACTATATTAACTCTCATGAATAAAATACATTAGCCAACCTTTTGTAATTAAATGTCTGTCAATATATAATGTTTACATCAAAGATTCGAATGGCTAAATATTCCATTTGGATCCTCACAAAAGTAGACTTACTAAAATGATGCAAAACCCCCCTAGGTGGCAAGTGTGTTCTCCAAGTCACACCAAAGGCTCACGAATTTCTGAATTAGTGACCTGAAGGTGACTTGTGATGAAAAAACATGATTAATCCCAAAAATGGAAGGAAGAAACATCAAGGAGTGAAAGTGGTCCAAAAAACACTTTCCCTAGTCAACTAGCTTTTCACCTTTCACCCAAAATCAGTAAAAAGCAGGAATGCGCCATTCTCACCAGAATCTTATCCAGAATAATTAAGAATGCACCCAAGTGACTTAGGAAACTTGTGGTCCACACCAGGAAGGCTTGTGGTTCCCCAAGAGATGACTTGTGGTCCACACAATGACTCATATGCCAACTATTTAGTCAAATACATAGTAATTAATCATAAAATGATTAATTAATGTCTCTGATGTATTAATTGGCATAGATTGGGTTTTAATCATTCCAACACTTTCAACGAATGTCGGAATCCCTAGTTAACAAGTTGGACTGCGAAAATGGCATCTCGCAAGTAACAATGATACCACAAAATCCACCGCCGGTCAACTTACACCGGGAACTAGAAAAGATCATATTTCCATAATTTTTGTGTTCCACTGAAGGAACCGATGCTGAGGCATGGTTGGAAAATATGGCTATGTGCTTCACACTAAGAGATTATACATCAAACATGAAGGTACACATGGCAATTATGCAATTGAACGGTGAATCCCTTTTATGGTGGAAGACTTTACGACTGCAGCTAGGCTTGGAAACCGGGGAGGTTTCATGGGAATTATTTGACGAGCACTTCCGCCAACACTGCATTTCTGATGAATTCGTCGAACTACAGCTAAATGACTTCAACGCTTTACGACAGGGATATCAGGCAATGCTGGAATATGAAATCCGTTTCATGGAACTACTGAGGTATGCACCTCACGTTTTAACAGAAAAGTTGAAGGTCAATAAGTTTGTTTTTAGGATAAACTAGAATATCAGAGATAAGGTTCGCATCCTAATTCCCTCTACTTTGCATGACATGGTTCAAAAATATCTCATAGCAGAAGAAGATCTTTCAAGTAAAGGACCGCCCAGTAAGAACTTTGTTAGTAGTGATCGAAACAATCAACCTTCCCTTGCACCCAAGCATCACTATGGACAAAAGAAATTTGGGAAGGGATATTATAGTTGAAAATCCTATAAAGAATCCAGAGCACCCTACCGACTGCCACCGCCGAGAAATGATCATGCAATACCTTTCGTGAAACCAGCACAATTTCGACCACGACGGAACATTGCACCAACCAGTGGTACAACTAGAGGCCCTAAGGAAGGATTTTGGAAATGTGGAGGTCCACTCTTTCAGAGTGAATGCCCTCGGCAGAACCAGGGGAACAAAAGAGTAAAAGGACCACGACAGACCACTGCAGCCGACTTACGTCGTGCACACTGCATCCATACAACAGTTAACAATCACCAATCCCAACACCAATCAATCGTCCTTGAAACCACAGGTAAGATCGACGGTAATGTATTTTCTTACTAGTAGACCCTGGTACAACTAATAGTTTTATTTCTTTTAAAGCTTTAGAACGTAGAAAGATGATGGCAATTAGTCAAGAGGATTTCGATGCAATCGAAATGGCATCCGGAAGTATCCATAAAGTGGGTCTAAAGATAGAAAACTGTGATGTATATTTGAGAGTATACATGACTAAGGTATCCTTTTATGCCACAGAGTTAGGGGCTTATGACTTAATTTTGGATATGGATTAGTTAGAAGCTCATGCGGCCTTGTTACAATGTTGAAGCAAGGAACTAACTTTCTATGATGATGGAGGATACAAGAGGACATTGACAGGAAAAAGAAGGAAATCATCCCTGAGAATGATTTCATCCATGCAATTAAAGAAAAGTATGAGGAAAGGGTGTAAGCTATATGCAGTTACAGCTATGAACAAAGAAGGAGATAACAATGAGATTATCAACCACCCTTTATTTTCGGAATACATGGATGTATTTCCAGAAGAATTACCTGGTCTACCACCACAGCGCGAGCTAGATTTCACAATTGAACTCAAAACAGGAACATAACCTATAGCAAGAACCCCTTACCAAATGTATGTACCAGAGTTAAAGGAGCTACATATTCAAATTCAAGAATTTATAGACTTGGGATTGATTAGACCTAGCATATCTCCCTGGCGCGTAATTTTTGTCAAACAAAAGGATGGGTCCTGGTGACTATGCATCGATTATCGTCAGTTAACCAAAGCTACCATAAGAAACCAATACCCTCGACCTAGGATTGACGACCTTTTTAAGCAAATTAAGGGTGTGACAATATTCTCCAAGATTGATCTGAGATCAGGTTACCATCAGTTAAGGATAAAGGAGGAAGATATTCCTAAGACGGCCTTCAATACAAGATTCATACATTACAAGTTTGTGGTAGTACCTTTTGGGTTGCGAATGCGCCAAGTGTTTTTATGAATTTGATGAATGGCATATTCCGTCAACACCTTAATAAGTTTGTAAAGGTGTTTTTGGACGATATTTTTATCTATTCAAGAACACCTGAAGAGTCGTGAAGAACATTTAAGAGTAGTACTTCAGTGTTTGAGAGAGAACCATCTGTACGGGAAGTTGTCGAAATGTTCATTCTTTCAAAAAGAGATCCATTATATAGGCCACATTATATCTGGTGGAGGAATCACTGTAGACCCTGCAAAGATAGAAGCCATTTGGGAATGGCCAGCACCCATGAACTTAAACGAGGTGCGTAGTCTCATGGGACTTGCTGGTTACTATAGATGATTTGTCGAAGGTTTTTCCAAAATAGAAGGACCCATAACGGAATTACAAAAGAAAAATCGGCCATTTGTGTGGAATGAGAAGTGCGAAAAGGATTTCACCAAACTTAAGGAATTATTAACAACTACACCTGTATTGAAATTTATGGACATGGACCAAGACTTTCTAGTATGTACATATGCGTCGAAAGATGGAATCGGATGTGTTTTAATGCAAGAAGGGAGAGTGATTGCTTACAATTCCCGAAGACTTCATCCGCACGAAGAGAACTATGCAACCCATGATATGGAAATGACAACAGTGATTCATGCCTTAAGATTATGGCGACACTACTTAGTTGGGAGAAAATTTGAACTAAAGATAGATCATTGTGGTATACAACACATTTTTACCCAAAGCGATTTGAATGCAAGACAAATAAGGTGGTATGAATTACTCAGTGAGTATGATTTCGAAATAACCTATGTGAAGGTAACTTTGAACAAGGTAGTTGACGCGCTCAGCCGAATACCCATAATATTCTCAATAATACCTATGAAAACCAATTTAAGGGAGAACATACTTGCACTACAACTGAGTGATGATTGGTATATGGAAGTGAGAACATAAATGGAAAATGAACAAATGAGGGTACCCAAGTGTGAAGGATATGCTTTGGATATAGACGGATTACTGAGATTTAACAACTGCATTTATGTACCGGAGCACGAAGAGATCCGAGGATTGATATTATCTGATGCTCATCGAGCTATTTACAGAGCCCGTCCCGGATTCAAAAAGATGTACGTAGACCTAATACCTTTGTTCTTTTGGAAATGGATGAAGAAGGATGTGGTAAACCTTGTAGCATGATGTATGGAATTCCAATTGCTCAAAGCGAAACATTGACATCCTGCACGATTGCTAGAACCCCACGCAATCCCTGAATCAAAATGGGAAGTCATATCTATGGAATTTATAGTTGGCCTACCACTAACCAAGAAAATACATGACACGATATTTGTGGTAGTTGACACTCTTACCAAGAGTGCCCACTTCTTACCTATCAAAAATACCTACCAAGCCTCGGAGATTGCAATGGTATTCATTAATGAAATTGTACGATTGCATGGTATACCTAAGAAGATCATTCCTGATAGAGGTTCAGTATTCACTGGAAGATTTTCGACAAGTTTCCAGGAATCCTTAGGCACACAACTTAAATTCAGCACTTCCTATCACCCACAGACAGATGAACGGACGAAAAGGATAAACCAAGTGTTAGAGGATATGTTAAGGATGTATGTGATGGATCAACAGAAGAGATGGGAAGAATACTTTCCATTGGTAGAATTTTCCTACAACAATAGCTACCAGAGCTCAATACAGATGGCACCTTTTGAATTTTTGTATGGACGAACTTGTAGAATGCCTTTGAGTTGGGACAAGTTGGAAGATAGAGCATTGCTTGGTCCTGGCGTAATACTAGAAATGGAGGAGTAGATGGTAACCATTCATGCACGACTTAAGGAGGCACACGATCGATGAAAGAGTTATGCGGATGCGCATAGAATTGATCGAAGTTATGAGGCAGGCGATAAAGTGTTTATGCGAGTGAAACCACATAAAATTTCATTAAATTTTGGCAAGGGATCCAAGTTATCCCCTAGATTGGTAGGACCCTTTTTGAATTTGGAATGGATAGGACCAATTTCCTACCGACTTGACTTTTCTTCATCCTTACGTAGAATACACAATGTTTTTCATGTTTCAGTTTTACGCCATTATGTACCAGATGCTTCTCATGTTATTGATCTAAGTAATGTGCAGATAACGGATGACGGGGTCGTGATGACCGAACCGATCCATGTGTTGGACCAGCGAACGCTGCAACTTAGACACTGCGTGATAGACCAGCTCAAAGTACAGTGGGACAATTATAGTACAAGCTATGCGACTTGGGAATATGCAACTGAGATGCGTCGTAGTTTTCCATATTTGTTTCTGAACTTCAGGATGAAGTTCTAAATAAGAAGGGGTGTATGCAATGCCCCTAGATTGTCTAGAGACCTTGAGGGCACTTTCCAAGTGACCTGGCAAAATAAATCCTTAATAAATTGACACTTATGAACGATTCAAAATAAAACTGTTTGATGATGTGAGACTCATGTGGTGATTGATTATGCTCTGGCCTACATCATTGGTTTAAACGGTAATTATGAGTAAATTATGTTAGCTTAACGATTAGAAATTTATGAAACGAATTATGATGATTATGAGTGAATATATGACATGAAGTATGATGACTATGAGTAAATTATATTTGCTTGATGATTAGCAATTTATGAAATGAATTATGATGACTATGAGTAAATTATGTTTTCTTGTTGATTAACAATTTATGAAATGAATTATGATGACTATGAGCAAATTATGTTTGCTTGACGATTAGCAATTTATGAAATGAATGGTGATGATTCTGAGTAAATTATGTTTTCTTGACGATTAGCAATTTATTAAATAAATTATGATGATTGAGAAAGGAGCTATTAATGTGTGTTCTGAGCATGTGTAATTCCTAGGTAGCTAGACTCATGAAATGGGTTATAGATCCATCTCAAGTCATCAACTTGAGTGATATGTAGATATCGGATGAGAGAGCCTTAGTGGCTGATTCAATTCATATTTTGGGACAACGAACTCAACAACTTCTGTGTAGATTATTCAATCAGGTCAAGGTTGAGTGGGATAGCTATAATCCAGATCTGCAACCTAAGAGAATGCATCGAAGATGCATAGACAGTTTCCTTACTTATTTTTTAACTTCGGGACGAAGTTTCCTGAAGTGGGGGTGTATGTAGTGCCTCGTTTTTGGTGATACGCTGTAGATTGTTTATGACTATGACTTATTGTTTGAGAATTATTGTCTAATACTTGTGATTATGGTTATGATTGACTTGTTATTAGACTGTATGTACATCAAATTATGACTTATTGTTTGAAGGAATTCAATGGTGAATGGCTTGGTGGTGTTTTAGACTATGTGATGTTTAATATGAGTACATGATCGATATATGTTATTGACTACGAGATGTTGATGATGATTCCATATGATTACATTGAGATGATAATGTTATGATTTCACTAGTTACTACAATGATGATTTATGATGTTATTGATGATTGTACTATGATGCTAATGTGATAGAGATTTCACATGATGCTAATGTTTATCAAATACTTACATGTTTCAGTTATGATCTGAAAGCATGTTGATATTTGTATTTGTTTCAATGTGAAAATGATGATTAATGACTATATTTATATGTATATCATGTGCTCTGATGTGTTGTTGATTTGACTTGTAGAGCAGGTACATGCCATGCAAGTAGGCATCAATACGCCACAGACTCAGAATGAGTCGTAAATCATTGATAGGTGTTGATAACCTGGTATATATATATATATATATATATATATATATATATATATATATATATGTATATATACATATATATATATATAGATATATATGTATATATACATATATATATATATATATATATATATATATATGTATATATATATATATGTATATATATATATATACATATATATATATATACATATATATATATATACATATGTATATATATACATATATATATATATATATATATATATATATATATGTATATATACATATATATATATATAGATATATATGTATATATACATATATATATATATACATATATATATATATACATATATATGTATATATACATATATATATATATATATATATATATATATGTATATATACATATATATATATATATATATATATATATATGATGAAATCCTGGTGAAAGGATTTGATGCACGTGATGTGCATGGACTCGGAATGAATCGGTTATATTAACAAGTGATGTCAATATATGATTTATATGGATTTATTGAAATCTTAGTTGTTGAGATTTGATGCGCATGGTATTGATGTGCAGGTGTTGGATGCGATTTCCAATCGATCCACATCAGGGGATGAGGCTGATTATGGCACCAGTTAAGTCTAGCCAATGTCCACGTGATGAGTTCGTCTAGAGCAAGAGAGGCTCTGACTCATCAGATGTGTGTTTCCATGAGGGTTGGTCGTAGTACGATCACTCACGACGTATATTACTATGGGGCACGCAATAAGGACTCAGCTTTATTCCCCAGGAACCACTAGTCCCTCAACAGGGTAGGCGGGTTGAGTTAACGATGTCTCAACTGTCGTACCATATCCCCACCTGAGGGAATATCCGAAGGGCATGCGGGAAGCATGGTGCATGGATATCCCTCGTCGCAGCGAAAATGCGACGGTTAATTAATTAATAATTCATAATTGGACAAGGGAAACAAGAATTAATAATATATTAACTAAATGAATTGATCAAGCAAGTAAATAATAATAATAATAATAACAAGATAAACACTAAATAATAATAATAATGATGATGATAACAACAAGATAAACATTATAAATAATAATAATAATAACAACAACAAGATAAACACTCAATAATAATAATAATAATAAAAACAAGATAAACATTAGAAATAATAAAAATAATAGTAATAATAATAACAACAACAAGATAAACATTAGAAATAATAATAATAATAATAATAATAATAACGATGACAACAAGATTTAAACATTAGAAATGCCAATAATACAATAAAATAAAATAAAAAGGGGCAAGAAAATAAAGGAGACCGACGAAAGGAGGAAGAAGCTTGAGAGGGGGGCTTTCGGGAAAAAAGGATTTTGGAGGCAGCTTGGGTTGTGGCTCCTGTCTAGGTGACTGTTGGAGGGTGTGTTAGTGGTTCACTATGATACAAGTGGGGTTGGGATTTCCCCTTAGCAGAGAGTCTGGTATCATAGTTCATTGGCTAGCAGAGTGTTTCGGCAGCCCCGTCGCGCGCGGAGGTCCTGGGAGAAGAAGAGTATCCTTTGGGTATGGTAGGGTGGAAACCGGTGGATCATTTGTGATTGGCAATCTTGAAGATTAAAGCTTGCAGTGGATTGGCGTCAACACCAACCTTCGGCCTTGTCCTCAACCTTCAAAACTAGCGATTGACATGTATGATACAACCATTGTTTTGTTTTGGTTAAGCATTAAATTGAATTAATTTTAATGTTTAAAGTTTGGATATGTTGGTTATAAGAAAAGGTTATATAGATCTGTTATGATTGTATATTTTTATAAATTTTTTAATTGTTTGATAGATTTCATCTCAGATCTATTTGTGAATATATGTATACACATATCTGATTTAACTAGGCCCTGGGGAGGGGCGTTACATATGGTATCAGAGCCAAGTTCGAACACTTGGACATAAGGGCTCATTAAACTAAAGTTTTCTTTAATTCATTTGAAAACAAGATTTACAACTTAGATAGATAATGAGATTAGGAATTCCTTTATTTTTGCTGGTTAATTAGAAATTGTACTTTGCATATTTCAGACCTATTAGATTTCAGAAATTGGTCATGACTTTGACGAGGTTGCTTGATCTGGAATTATTGGATGAAATATAGATATAGCCATCGTATTAATGCTGCTCTGCACCATTGGGACCCTCAACTCGTCGTGCTACTGTAAAACTATGGTTTCAAGCATTATTGCCAGGGGTTTCGATCTGTTGTATCATCTGTTTAAATTACATCTTGAAATGTCCAAACCTGTCGGTCGTAGCTGATATGCTAGGCGCAGAGCCTTTTTGCCCTGAGGAGAATGGTTGCATTGAGGATGTGTGAGCAAAGAGGTCTGTAATATAGTGGCCCGACATCCTTACTTGACAGCTCTGAAATCTCGCATCACTCGCGCTTTGATCATCACCGGAGCTTGAATTAAGTCATAGCTTAGCTCTGACCAGTAGAATCCACGGCCTATAAATCGACCCATGCATGTTTTTCAAGGGTTGACTGTAGATTGGAGCTGAGTGATTCCGTGGAGGGATCAATCTCATGCACCGAGAAGATTTTCTGCTATTACATTTATTTCTTTAAGATAGCACAACAATTAACTCAATGAAGATGGGCAACTCGCCGTGACAATTGAAGATTACATGATAGCGAGTTATATTTGTTAAAGCAAATGTAAGTCAGAATTCCATTGCCGTGAATGCTGTTCTCATTTAGGTAACATAAATCATTTGTTATCTTTGCTGGAAGGAAATTGAGATGCGTGAATTGTTGTGCCTGATAGAGGATGTGTCCGAGCCATTAAACGATTTATCATAAATGTGATCACCGATTGCCTGCACGAACTGATAGTATGCTAGTTCATCATTTGATTACGATGCAGTTGTTCTTTCTCAACTTCAATTCTGTAAAAAAAAAAGGTAGTTCAATGGTAAGCAACTTTCAAATTTGAACCCTTCCAGGCCCTTCCAAAGGGTTCTAGCCCTTCCTAGTAGTGTAAAGTTAAAATTGCCCTTCAAAAAAAATTTAAAATATGAATTTTACCCTTCCAATAAGAAGGACATAATTTATATCAACATTTCAAAAGAAGGGCAGTATTTGAAATTACCCATCCATATAAATTTCAATTTCTATGTTGAAATTCCTATGCTATAAAATTCGACTCATCATTCAAAATATTGGAAATATCATAAATTATGACCATTCACTCACTCATGTCATGCACTCGCTGCTTAGCTTTGCAAGGTGATGAGTGATGACTGAGGACTACAAGGTACTAGCCACTGGGATTTGACTTTGAATCCCGAGTCACTTCGGGATGAGATCTAAGGTGTGACAATGTGGCAATGACTATGGCTGTAACAATAGAGAACCTGTACTAGGCCCAAAACAAGGCCGAAACATTGTGCCTACTACCTATGTGAACCTGGCTACCAATGTCCACTTGTTTTTCGTCAAAATGAAATTTAAATTGCCGCTTTGATGAGTCCTCCTCTACAAGACTTCATTTCTTGCATGAATGTCACAGACTCACGACAACTCTAAACAACACTTAATGGCATTCAACTACAAATAATGGCATGCAGCTAGAACCACAGACCAAGCAGAGATTGATTTATGCATTGATATAGAGAGGTGGCACTAGGCACACAATATAGAGAAACAATGAGTTAGAAAAAACATTTGGACCAAAGTACCACAATGGTTATTAATAAAATAAAATAAAAAAAATTTGGCTCAGGAATTGTCTTCAATTTGATGGGTGGCATGATCATGATCATGTAATCTCTCTCCGTCCTTCCATACATATGTGGTTTCTCACCATGTTTGTCTTCGACACTCGCCACCAAGATACGTATAAAAATTACATGTCTTTACATCCTCTTTCATTTAAATCCTCATCGCATAGTCATAACTAAGGATTATTATGCATGCACACCCTCACCTTATAATATCAATTGGGTCAAGGCGCAGAGACAACCATAAATTATCAAATGTGTCAAGATGCAAAGAGTAAGATACAACTATAAGTAAGTCTTATATTAAATTTACCATATAAGTCTCTAATTGGCACTATCATATGAGATTTGACACGTTGGATTGTTGTGATCTTCTTATCACTCCTTAGCAATGTGATTGGAACGCTTCTTTGATGGTGAAGTCCATAATTTTAAGTCTTCTTCCTCATTCTCATGCCTTTTGGTAAGACAATAAGGAGGGCAGTGACCCGCATGAGCATGGAAAACGATTTCGACATAGAGGTAGATACATTAATTATTTCATTAAATAACTTAAATTTCATGCCAGTGACTACGAATTCACCAAATCATGGATTGGTAAAAAAAAATCAATTTTTAGAGCCCCGAGCTCTTAATTACTCATGTATCTAGAATTTTTGCAAATTGATCCATTCAACAAACTTCTTTTGTTGTTCTGGTTCAATTTAAAAGGTAGATTATCGAGACTCAAACATGCAACGAGTCACAAGGGTCTAGTTGACTTAGGCTTCATATTTCCCCTCCATCCCATACTTGTATGTTGTCGCGACAAGCGTTGAACAACTAAATTTGATGCCCAGGCTCCTATGATGCTAGTGTTGCTAACTTGCTTGGTATGGAGGATTTTTTTTAATGTTTTTTTCAGCTATGTATTATTTTTTCTTAGGCTCCTAATGTTCATCATTCTTACATCTCTGAAGCTTGGATGGTTTCCCTCTCTCCGGTTTGAATTAAGGGTTTGGTTGGTTTTATATGTATATTTTGGTTATAGGTTTATTATAGCCTCGCTTTGCTTAGTGGCTTTTTTTGTACATAGTTAACAATAAGTAATTTTCTCATGGTTCTAGTTTTATTTTAAGACTATATCTAGTTACAACGTCTTGTACTATGCATAAGATCATGCAGATGCCCCAATATGGTTATTGCGTAGTCTAAGTAGTTTTTTTGTATAATGAAGTGTGGTCTAACCCAGAAAAATAATGTTACATATATGTCAAATTAATGTGTTCAAATTCGGTTTTATTGAAAAGATATCATTTTATCATGTAGATATTAAGGAATGCTCAATTGTTTAAGATTGTAAAAATTTGGATGGGCAATAATTTTTTTTACATTTTTTGGGGGAAGGGTTTAGTTAATTTATACTTGTCAATTGAAATGCAATTATTTCAATTGCCCTTCATCTTTGAAGGGTTCCAAGAACAAATATCCTTCCAATAAAAATTAAAACCCACCCTTCAAATTTGATCACTGATGGTAAGTGAGAATGTAATTGTAACTTTCACAAAATACGAGGTTAGTTAATTGTCCAAAAGTAGTTCAAGAAGTTGAGCCTATTAAATGTATACTTGAATAATCATACAAGCTTTGCAATCATGGGTGTATACGTATGGAACATCTAATATTGTTGTTATATAAATAGTACTCCCCTAATCTTATATGTAGGTGTGACTTGAATCAAACTATTCTAAAAAGGACAAGTTAAGATCCTAAATGAGTGGATTTCTTAAGAGATTTACTCCCAAGTAGTTAAAAAAAAAACAATTTTGAAAACCTCATTAATTGAGGTTGTTGTTGACAACTCATCAACATCCTTGTAAAATATAGTTGAAGTTGTGTGAATTATTTAGTAAAAAAATAAAAATAAATAAATAAACATGTATAAGGGATTCCAAGCTAATGATTTCTAACTCTAGAACCTTTATAGCATATCCATACAATTACTTATGAATATAAAATAATCTTATTTATGGAGTTTCCTTAATAAGTTCCTACATGTGGGATGGTTGTAGAACTAGTTTATATAAACACATTGTTACCTTTTGTTGATCCACAAAGAATCATGAAAAAATGGAGCATTGAAGAAAATTCATATATACATAAATAGAAGAAGATAAAACTAAATATTGCATGAGATCATTCAACAAGTACTTAAATTGGATATAATACCAATAACAAATTGACTCATGGTGGACTAATTATAGGTAACTCGAGTCATTGGTCAACATTGCTTCAAGAGCATTGCCTTTGTAAGGGGGAGAATTCTTAATATGAATGCACTAGGGTTATTTATATGAATTAACAAGTATGGATACATCATTTCTGTTAATATGACATAAGGCAATGAAAACTAGCAGGAAGGATAATTATAATAACCATGAAAGGAAAGTGTGCTACAATCACTCTATGCCCGATTAGGAAGTTAGTTTGAATGCAAAGAAATAATGAAATTGTTATGCCTACAGAATTGATGAAATGTGTAATTTACATATTTCTATGGAGTAATCATAACAAACTAAGTTGATTTATGTGAAGGAAGAAGTGAATCAAATAGGAATCATCATGAAAAGTATTAGTCCTTTTATGTTAATTACTTCAATTTAGCAACACATGGAGAAGTTTTGTAGGAATTTTTAGTAAAATGAATCACATTGTGTTGAGAAACAAGAATTTGAGTGGATAAATGCAGATACAAGAATTGAATTGATATTTTTGTTGATTGGTAATAAAGAATAGGAGTTAGAAGTTAAATCACAAGCACCACATAGGATGTCAACCATTTTATATAAGAATTGTAACGAAACCACATTAGGTATCTTGATGATTCATGAGGTATTTCATTATGAATGTCTGATAGAGACAAATTTAGAATGGAATACTTAACAATAGCATGTACTGGGCGAGTGTAGAATGATGTGATGTCTAGTACTTGTTATTGATTATTCATGCATACTAATGAATTTGGTTACAATATCAATTTTCATGATGTTATGTTATGTTGAGGTGATACCTATGGTGGGATGTTATAACTATACATAGTTATTTGAAGATATTTCAAGGTATGATATTGAATCATGTTAACAACATATAGTTATGCGGATAATATTTTAATGATACGATTAGTGTGGTTCTTTTGATGAAGATTTTGTGAGAAAATATGTTATGTTCTCACGAGATGATAATATCACATACTGAGATGTTCTTCAGAGTACATATGGTATAAGAATACATATGGCTCCATTACACTTATGTTGATGTGTTGATTTCCTTTGATAATGTTTCCCAAATTCACGACATGTGCTAATCACCTATGATTATTTATGTCGATATTTATGATGGCATGACGTAATAACATGTGGTTCTTTGTGTAAATTTATCTTATGATCAGCATGCAGGGATATCTGGTGTATCACAATGATAAGATAACATGATGATTTGTGATGACATATGGTATTTCGTGATTCTTATAATAACATGTAATGAGTTTCGTGTGTATATTCTCTGATTCATCATGACTTAATGAGGTAAATTGAGATGAACAAGGTTACAAGCCGAACACAATGACATTGATTTTGCAACATGACAACGTCTTTAACAAAATTGAAAACTACAACTTGACTTCACTAGAATAGGGTAATGGGAAAATGTAACTAGCAAATATGTCAAAAGGGCCAAATGAAAAGGACTTTTGTAAAACGAAGTATGGTGTTGGGCCTGGCCCAAGTAAGGTATTTTTGAGAAGAACAGTTTGGGAGCTGCAGTGCAGCTCAGATGAAGAAATTTTTGGTAAGTCAGTTTTGGAAGCTACGAAGTTGAGCGCAACGCAGTACCAGCAGGTAAGGAACCGTGCACCTGAGGTCCGGTTCCGCAAAGTGATAGCACCGCAAAGTGCCAGCAGGGCACCTATTTTTGGTAAAGAATGAAGGGAAGGTCGAGCTGTGAAAGCGACCTGGTTTGGTTGAAGTACTCCATGATCCCAGCAGGCGGATAAGGAGTGATGCGGAAAGAAAGTGACCGGTCACACAAGCAGAGGAAACACGACGTGAACCGGTCGCACAAAGCCGTTAGAGAAGGAACGACAAGGTGAAAGCGACGTCAGCATGCGGTTGACAGGGCAGGATGAAAGCGATGTGACCACGCGCAGAGGATGGCCACGACGGAGAAGTCGCTATCAGAAGCCAGCAAGTCCGGTTAGGGAAAACCGCGATAATTTTGGGAAACCTTAGGGTTTTTTCCTATGCATTGTAAAGACATGACCTACGGGCATGATCTATAAGAAGGCACATTTTGTATGGGAAAGGGTTAATCTCTGATAGTTGGGTTGAATCTTTTGTTTATGAATTGTTAATATTTTTTGTTGAACATTGATACCTGTTGGAGAAGATTGTAAAGGCTCTGCAACTACATGCGCAGAGACCTACAGAGAGAGAAGAGAGTCTGCAGCTGAGTGCGCAGACTGGAACTGTTGTACCCTTCCTAAGATAATATAACAACAGTTCCTGTGGACGTATCTCCCATCCTGGGGGTGAACCACGTTAAATTCTGTGTTATGCGATAGCTCATGTGTTTTGCATTTGTGTCTTTACTGTCGATGCATGGTTATGTGCTGCTGATGAGTTTATGTGCTTTTCTTTTATATGTATTCGCCATAAGGATGATAATGGGAATAATACATTAAGTATCGCATATGTGGATGAATGTTAGATGCATAATTATTTCTAAGTCATAATAAATGAATAAGTTGATTGAGTAAACATTAGAATCAGTGGAGTTCGCGTCGTGCGATTCCCTCGAAGCGCAGCACATGGTGTTTTGTCACATTGCATCAGTCATGAGATAAATAACCTAAGCCAATTAATGAATGGATAGGAAACTCTGAGTAGAGTCATTGAAGTTGGTTGAGTCCGAAGAGGAAGCGTAGTTATTAGTTGCATTTTCATGTCATTGAAAGACCATCTGACATCGCGCAGTCCTTGGATGCGCGATAGTCAAAGTGTAAACCACGAAGGGGTTAAGCTTCGCGCAACCCGAAGTCCGCAGCGCGAGTCCTGTAGAATGCTGCTCGTTAGCCTATTTGAATGCTCATCACCTGGTTGTGGAAACCTGATTCCGTAGCCCCCCATTACTTCGCCTCAGGTGAGACCTCGGTATTTTCACAAATTGTTTCCGAAAGGGCCAGTGAAAAGGGGTTTTGTTGGTTCCTTGAACCGCGCAGAACCTAGGTCTTTATAGAAAACCTCAAGAACAGTTATATAATCCAACAAATGGTTATGTTTCCGTGCTTGAACTGGTGATGAGTACCAGCACTAAAAACTGGCATCCGGACAAGAAATAAATCTAGGCCTGGTGCAACAAGATAGAAAGATATTTTGCCAAAAAAGAGAACAGACATCCGCATCTCTGCGATGTAGATTAGTTAAATAAGTACCTGTGGAAGGACGTTCACGAAATTTTTTGGGTATCCTTCAGAAATGAGTTGCACGAGTGGATATCAAGACTCGTAGAGCGAAAAAATTGTTTTCAACCAGAAGGAGTATCGACCGAGTGGACTCCAGAGCTCATTCAGAGGCTTAAATAAATAGATAGCCCACTCTCGCGAGCAGTCAACTTTTGGGTTGAAAGTATTCTCGAAGGCTTCGTGACAGAGTTCGTTGTGGACATGCTGAAGTCCTATAGCGCAACAAAAGCAGAATTTTTCAAAGGTTTCAAAGGTAAGTACCTGAACAATTTGAGTTTATACATTAAAATGATTTTAGCTGAGAAAGGCGTTTTAAGAATGCAGTAAAGATTCCTAGAATTTTTTGAATCTGTAATGGTCAATAACATATATAGTGATTCTGACGAAGAGACACATAATTTGAGAAGTGGAAAAAGATATAAGTATACCACTAAGAAGACTTCCAGTGAACATGGACTCCGCATACATATTGATTTGCAAGCCGATCCTGATAGCCAGACCGCACCTCTATCAGCCACCTATCAGCCTATTACTCCGCAAAATCCACCGGTTGTGAACACTGCGCCTCCTATTGCACAAAACCCACCAGTTTAGAACCCTCCAGTTGTTAATATTACTATCCCTCAGAGTGTCAACACTAGTAACACCGCGGGAGTGAGTGCTCAGACCATCCCGACTCAGACCATTCCAACCCAGAATATTCCAATTTAGAACATTCTGCGCAGTACCATCCCTAACACCACTCAAAACCTTCCGTAGAACCCTGTACCACTAAGAAGAAGGATGACTGATGATATTAAGCTGTCGATATTCAAGGGAACGGGTCTAGAAGACCCTGAGCAACATTGGTTTCTATGTGAAGCCTTATGGAGTGTCAAGCAAGTTCAGGATGATGTTGTGAAGCGAGTGCAACTCATCACCACATTTAGATATAGAGCCTTGAACTGGTTCATGAAGTATTCTCAGGGACATCAGAGAACCTTAGTGGAAGTTAAGGCTGCACTATTGAGTGAGTTCAAGAAACCGAATTCAGAATCCCAATGTATAACCGAATTAAAGGAAATTAAGCAAAAACCTAATGAGACAGTCTGGGAATTTGACCAGAAGTTTAATACATTGTTAGACCAAGTCAGCTTTGTCATAGCACCGCAACAGTACCAAGAGTGGTTTATAGCCGTGTTGTTGCCCCATATAAGACTTCCATTGATGCAGCAGAAGGTGGCTTCATAGGTAGAAGCCTTGGAGATCGCGATGAAATTAGAAGCTTCACCTATAGGAGAGACTAGCACTGAAATGTCGCATATCTAAACCCATCTAGCTACCTTGACATTAAAATTGCAGGACATGAAGAAGGGGAAAGAATAGAGACAATAAGGGGAGAGCACTGTCCTTTGTTTCAAGACTACATTAACAGTGGAGCACCAAACCCACTGAATCAAAACCAAGCACCATGGTGTGAGATCTGTAGAACTAGAGGACACCGGCCAGAAGACTGCTACTTAATTCAAAAGTATGTCCGAACACCTAAGAATCTATATTGCAACTTCTGTAAATCAGTTGGACATGATGCATCCAACTGTAGAGCTGTTGATGCCTCAGAAATCACAGCATCAATCAGAAAGAGATTCTCCCCGATAAACTATCCCAATTAGATTGTCCACCGTTTGGTGTGGGGAATCCGTTCGGTTAACAGTTTCGGCTACCGTAAGATTTAAAGTTTCTTATTCTTTATACCGGTTGTGGCCCGATCCACCGTTTATGTATTTTATTTTTAAAGATGATATGCAAGTGCCCTAAGCTAAATGCAGGTAACTAATCTAAAACAGTATAAGCAAATTGTAAATATGAGCAATGTACTGAAAGAAACCTATAAAGATTACATGGATAGCCATTTGATTCATAAAGAAGCATTTTCAGCAGCAGATTAAAGATATTAAAGATAGCTTTAATTCACATTAATACATTCAATTACTCATTTAGGAGAAACATCATTGTATAGAAAATAGTAAAATCATTCATTGCACAGAAATAATTCAGAACAACAAAGAAAGATCTCACTGTAATATATGAATATCACAAGAATAATCCAACAGACATCCAATACACATTTCAGGCAAAAGACGTCCTCTCCAGGCTCTTATTAGGCAAAATTCGTTTTCTTGGAGCAAGTGCAAAGTAGTTCGTACAAGCTTAGAAAATTCCTTTCCCTTGCAAAAAGTCCTTTATCCTTCTCCTAATCTTCTATTTATAGCTTTACAAAATGTCCCTTGGGCTGACAGGTGTGCCCTAACTCTAGAATCATCTAATTTGGGTTTTAGTGCACAATTCACCTTTTCCAGATTCGTGGAAGCCTTTTCATATGAGACAAAAGTGACAGGCAGCTGTCCCTTTAAAGTATTTACAAAATAAAGGAGTTATTAAAACAAACAAATTCCTTATTTCAGTTGGCTTCTTTATGTTGACTTGCTACTCCATCCCCATCAACAAGCTCGCTTGCAGATGTTTGGCCATCTATGCTTTGTATATGAGTGGCCCATAGATTAATCTCTTTCACTATAATCTTGCCCCGAACAGATATCGTCACCTTTGCCGCAATTTCATGTTTGCGCAGATTTGTTTTGACCTGTGTTGCACTTGTTGCAGCCTCTTGAGCGATTTCTTCTAGAAAGTAAACATGTACAACAGGCTGAGCAACGAATTGTTGAAGCTCATCTTGGGTCATCACCTCTACCTTTCTGATGTACTCCAAATCCTGGTCCAACTAATTTTGCAATTATGTCAGCCGTTGTTCTTGTGTCGGGAACTCATAGATAGTCTCCGGCAGGATCAAGTGGCACTTGCCGAAAGATTCTTTAATTTTAGAGTAGAAAGAGTGACACTTGCGGACAATATTTTTAATCTCCAGTATTAGCCTGGCGCCATAGTCTCTACTGAAGTCCAGAACTCTCACCTCTAGGTCATATTCATATTCAGTGGAGGCGCACAAGTTTGAGGGGAATCCCGACTTTCCTTTTCTCCATTCAAACTGCTATTTTAATTCCTCCACATGTTTGGCAAATTTGTCCCTGTTCCTCAAAGCTCCGCCTTCGATGACTAACATTTTATTAATCATTTCTTTTACGCTGCAAACCTCATGTGAGATCTGTACTAGCAACTGATGGGATTTTATCCGCATATCACATGCTTGCTTGTGAAAGGTGAAAAGATCTTGCTTGTTTTCTGCTGCATCTTTGAGTTGACCCAATAATTGCTCTTTTTTTTTAACCAACCCTTCATACTCATGCTCATGGAGGTGAACTTGTTTAGCTCTGTTGGCCTCGAGATCCTCTAATTCTATTAAGCGAGCTTTTAAATTCTTTTGCTCATCTTCCGAGATGGCCAACTGCATTTCTAATGAATTTTTCTCATTCTTAAGCTGGAGAAATTCTGAATTCAGCATTGACTGCTCTTCTACCAACACATTGTATTTCTCTTTCAATTTATTTGCTTCCAACACCTCCCTCTTCCTATCATCTCTGATCTTAAAACATTGATCCCTGTAATGCTTTACTTCACCCAACAAAAAATCAATATTGGCTTTACTTGCCTCGGTCGATGCCACAGTGCATTTCGCTTGGAACGAGGGGTCGACATCAATGCCTTAGACCAATGTGGTCTCTAATATCCTGAATTCGTATTTGTCAACCCTGATTTCCATTTTCTTTACCCTCCTATCAATAATGGCCCTTTTTCGCTCATGGAAATATACAGTATCTAGGTCTGCTACTTTGCGCTGCTTCCTGGGGTTATGTGGGGTTAGTGCTAATCCCCCTGTAGAAGCCATCACTTCTTGAGTTATCCCTAGAGAGTATATCAGTGGTGGTTCCAAATCCATGTCTTTCGGAGTAGATGGTTCCGGCTCGGGAGACTTTTCGGTCTGCTCCCTCTCCTACTCTTTTGCTAGTTCTTCCTGTTGTGCCTGTAATCTAGCTGCTTCTTCTTCATGTTGCTGCTTGGCAGGTTGTTTCTGGAGGATCCGGTCCTCTTCTTCCTTCTATACCCTAGCAGCTTCTTCCTGTTGTTGAAACTGAAAAGCTTGCTCTTGTTGGGTCCTATCCTCCTCTTCTATTTGGACTCTAGCAGCCTCTTCCTGCTAAAGCTTGGCTGTCAGCTCATTTTGACTTCTTGTTTCTTCTTCTTGTTGAAGCTTGGTAGTCAGCTCATTTTGAATTCTTGTTTCTTCTTGATCCTGCTGCTGCTTGAGGGCTTACTCTTGGAGCACTCTGTCCTGCTCCTCCTGCTCAAATCCTTTCGGATCCCCTGATTGCGAGGCTGATACCTCCCGCTCCCTTTGGATCAGACCAATGGGTTTGGGGCTCGAATTCTTCATGCTTTTCTTCTTGTAACGTTTCCCTAACGCAGTTAGGTTGCGGGCGCTCCTGAATAATTCCTCGTTTAGGTCCATAGCATGAGCATATTCAAAAGAAATCTTGAGGTCTATACAATGTTGATTGGCCGTACCACAGGGGTCATGCCTTCTGAAAGGGATCGTGCCAAAATCGAAAACTTCTAAGCCTTGAGCGTAGTTTTCCCTGTCTCTTGCTCTCAGAAGGCTGTAAGCTCTGATGGTAAATGGCATGGGAGGATACATTCTTTTCTTTCGGTCTGTTAAGATCTTACTTATTGCGCCGGTGCCGAAGAGTTGTCTTATGGCCTCCTTGTGAACTACAAAATCTATAACATACCGAGGGAACATAAATGGAGCTTGAGTTCCTCCACTCATCCTGATGTATGTGCCCTCGGCAATGTGATAATAGTCCCCGAATGTTTCAATGATAGGCATTGCATTCTCCGACATGCAATCTGGCTCTTCTATAAAAATAAGCTGGTGCAATGGCATGATAAATATCTCGCAAATCATTTTATAGTGGTTTGTGTATTTACTTGCCCATGTACATTGATAAGCCATGAAGAGAGTAGTTTCTTTCTGCTTCCATGAGAAACCCAAGTCCGAGAACGTATGCTTGATTAATAAATAGTCAATCAAGTATGAAGACATGAGAAACTCTGCCCTTTTTTGGGTTAGTCCTCCCTGGGCTGCTGTCAGCTGCGAGGCCAAACTGTCTGAAATTATGTCAGCCCAGTTAAAGATGGTGCCATTCATAGCTATATGAAATATCACTAGCACCTATCCGATCTTAAACACATTGCCATTAGGCATGCCGAAGAGTCGACTCAACATCAACACTATGAGTCTGTAAGGGGTCTTTAGGAGGCTGCTTTCATACTCATTGTTCTGCCTCTTCCTAATCTGCCTATCGTTTATCGTCATCTTCCGGGCAGATTATAGGGGGTCCATTGGATGTCTTGCTATCCAATCATCATCCAAACAAGCTCTGGGTGTAGGCAATCTGTAGGTAGCAGCGACATGCTCGGGAGCAAAAGATGCCAGGTTCAACCCATTTTTATCATTCATGAGCCTCGTGTCGGTCCAGATGTGGGGAATTAGCCATCCAATAACTTTGGAACAAGGGAACAATTCGGGATGAGTTGTTTCCTTATGCAAACAAGACCTTCAGATGTTGGCATACACCAAAGCATCCTCTATGGAGGCTGTTGTACTATCCTGAGCCATAATGAACCTGTACAGATCGCCCCATTGAAATTTAGGGGCAGAGCTCCCAGGGGGAACACCAGTGGTAGCTTGTGTGTCAGCAAACATCGTCTCGAGAGAAGTATCTAATAGGATTTCCACATCTGAGTCTGAGTTTATTTTATGCATGGCCTTCTTCTTTGCTGACCTCCTATGCATGATAATCCTGTGGTGAGCAAGGTAATGTCAATAAAGAGTATGCATACGTTCAGCCAACTATTAAAATGCAAAGTGACATAAAATTTGACAAAGCTGGCTTTAGTGAGAAGATTTTTTAAGTATGTGCAACAGTCATGGAAAGATTCAGAATATATTACTTTCACATCATGGAGGTTGCTTCAAAAATAATCAATTATATCACCATCTCAGCTATCAATTCACAGTTGAAGAATACGAGAAATATTAGAAGCAAATGTCAATAAGCTACACAAGCTACTGTTATTTCATTTATCAGACAAATTGAAATATAGCTTAGGATCACAGTCACTTTGACTTTATGTGTATAAGGCTTATCATAGTCAGGCCAGTTCGTAACAATAAGCAGGACATCAACATGGTGGGGGGTGGCAAAGTAATCTTTTATTTGTGCCATTCATTTTACGGCTTACTGGGAAGAATGGAATCGGAACGATAACGGTGCAAAGATGATTACAAGGATGCGCGAGCCCAAAGAGAAATTCTGCACTAGGCACCTAAAATTATTTATGCGCGAAGGCCTAAATTTTAACATGCGCCATCCAAAAAATACTTATGCACTATTGCTTAAAATGCTACATGCAACATCCTAACATTATTTCTGCGCCAATGCCTAAACATTTGTAAGTGGTATTTACGTGCGCTAGTGCTTGAATGATTTTATGCGTCGACACTTGATAGTGGAGTTTGCGCAAAGATGGAAAAAAACCACATAGCTGCTGGCCTCTATGAGTTAAACTCTGGGCTTGGTTATTGAGCTTCCATGTTGTCTCGGTGGGTGGTTTCAACATATCCTAAGTTGGTTTCGGCCGAGCATGGGTTTTTTGCATCTTGGGCGTAAAAGGACAAAATATTTCCGCTTCCTTAGCTTCGATACCCTAAGGCGTGGCATTAGACGAATGACCAAGGGACCAAGCTATCCTTTTAGCGTTGGTTCAAACCACAAGCCTTATGGCTAGAGCAGGACAAACCACTCATGATTTTTTAGAAAAAACAAGACCCTACCCATGATAAAAACTTGAACGGAAACGAGCTAACATGCATCCAAAAATAAAATAAAATAACTTTTAGATGAGGCTATGGGATGACGCGAGCTTCACTTGGCACTGAATTTGCTTTTCAGGGGCATGCGGGAACGTGGGGTTTGAGTTTGGAATGAGAGCTCTGTGAGAATTGAACAATAAACTTGGAACGCCGAGAACGCGACAGAGGGAAAAACCCCACGTGCCCGTGAGATAGGGCCATCCACGCCTTGGTTTGTATGCAGCGACCTCATATCCTCATCGCTTCAGAGTAAGGGGATGAAAGGCTAGGCTGTGCTCCCAGGAGCTTCTTACAGAGTATAAAAGTCGGGCAAAGAATATATTTAACCGGGCAGAAACCTTGGAAACAACGAGAGGAAAGGGGAGAAGTGCCTACCTGTCAGACTGGCAGGGTTCTCCGAAGACTGGCGACCGTTCTGAGACAGGTAATGGCTTTCGCAGGCGTCCAACGAAGGGTAGTTTTGCTTTCAAAACGTAAGCCTTGATCAACGATTGCGAATGAGACGATGAGTTTAAAAACACGCTATGGATATGTTAAATAAGGGTGGCAATTAATGTCGCATACGTCCATAAGCTGTCGGAGTTATGAGCACAGGGCTCGAGAAATCCTGCCATTAAAGGGAACATGGCCTTATTAGAGACCCCACCAACTCCGTCGACGCACAAGGATCGAGGAGATTTTTTCGCGCCAAGCGCTGAGTACAAAAATTAAATCTTGCACTCAAGCGGCGATCCTATCATTACGGTTGCGCTCATAAAAATGCGCCAGAACTTGGGCTGTCGAGAAAGACAAAGCGCAGATTTGCAAGTGGGAGGGATAAGTATAGCTCCTGCACAGTTGGCGCCAATTCTATCATCACGTTTATGCTGAGAGAAATGCGCCAATTCTTAACTCTTCTAAGAAGGCAAAGCACAACTCCAAAGGCGGGAGTGATAAGAGTAGGAACCGCGCCTTCAATGGCCGAGTTAGAGTCCAAGAATGCGCTAGGCGGAGGGCTTAAGGTTAGATCTTGCGCTACAGTGGGTGAGTTAGGACTAAAATCTGCGCTTTCTAAAACTTTGCCTTAGAAAAGTAAAAATGAGAAAACTCTCTTGGAAGTAAGCGTTGAAACAATGCCAAGTTAGAGAAAGAAAACAACTCTAAAATACAAGGAAAACTTGGTATGAGATTGGGAGAAGGAGGGGCCCCAAATTGTTAAGATCCTAGTGGGCGGCCTTCACTAACACCTCGAGGTTTTGGTGTAACGGTTCGTATCATCTGGTATCAGAGCACTTTCCTTGGCACAAGTGGGAAATTTTTTTTCTTTTTTGGGCGGCGACTTTCAGATCAATTTCTGAAACATTTTACACAAAATCAGAAGAAACCGATTGCATATCTGAATTCCTCTTTCAAAAATACGCATTTAAAAAAAAAAAATCATCTCATTTGGATTTCTAAAAGTGGAGATATCGTGGATTTAAAATAAGCAATTTTTCAGAATTTCGATAACGGGCGGAAATTGCGGCGAGAAAATCTTTTGACCGAGTGCCCAAATTTCTATTCCGCTTTCATGGGTAGAAGCAGAGTGGTTGTTCCAGTTCTGGAAACATGCTATAATAGGGATTCGGAGAAATATAGATCTGGTTTTTGAACATTGGGTGGAATTTCTGCCCAAATCTTTTTTCTGTTGCAGGTTCGGATTTGGGGATAATACCTATCCGCTTAACTGTGGGAAGTACTTGGGAATAATCCCTAAAACTCATTGTGAGGAGTACCACAGGAACCCCGAAGTAGCTGGCCCATTGAGAGGACCCGCCAGTGAAAAGGGCAACGACCCCTACCTGATTGACTAGTTCCCACCCGTGAGGTAAACCAAGAGCTGTCATTTGTGGCAAAGCGGTTATCAGTTTTACCTGAGCCGTGGAGTGAGGGGTACTGCCCCAATACGCAAGCCGTCAGACAGCATTGGTGGCCGAGTGAAAACCCTGAACTGTTAGGAAGCAGCACATACCTGGGGTCCATATCTACTTTTAGCTGAACTATTGTCGATCACTGTTGCACCGTTTCAGATCCATTTTGCAAGCCGTTCCCGATCCAGCCGTTCGGCGTTGTTCCAAATTCCTTCCGAGCCATATCCGCTCCAGTCTGTAAAAAAAAAAAAAAAAAAGATCCGAGCCGTAGCCGCTCCAGTCTGAAAAATAATAAAAAAATAAAATAAAAATAAAAAAAAAATTAAAAAAAAATCACCTGGTTATGGTTGTCACCTGTGCAGGAGCAAACACCATGGAGGAAGCACTTGCAGCCATCCAAACCAAACTCCAAGATCTGGATGAAAAATTTCTCAGCCTCCATCTTCAGCATTCAGCCATGAACAATAACCGACAGCCAGAATCTTTTGCAGCCACCGGGTTCTCTTCTTCCAACAATTTTCGTGGGCCGAAGCTTGATTTTCCTCGCTTCAATGGTACTTATCCGACTGGATGGATATACCGAGAAGAACAATATTTCAGTCTGCATAATACTTTTGATGTACTGAAAGTTCCACTTGCATCCTTTCATTTGGAACAGGAAGCCCTTCAATGGTACCGTTGGTACATCAAAGCTCATCCCGAGCCAAACTGGACAGATTTTTGCCAACTCATTTTGCCACGATTTGGCCCTAGTGCTTTTGATGATTTCACAGGAGCACTCACTAAACTTCACCAAATTGGCACAGTGAGAGAGTATCATACCGAATTTGAGAAAATGGCGAACCACACAGAAGGATTGTCTGATGAATTCTACAGGAGTTGTTTTATAAGTGGTCTCAAGGATGAAATTCGCTCAGAGGTCAAAATGTTTTGTCCCAACACAATGATGGAAGTCCTAGGGTTGGCTAAGCTGGCTGAGGACAAGATTGCAGCTCAACAACGCTCCAAACCCACCCTTGTTCCCTTCAGAAATATGGGTTCCCAATGACCTCCCATCACGCCTTCTCCTCAACCAACTCCTATCAAGCATTTGTCTGAGATAGAAATGCAGGCACGCTGAGAAAAAGGGCTTTGCTATAATTGTGATGAGAAATTCACTCGGGGACATAGATGTGTTCAACAAAAGCTCTATCTCTTGGATGTGGATTCTCCGCCTGCCTTAGAACTTGGTGAAGAAGCTACAGATACAGTGGATGATCAGATCGACATTCAACAACCGCCTGTTGACACCCCATTTCAGGACAACCCACCTGAGATCTCTCTCCATGCTGTAACCGGCGTCACCACCCCACAAACAATGCGGGTCAGGGGATACTTCAAGAAGCTCCCTCTTACCATACTCATTGATTCTGGTAGCACTCATAACTTCATTGACCCTCGGATTGCCAAACAGGCTGATTGTTTTGTCCATCCTTGCTCCAAATTTGAAGTCATGGTTGCCAATGGAGGCACCTTACCTTGCAAGGGGAAGTGTCACAATGTGCGTATCTCTATGGAAGATTATAACCTACGCTCTGACATGTTTGCCTTGCCCTTAGGCGGATGTGATGTGGTTTTGGGCGTTCAATGGTTACGCACACTTGGCCCCATCTTATGGGATTTTGCTGAACTTTGGATGTAGTTTAAAGTCAATGGGGCACAACACAAATTTATGGGCTTACAACCAAGGTCTCTCTGCATCATCAGTTCACATCGCCTGGAAAAAATCCTTAAGAATAATTCACATGGTGTCATCGCTCAGCTCAATTCCATTCAAATGCACCCATCAACAGTCTCCACTACTTCCTTGGATAGATATGCAAGTATCTTTGCTGAACCAATGCGCTTGCTACCTTCACGAGACCTTTCCGGTAAGAATTTAGCCACATCTACCTCTCAGCAGGAAATTATGGCTATTTTGCATGTAGTACATAAGCGGTAGCCATACCTATTAGGGAATTATTTCTGCATCAAGACTGATCTCCCGAGTCTGGAAAATTTTCTGGAACAATGGGTCTCCTCCCCAACACACCTGAAATGGGTTATCCAACTCATGGGTTATCCCTATGTGATCACTTACAAGAAGGGTAGGGACAATATGGTGGAAGATGCTCCTTCTTGCACAATTGATGACCCAGTTTCTCTTACAACTCGTTCTCTGCTTGTTCCAAATTGGGTGCAATATGTTCAACAGGGCTCTCTCTTCTATGAACTCCATGCTTCTTCGTCAACAGGGCACTCTGGGTTCTGCAACATGTATGACCAAGAACAATGTAACTTCTTTTGGCAGGGACTAAAAATGACAATTCAACAGATGGTGGCTGATGATGATACTTTCCAAGTCAACAAGGGTGAAACGACACTCCTTTCGGGATTGCTCAAACCCTTGCCCATCCCTAAACAGCTTTGGCCAACTATTTCTATGGATTTCCTAGCAGCGCTCTGGTGGTACAATACCACATCTCACAGGACACCATATGAAGCGGTCTATGGAAAAACCCCGCTAGTTCTTCTTCCATACACCCTTAGCAGCTCCCCAGTTCAGGCAATTGACTCGGTTCTTCGAAACTGCGATCAAATTCTTCTCATTCTGCAGGACAATCTTCACATGGCCAGAATTTGTTGGAATCAACAAGCCGATCAACACCGTTCTGAGCGCATTTTCCACGCAGCTGACAGGGTTCTTCATCTACAGCCTTCCAAGCAATCCTCCTTGACACTCCAAAGGTGTCAGTGGCCTGAAATGCAACCCGAAGATGCTACCGGGGAACCACTCCTTTAGCTTCTGCAGCAATTTCTCCAACCAAAGCTTTGAGGACAAAGCTTTTTCTAAGGGAGAGGGGATGTTAGGAACCTATGTAAACCCTTCTCATACTATGTTAGTATATTGTTGTTGGACGCATATGCTTTGTAAGTCGTCCCGTAGTATTTGTTGATCCGTAGTTTATATTAGCCCATAGTATTGACCCATAGTATTGGACGCATATGCTTTGTAAGTTGTCCCGTAGTATTATATGTCCCATGGTTTTGACTCATGGTATTGGGCATAGACTTAGTATATAAGTGTGTGTTGAGGTCATTGAAGGCACCGTGAAGTTAATTGTATTGAGCTTGCTCAAAGGAGGTTGCCCCCTCGAAGTGGCCCGTGATCAATATAAAAGCGATTCTGTTCTATTATTTCTGATATCTCATGTATTTGCATTAATTAATTACTACAGGTACATCACATCTGGTATCAGAGCCTCCACCCAGGTTCAAGTCATAGAGCGGGTGGCAACGTCGGCAATGCAGTGTTCGCCCGGGGCTCGTACGGCGCAAAGGGGACACCACCATACGGGCGCACATCCAGCCCAGAGTCTGGACTGCGGAGCGTGGTGGGATGTTAAGATCCTAGTGGGTGGCCTTCACTAACACCTCGAGGTTTTGGTGTAACGGTTCGTATCACAAATATCTTCAAAAGTTTTTTGGGGAAGGATGTTGCAACAACAACAATTGGTGAATCGCTGGCGAACACAGATCTTTGAAAAAACCTTTCTCGTTCATCGGAAATTCTTTTAAAAACAGTCCACCTTATGTGCAATAATCGGTTAAGCATTCAAATATGGGCAAAGGAAGAAGTCACTTTTATCCGTTGGTCATTGGGAAAGGGGAGCTTTGATGAAGACATCCTTAAAACTTTCCAAGGGCCAAAATATGGGGTTTGTTTTAGAAAATTCATCGTTCATCCGACCACTATCATCGGACTCCACAGGATTTGTAACAACATCTCATAGACACTATTGCTCTTGTTCCTCATTCCCATGCTGCTTGCATCCCTTTTGGATGTTCATGTATTTGACAGCTTTTGTTGTTTGAGCCTTCCATAAATATTTTCCTTGGAACTACGATCTTTGATTTTGGTTCTTCAATCCATAATGTCCTTTTGTGTGAGCGAGATATTTTATTGACTTATCAAGACTCACGGACGGAGAAGAACCTAGCTTGAGCTGAGTCTTTTGGACAACTTTCTTGACTTGAACGTTTTTCTTTATCTCAGACATGCTTTGATTGAGGCGAGAATTTCTGGAAAACAGACCCTTGATTATGAGCCTTTTGGCTTTTGATTTGCAGCATGAAGTCATTTCAATACCCTCTACCTTCGAGACGTGCTTCCTTTCCGTGGGTCCAACTATAGCGATCTTCTTGAGATACTTTTAAGTGTGAGGGTGGATGGAGCCTGAAGAAAGTGATAAAGATAATCATAGATCTCTGCTATTTAAACAAGGGTTATTGCGACCAATAGAATAGGCTTTCTTCATTCTGGAGAGCGATCAGCCAGAACCCAAAATGCATGGATAAAATTCCTTTTGAGGATACCTTCCCAGTTTCATGAGTTGTGATATTTCTTGAGAGATCTATCTTCATGAGAGGCCCAATTGCAGGCGTTTCAAAAAACAAACTGTACAAAAAGGCTCAAATGCTGAGAAAAGAAGACAACTTAGCTGAAACAAAGAAAACAAGAGACTAAAGTAAAAACAAAAGAAAAAGCTTTATTTATGTACAGAAAGCTCAATGAGACTATGCAAAGTATTGTTTCAAGGCGAGGCCATTGAGAGGAAGGGTTACTTCCTCTCCGTGGAGGTCTGTTAGCTTGTAAGTGGATGGGCCGAGCTTTGCAGAAATTTGGTAAGGGCCTACCCATAAGTGTTGGAATTTCGTGTGCAATCCCTTGCCTTCATGATTATGGTCCCATTTCAGAACTAAATCTCCTACTTCAAAACTTCTTTTACCAGACTTCCTTTTATCGAACCATCTTTTGACTATGTCTTGGTGTTGATGAAATCGGTCTTTGGCTCTCTGTCGGGCTTCTTCAAGTTGAAGCAAGGTATCAATCCTGGATTGTAAAATCTGACTACCAGACCCTCGAGAGGCTTGGGACAACTGTAAGGATGGAAGCAAGATGTTGGAAGGGAGGATGGCTTCCTTGCCATAGACGAGGGTGTAAGGGGAAACCCCTAATGCATTCTTTGGAGTGACCCTATCTACCCATAAGGCATTTGGGAGAGCCATATGCCAGCTTTGTTGATTTTCAATCACAGTCTTCTTGAGAATTCAGATGAGGTTTTTGTTTGAAGATTCATCTAGTCCGTTTCCCTGGGGGTAGTAATTGGTTGAATAGTGCAATTTAATTCCTCTTTCGTAAACAAATTCATTTATCTTAAAAGACGAGAAATAAGTAGCATTATCAAAAACTAGGGAAATTGGAACCCCAAACCTGGTTATGATGTTCTCTTTCAAGAAGCTAATGACTGCATCTTCACTAATCTTGCACAATGGGATAGCCTCCGTCCATCTGGTGAAGTAGTCGGTGGCCGTCAGGATGTATCGATGTTGTAGAGAAGAATTTGGTTTTATCTCTCCAATGACATCCATACCCCATTGCTCGAAAGGTTCTAAGATAATAACCGGCTGCAAGGGTCTTGCTGCATTAGGTAATTTCCCAGCGCTTCTTTGGCATACATCACAGTTTCGTGCATAAGCATGGGAACCTCGGAATAAAGTGGGCCAATAATATCCAGCTCTGAGTATTTTGTGAGTTGTTATCTCCCCTGAATAATTTCCACCAGCAGGACCATCATGTAACTCTTTGACAAATTTACTTGCATCCTCTTTCTCTAGACATCTGAGAAAAATTTCATCGTAATTTTTTCTGAAAAGTATTCCATTAATGATCTGATAAGCTGTTGATTTTAAACGGAGTGCCCTTCTTTGCTTAGAATTCCAGTGCTTAGGTAGGTATCCTTGCTACAAATAATGCACTAGATCCCTATACCATGATTCAGGAGCTGTGAAAATAGGACATACTTAGACTGAATTCAGCTCAGCTTCATTCTTCCAATGTTGCTCTTCATCAATCGGATGTTCTGTAAGCAATTTACACAAGCCTTGTTTTTTGATGATGGTGGTTGGTTTAAATTCTAAATCATATTCTTGAAGAGCTGTAACCCAGTTTCCCCTTCTTTCTCTTAATTCCTTTTGAACGAAAAGGGATCTAACAGCTGGGTGGGGAACTATAACTTTAGTTTTGTTCTTAAGAATATACGGTCTAAACTGTTTTACCGCTTTGAACACAGCATACGCCTATTTGTTGACAACGAGATAGTTCAGTTCATCACCTTGCAAACCAATGCTCATAAACGAGATGGGCTACTCGTCTCCTAATTCTACCTTTTGCGTGAGCACAGCCGCGAGAGAGTCATCTGAAGCAAAAATATATAAGATAAAATCTTTGTCAAAGTCTGGGCTTCTTAAGGAAGGAGCCTTATCTATGGTTGCCTTAATGTATCTGAATGCATCCTTTTCTAAGTCTATCCACTTGAACGGTATGCTTTGCTTGACCATTTGCTACAAAGTTTTAACAATTTGAGTGAAATCAGGGACAAATCTTCGGACAAAATTGATGGTGCCCATAAATGACTGCATGGATTTCTTGTTATGAGGCATGGGAATTTTATTGATAGCTTGTACTCTCTCTTGATCTATTGAAACTCCCCTTTTTGAAATGATATGACCCAACAGTTTTCCTTCAAGAACAACAAACACACTCTTCTTGGGGTTTAAAGAGATACCATATTTTCGGCAACGATCAAAAATCTGTTTCAAGTGAACAACATGATCTTCTCTTTTCTTTGAAAAAAATGTCACATCATCTAGATAGACCACAACACAGTGACCTCCCAATCCTCGGAAGGCGATGTCCATTGCTCGCTGGAACGTAACACCTGCGTTTATTAGGCCAAATGGCATTCTTCTGTATGCAAAAGTTCCCCACTTAGTGCAGAAAGTAGTCTTAAGACAGTCTTCTTCAGCTACTAATACTTGATTGTAACCAGAGAAACCATCAAGAAGGGAGAAGAGTTCTGATCCTGATACCATCTAGAGAATTTGTTCCATTGAAGGGATGGGATAGTTGTCTTTATCCGAAGCTCTGTTCAAATTTTTGAAGTCAACACATAGTCTTATCTCTCCTGAATTTTTTCTCACGGGGACTAGGTTAGCAACCCACTCAGAATGCCAGACTTTAAAGATTATTTTAGCATCCAGTAACTTCTTCAATTCCTTTTGAATCAGAGGTTCAAGAGTAGGGTGCATCCTTCTTAATTGCTGCTGAAATGGCTTGACGCCTACCTTCATTGGTATGACATGCTGAATAATGCGAGTGTCATATGTTTTTAGATCTTCATAAGTCCATGCAAAAACATCCTTATATTGTCGAAACAGCTTGATGAACTTATCTCCTTCTCCCGATGAACAACATTTGCCAAGGTTAACAAATTTTGGTTCAGCTTCGGTACCCAGATTCACTAGTTCGTGTTGCATCGATGAGCTATTAGTTTTAGTATTTGCTGGCCTTTTGAACTTGCTCTATAGATCAAACAACATTTGAAGTGACCTCACCCCTTTGGGGATGAAATTGCCTTTAGCTGCATATTCCTTTTGTAAATCGGAATCATGCTCTTCTTCGTCTATCGGAGCTTCTTGGAACATATCTTTGTTTGTTAGAAAAGTGATAATCTGATCGTCATCATCGAAAATTCTAAAGTTTGTGATATTGTCAGGGACAGAAGGCCTGAAAACCAATTCAATTAAGCACTTGTTATTAGTCGGCACCAATTTGGAAGCGGATGTTGCTAATAAATCAGCTGTAGCATTTTGCAGTCTAGGAACATAATTTATATTGAAAGCATCAAAATGCATAATTAAATCCCATACCTCAGCCTGATAAATTTTCAAATGAGGTGAGATACAGTGAATGGTATCTCTTACCTGTCTCACAACTATTTTTGAGTCACCGAAAACCTTCAGGTGCTTAACATTTAAACCGATGGCTTTCTTCAATCCGTGGACTAAAGCTTCATATTCAACAGTGTTATTAGTACATTCAAATTCTAATCTACAGGACAAGAAGTACTTATTTCTTTCTGGATCCATCAAAACACAGCCGGCTCCGGATCCTTCCAAAGTTTTAGAACCATCAAAGTATAAAGTCCAAAAAACATCGTTTGGTTTAACTAAGTTAGTGTCTTTATGATCTAAGTCAGTGACTAAGCTAACTATGTTACAGTCAATATAATCAGTCCGAGAGAAATGAAGAAGATTGGACTGTTTATCTGATTCATGGCTAATAATTTCAGATTGATAATTACCCGGATTGATTTCCAAGAAATAATTTCTCAAGACTGAAGATGAGAAGGTTACAACTTCGTTCTTTCCTTCTAGCTGAGTTACGTTTTGTTTCATGTGTGGTTCTCTCAAAACCTTGATTTGATTTTGCCTATTCTGATATGGTAACCATAAATGGGATCAATCAGTCACAAAGTAACCATTTAGTTTTGTGGACCAGTCCCTGCTTAAGATTAAACCATAGGCTTAGGGAATATCAACTACCATTATATCAATGAACTAGCATACCCTAGAATCCGTCGACAACCTAATGAGCACATCGTTCATTTCCCCAATAACTTTAACAATAGTCCTATCTAACTGAATGATTTGAGTGGGAGATCGAATTGGTTGACCGTTAATCTTCTTACAGATTGACAGTGGCATGACATTTGAAGATGCTCCAGAATCTACCAGACAATTGTGCACATTGTGATTGAAGATTTCAAAAGTCAAAAGAAAAGGCAATGTTTGGGATTTAGATTTCCCGTCGATACTAGCTTCATTAATTTCAGGATCTTCTTGAGTGTCGGTTGATGGAGCACTAGGTTGGGATTGAAGAGATTGCAACAGCTTCTTTCATTGTTGAGGCAAACTAAACATATTGAATATCGAAACATTTGCTTTTACCTTCTTTATGTCTTCAATGATGTTGTATCCTGTATCACATTGTTTTACAATTTTAATTTGATTGTCTGTCTTGTTCAGGGTAGCTTTTGGTTGTTGGACTATTGTGTCAATATTCGGTTGGTTGACAGTTGTCGGATTAGTTTTTGGTTGAGGCAGTATGACTGTAATGTGTCTTTTAGGTATCTCTTTGGAAATTTTAGGTTTGGGTGTAGTTGAACTTGGAACTGGATCTGCAATAGGACCTTTACTGCGAGTATTAATGTTTACAGCAGAAGCTAGGCTCTCCACAGGATCGTCTTCTATTAATTCAGTTAAAGGTACCCAATCCCAAAGCACCAAGGTAGTGTCTGGGGAAGGTTCCTCTACTTCAAGGTTTTGTTCCTCTGGAGGATCATCTTGATTTGGAATCTGTGAATATAACATTTGGTTCATGACTAAACTCATAGAGTTAATCCATTGTGGGCAGCTCTTTTTAGAGTTCAGCTCTTGATGAAAGGTACAAAAGTGTTCCATTCCTATCTCATTTAGATTTAAAACAGGTGAAGTGTTCATAGGTGGATGAGGCTGATCATTGTCTTCCCTTTTCTTGTAGAATGGTTTGAAAGGCTTCCTAGATGTACTAGTTGCCTTATCTTTCTCGAGATCTACAATTTTATTGGACAATTTCTACATCATCTTAACTATGTTTTCCATGTCTATTGATGACTCTTCTTTATTCCTAGTAAGGAGCAGAGGTTGTCTATTAGTTGCTGGCTTTGCTTCTGCATCTAAGGCATGTTTAGCAATGCTATCTGCTTCTTCTTCCACCTTCCTAGCTTCTTCGAAACTTTCTGTTAGGGTGGTTTTCTTAGTTCTTTTAACGAACATTGCTATAGGGCCATCAAGCGTTGTTGTATAATATTCAATTAAAGATTCTTCCGCTGGTTTAGTTGCCTCGTTGAAATTATTTAAGAGCGTAGTGAACCTTTGGTTGAAGTCTTGGACCTTCTCTTTCTTTTCCATTCTCATGGACAACAATTCTTTCATGAGTGTAGCTACAATTTTCTGATTTCCATACTTCTTTAAAAAACAATTTTCGAACTCCTCCCAATTGGAAATTGAGCTAGCTTGTAAGCTAAAGTAACACGAGGAAACTTTTGGTTCAAATGTGTATGGGAACAACCTACAAACTACATCTTCATGCTGTACATTTAAAAGATTCAAAGCTAAATAAAAACTCTTGAGATGATCTTCAGCATAAATGCCTTTACCAGGGTCATATTTGGGTAAAACTTTCTCTTGATTCTTAGGCAGATTATGGAATGGCCCAGCTAGATTTAATGCTCCCCTTTCTCTCCAAGCAGGAAAAACCATGGCTCTATGTGGAGAATTAGGTGGGGAATCGTGTGGTGAATTAAGTGGATTGTTTCTTGGAGTAAAAAGTTCTCCAAGATTTTCTGGATCTTCAAAATTTTATGGGTTTTCAAGATCGTCTTCTTTCAGAGGTTATGTGATCTCCTCCAAAGATAAATCTACCAACTCTTCGAAGCTCTGCACAAGAATCGAATCACGGGTGTACTTTCTTTCTCTTCCAAGGATTCTTCTTCTAGGGAGAAAATTTATTGCATTTAAACCACCGAGTTGTTTAACATAAGCTCGTGTATGCCTCCGTAAATCAGCTACTTCAGCAAAAGGTATAGCATACAATGTTTCTTGATGTTCAAAATCAGAACTGATATTTTCTTGATTTTCTTGATTTCCTGGGATTGTTGTTTCAAGCGGGTTTGCAGTAGGATCTACCTAACAGGAAGAATCTCCTCTGTCAGCCATGCACTGTAGGCCCTCCTTCTAGTGCCAAAACTGTTGATGCCTCGGAAATCACAGCATCAATCAGAAAGGGATTCTCCCCAATAAACTATCCCAATTAGATTGTCCACCGTTTGGTGTGGGGAATCCGTCCGGTTAATGGTTCCGGCTACCGTAAGATTTAATGTTTGTTATTCTTTATACCGGTTGCGGCCCGATCCACCGTTTATGTATTTTATTTTTAAAGATGATATGCAAGTGACCTAAGCTAAATGCAGGTAACTAATCTAAATTAATCTAAAACAGTATAAGCAAATTTAATCTATCCTTGCAAGGAGAAAATTGTAAATATGAGCAATGTACTGAAAGAAACCTCTAAAGATTACATGGATAGCCATTTGATTCATAAAGAAGCATTTTCAGTAGCAGATTAAAGATATTAAAGATAGCTTTAATTCACATTAATACATTCAATTACTCATTTAGGAGAAACATCCTTGTACAGAAAATAGTAAAATCATTCATTGCACAAAAATAATTCAAAACAGCAAAGAAAGATCTCACTGTAATATATGAATATCACAAGAATAATCCAGCAGACATCCAATACACATTTCAGGCAAAAGACGTCCTCTTCAGGCTCTTATTAGGCAAAATTCGCTTTCTTGGAGCAAGTGCAAAGTAGTTCGTACAAGCTTAGAAAATTCCTTTCCCCTGCAAAAAGTCCTTTATCCTTCTCCTAATCTTCTATTTATAGCTTTACAAAATGCCCCTTGGGCTGACAGGTGTGCCCAAACTCTAGAATCATCTAATTTGGGTTTTAGTGCACAATTCACCTTTTCCAGATTCGTGGAAGCCTTTTCATATGAGACAAAAGTGACAGCCAATTGTCCCTTTAAAGTATTTACAAAATAACGGAGTTATTAAAACAAACAAATTCCTGATTTCAGCTGGCTTCTTTATGCTGACTTGCTGCTCCATCCCCATCAACAGGCTCGCTTGCAGATGTTTGGCCATCTATGATTTGTATATGAGTGGCCCATAGATTAATATCTTTCACTATAATCTTGCTCCGAACAGATACCGTTGCCTTTGCCGCAATTTCATGTTTGCGCAGATCTATATTGACCTGTGTTGCCCATGTTGCAGCCTCTTGAGCGATTGCTTCTAGAAAGTAAACATGTATAGCAGGCTGAGCAACGAACTGTTGAAGCTCATCTTGGATCATCACCTCTACCTTTCTGATGTACTCCAAATCCTGGTCCAACTCATTTTGCAATTATGTCAGCCGTTGTTCTTGTGTCGAGAACTCATAGATAGTCTCCGGCAGGATCAAGTGGCACTTGCCGAAAGATTATTTAATTTTAGAGTAGAAAGAGTGACACTTGCAGATAGTTTTTTTAATCTCCAGGCTTATCCTGGCGCCACAGTCTCTACTGAAGTCCAGAACTCTCGCCTCTAGGTCATATTCATCTTCAGTGGAGGCGTGCAAGTTTGAGGGGAATCTCGACTTTCCTTTTCTCCATTCAAACTGTTGTTTTAATTCCTCCACATGTTTGGAAAATTTGTCCTTGTTCCTCAAAGCTCCACCTTCGATGACTAACATTTTATTAATCATTTCTTTTACGCTGCAAACCTCATGTGAGATCTGTACTAGCAACTGATGGGATTTTATCTGCATATCACATGCTTGCTTGTGAAAGGTGAGCAGATCTTGCTTGTTTTCTGCTGCATCTTTGAGTTGACCCAATAATTTCTCTTTTTCTTTAACCATCCCTTCATACTCATACTCATGGAGGTGAATTTGTTTAGCTCTGCTGGCCTCGAGCTCCTCTAATTCTGTTAAGTGAGCTTTTAAATTCTTTTGTTCATCTTCTGAGATGGCCAACTGCATTTCTAATGAATTTTTCTCATTCTTAAGCTGGAGAACTTCTGAATTCAACATTGACTGCTCTTCTACCAACTCATTGTATTTCTCTTTCAATTTATTTGCTTCCAACACCTCCCTCTTCCTATCATCTCTAATCTTAAAACATTGATCCCTGTAATGCTTTACTTCAACCAACAGAAAATCAATATTGGCTTTACTTGCCTCGGACGATGCCATAATGCATTTGGCTTAGAACAAGGGGTCGGCATCAGTACCTTGGACCAATGTGGTCTCTGATATCCTGAATTCGTATTTGTCAACCCTAATTTCCATTTTTTTTACCCTCCTATCAATAATGGCCCTTTTCTGCTCATGGAAATATAGAGTATCTAGGTCTGCTACTTTGCGCTACTTCCTGGGGTTATATGGGGTCAGTGCTAATCCCCCTGTAAAAGCCATCCCTTCTTGAGTTATCCCTAGAGAGTATATCAATGGTGGGTCCAAATCCATGTCTTTCGGAGTAGATGGTTCCGGCTCGGGAGACTTTTTGGTCTACTCCCTCTCCTGCTCTTTTGCTAGTTCTTCCTGTTGTGCCTGTAATCTAGCTGCTTCTTCTTCTAGGAGCCTTTCTTCTTCTTCTTCATGTTGCTGCTTGGCAGGTTGTTCCTAGAGGATCCAGTTCTCTTCTTCCTTCTGGACCCTAGCAGCTTATTCCTGTTGTTGCAACTAAAAAGCTTGCTCTTGTTGGGTCGTATCCTCCTCTTCTCTTTGGAATCTAGCAGCCTCTTCCTGCTAAAGCTTGGCTGTCAGCTCATTTTGACTTCTTGTTTCTTCTTCTTGCTGAAGCTTAGCAGTCATCTCATTTTGAATTCTTGTTTCTTCTTGATCCTGCTGTTGCTTGAGGGCTTGCTCTTGGAGCACTCTGTCTTGCTCCTCCTGCTCAAATCCTGTCAGATCCCCCGATTGCGAGGCTGATGCCTCCCGCTCCCTTTGGATCGGACCAACGGGTTTGGGGCTCGGATTCTTCATGCTTTTCTTCTTGTAACGTTTCCCTAATGCAGTTAGGTTGCGGGCGCTCCTGAATAATTCCTTGTTTAGGTCCATAGCATAAGCATATTCAAAAGAAATCTTCAGGTCTATACAATGCTGATTGGTCGTACCACAGGGGTCATGCCTTCTGAAAGGGACCGTGCTAAAATGGAAAAATTCTAATCCTTGAGCATAGTTTTCCCCGTCTCTTGCTCTCAGAAGGATGTAAGCTCCGATGGTAAATGGGATGGGAGGATACATGCTTTTATTTCGGTCTGTTAAGATCTTACTTATTGCGCCAGTGCCGAAGAGTTGTCTTACAGCCTCCTTGTGAACTACAAAATATGTAACATACCGAGCGAACATAAATGGAGATTGAGTTCCTCCACTCATCCTGATGTATGTGCCCTCGGCAGTGTGATAATAGTCCCCGAATGTCTCAATGATAGGCATTGCATTCTCCGACATGCAATCTGGCTCTTCTATAAAAAATAAGCTGGTACAATGGCATGATAAATCTCTCGCAAATCATTTTATAGTGGTTTGCGTATTTGCTTGCCCATGTACATTGATAAGCCATGAAGAGAGCAGTTTCTTTTAGCTTCCACGAGCAACCCAAGTCCGAGAATGTATGCTTTCTTAACAAACAGTCAATCAAGTATGAAGACATGAGAAACTCTACCCTTTTTGGGGTTAGTCCTCCCTGGGACGTTGTCAACTGCGAGGCCAAACTGTCTGAAATTATGTCATCCCAGTTAAAGATGGCGCCATTCATGGCTATATGAAACATCACTGGCACCCATCCGATCTTAAACACATTTCCATTAGGCATGCCGAAGAGTCGACTCAACATCAGCACTTTGAGTCTGTAAGGGGTTTTTAGGAGGCTGCTTTCATACTCATTGTTCTGCCTCTTCCTAATCTGCCTGTCGTTTATCGTCATCTTCCGGGCAGATTCTAGGGGGTCCATTAGATGTCTTGCTACCCAATAATCATCCAAACAAGCTCTGGGTGTAGGCAATATGTAGGCAGCAGTGACATGCTCGGGAGCGAAAGATGCCAGGTTCAACCCATTTTTATCATTCATGAGCCTCGTGTCGGTCCGGATGTGGGGAATTAGCCATCCAATAAATTCAGAACAAGGGAACAATTCGGTTGTTTCCTTATGCAAACAAGACCTTCGGATGTTGGCATACACCAGATCATCCTATATGGAGGTTGTTGTACTATCCCGAGCCATAATGAACCTGTACAGATCGCCCCATTGAAATTCAGGGGCAAAGCTCCCAGGGGGAACACCAGTGGTAGCTTGTGTGTCAGCAAACATCGTCTCGAGAGAAGTATCTAATAGGATTTCCACATCTGAGTCTGAGTTTATTTTATGCACAACCTTCTTCTTTGCTAACCTCCTATGCATGATAATCCTGTGGTGAGCAAGGTAATGTCAATAAGGAGTATGCATGCGTTCAGCCAACTATTAAAATGCAAAGTGACAGAAAATTTGACAGAGCTGGATTTAGTGGGAAGATTTTTTAAGCATGTGCAACAGTCATGGCAAGATTCATAATATATTACTTTCACATCATGGAGGTTGCTTAAAAAATAATCAATTATATCACCATCTCAGCTGTCAATTCACAGTTGAAGAATATGAGAAATATTAGAAGCAAATGTCAATAAGCTACACAATATGGTGGGATCACAGTCACTTTGACTTTATGTGTATAAGGCTTATCATAGTTAGGCCAGTTCGTAACAATAAGTAGGACATCAACATGGTCGGGGGGTGGCAAAGTAATCTTTTATTTGCGCCATTCATTTTACGGCTTACTGGGAAGAATGGAATCGGAACGATAACGGTGCAAAGATGATTACAAGGATGCGCGAGCCCAATGAGAAATTCTGCGCTAGGTGCCTAAAATTATTTATGCGCCAAGGCCTAAATTTTAACATGCGCCATCCAAAAAATACTTATGCGCTATTGATTAAAATGCTACATGCGCCATCCTAACATTATTTCTACGCCAATGCCTAAACATTTGTAAGTGGTATTTACGTGCACTAGTGCTTGAATGATTTTATGCACCAACACTTGATAGTGGAGTTTGCGCAAAGATGGGAAAAAACCACATAGCTGCTGGCCTCTATGAGTTAAACTCTGGGCTTGGTTATCGAGCTTCCATGTTGGCTCGGTGGGTGGTTTCAACATATCCTAAGTTGGTTTCGGCCGAGCATGGGTTTTGTGCATCTTGGGCGTAAAAGGAAAAAATATTTCCGCTTCCTTAGCTTCGGTACCCTAAGGCGCCGCATTAGATGAATGACCAAGGGACCAAGCTATCCTTTTAGCATTGGTTCAGACCACAAGCCTTATGGCTAGAGCAGGACAAACCACTCATGCTTTTTTAGAAAAAACAGGACCCTACCCACGATAAAAACTTGAACGGAAACAAGCTAACATGCATCCAGAAATCAAAAAAGAAATTTTAGATGAGGCTATGGGATGACGCGAGCTTCGCTTGGCACTGAATTTTCTTTTCAGGGGTGTGCGGGAACGTGGGGTTTGAGTTTGGAACAAGAGATCTGTGAGAATTGAACAATAAACCTAGAACTCCGAGAACGCGACAGAGGGAAAAACCCCACGCGCCCATGAGATAGGGCCATCCACGCCTTGGTTTGCATGCAGCGACCTCGTATCCTCATCACTTCAGAGTAAGGGGATGAAAGGCTAGGCTGTGCTCCCAGGAGCTTCTTACAGAGTATAAAAGTCGGCAAACAATCTATTTAACCGGGCAGAAACCTTGGAAACAATGAGAGGAAAGGGGAGAAGTACCTACCTGTCAAACTGGAAGGGTTCTCCGAAGACTGGCGACCATTCCAAGACAAGTAACGGCTTCTGCAGGCGTCCAGCGAAGGGTAGTTTTGCTTTCGAAACGTAAGCCTTGATCAGCGATTGTGAATAAGACGATGAGTTTAAAAACACCCTATGGATATGTTAAATAAAGGTGGCAATTAATGTCGCATACGTCCATAAGCTGGCGGAGTTATGAGCACGGGGCTTGAGAACTCCTGCCATTAAAGTGCACATGGCCTTATTAAAGACCCCACCAACTCCACTGGTGCACAAGGATCGAGGAGATTTTTCGCGCCAAGCGCCAAGTACAAAACTTAAATCTTGCGCTCAAGTGGCGATCCTATCATTACGGTTGCACTCATAAAAATGCACCAAAACTTGGGTTGTCGAGAAAGACAAAGTGGAGATTTGCATGCGGGAGGGATAAGTATAGCTCCTGTGCCGTTGGCACCAATTCTATCATCACGATTTGCGCTGAGAGAAATGCGCCAACTCTTAACTCTTCTAAGAGGGCAAAGCGCAACTCCAAAGGCGGGAGTGATAAGAGTAGGAACCGCGCCTTCGACGGACGAGTTAGAGTCCAAGAATGCGCCAGGCTGAGGGCTTAAGGTTAGATCTTGCGCTACAGCGGGTGAGTTAGGATCAAAATCTACGCTCTCTAAAACTTTGCCTTAGAAAAGTCAAAATGAGAAAACTCCTTTGGAAGTAAGCGTTGAAACAATGCCAAGTTAGAGAAAGAAAACAACTCCAAAAGACAAGGTAAACTTGGTATGAGATTGGGAGAAGGAGGGGCCCCAAATATCTTCAAAAGTTTTTTGGAGAAGGATGTTGCAGCAACAACAAGAGCATATCAGCTCATGATGGAGAGAAAGTGAGATCTAGATCATAGGCAGGGTGGTGGAGTATACAGAGTCCAAAAAGAAACTCCGCAGAACAAGGATAACGCGCAGTATGATCAAGGCGCATACAGAGGCTATGGAGGATTCCGAGGAAGAGGAAGAAATATTGGCCCAAGGAAAGGAAGAGGAAGAGGCTACATGATTTGTTATAACTGTTGCCAGCCATGTCACTTATCTAGAGATTGTACCAATCCATGTACTACTTGTAATTATTGTAAATCTATTGATCATGTTATTGAAGCATGCCCAGTGTTAGCAGCAGAAATGCAGAAGAGAAAGCAAGATGTACCTAACCCGAACATTCAGTTGATTGCAACAGAGAGAAGGACTGCTGATTTAAGTATTAATGTTGTGACGCGAAGTGGCGCTGCAATAGGAAGAGATAGGCAAGCAGAAGCTTCAACTTATGGAGACTTTGAAACTAAGCAGACCCCTCTTGAAATGATATGGATTAGAAAAGATAGTGGGAAGACATCTGCTTTTAACCTGGAGAAAAATAAAGAAGTCTTTGAAGATGCACGGGACATATTCAAAGAACAAGCACCTAGTTCAGAAAGAATCCCGTTGTGAAGTGAAACAACGCATATGGAAGATATGCCAACAACGTATGATCAAAACAATAATGCAGCAGAGACATGCACCTCTGTTGCACAGTTCCTCCGGAGCTGCATGAAATTATTTAAGAGCGCAGACGCTGTAGTGGAATTACAAAAACTGTTGAACCAGTATGAACCACACAGTGAGAAGGATGCTTTCCAGAGTGCAGTTCATCACATCAAGAGCCACAAAAGAATAGGAAGAGAAATGAGGCTCAGTGCGTAGATAGGAGATTACGAGATGTATGAGATAATCCTTGATCTAGGATCAGAGGTAAATGTCTTGACTAAGAAGACATGGAAGCATATGGGGAGACCAAAGTTGCTATGGTTACCTATACCGTTGAGGTTAGCAAATGAGTAGACAATCATACCTTTTGGGAGATTATCCAATGTTATTATTGATATCGATGGAGTGCGAAGTCATGCAGACTTCGAGGTATGAAATTGTGGATGACAATCAGCCTTATCCAGCACTATTGGGAATAGACTGGGAAATGGATAACCTCGCCATCATAAACTTGAAGACCAAGAAGATGACCTTTGAAGGGAAGGATATAAGGGTCTTCGCACCATTGGACCCTTCATGTCACGTCCCCTCCCATCATCCCAATGCAGGGGAGAGAACATGAACCAACATACCGGGCTTATTGGCAATCTCAGCCCCATTCGAAATGTTTAAGAAATGCATGGTTAAATAAAAACTTGTACGTACATATGCGTACTCAACAAGCACAGTGGAATTAAACACTATAGATGCACATAGTTTCATCATGCATTCATCATATAAACAACAGTCACTAATTAAGACATTACAGAACATATAATTAACACAACTCATTTAATAAACACAGTGGAATAATCATAATAACATACAAGCGGAAGGAGATGCATCAGCCTATTTCTTCCAGGTAGAATGATGAAACGGTCATACAGTAATCCATCCCATACTCATGCTATACACAGGCATCATGCCAACTAACTTAAGATAATTATTTCATCCAAGTAACATGAGTAATTTAACATACAGGATTAACACATTGTTGAACACATAATGCAAATAAATTATTCCATAGAGAATACTTATCTTGAAATGCAAATGTCCAAACAACTGGCTACGTGAGAGCAACGTTCCACCCAACCATAGATCTCTGTCCAGCCTGTATTCTTTCAGCTGAGAGATCACCCCCGAACTGGGTTGTGTATCCACTAAGGAGGAACTAGATAGGCTCACTCACAGCCATGGATTCACTCAAACGGTCATGCTAAGCCAGTACACAACTGGGTTTATCAAGAATGCAATCAGGAAATGAGGAGGATGTTAAGCCAGTGAGCTCAAGCACAGAGCTACAAACATCTCCAGCTAAATTCAAGCAATCCCATCCTCTGTGCAAACATCCACACTTGGATTCCTCACCATTCTGGCAACAAAATAACTCAATCCCGTCACTGGGTTTCTGAGCTATCAAAACTAGGTTTTCCAATGGATTTCAGGGTAGCTAATGCTCCCAAATTTTCCCCAAGGTTCATACCTATGGATCCCTCATTGGATTTTACTATCCAATACCAAATCTGGGTGTTTTGGCTCTTCAAAACGTGGGTTCTTGCAAAGTTGTGATTTCTGGTTTTTCTCTCTACTGGGAATTTGTGGGTGATGAGAATTGATGCTGGGTGATCAACAATGGAATGGGAATGAGATTGGAAGGATTTCCAAAAGGTAGAGTGACTTGTGGGTCAAGCAAAACAGAGCCCATACCCTGCCATACGAATTTCTGGGCTGCTCATGCTCCATTGAAGCCATGGACTTTTTTCTTCAACCACTTCCTTACAACAGAATTAAATGTCAGCAAGGGAAGTCAAATGGGTTCTCAAGGTGACATATAGAAGCCTATGGTTCAATCCCACAGCCCCCTCACCACTCCCTAGTGGATACACATGGCCCCTTCTCATTCGTTGCCTCCATAGCCATTTTTGGTATTTTATTGCATGATGTTTATTTACATCATTTTTACAATGTTCCATGGCTAAATAGCACATGGGAAACATAATGTCTAATACTTTCCTTTAAATAAAATTTGAGCTTCCACTAGCGGGGCCTTGGCCTTGAGCTCCACGAAAGGAAAACATACATCACATGTCTACAATATTTATATTAAAAGCTAATATATCCTAAGGGTCAAAATGGGGTATTACAATCCCCTCCCCCTTAGAATAACACCGTCCTCGGTGTTCCAAGACTTAGGAATACATATACAATTTACACATGTCCAAAATTTCAAAAACACTTTGCAGGTTTGCCCTGCATTCTATCCTTTACTTTGAACTTTCAGGACCAAGTCCTTTGACTTCCACGAGCTTCTCTTGTTGGTTCTGATCTTTCAGCTCCTCCACAAGTCTGAAAACTTTATGGCTGCTACCCTCTTGAGGTTCCCTTGTTGGGCAATTGCGTAGGCAATGATGTCCTTCACATTTTCAACATTTTCACTAGCTGCTTCATCTTTACCTGCTCAATCTCTTTTGAGTCTTCATGCCTAGAACGTTTCTTATTGGACCGATTGGATGAATGCCTCTTCATTGACCCAATGTCTCCTCTACTGCTGATTGCTTCCAGAATGCTTTTTACCTCCCTTTGTAGACAACTAGAGTCCTGCAAAACCTTGTGGTTCATCTCATTCTACCTCTTTTGTATCTTGAGCATCTCTCCAAGATTTTCTTGGGTCTTGGAAATTGTTTGAAGAAGACTTTCAGCCAATTCCAATAGCCTATGGTCTGCTTCCATGGTCACTGTGCACAGCTGGTTCTCACTTTGCTCACAAGCAGCACTTGCTCATACAACTGCAACCAATGGATTTAATTTCCACCTGTGAAATTCATCATTACAAATCTTGTTAGGCCAAGCATAACCTAAACATTAAAAATCAGTCAATTGTTTTTCCCCAATTGACATGGAGGTCCCATGCTCTATTCATGAGACTTTCACACTTTCCATGCTTGCCCAGCATACACATGAATTCATTCATGTCCATTATTTCACAAGGAATTAACTACTTCAGCATTCACAATTTATTTTAAGCAAATAAACATACTCTACTTTCAGCCATACATACATTCAACAATTTTATGTTTTTATAAATGCATCAAGAAAAAAGGAAAGAGAGAGCAGTAAGAGTTTCTTCTCTCAGTCTTGTTCCATTCTGGAACCCACACCACCACTATGGTTTTCATGCTCCTAGCCTCTTTCACTTCCATGTGAATGCTTTACCAGCCCTTCTTGTCTATGACACTTAGTGTCTATGGTCTATTTTAGACCCCTCAACCATGGAGTCCCTCCACATGGTTTGTCTACAACTCCCTTGGCTTCTAGGACCCCTACAAGTCCAATAGCACCATCATTCATTTATGCGCCCGCTGAGCCCTTTTAGGATAGTCACATGTCCACACGCATCCTTAAGATGCTTTCATAGTCATTGCTTCCAACAATACCTACACTCAAACCTTGAATTAATTCACATGTTTAGTTTATTTTCATAGGAAATCATAACCAAATCATATACACATGTATATTCATAAGCAGGAAATTACAAGATAACCAAATACTTATCTGCATTGGATGTCTTCACTTTATTCCATAGGGTCCTTCTTTGCTTTACAAGCCTTGGAATCGCCTATGGACTTGGATGTTTGGCCAGCACACAGGCTGCCCCTCATCATCAAATAATCTTGTATGTTTGGCCAGCACGCAGGCTGCTCCAAATCATCAAATAACCTTGTATGTTTGGCCAGCACGCAGGCTACTCCAAATCATCAAATATCCTTGTTTGTTTGGCCAGCACGCAGGCTGCTCCAAATCATCAAATAACCTTATATGTTTGGCCAGCACGCAGGCTGCTCCAAATCATCAAATAACCTTGTTTGTTTGGCCAGCATGCAGGCTGCTCCAAATCATCAAATAAACTTATATGTTTGGCCAGCACGCAGGCTGCTCCAAATCATCAAATAACCTTGTTTGTTTGGCCAGCATGTAGGCTGCTCCAAATCATCAAATAACCTTGTATGTTTGGTCAGCACGCAAGCTGCTCCAAATCATCAAATAACCTTGTTTCCTATAATGGCCAATGTTTCCAACAAGGAAACAATAGTGCATCAGCTTAACTGTTACAAGACTTATACTTGAAATCTTCATTATTCCCAACAAGAAATAAATGAAATTGAATACTTATCTGTATTGCGCATTTCCTCTCTAGTCCACAGGGTCCTGCTTTTACTTTATAAGCCTTGGGATCCTTCTGCAGACTGGGATGTTTGGCCAGCACGCAGGCTACTCCAAAACATCAAATAATTAATGCCCAACCAGCACACCTTCACGCCGACTGGGTTTACCAAGCATTTGGTGGCGCCCAACCAATCCCATACCTAGTTGGCCCTCTCCATTTCCAAGCCAGCACATCCATCTGGGTCATCGGCCAATGGAAGGTAACTGCGCCACCGACCATTATAGGTCAAGGCTCGACTACTCTGCCTTAGGCTTGCATCAACCTTTCAAATGTATCACAATCCCTCAATGCGCATAACAATTCTTCATCCCCACAAGGGTGGCACTCCTTCTCTTGTGTAAACCGGCGGTTCCCTTTAGGAACTCTTTAGGTGACTTTCTTAACTGCAGGATATCATGGCCCCATGATACCCACTTACACTACACAAGGGTTATCACTGCTGATACAGTCCTCTTGAGTACCATTTTCTTCACTTTTCCCTTTAATGTGCAGCACCAAATTTCATATGTATAAGCTGTCAACACAAAATGGATAAGCAAGCTCATTAGTATTGCTGCTCTAAAACTGTAAACATATTTCATAACATTCACTATCCAACATTGAAACACCAGGAATGCGTCCATTCTTTTAGGGTGTAGTCAATATTGGCATCCCTAACATAACTCAGCACCAGAAAGGTGTGCACTCTTTACTGATGTGAACTATGTAGGTCCTAATCATATTCAAGCAATCTGCCATAATGGAAATAAAATCAGAACAGGCTCTGCATATTTAATCCAACAATTAAACATGCATATTCTTGGCTAGGGTCAGAGAACACTTATTCATTTGTAGATGTAGTCTTTCTTTATTAATGAGGAATGGGGGTTCCTTCTCTGAGTTGACAGTCCCTCGGTTTGCCCTCCCAACTCCTTTTGATGTTACATAACCCTCATATGTCTTACTGACATAATCTTTACCATCTCACTCATATTGTTCACCAATCATGCAGTGCAGATGAGACATTAATAATGTCTAATGGTGTTTCACCCGAAACCCATCTCCAAGTCATGGAATCTCTTCCCATGAAGTTTGGCTTCTGCAGGCCCTCTCCCTTGGTCTTACTGCAATGTGTCTTCCTGGCACACTTATTAAATAGCCAAACAGTCAGCAACATTTAACATTACAATTCAATTCTGATTGTTCCATAACCAATCCATGGTATTAATAATTAAATTCAATATGAATTAGCAACTCTGTCTACTATAGAAATTGATTTCCTTAACCATGAGGCTATCCTCATATTGCTTGGCTCTTGTAAGTGGCACCATTCTGTCCATTATGAATTTATGTTTGCTGCCATACATGGACATCCACCTACAACATGTCCTCCTGAAACAATTTTACATAAGCCAAACAGTCATTAGCAAATATAAGCAAAATTTCAAATCTGAAAATTTACAAATCTGAGATTTATAATTCTTCTTTCTAACAGAGCTTATATTTATCAACCATGAGATTCCTTCTCATAAGCTCTGAATCGAATTTTCAAATATGCTCCTTACAGAAGTTAGATTTGCAATCATGATATTATTCTCACAAACTTAAGTGAGAATATTTTCATATTTGTTTCATGCATAAGTTAAATTTCACACCCATGAGAGTCTTCTCATAACCTTTGGATTTTGCATATGGTAGACTCCAGCCTTCATCATGGACTTACCCACATTGCCATGCCTAGAACAATTTGCCTGAAATCTGAAACTTCAATCAGCCAAACACTTTGTAACTCTCCATGCATATAATATTTTTATTGCTGCAACAGTCACTGAAGCATTTCCAGAATTATAACATTCCCATAATTCAAACACTTCTAGCTGTTGACATGTCAATATCACCAAACTCATTTACTTCACGTAAATCAATATCATACTAAAATTGCAAGGTAGAGTCATATCATTTATACAAAAAACTAAAAGCTTTTAAATGCTCATTAATTCATAGCCATATCATTTATACAACTCTGTCCTTCCAACAGAGCACTCTGGAAGCCTGTCAATCATGACTACCTTCATGCAATTTTTCCCCTGCATTCATAGCAGCTCATGAAATTATCTCAGAATTATCATTAATTCATCATTTCATCTATTGCTCAATTATAATGGGACATATACATATATCACAATCATGTATGCACACAATACATCTCCTCGGGTGTAGCTACCCACATGCATGTATATTCGCAACATTTACTCAAGTTTTTCATATGCATTCACTCAATGCTTAACTACAAAATTTACAAAATCTCTTAATGCTCGTCCACTCAATGCCACCTTGCATTGTTTCATGAGTACTATGCATTCAAGCATATTATGACTTAATCATGACTATCTCATATAGCATGCATTACCATAATCAGGTCCACCAGTCCTCACTTGCTTTGGTTATTAAGCTCATAACCAACATACACATAGCATGATGTATTTTATATGATTGCAATCTAAATTTCTAAACAGCCACATGATATGAGGCCTCTTTCCTTCACCACTTCATGCTCCACCACACTGTAGCAGTATGCCGTTCACATGAATACATTTCGACTCTAAATGCATACCATTTTATGATTACCGAATATGGTTCAATGGATTCTCACCCAATCCCCTTCAACACTTATGCAATCATCATAAGTAAACCATTACCTGCATGGCTCCCATTTACACCTTTGATGTTACCTGATCGGTTGGCCTCTTACCAAGGCTACACAGTCCTTTTGCCAACCTCATGATCACATATTTGTTGCACCATCCTTTCTTCATAAGGTTGTTGGCTTCATGAAACAACATCTTCAACATATTTAGCCATGCTTCTGTTGTCTTTGGTCCTACAACCAAAACCAATCACCAATAGTGATTATCAACCATAATATTTACCATTAGTGGTTCACTGCATATGTAAAATCTCACTACTTTTACCAATATGTAATGTCATATGCATGCAAAACATATACCCATGCACTGTGCAATGTTTATTAATATGCCAATCAATGCATATTCATGTCACTCATCTAATCTCTTGCATTTTCAACATTCTCATGCCATAATTTTATGCACATAAAGCTTATAAAATATAAATGCAGTTAGCAAGACAGGGGTTAAGGAATTCTCCCTTTCTGATCCCTCATCTTTGCATGAACTTCCTCTTCCACATCGTAGCTGGTTTGATTTCATGGCATGCTACTTCCAGGCATGCAATTCTAGAATTTGCCCATATTGACAACAATATGTCAAAAACAGTCACTGGCACTTTTCAGTTCTAATTATCTATGATGTCTGATGCCCTCATTCGAATTTTGGTTATGTGCCATTATTTCCTGCTGGATAAGCTTTCCAATGCCTATCCACTTGATCAATTCCGACATCGGGTGTGGAAACTGCGTTATTTCAAAAATGACAACGTTCACCCCAATTCTGCATACTTTTACACAGTTGCATTTTGGTCTAGAATGCCAACTTCAACCACCTGTGGAAGAAAATCTGTGATGTATCACGAAAACTTTTATACCGGGTGAAGTTAGTCCATATAACAAGGAACGCTCAGCAACTCGCGGATCTCTGTTCCGATGCACCATTCATCTTCTATGAATTTCTGGGTTTTACTACTTCTCACTTTTCACGTTTTTCCAAAATTCCAAAATTTTGGCCAAAAATGGCTATTTCCCAAACGGTGCATTTCTGGAAAATCTTTGTCTAACGGAATATGTCTGGTTTACTGAGAATATGAAATGTTGAGTTCATTAAATTTCTTGATTTCGAATTAGAGGGTCACTTTCAACCACTGCAAGCTTTTCAAAATTCCCGAAACGTGGCCCGGGATAGTGCTTTTCGGCCTTCTTGCACACCCTGACTCCACATCCTTTGGAGTTTGGTTCCAAAAATACAAACTTAACACTGTGTCTACTCCATGACTGCTCCACATTAAATTTAGTTTAATCCGACCTTCTGTCAAGCGTCGAGACACTAATTCATAAGAGCTAATAATTTCAATTTTATGTCAAATTGGAGCATAATGAGCTCGGGATCTTCACTGGTTCATTCATGACCTCCATCGATGGCCTCAGAATGTCACTGAACTCATCAAAATCTGATCTTGCATGCTCCTGCTATCCAAAATTCTAATTTCGGGCTCTATACTCTTATCTATCCCGCCACACATAGGCCGCAACCCGAAAGACGACGGTTCGGAAAGTCAAGTTTTGGTCACAGGGATGTAACCGTCCCACATCCCGCATCCCGCAATCCGACATTGCGGTTTTGGGGGGTTCAAGCTGCGATCACGGGGATGTAACCATCCCGCAATCCGCATTCCGCATCCCGAAACCAAAAGCCGAAAGCTGAAGCCGAAAGACGAAAACCGGAAGTCGAAAGCCGAAAGCCAAAAGCCGAAAGACGAAAACCGGAAGCCGAAAGCCGAAGCCAAAAACCGGAAGCCGAAATCCAAAATCCGAAAGACGGCGGGTTTGGGATTTCGGAAATCCATTCCGCAAAAATGGTGCTTCGAAACCCGAAAGTCGAAACTGAAACCCGAAAAACACCCACGTTTCCTATAACTTTTGGGGTCTGTATCTCCTTCGTCCCTTGGCCAAATGAGGCGAGTCTGGTACCGTTGGAAATCTCTTGGAGATATCTATGCACCTGTGTAACTTTCTTCCTCATCTGAGAAGTCTGATCTTGCCATTTTTCCCAATCAAAATGCCGCCCCCAAATTCCCAATACTATGTTAAAACGTCCTATTACATGCCTGTAAATTCAAAGTCTAGCCCAAGCAGCCCCAGTTCTGCAAGCTGGGCTCTGATACCACTCTGTCACGTCCCCTCCCATCATCCCAATGCAGGGGAGAGAACATGAACCAACATATCGGGCTTATTGGCAATCTCAACCCCATTCAAAATGTTTAAGAAATGCATGTTAAATAAAAACTTGTGCATACATAGTCGTACTCAACAAGCACAACGGAATTAAACACTATAGATGAACATAGTTTCATCATGCATTCAGCATATAAACAACAGTCACTAATTAAGACATTACAGAACATAGAATTAACACAACTCATTTAATAAACACAGTGGAATAATCATAATAGCATACAAGCAGAAGGAGATGCATCAGCCTATTTCTTCTAGGTAGAATGATGAAACGGTCATACAGTAATCCATCCCATACTCATGCTATACACAGGAATCATGCCAACTAACTTAAGATAATCATTTCATCCAAGTAACATGAGTAATTTAACATACAGGATTAACACATTGTTGAACACATAATGCAAATCTAAGTCACAGGGTTCGCCGAACCTGAACCTCCAGATTCGAAGTTCGGCGAACCTAAAAAAAAATGGAAAATCCGTTCAGGTTCGTTGGGGTTCGGGCTCATTTTCGTCCGCGATTTTTCACTCTTTTGCGGTTGTGTTTCACTTTTCTGCTAGGGTTCCAACAATGCAGATGTTTGGCACTGTTGACTTGTTGTTTGTGCTGGATTTTTGAACCTACTGAGTCCGTGACAGTCAGCGAGACGTATCAACCCACATGCCAAGCAATTTGTGCTAGTGTAGTCGCGACTGGAATGGAGATAGATGACGTGCTAGTGTAGTCGCAGCTGGAATGGAGATTCAGATAGATGACGTGCTAGTGTAGTCGCGATTGGTTGCGTGAGGTAGATGACGCTGGCCAGAGCCACGACTCTGCCATGCTGCCACGGCCCACGACTCTCCAGTTCTAGGCGCTAGGCTCCATTCTCCAAGGCAACGGGTTGAAGGCTCGAGTAATGCACAGTCCAAGGCAGTGGGTTGAAGACTCGAGTAATGCACAGTCGATCGACAATTTATTTTTAAATGTTCTATATTATAATTTATAAATAGAGTTTATTTTTAGATGTTTTATATTATAATTTATAATATAGTTATAGACTATAGTAAGTATATATTAATTTATAATTATAATATAGTTTATAGTTTATAGTTTATAATGTTTTATAGTTTTTATTTTTATTTATATATATATATATATTAAAAAATGTAAATAGACGAACCTTATGTCGAACCTCATCCGAAAATTCGAACCCGAATCGAACCTGAAGGTCGCCGAACCCGAACACGAACCCGAACCTTGTGACTTAGATGCAAATAAATTAATCCACAAAGAATACTTATCTTGAAATGCAAATGTCCAAACAACTGGCTACGTGAGAGCAATGTTCCACCCAACCATAGATCTTTGTCCAGCCTGTATTCTTTCAGCTGAGAGATCACCCCCGAACTGGGCTGTGTATCCACTAAGGAGGAACTAGACAGGCTCACTCACAGCCATGGATTCACTCAAATGGTCATGCTAAGCCAGTACACAGCTGGGTTTTTCAAGCATGCAATAAGGAAAATGAGGAGTATGTTAAGCCAGTGAGCTCAACCACAGAGCTACAGACATCTCCAGCTAAATTCAAGCAATCCCATCCTCTATGCAAACATCCACACTTGGATTCCTCACCATTCTGGCAACAAAATAACTCAATCCCATCATTGGGTTTCTGGGCTATCAAAACTAGGTTTTCCAATGGATTTTAGGGTATAATGCTCCCAAATTTTCCCCAAGGTTCATACCTATGGATCCCCCATTGGATTTTACTGTCCAATACCAAATCTGGGTGTTTTGGCATTTCAAAACGTGGGTTCTTGCAAAGTTGCGATTTCTGGTTTTTCTCTCTGCTGGGAATTCGTGGGTGATGAGAATTGATGCTGGGTGATCAGCAATGGAATTGGAATGAGATTGGAAGGATTCCCAAGACGTAGAGTGACTTGTAGGTCAAGCAAAACAGAGCCCATACCCTGTAATACGAATTTCTGAGCTGCCCATGCTCCATTGAAGCCATGGACTGTTTTCTTCAACCACTTCCTTACAACAAAATTAAATGTCAGCAAGGGAAGTCAAATGGGTTCTCAAGGTGACATATGGCAGCCTATGGTTCAATCCCACAGCCCCCTCACCACTCCCTAGTGGATACACATGGCCCCTTCTCATTCGTTGCCTCCATAGCCAGTTTTGGTATTTTATTGCACGATGTTTATTTACATCATTTTTACAATGTTCCATGGCTAAATAGCACATAGGAAACATAATGTCTAATACTTGCCTTTAAACAAAATTCGAGCTTCCACTAGCGGGGCCTTGGCCTTGAGCTCCACGCTAGGAAAACATACATCACATGTATACAATATTTACATTAAAAGCTAATATATCCTAAGGGTCAAAATGGGGTATTACACTTCACAAGGAGAAAGATACAGTGAGCCGATTCAGGAAGAATCCAGAGCACAGGATCTTGATCATATTTACAAGATGACTGCGAATCAGGATGACTACATTAATCCTACGGTGGATGGAACACTCAGTTGGCAATGTGACAGTTCTTGCATCTCAAATTCCGACACAGGACTGGAAAATTGGCAAATCCGTATGTATGAAGTATCTACAAGAAAATGCACGCAGATCACAAAGTCACTGCGCTGGATTAGAACCGAGGTAAGTCCAATCCCTACCTATGATGGTTCAACTAATGTTTATTCATTTATTCAAGAATATACTATATCAGTTGCAGCTGAACACCACATACCAACATTAGATATGGCACTGCGTGAAACACCTTCCAAATGGTGGGCTGCGCATAAGCAGACTTTGACCACATGGAATCAATGCAGACATATGATGAAAATTAGGTTCATGGAGAACACTGCGCTGACCATGGTAAAGTATAATGGACAAACAAGTCCAAGGGATCACATGGAGATCTGTTCAGAAGCATGGATAAAGAGACCACAGACAAAATGGGTGCATCTATTTGTGCACACATTAGATCGGGTTTCAGAGGATTGGTATACAGACCGGAGCTTCGCAAAGGCACCACAGATTGGTCTATGCTAACTGCGAACTTCCAGAGAACTTTTATCTTTGAATATGGAAGTCCAAGCATAAATGAATCCCTACAAGTTATCAAGGAAAGAATATTCAGAGCAGAATGCCCAAGTATAAATGAGTCATTGGAGGAAATCAAAGATAGGGTATTAGAAGATATAAAGGTACATTTGAACCTATAGCCAGAATGGGGTAGGCAGATAGAGCATGCCTTTGAATGCTATAATCTTGTTGAAAATGAAGAAGAGCAAGAAGAGAGCGACAAGGAGGATCCGCGCAACATCAAAATACCTGAGTCCGAAGGAGCGCACGATGTAGAGGGACCTCCACTAGAAATTCTAGACATGAGTGGACCTGTTAAGACAAGAAAAGTGAACATTGGCACAAGCGAAGAGTCAAAGTTAACATCCATTGGAGACTATTGGGATGATGCAACGGTTGCACAGATCGCAGATCTTTTGCATGAGTACCAAGATTTGTTTCCGATGAAGTTCGCAGAAATGAAAGGCATCTTGGGAGACTTAGGGGTTATGAAAATACCTCTCAAGCCAGGTGTGAATCCCATTAAGCAAAGGCCTTATAGATTGAACCCCGGATATAAAGAAAGAGTCAAGGCAAAAATTGATAAGATGCTTGATGCAGGGATCATCGAGTCAGTTGAAGAGTCAGAGTGGATCATCCCTATGGTTATCCAAGATAAAAGGACTAAAGGTGAAATCAGGATCTGCATAGATCTAAGGAAGCTAAATGATGCTTCGTTGCATGCCCCATTTCCTACTCCTTTTACAGATGAAGTATTGGACAATGTGGGAGGGAATGAGGCCTATTCTTTTGCTGATGGATTTTCTGGATATCATCAAATCAGGATTGATCCAACAGACAGGTATAAGACAACATTTGCTACTGAATGGGGGTCATATCAGTATACTGTGATGCCATTTGGATTGAAGAATGCACCAACCATATTTTCCAGAGTTGTGGTGGTTGCATTCAAGGACTTTATCCATAAGTTCTTAGAGGTTAATTTTGATGATTGGATTGTCTTTGGGTTGCTGAAAAACCATTTTGAAAACCTGAGAATGATGTTAGCTAAGTGCATACAACATCAAATTTCATTGAACTTAAAGAAATTTATTTTCTGTGTACCTTATGGTATTCTTCGAGGACACATTGTGTGCAGACAAGGTTTGATGGTTAATCCTGCGAAGATCGCAGTGATTGTGAATTTACCTGCACCAACCTCAGTGAAGCAGCTTCGCACCACACTGGAGCATACAGGCTATTACAGAAAGTTCATCAAGGGCTATGCGCAGATAACCGCGCCGATGGAAAAGTTGTTGAAGAAAGAAGCACAGTTCATATGGAATGCAGAATGTGAGAAGGGATTGGACATGCTAAAAGAAAAGATGGTAACTGCGTCGATCCTAGTTTTTCTAGATTGGGATAAGCCGTTCCATGTACACGTTGATGCTTCGGTCATTGCACTCGGGGTAGTGCTAGCAAATCCAAGTGAAGGGGGCATCGACCACCCCATTGCATTTTCGAGTAGGAAGTTGTCTTCGGCTGAGAAGAACTACACGACCAATTAAAGAGAAGGCTTAGCTATGGTGTACGCACTACAGAAATTCAGGCAATATTTTCTCGGTGCGCACTTCTCCATGTTTACTAACCATTCCACTTTGAAGTATTTGGTCAATAAGCCAGTGTTAGGGGGGATAATTTGCAGATGGTTACTACTCTTCCAGGAGTATGATTTTGAAATTGTGGTTAAGCCAGGAAGATTGAACCTAGGACCTGACCGTCTCTCAAGGATTGAGTCAGGAGAAGAGCCCACAAATCTCAAAGACAATCTACCTGATGCGCAGTTGTTTGCAATATAGATTACTGATGATTATTAAAAGGATATTGTAGACTTTTTTACTACAGGATTGGCACCCATAAAGTTCACTACGCAGCAGAAGAAGCGGCTGGTAGTAAGAGCAGCAGACTTCACTATAATCGCAGGTCAATTATACAAGTTGGGACCAGATGAAGTGCTGTGAAAATGCGTGCTGGAGCATGAGAAGCCATTCATATTGGCTTATGCACATTTAGGTGTATCGGGAGGTCACTATGCAGGAAGAGCCACTACGCAAAAGATATTGTGAGCAGGGATATGGTGGCCTACAATCCATAAAGACTCAAAGGAACATTGCCAGAGCTGCGATGTCTGTAAGAGGACAGGAAGATCGTCACGAAGAGACGAAATTCCATTGAATCCGCAGTTGACACTTCAGGCATTTGAGAAATGGGCTATTGATTTTGTGGGACCTATTAACCCACTGGGAAAAAGGACTGGTGCGAGATACATTATCACCGCGACTGATTATCACACCAGATGGGAAGAAGCTAAGCCAGTGAAGGACTGTAGCGCAGTTACTGCCGCGCAGTTCATCTTTGAGAACATCCTTAATAGATTTGGATGCCTGAAGATTTTGATGAGTGATCAAGGGACTCACTTTGTGAATAGAACTATTGAAGTCCTTACTGAATAGTTCCACATTTATCATCAAAGGAGTACACCGTACCATCCTCAAGCAAATGGAACCGTCGAAGCTTTCAACAAGGTTTTGGAGAATGCGCTGACAAAGGTATGCGATGTAAACAGGGATGATTGGGATCTGCGCATTCCATCTGTGTTATGGGCATACAGAATCACTTGCAAGAAGTTGACAGGACATACACCCTTCAGATTGGCCTATGGATAGGAAATAGTGATGCCTATGGAGTACATTGTACACAGCTTGAAAATAGCTACATTTACAGGCATGGAAAATCAAGAGGCACTAGAAGAAAGGATTCTACACTTGGTTGGGTTGGAGGAAGATCGCTTCATCACAGGCTTCCACTAGAAAGTGCAGAAAGACAGAGAATAAGCATGGCATGATTGCCACATCAAGAATAAGTCCTTTCAGGTAGGTGATCTAGTCCTCCTGTATGATAGCAAGTTTATGAAATTTCCTGGAAAATTTAAGATGCATTGGCTTGGCCCATATACTATTATGCATGTTACTAATGGTGGCGCATTTCAATTAACCACGTTACCTGGAGATACCTTACCAGGGTTGGTGAATGGAAGTAGACTAAAACCCTATCGGAATAGTCCTACTTCGCAGAATCCTCAGTGATCAAAAGAGAAGGGAATTTCTAAGTGTCAAGTACAGTTGAAATTGGGCACTAGAAATTGGGCAGAGTCTGTACGCAATTTTGGTCCGATATGCAAAGTGTGATAGAAAGAATGCATGTACCACATAGCAAGTGAAGCTGCGTGAATCAAAAAAAAAAAGAGAGAGAAAAAGAACACAGCGCGCAGTTCAAAGCTCAAAAGGTAGCTGCGCAGATCCAGTGAAGAAGAGAAGATGCCAAAGCTCAGAACCAAGAAGCATGACACCGCGAAGTAACTGCGCCGGGGTAGTGACGATCCGTCACGCAGTTTGACTCCACACTCTAAGAAACTAGTCATTACAATGTCGGTCGTAAAACTAGTCGTTATATAGTGATTTTGCCGACGACTGCTTGAGCATTTAACGCAAAAATAGCCATTCCGACGGAAGTGATGAAGGAAAGGACCCAAATCCTTAGCGGATTTGGCCAACAAATATGCAATTGAATGCTTTTCTAGCCGTTGATGGGCGCAGCTAGAGCTCAACCACGCCTATAAATATCGTTGCATTTAGACTCGAGAGTGTTACCGTAACTCTGAAATTTTCATGCAAGCCATACTTTGAATTTGTTTACAGCGAGCCCTAAGTGATCTCGTTAGTTTGGTAAGCAATTACCCAGTGACTGTGTGAAATTTCCTCTCTTGAGCAAGAATTCACAGTCAAGGAGACTGTGAGAGTGTTTCAGTACGGAGGGATTGAAGGGTTAATGAGAACCCCCGCCAAGAAGGTTGTTACTGAGCAAGGACGGGGTTCAACACTATCGCGAAGACATTCTATAGCTATGTAAGACAAGGGCAAAGAACCAACGGTGGAGAAGATGAAGCCAAATAAGATGAGCTCCACAGTGTCGAAAGTTCCATTGGGCGACAAAGAAATACCCTTGAAGTTGACCCCTTAGTATATCTCTCCACGTGCATAGGATGCACCAGTCATTAAGCTATCCAGGAACGTGAAGTACAACATATCGCTCCCACCAATATCCAAGCATGTGAAGGTAGGGAATAATCTGTTGGGAAAAATCGCAAAATGTAAGTTCGAGGACCACGACTTACTCCAAATGCAAAAGGAACCGGTCGAGCAGAGGTACCAGCAATTTCAGCCAGATCAGTATATGTGCTAGAAGAAGGATGTCAAGGGAAATCCTATGCTGTTTGCGCAGAATTGGTTATCTGAAGTAGTAGAATCAGGATTGTTGAACCTATTAAGGCTCCTGCACTTCGACTAGAGCCCAGAACTGAATGTGGTGGTACGCACACTCATCTCGCGCACACACCAGGGTTATCTATGGTTGGACAGGAACGTCGACTTGAACATCGACCTGATCCATCGCATCACGAGGTTAAGCAAGTGAGGCGATGACCCTAAGCAATTATTTCAAGGAAAGAGGCGGGACAAGGAGGTCGTCATGCAGATGAAATCGACATACAGCATCCCGAAAGGAAAAAGAGGATTCGTCACAGACGATATCGCTGATGATGCTACACGGTTCATAACACAACTGTTAACATGGAAAATTTTGTGCAAGGAAAGACCTGCTGAAGTACCAGTCAGAGCAGTTCTCCTTAGGGAGAAATCCGCGACGGGTAGAAGATTTAACTAGTGTCAGTACCTGTTGAACGAATTTCTAGAAGATGTGCGCGAAACGCAGACACACGGCAGAAACTTCCACTATAGCTGGTTGATGGTCTTGATCGTGTTTGTGGTATGGAAGGACCCGAAATACTACGTTGGCCTCACCACTGCCAGCAATGGTTGTAGAGGACCAAGGTATGCAAACCTTTGGGCAAATATGATGGCAGAGAGACAACACGCATCGAACGAAGTTTTCCATACATATTATGAGCAGCTGCGCGATGTCATCATTTGCACACCGCAAATATCCAAGCAGGTAACATCTAAATATGTTCGCACTATCAATTTTTACACTGACATGCATTGCATCCACATTTCAGCAAAGGCGTAGAAAAGGAATCCATAATGGTTTAATGGAGCTATCAGATGAATGAAGCAGATATAGATCTCATCATGAAGGAATGGATTGATGAGTTGAAGGTCGAAGGACCTATGGTCATTGACAGTGATTCCGAAGAAAGCAATCCCATTCCGACGATAATTACTGAAGAATCACCGTCAGGGAAAAGCAAGGAGCCAGGAAGCTCAGCACTGGAGAAAGTGCAGAAAAAGAAGCAGAAGGTTGTAAAAGGCCATTTAGAAGCGAAACTCCATGATGACGATTATGAGATGATTGCATCCACGGTCACCGCGCAGATGGAAGATCTGCTAGCTATCAAAGATAAAAAGGATGAGGCGATCCAGGAAAGTTTACAGAAGAATCTCACCAAGTTGGAAGGCATAATGGAAAAGTTCGAGCAAGTCCAGCACAACTTGCCCTTTCCGTGAGACTCGGAATCGGAGGGAAGTTCAGGGGACACTTCGCAGCCAAAGAAAACACCGCTAGCCCTGACCTTGCCACCGAAGTCACACATAGTCCAACTTGACCTGCTAAGCGTAAGGTTACCGTGCGAACAGTTAGGTTCGGACATGAAGGACATAGAGCATGTGGACATCGACATTGCGATGCTTCCAATGGAGGGTCTACACAATCTGCATCTACAGGTTGTGGAGGAGATCCATGAGATAAATGTAGTCACTCTGAACCAACACCATGATTTATATGCAAACTATAAGCAGCTGCCGGAAGCAAGCTTAAAGAAACCATGGCACTTCAAGATGAGTAGGAACGACAACGAAGAATAGAGCATACTGTCGCTTCAGTAGTAGCGGAGATACCAGAATGCGAAGAGCAGCCAGAGCCTGCGGATATTATCCTTAAGATCGGCTCGATGGTCAGTGATCTTAAGGCTGAGATGAAAGACATGGAGATTGATTACCAGGCGAAGATCACTTCCTTAGAAGTGCAGAATCAGTCGAAAACACCACCTGATCAGCAACAACTTAGAGCAGCAGAAGTGAAAGATGCCGTAGAGAGGATAGCCAGTGAAGTGGCTAAGTGCCAAACTTTGGTAGACAAGGTGACAAGAACATTTACTGTGTTGGAAGAGGATCCAGAGCGGCTGGAAGTCCAAAACACTTTGAAGGAAAAGCAGGTCGCATTCAACGCCCTAGACGCGGAGGTGAAGGCCCTACAGCCAAGAGATAGACTAAAAAGATATCTGGAAGTTAGAGAACTGAAAAAAGAACTTCAAGTGTTGAGAGACAGGGAGGCTGAATCCATAGATGAATCGCAGTCCCTATTGGAGGAATCCCATGAGCTATTGCAGATGATTGAACAAAAATTGGCATAGCTCCGCGAAATGCATGATTCAGTCAAAGAGCAAGCTAGGGATGACATAGAACCGGATGTGTTAGACACCATCAAAACTATTGAACAGGATTCCAAGGATACGGTTTCTAAGTTGAGCACAACCTATCAAGAATTCACTGCTAACAGGAGGACAAGCAGCTCGGAGAAGCAGAAGTAGAAAGTGGCTAGGGGACGAGCCACATGCAAGTGTTAGGGGCCTGTTGGCCCTGTCCCAAGTAAGGCATTTTTTAGAAGAACAGTTTTGGAGTTGCATCGCAGCTCAGATGAAGAAAATTTTGGTAAGTCAGTTTTGGAAGCTGCAAAGTTGAGCCCAGCACAATACCGACAGGTAAGGAACCGCACAGCTGAGGTCCGGTTCCGTGAAGTGCCAACGGGGCACCTATTTTTGGTAAAGAATGAAGGGAAGGTCGAGCTATGAAAGTGACCTCGTTCGGTTGAAGTAATCCATGATCCCAACAGGCGGATAAGGAGTGGTGCAGAAAGAAAGTGACCGGTCACACGAGCGAAGGAAGCACGACGTGAACCAGTCGCACAAAGCCATTAGAGAAGGAACGACAAGGTGAAAGCGACGTTGGCATGCGGTCGATAGGGAAGGCTGAAAGTGACGTGACCACGCTTAGAGGATGGCCACGACGGAGAAGTCGCTATCAGAAGCCAGCAAGTCCGGTTAGGGAAAACCGCGACAGTTTTGGGAAACCTTAGGGTTTTTTCCTATGCATTGTAAAGACATGACCTACGGGTATGATCTATAAGAAGGCACATTTTGTATCGAAAAGGGTTAATCTCTGATAGTTGGGTTGAATATTCTGTTTATGAATTGTTAATCTTTGTTGTTGAACATTGATCCCTATTGAGAGAAGATTGTAAAGGCTCTGCAACTGTGTGCACAGAGACCTACAGAGAGAGAAGAGAGTCTGCAGCTGAGTGTACAGACTGAAACTTTTGTACCCTTCCTAAGATAATATAACAACAGTTCCTGTGGACGTAGCTCCCATCCTGGGAGTGAACCACATTAAATTCTATGTTATGCGATTGCTCATGTGTTTTTCATTTGTGCCTTTACTATTGATGAATGGTTATGTGATGTTGATGAGTTTATGTGCTTTGCTTTTATATGTATTCGCCATAAGGATGATAATGGGAATAATATTTTAAGTATCGCATATGTAGATGAATGTTAGATGCATAAGTATTTCTAATTTATAATGAATGCATAAGTTGATTGAGTAAACACTAGAATCAGTGGAGTTCGCGCCGTGTGATTCCCTCGAAGTGCAGCACATGGTGTTTTGTCACATTGCATCAGTCATAAGATAAATAACCTAAGTCAATTGATGAATGGATAGGAAACTCTAAGTAGAGTCATTGAAGTTGGTTGAGTCCGAAGAGGAAGTGTATTTATCAGTTGCGTTGTCTTATCATCGAAAGACCATCCAACATCGCGCAGTCCTTGGATGTGTGATATTCTAAGTGTAAACCGCGAAGGGGTTAAGCTTCGCACAGCCTGAAGTCCGCAGCGCGAGTCCTATAGTGCGCTACTCGTCGTCCTGTTTGAACGCTCATCACCTGGTTGTGCAAACCTGATTCCGTAGCCCCCCATTACTTCAACTCGAGTGAGACCTCAGTCTGTTCGCACATTGTTTCCAAAAGGGGCGGTGAAAAGGGGTTTTGTTGGTTCCTTGAACCGCGCAGAACCTGGGGCTTTATAGAAAACCTTAAGATTAGTTATATAAGCCAACATATGGAGATGATCAACACAACTAACTAGATGCAATGATGATAACCACCTGACATAGTGAAACCTAAATGAAAAAATGACTAGGCCTCAAGACATGACTCGATGAGGCTACGACAACCCACACATGATGTGATTTGAAACATCGACCAAGAGGCTCACATGATAACAATAATGATGAAATGAGGTAAGGACATGATGACCATCTTGACCTGGACATTATGTCGATACTAATAAAATGACTAGGAATTTAAAATTAATATGTTTGTCTAAGTCACTAAGTCCCGATACGTTCGGATCATATCAAGTTGAGAATCAACTTTATTAAAATGTATTGGTTTGGAAGTAGAACTATAGGAATAATGACTGACTTATGCATTGATTCTGACAATGTGATAGTTACTCTTGATTTGCTAAATTTGTGAGTGTAACCTATCAATATGTATTTTACTAAATACTGTATGATGTTTATCTTCTTGCTTTTGAGGAGAGGATAGTCGAATATATTTGAATTCTTGCATGGATTTTGTTGTGCTAAAAGTTGATTGGTTACCTATCGTGTGGCTATTGATGTGGTCTAGCCTATAGTTAATTGGGTATTTCGAGTCCTTGTGTATGACTAGTAGGTGTTGCAAATCTAAGTCAGCATTAACCATTATTGAGTAATAGTAATGGGTTCATATTATGTAAAATTACTATTGAAATAACGAGAATGTGATGGAACCTTGTGGAATGAAACATAAAATCAATGATGGTATAATATCTAATGAAAGAGAAAATGACATTAAATGTACAATAAAAACAAAATTTAACTTCCAGACGAAGTTCCCTAAAGAGGGGGAGTATGTAATGCTCTAGGTAGCTAGACTCATGAAATGTGTTATAGATCCATCTCAATTCATCAACTTGAGTGATTTGTAGATATTGAATGAGAGAGCCTTAGTGGCTGATTCAATTCATATTGTGGGACAACGAACTCGACAACTTCGGTGTAGATTACTCGATCAAGTCAAGGTTGAGTGGGATAGCTATAATCCCAGATCTACGACATAGGAGAATGCATCAAAGATGCATAGATAGTTTCCTTACTTATTTTTGAACTTCGGGATGAAGTTTCTTGAAGTGGGGATTTATGTAGTGCCCCATTTTTGGTGATACTGTAGACTGTTTATGACTATGAATTATTGTTTGAGAATTATTTTCTAATACTTGTGATTATGATTATGATTATGACTTATTATTAGACTGTATGTACATCATATTATGACTTATTGTTCGAAGGAATTTAGTGGTGAATGGCTCGATGGTGTTTTAGACTATGTGATGTTTAATATGAGTACATGATCGATATATGTTATTGACTACGAGATGTTGATGATGATTCCATATGATTACGTTGAGATGATAATGTTATGATTTCACTAGTTACTACAATGATGATTTATGATGTTATTAATGATTGTACTATGATGCTGGAGTGATAAAGATTTCACATGATTATGATGTAATTTAATGTTTATCAAATACTTACATGTTTCAGTTATGATCTGAAAGGATGTTGATATTTTCATTTGTCGCAATGTGAAAATGATGATTAATGACTATATTTATATGTATATCATGTACTCGGCATGTAAAATATGCTAGGGATCGACCAGTAGGTCAGCTGATAATGAGGATAAGATGGGATCACATATCTGGATCAAAGCCTAGGTCATCCAAAAACTTGTTCAGGATCACAACTTTTGGGAAATTGGTTATGGAGAACTTGCAAATTTATGGGAGGATTCATGGAACCAACTCCCGAAACTTGAAGCTGACCCTCATTGGTAGAACATCAGAGCCAGAGGGTTGGAAGAAGGAAAAGTCAAGGTTTGCCATTATTGGGAAAACCAGTCCCTGGATCGACATAGGAAATGGTTGGACCAGCATTGGTGGAATGGGTTAACCAATGAAGAAGACCTCTGATCCTTCGAAAATACCCTCCAAGAAATATTTATCTGCATCAAAATGGGTCCTGACAAATTGAGGTGGGGGTACAAGAAGCAAGGCACGTTTAGTATTAAGGAAGCCTATGACTTAAGAAACAACATTGAGGAAGGGGATTAAGCAACCTGGAAGAAAATATGGAATATGAACCCTTGGCCTAAGATGACTGTATTTTGTTGGCTGGTTGTTTGGCGAAGGATTTTAACGGGAGAAAACCTTAGGAAGCGAGGCTGCATTAGCAAGGACCTTCGTGTTGTCCCTTATGTATAGTGAATAAACCATGGCTCATATTCTAGACGAATGTCCTTACTCTTCCTCCTTCTGGGACCGAGGTGCTATGATCTTCAGAAGGAGCGACCGCATACGAGGTCAACCGGACCAATCCCTGAAGGTTTGGAATGCTCAAGCCTTCAAAAATTCAATCCTTGCAATGCTATGGCAGATGTTCCCTGGGATGGTTTTATGGAATGTGTGGAAGGAAAGAAATGAACACTTATTCAGGGACAAGAGTCATAATGAGGAGGAGGTGTGGTAGAAATTGGTCAGCAATCTCCAAGAGACAATACGAAGCAGGTAATGGGGAGCGACTGATAAGGATCTCACGAAGGATGAAGTGCGCATTGCAGCAGGATGGGGACTGGGAGGAAGGACTTGGATGGGATCCGTAGGAGAGACAAGATATGTAATCCTACTAGTCCAAATTTTTGGTCTCCTCCCGCAACAAACGAATTCAAACTGAATTTTGATGGAGCTTATAGAAGAAATCCGGGAGGGGATGGATATGGCGAAGTCTGCAGAAATGCCAGTGGAATAATCCTGAAAATCTATTTTGGCTATATTGGCAACGATACTAACAACTCTACAGAATTATATGGCCTCATCCAGGGCCTCCAAATGATTTTCATAGAACGATGGTACCCGGTGACTGTTGAGGGTGACTCTAAAATTATAATCCAGATGGCCAAGAAATTGGCAAATGGCCAATCTGTGGATAACATTACGACTAGTTGGCGACTGTCGAGCAGGCTAGAAAATTTGAAGCACATTGTGACTACCCACAGTCCCATCTCCTTTTGCCATGTAAGGAGAGAGGCGAATAAATTTGTTGACTACTTATCCAACCTCGGAGTAGACGGGGGTGGGGTCAGCTCCATTGGTCACATGGATGACTTTGTGAACAAGGCTTGGGCGCCCAACTGCATCCACCTAGCCACTTCGGATTACGATAAAATCCAATAGGTGGAAGGAAGAGGACATGTGTCCTAGAGTGATGACAGGCGGATGATGGAGATCATCCCAGATGTGTCAGATCACATAGAGTAATAATGCAGAGAGATACTACATGCTCCAGTATGACCTTAAAGCCGAGTAATAGAAAGTACAGGCTCAAGCATGTCAATAAACAGACTTTGGATCTGCACCAATTTCCATATCTGGTTATTAAGATCCTTTTAATGTTAGTTAGAGGAAAGAGTACGTTTTTGGGAGTGGGGTGGTACCTTTCGGAGAGGGGAAGTACCAACCCTGTCATTGTAATCATGGCACCTGTGGCCTTATATCCGAAGGATTCTCTATGTTTCTCCTGTCGCTATCGGGGTTGCACAAATAAATCCTTTCTTTTTCTGGATGATAAGTTTCCCAAGGTGCATATAAGAGCGTGGTTCACTCTCGTCAGGCTGCCTGATTAGCCGAAGCTCCTTGTGGTTTATCCCCAGATGGATCCTAAGCGCAGCCTCTACAAGCATTCTGGTGCGGGTTCTGTTCCTTCCAATTCGAAGGGAAAAAGGTAAGATGAATGAGGAGAAAGGTGACGCTAGGGGTTGTGTCACACGAGCCCAAACTCGAGAACAGACTGCTGCCACCTTTTTCAGAGATCGCATCCCCATTGAAATCTGTGATGATATCGAAGCTGTGGAAAAACATCTCTGGAAGGAGGTGCAGACTCTCCCTTTTAAGGATATCAGGACGAAAGTTGAGGAATGGGTAGTGGACCCAGGCACTAATGCGGGAAGGGCCTCGGCGTATGACCGTATGATCATGGTTTACTAGGTGATGAAAAATTTGTTGTCTCATGTTACCATGAGAGGCTTTTCCAAGAGCCAAGGAAATGAGGAAATGGCACAAGCATGGAAAGAGCACAACGCGGACAACAGGCTTATGCATGGAAAAATTGATGTTATTGCTAAAAAGATGGGCATCACTTTTTATTACCCTGGAATGGAGGAGCATGAGAACATTGGTACCAGTAGCAGAAGGAGCAAGGGAGATGTCCCGCAGCAGGGGGATGGGTCGAAGTAGAAGCAGGCTGGCGTTAACACCCCGTTGGATGAGACTGTCGTCAAAACGAAAGACCGCTCCCAGATTTCGAGTGGGTCTTAGGGGTTAGCTTTTCTTGATTCTTGCTTTTGTTTTTAACTATGAATAGCCTTTTTGCCAATTGTAGTCACAGTCCTGTGCAAAAATGGGTTAGTTTATCAGTAGCAGTTGCAGTCTATTGCTCTTTTTTGGAAAGACTGTACTAAATAGACTATTCATTTTGGTTGGTTTTTGTAATGGGGGTTATAACTGTCAGTCCTGAACTCTAAAACGTTGTAAGTGTGATATATATTTGATTTCCAAGTAGTAATATATAGTTTTATTTACAAAAAATATATGTATATCATGTACTCTGATGTGTTGTTGAGTTGACCTGTACAGCAGATACATGCCATGCAAGTAGGCGTTAATACGCCACAGACTCGTAATGAGTCCTAAATCATTGACAAGTGATGATAACCTGGTAAATATATATATATATGCTTATGATGAAATCCTGGTGAAAGGATTTGATGCACGTGATGTGCATGGACTCGGACGGAGTCGATTACGATGACAGGTGAATTCATGCTATAATTGATGCATGTGATGTGCATGGAATTTGAATGAGTCAGTTATATTGACAGGTGATGTCAATCTATGATTTATATGGATTTATTGAAATCTTATTTATTGATATTTGATGCGCATGGCATTCATGTGCAGGTGTTGGATGTGATTACCAATCGATCCACATCAGGGGACAGGGTTGATTATGACACCAGTTAAGTCTATCCAATGTCCATGTGATGAGTTCATCTAGAGCGAGAGAGGCTCTGACTCATCAGATGCATGTTTTCGTGAGGGTTGGTCATAGTACGGTCACTCACAAGGTATATTACTAGGGGGCGCGCAATAAGGACTTGACCTTATTCCCTATGTACCACTAGTCCCTCAACAGGGTAGGCGGGTTGAGTTAACAACATCTCAATCGCCGTACCATATCCCCACCTGAGGGAATATTCGAAGGGCATGCGGGAAGCATGGCGCCTTGATATCCCTGGTGGGGGAAAAAATGTGACTGTTAATTAATTAATAATTCATAATTGGACAAGGGAAACAATAATTAATAATATATTAACTAAATTAATTGATCAAGCAAGTAAATAATAATAATAATAATAACAACAAGATAAACATTATAAATAATAAAGATAATAATAATAATAACAACAACAAGATAAACACTAACTAATAATAATAATAATAATAATAAACAAGAAAAACATTAGAAATAATAATAATGATGACAACAAGATAAAAAATAGAAATGAAAATGATAAAATAAAATAAAATAATAAGGGGCAGGAAAATAAAGCAGACAGATTGCTATAAAAGAAAGGAGGAAGAAGATTGAGAGGGGGGCTTCCAGGAAAAAAGAATTTTTGGGGCAGCTTGGGCTGTGGCTCCTATCTAGGTGACTATTGGAGGGTGTGTTAGTGGTTCACTATGATACGTACCAAGTGGGGTTGGGATTTCCCCTCAGCAAAGAGTCTGGTATCATAGTTCATTGGCTAGCAGAGTGTGTCGGCAGCCTCGTCGCACGCGGGGGTCTTGACAGAAGAAGAGTATCCTTTGGGTATGGTAGGGTAGAAACCGGTGGATCATTTGTGATTGGAAATCTTGAAGATTAAACCTTGCAGTGGATTCGAAGGCAACACCAACCTTCAACCTCGTCCTCAACCTTCAACAATGTAATATCCCTCCTTTAGGACCTATTATTTAGTAAATATAATTGGTTATATTACTATTTTCTGGTGAGGAGCTCAAGGCCAAGGCCCCACCAAAGAATCTTGTAAGCTAGGTGATTAATTCCTAAAACAGTAAATTCTAAACCTAGGAGACAAATAATGGTGAGACAACTAAACTAAGAATAACTGAATCCACCGAGAAGAGGTGAGATGTCTAGGAAGCTGTGAGAATTTTGCTCTAATAAAAGCCATAGTTACTTGAGAGCAAGGAGCTAACGACATCAATGAATTAGAATAATCCATCGAAGTAGAGTCTAACGTAAAACTAAGATGGCGAGATGATTCTTGTCATCTACAAGGTTTTAGTAAACTACCTTGGTTACAACCAAACTCACAATGATGCTTCACACATAATCGTTTTAAACTCTCAATAGGAGATTTTGTCCTAACCTTCAAGGGTAATGCCAAACCCTACCATTTTGGTGAGGAATCTCATATCTATATACATTTAGATATAATCAAATATCGACATCACCTAACTCTACCTATAATCAAAGAAGGACCATACATAATACATGCGATGTATTTATGTATTATTATATATGTTATATATATGAAAGATAATCAACAAATATGGGCATCACCTAACTCTACCTGTAATCAAAGAAGGACCGTACATAATACATGTGATGTATTTATGTATTATTATATATGTTATATATATGAAAGATAATCAACCAGGGATACAGGTGATGGATTAATGTATATAGTTGTATGTATTCAACAAGTGATACATGTGATGGATTCATGTATATATAGTACCTATGTTATATATAATACATATGTTGTATTTATGTATTATTACATATGAAAGATAATCAACAAGTGATACAGATGATGGACTCATGTATATTGTTGTACAAGTGATACATGTGATGGATTCATGTATATATATAATACCTATGTTGTATTTATGTATTATTACAAATGTTATATATATGAAAGATAAATACATATGTTGTATTTATGTATTTTATATATATATATGGAAGATAATCAAAGTGTAATAAATATTGGATTCATGTATGTAACCAAAGAACAATACACATGATATAATATATATAAGTTATATATATATGTGTGTGTGTGATGAAATTGTATATATATATGTTACATACATTTGGGAGACGTTTAAAGAGCTACCAAATATACATACATATGTAACCTAGTAATACTAAGGCTAGGTCGAAGAAGGGTTTAAGTACTCGTTGTTAAAGTCACTAGTAGTAGGTTGTTGTCTCCGTAATAGAGCTCTGGAACAGTTGTACCACCGTCAGTTGATCCAATCGTGGAGGGCTCTTTTCTTAAAACTCGCCAAGTGTCACCAAAACTACCTACCACTGTCGAGCATTGAACCTTTAAAAGAAGAATGGTTTAAGTTGGAAGGGGACTCGGTCGAGAGAGAATAGAGCAATAGCTCTCCGTTGTTATGATATGGAAATCGTGATCCATTGTGGTTTAAGCCGGAAAGGCAATGGTTCTGTTTTTCGAATTCGCAGACCTATGGACGTATAATGAAATACAAAAAACTTATTTCTTTGTTGAGTGTTATTAAAAGGAAATCATATTTCTTTGTCTTAGTTGAATGTTGAATGTGATCGCTTGATCAGAAAATTCGGATCCCTGCTTGGGTGTTTTGTAAAAAAAAAATGTATTTCTCTGTTGAGTGTATTAAAAGGAAATCGTATTTCTCTGTCTTAGTTTAATGTTGAATGCATCGCTTGATCATAAAATTCGGATCCCTGCTTGGATGTTTTGTAAAAATAAATAGTAATTCTCTTCTATTGCAGAGCAAAATCGCTTGATCCAGGATTCGGATCTCTGAGTGTGTTATGGAAAAGGAAATCCTATTTATCTATTTGTGTATTTTTGTAAAACGAAAAAACGTATTTCCCTATTTTGGATCAATGCAAAATGAAGTCGCTTAATGCAGGATTTTCGGATGGGTTATTGTAAAAAGAAATAGTAATTCTCTCCTATATTATTGCAGAGCGAAATCACTTGATCCAGGAATTCGGATCTCTATGTGTGTTATGGTAAAAAGGAAATCGTGTTTCTCTGTTTGTGTGTTATTGTAAAAAGAAGACGTATTTCCCTATTTTATATTAATGCCGAATGAGATCGCTTGATCTAGGATTTCGGATCGCTATTGGTGTGTTATTAGAGGAAACCATATTTTTGAATGGGATCGCTTGATCCAGGAATGTCGGATCTTTGTTTATGTGTTTTGTAAAAACGAAAACGTATTTATCTATTAAGATCAATAGCCGATCCATGTTTGAGAAATAAGATCTAATCTCTGCGTATGTCGTTGCTCGACAAAAATCGGATTCGATCTCTGTTTTTTTTGTAGTTTGACGGAGTTTAATTTGTGATTCTTTGTACCCTGATTTTGATAGGTGCATATTAATATTAATAGTCGATCCATGTTTGAGAAATCAGATCTGATCTCTGTGTATGTCATTGTCAGACAGAAATCAGATTCGATCTTTGCATTTTGTAGTTTGGCAGAGTTTATTTTATGTGATTTTTGTAAGCTGACTGTTTGATAAATGATATCTACATATTAAACGTATTTATCTATTAGATCAGTTGTATGCTGAAGTGAAATTGTAGCTAGCTCCTGGTTTCTCTATGAAAACGCAAATCTCTAATGCTTAAATTTAGATGAAAATGATAGCGTAGATCTATTTGATTCAGGATCTCTGTATATACTTCAAGATCCCTAATTGCAGAAATGAAATCGTATCTTCTATTGATTAAGTTAGATGAAAATGGGAGTTTTTCAATATGTGGATTGATAACGCATAGATGGATAGTATCTTAATCATACTCTGCATTATAAGATGGGAGAACAAGAACCTTTATTGTATTTAAGTTTAAATGGGAGAGGACGGCCTCTTAAAGCCCGATCCCTGAAAATGATAGCTCTTAGCATATGCTTTGGATGTTTTTATGTATGCAGTCGATTGGATTTGTTAACGCTTGAATAAAATGTTAGTTTTCGGTTTGCTGTTGTTAGATTGACAACGTACACTAGTACAAAATGAGAGATAAATGACCAAAAAAACGACCAAAATCCGCATATAAATGACCACTTTTGAGTTGGTGACGACTGGTAACAAATTAGCGGTCATTTATCATGCGACCAAAAATGTGGTCATATTTAGCTTGGTCATTTATAACTTATCTTGTGGTCATATATTTGGTCATTAATTGTCAGAATTAATGACCAAATTTATGACCACATTTTTTGTCACGTGATAAATGACCGCTAATTTGCTACCAGGGATCGCCAACTCAAAAGTGGCCATTTATATGCATATTTTGGTCACTTATCTCTCATGTTGTACTAGTGGTCGTTTATATGCAAATTTTGGTAATTTTTTTAGTTATTTATCTCTTTTTAGTGGTTTCAGAATATATATAGGGCACGGAGGAATCAAACCACCAATCTCCTGCCTATAAGGCAGGTGCTCTACCATTGAGCTAGCACCCTTAAATAGAATTCCTTATGGATTGATATGAGAATAAAATTTCCAACAGTTAACACCATCTTGCCAAATTCTGGAAAAGGGTCACATACCTAGGTAAGAAACAAAGATTACCCAATAGTCACTAAAAAGGGTCATGTTAATGATAACCTTCTTTTGCCAAAATCTCTCAAAAATCAACAATGCAGTTGTATTGTCAAATTTTTCTCCGAGTGGTACCAAATCAAGAATCACAATTGTCTTTTCCTGATCTTGGGCATCTGCAACCTCACTATGAATACTATATAATCTAATGGAGTATAAAACATTATCCAGAAACTTATATAACGTAATGCAGCCATATGAAGACTAGTAGGTATCAGCATAGATCCATGTCAACCCTGGATCTATCAAGCACTGATATGAATAAAAAGGGGTTTTACAAAAATCTTAATTTTTTAAAATTTAACATGGCAATGCAATCATCTCAATCTCCCAACAGGCCTTTTGGTGCTAAAAAGTTGCAACACCTTTTGTTTTTCTTCTAAGTTACAATGCACATGGAAAGCCCCCAGGTACTTCTCATCATATCAAGGATGGTACCTAGGTCAACAATAGGGCTTGACGCTATTACAACAATACACTCGTTATGAGCTCAACGTGTCAGTAACAAGAATAGAACCTCGGTGGGGGGGATAACACTCCATTCCGCAGTCACTCGAGCTAGACCTAATTAACATGCAATGTTTGTTGGTTGCACATGCTCCATCTACAAACTAAATGGATGGGACAATACTCAAATATAAAATTCAGAATGGGCAGGATGGATCAGGGACAATCTTGCCCCAATGCCAATAGTGTTAATCTTAAGCGGTAAATTGTCTAAGTTCACTACTTAACAATCACAATGAAATGTTCAATTAAAAACAACATGCTCGGAAGCAATTGAACTAGGTAGACAAAACATTGTACTAGGTATATGGAACTTAGAGGGAATGGTGCATCCTAAACACAAGATTACTCAAAAATTTCTGTAGAAAGTAGGCAACTAGAAAATAATTCTTCACATTATTCATTTATGAGCATGATTTCAGAGCTATGGCAATGACAATGATCCACTATTTTCAGTGGATCATTGACTTTAACTAGGTATATGGAACAATTTTCAGAAGAAATTGAGCTAGGTATATAGAACTTAGTGTTAGTAATTGGAATGGACCATGGTGCATCCTAAACACAAAATAATTCCAAATTTCTGTAGAAAGTAGGCAACCAGAAATAATTCTTCACATTAATCATTTGTGAGCATGATTTCAGAGCTATGGAAATGACAATGATCTACTAACAGCAGTGGATCATTGATTTTAATAACAGGCTGTAGCAATTTGATTTTAGTACTCTAGAGGCCCTTTACGGCCTCAAAGTTCGTGTATTTTTGTTAAAATATGTATCACACGTGATGCCATTTTGTTATATTCACCCTTACATGTTATATAATCGAGAAACGTTTTCCCGAGGGAGTGTTAAGAAAAATGAGGAGGCTGTGATATGACTTCTTGTGGAAAGGAAAAAGTTTGATTTAATTTGGTGAGGTGGTAGCTTATAGCTAAACCAGAACATGAAGGGCGGTAGGCATTGGAACAAAAATTCTTATTTGGCAAATCTTTAGTAGCTAAGAGCTTATGGTATTTAATTTTCAAGGATTATAGAAGATGGTCATTAAACATAAATTATGAGGCCCCATCCTCTCTTTTGGATTGGATCAGGAATCCAATTAAAAGCATTATAAACATTTCCAATCAATAGAAAGCCTTAGTTTTGGCCTTTCCAATTGTTTGTTTGATTATTTGGCATAGAAGGTCAGTGTTTGTTCTCAAGTCAAAATTGGGATGGATGCCATAACGGGTTTTATGTAACACCAGTTCCATTCCCGATGCATTGATACAACACTTATGAGGACCTGTCCTTTACACATTGAATCAGCTAGCAGATAAAGAACAGTCCAATATCTAGCAACAGAACTGGTTGAGTACTAAACAGTTTGATTTAGAAGGTAGATTCATCGATACATGGACCACTTACATTGCAGAATTAAACAATGGACATATAAGACTGAAAGAGGAACCATATGAGCTCACATTTGGAATAAGAATAAGTTTGGTTGTTATTATTCTGCTAAATTAGGTTATGAAGTTCTATTGTCTCCTCAAGGAAGGGAGTTCATCTGGCAATGATCAAATATTGGAAGGTGAGAGCACCTAAGTCATCAAAAGTATTTATGTGGCCAACACTTGTGAATAGGTTCCTACCATGCTTTTTGTATTCTTCGTTAACATTTTCACATTGCCAGTTAGGAATAGTTGTTAGATTGAGTTATATTTGGCACATTCACAATTGTAATTTTAGATCTTCTATGCAAGGCATCCATGTTAATATTGTGTTGGAACTGACATGAACATAGGTGAAAATATAAATCCTTATTTGCATACCCTATGTGTTATCGTTACCATGAAATGGCATCATATAAGTTTCACCATCTATGTATCTTTATAACTATTGGATTCTTGAAACCTAACAATGGAGTTTTCTCTCTCTCCTGTAAAGATTATATGTATATATAACCAAAGAAAAGGTAACTAAATGTTGTTAATTCCCTTGATTGCAAGAATAAATGTAGAGGAAGAGGAGGAAATTCATATATTGCATCTTGTGAACGACCCAAATCCAAGTTATGCACATGACCATATGGTGTTATTGGAAAGTAAGAGGAATTTATCTATGTTCATTTGGGTTCAAACATCAATGATGTTTATTTTGATAGGAAGGTAGGGGATTCCATCCACGAAAGGGTTTCAATTTTGCATTTTTATGGATTTTAATTTATTAAGCTTATAGAAAACATGAGCTCTCTATGGCTATACTTATATTAACATGATATAAAATTGGTAGATTGGCAGGCAGTGGTCGTGTGAAACATCTACAATTCTCATATTTTCTAAGCATTGAACTAACTATTGGACTATCAACCTTTTACATTCTTTGTTATGTTGATCTCTTGACTGGATTTCCTTTTATGCATTTTGCCTTCCTAGTACTATTTGGTTGGGTCTTCAACTATCCAAAACTACAAATTGATTAGTCACCCTTGCAATCCTGGTGGGATCATTATTAGCATTGTACTATTATTTTATTTAGCATCATGTTTGTTTATAATAAGATGTGTTATGGCTCCTGTTTGTTACAACTTGATAATATGATATAAAGGGGGTATTAAAAATGGGTTGATAAAATGGATACATACAATATTTTATGAAACTAGGAGTTTTCTTAATTGGAAAGGCATATTGGGAGGGGAGTTCAACAATAAAATTTTAGGAGAAATTTTTCAATATTTAGTGAAATTAGGGATATTCTTTAATATCATGTGAACGATCGTGCTATGTAACAAGTTCAGTGAGTGAACCCCCCAATACCTATAAACACACCATGCCCTACATCCCCCCCTCAATACCTAGAATATGTTTACCTTCTTTTCCACCATTTAGAAACCCCCCTTTATGAATGAACGTGATAAGATATTGGTCAACAAGGTGAAGCCCCCGTGGCTAGATTCTAGTTCACCTAAATCCAACTATGATTTTTGAGGTTGTAAGAGCCTTTTTAAAAGCTATACTAGCAAGTTCTATTAATTCAAACCTAACACTTAAAAGGCCTAAACACAATCACATCAAGGGGTTGCAACCTATGAGTAGTGTGTGTGGGAAAACCACGGGGGCTTCACTCAATAAACTTCTATCATAGCACGTTCGTTCATGGCATTTGAAACAATACCCCTAATTTCACTCAATATTGGGAAATACCTTCCAAAATCATTTTTTTAACCCCCTCCCAGTATGCCTTCCCAATTTAAAAAAACCCCTATTTTCACTAGATATTGTATGTATCAATTTTTTCATTAACATTTTTTATACCCCTTTGTATTTCTACCTAGTATATTGATATGATACCCCTCTTATGACCCCACATGCATTCTACAATGCACCTTGCTTCTTTCGATGTATATTGTGGATGCACATTACTTCACCCACAATGCAATTACTCAACCACATATCATTATGATTTACAACATCTAATGGTCTAATGAAGAGATAGGAGATCACTTCTTGTATGTCACTAGAGCCAATGCACATAGTAAAACATTTAGATTGCATGTTACAGTTCCCCAATCATTGACTAAGCCTGTTGTGGGCTAGGTATCCAAGCCCCCAGGTCCTGTAACAAGGTCTAGGAGGCTGGATAAACCTCCCAAGGCCTATAATAGGCACGAGTGGTTGGTTATTCAATCCCCCAAGGCCTATCGAGGGCCTATAACAGGCCCTGGAGGCTTATATCCTCCCAAGGCTATTGGTAACAATTGGCTGTCAATGACCACTTCCTCTCGACTATGATCGACTGGAAAGCCACTTCACCACGAAACCCCCTGGCCTCAAGCATGCCTCAAGACACGATTTCCCTGCGTACTGGTAAGCCCGAGCCTTGCCTCAACCCGATTTCTCATCCAACCATGATCCTGCCATCTCCATTTGGCGGATATTTGTCAGCCCACCCATATAAAAAAGACCCCAAAGTATTTTTGTATTGTTACATTAAATAAAAAAACGCTTTTCTCTTTAATATATAAGCAATATAATTTTTAGGTTTTCATGAATATTTAATACCGCAATATGAATGAACGTGGTATTATATTGCCTTCTAGTGAATCCCCCGTGGAGAAAACTCAACACATCTATGCCCATTATGTATGCCTCGTCCATGGTTTGTAAAGCTATGTGGCTTCCATGGACACCCAAAATTAACAAGTGTCTATTAGTAGGTGAGACACCACTAGGCATAGAGGTAACAAAATGATAGAACCAGTTCATAAACAATTCTTTAGTAATCCATGCATTGAGATGTGTAGCCATGCAAGTTCTTGGCTCACAATATTTGATATAGTTTTTCTATTGAGCCTCTCCCTTGAACATATAAAACCCAAGTATTGATAGAACAATTGCATTTACACAACACACAATAGTTATCCACTCCCTACTCTTGGGAATAATTTTTTGCACATCGTTGCACCCTTTCTTGGCAACTACCTACATGCCACAATTCCTTCCAGCTTGCTACCTAGTCTCATCACAATTCCATATAGGATCTAGTCTATATGAATATTTCTTGTAGGAATTGGATATTGTCATAGAACTCGGTCACAACAACATGGTGTAAATTTAAATCTTAGTCTCTATCTAGGGCCTTCGTTGTTCATAATACAAGGTTTGTATGTATTTTCTTCAATTATGCCCACCATGATTTCCCAAGAAATCCGTGCTTTGAATGGATTGGGCCTCCATTGAAAAATTTGAGCAATATTGGCCTTTAGTTCTATCAAATCTAGCCCATGGCCTAAAACAATGGTCTCCTTTCACCAAGCAACTACTTCTACCTCCTCTTGTTCAATTATCATTGTAAGAGCCCTTTCATCTTTATGTGTGTGAGACCATTAAGCCAATATTGCAATGTTATTGGTGCAATTTTATTTTTTTTCCTACAACAACTCTTACATAATATCCATTGAATTCAACATCAACAATTTCCTTCCTCATAATATGTTTTGTACAGCCTCTGATAACACTGATTTCTTGGTTGAACTTGCACCTTGCATTGTGTAGATGGTGGAGCACCACCTTCAACCTTTGCCTCATGATACTCTTCAACCTTTGTATTTAAATCCTCTTAAGTAGCACCTTGGTTTCTCTCCTAATTTGAGACAGTGTTGTAGCTAGGAACTCGTAGTCATTGATCTTCTTGCCTTTGTGATACAAGCAACAAAATACCTCCTTACCATGACTACAAAAACCTGTAGAATAAAAATAGAAACATATAAATGATATGCACACTACAAACATAACAATAGATACACAGTGGGCACATGAAAACAACAATAGCAAACATATTTCAATTGAAGATACTTTGTGAGGGAGTGTTCACAATGATCTACTGAGCATTTTGAATTGTGAAATAGCGAAATGGTGCTTGTAAGGATGATAGATGATGATTTATAATGATAAGCCTGTGACTTTTGATTGGTGAATGGTCTAACATGGATTGCAAACTTGAATTTTTGAAAGTGTGTTTTGATTGAATTGATTATGATCCAATGCCTGGAAAACTCTCATGGTTGATCCTTGTGCTTTTGAAGTATTTAATGATATTGGGTGATTGATTTGATGATTTTAATGTGCTGGTTATCGTTTATTGCAGTATAGATTACATACTTAGCACTAGATTGTTTGAGCACACTTGCAAGTGAGGTTGATAATAAATTGTTGATTTGCTATGCATGAGTTCTACTAATACATGGATACATTTGACCTTGTTGTGAGAATGTTCTCCATCTATTAACCACTCGGTTTGAAATGATGGTGAATTTGTACTTTGAGATTGGACAATGTAAAATATTATATAGGACAAATGTAGCTATTTTGAGATTTGAATGAGTCTTTATGTGAGTTTGGTGAGGGATATGTCCTAGACATTATGTTTTGTATGATAGACTTGTAAAAGAAAACAATTGAGCCTAATGACTTTATAAGCTTTTTAAAATCTTTTTTTTTTTTTCACAAGAAAAAACTTGATATTCATTAAGAATCAAAGATAACTTATATCTGTTATAACCCAAATCCTTTTAAAAGACTGATATTTAGTAACTGTGTTAACTAATATAACTAAAAAAGACACCACATATAATTACTTCTCACTATAGAAAACTTACAATCTACGAAATAAAACTTTTTCACAAAGGAATAAAAAAGATTATTGCAATCATCCAAAACCAAGAAAACAAAAACTTTCTGTGTCAACCAACTAAAGACCACATTACCATCTAGACAGTGATCTTGATATGCAGTGAAAGAGCCCTAAAGACCAAATTACCAGCTAGATAGTCATCTTGATATGTAATGAAATAGCCCTTTGACACCAGAGTGTTGTCCACGATTTAATGTTATAAATTATAACCGTTAAATGTGATAATGGGTGAGTTTTATAACCAATATTGGACCCTACCCTACTATTGGCGTATTGGCGTCTCTTCCCTAACGCCAACGTGCTTATCACTCTACACAAGTCTACGCTCTGCTTCATTGTTTGTTGGTCAAGGCCCTTCGCCAACGCAATTGTGTGTGACAAGCTACAATGACCTGAAGCAATATAGGTCAAAGCTGAAAGGTATTTTATTGCATTCCATCATCCACGCTAGATTTGACGTATGAAACCCTCCTCAATTGATAAGCAAAATCATTTTGAAGGTTCAGTCATCGCTAAGGTGATTCTGAAATTATCCAGTAATTTGTTTCAGGGAGCTAAACAAACATCCATTTCAACATAAATGTCACAGGCTGATTGCTGAGAGCTGTCTAGTTATGGCGATTATCGCCACCAATCATCCTCATATACTACCATGTTGTAAGGCTTCCCAGGATGACCACCTGGCACCAATCGGAAGGCTTTCAACGACTGGTTTTGGGATTAATATTGAAAGGAGGATCCATTATGATCGGTCATTATCAAGAAATGATGTGTTGGGCTTTGGCCTTGGACTGCAAAAGAGGCTCAAAACAATATCAGGAACGAGTTCTGGAAGAGAAGTGAGGAAGGTTCCAGCCCTCTACCGACAAGATGTGGATATGCCAACCTCACTGGAGCTCGAACCCATCACCTCCGAGAAGCAATTCGATCAAATCCTAGCGGAAGCTCAGCAGCGGTCAGAGCCTGTCATAATTGAGTGGTAACTTCAAGCCCTCCTTTTTGTAGTTTGTTCGAATCTGAAACAATTTTATCAGGATTTCCCACGAAGCTTGTATGTCATTCAGTAGTCATAAGTTCAAACACCATGGAGCCATCATCAATTAAACCAAGGATGTGGTCCATGCAGGAGATTTGACTTATGAATTGGGGTATTACACATTCGCATCGAGTAAGAGAGGGGACAACTATATACTTTAGCAACTACTTCGAATGGATGATAATTTCGCCGAACTGGGAGATTCAATAATAGGATTGGTGTATCATAGAACAGTACTGTTTAAAAATGCATTGTAACATACTAACATGGTCTCGCCATTTGAGAATGGACGAAAATAATGGAATGAGAATTATAAATACATATTGGAAGTGCTTCAAGAAATATGCCCTGAGGGGTAACTATTCCTTCAGCTTGTCGACATCTTTCTGAGGAGTAGCCATTCCGCCAATTCTACCCGAGACTTGCTCATCCCTGTAAAATTCATACCATGGGGGTGGGGCAGCAGACCGCAGCAAGAACGGGACCACGATGAACGCTTATCACTCCCTCCACCTCATTAGTGAACCAATGCCCTGTTGGCAAATTATGATATTTTTCCTGTGCTAAGATTAAGAAAGAGGGTTTTGTCTGCAGATGGGAGTTTACCACCACTGGCCCTGGTTCAATTCGCAGCATGCTGGTGCTTGCACCCTCTTTAATCTACCTGGTAATACCCCGAGTGACATGTCGCGGGAGACTGACCCCACTCTGGGCAAAAATGGGGAGTTGCTGTAAAGAAAAAAACAAAGAATAGGTTTTTGTGTAGGGGCTGCAGAAATGTCAACTGTGAATTAGTGGTGTCTAGCTAAAATGCCAAGGAGTAATTTTACCTGGGGTTCTCAGTGCCAATGACAACTGGTAACCCACATGGACTTACTGTGCTCTCCTTGTGTTATGTTTCCAGCCTGTAGGCGAGTTTTTGATTACTGTGCTCTCCTTGTGTTATGTTTCCAACCTGTAGGCGAGTTTATGAATCAGATTGGATCAAAAAGCTAATTTTTTGTTATCAGGAGATTGGAGGTGTTATTGATTGCTAAATTTTCCAGGCCATGACTGCTAAACCTTTTGATTCTTTATCCAGGATGGCAACATGGTGCAGGAAGTGTATACATTTAAAGCCTAAATTGGAGAGGCTTGCAGCTGAATTCTATCCAAGGTATGTCTGTTTTTTATCGTATTTGGTGTGGTATGTTTTTAGGATTATGTGCCTGCATGCTTAAGCTCAATCACATTACTCAAACACCTCGTGGAAGTTAATTGAGATGATTGCTATCGCTTCTGAATTCAGTTGTTGTGACTTGGTGCAGAGTCAGGTTCTACAGTGTAAATGTTAATGCGGTACCACAATCACTTGTAGACCGTGCCGAAGTAGTTGTAAGTTTCTCTCTAGACATTTCTGGATAATCTCTGTTTTGCTTTTTTGGAGGGTAGAGGTGGTTGAAATAAAATCCTGCAAATGGTTGCTCCGATGATTACCCTATATGCTTGATTCAAAATGCCCACTTTAGTTTTCTTTCTGGTGACTAAACTCAATCTTTGTAAAAATTATTTATAGTATATACCAACATGGTTCCTATGCTGAGATTTTACTAGTTGCTACTAGAGCTTACCACTAAATGAACTCAAAATGTTCTCTGCTTTAAATTTCTTTAAGTCCCAATGTACCTTCTAGAAAAAAACATAGCTACATGGTTTCACAAATAGATATGGTAAGGAATTTCGTTTTTCTCTTCTTCATACTTGATTGCAATGCTCTTCTTCATGTTTCCCCTAACATAGAAGCAGTTGGGGTATGTCCCTGGCTTCCCCTCCTCAAATCCACTCTAACTTTATATAGATATGTGTGTAAGGAAAAAAGCAAAGTTTAAAATAAGTTAATAACTAACCAACCTGAAAACTAACGTAAATAGTAAATACTAACTATCAATAACCTATAATCTTTAGATCTTTTTCTCTTATGTTGGCTGTCCATGCTGTTTCAAACACAAAATTAGAATAGAAATCTGTGGTCATACTTCAAGAGTGGTATTGAGAGAAGTAAAGCCTTCAAGGAGAAGAATTGTTTAGTACGCTTGGAGCTTCAAATGGGCAGCAGTAAGAGTTATTTACTTGGAGCTTGACATAAAATTTAGCTAGGAGACTTTGATATAGGGCAGCTTCAAGTTTAACTTTTTAAGAAATTTCAAATATTCAGCTGCAGTCAAGTTCCCTTAAGTTTCTTAGCATTTGAAAAATTTGGAACTTTTTGACACTTTTTCCTGCATGCTTTTCTTTTTGCCTACTGTTTTTTTTTCACTCTATTACACCTTCGTAGAAAAAAATTAAACTGGAGGAAAAATTTCTGCCTGCCCAGTCTGAAATAAGACTGCCACAAGAAATCCCTAGGAAAGTAGACCCTTAAATACTCTTAAGACTTACACCAATATGTGAAGTAATTCAGAAAGGATAAAAAAGAAAAATAGTTGCAGTTCCCATAATTGGCTCTCCAATCTTGTACATAACTTTTTTCTCATAGCTAGACTGAAGTTTACCATCTTTTAGGCACAATCGGTGATGGGTCGAGGCCATGCAAATGCTTAGTTGAAAAAAGATCTGAAATGAATATGATGAGGCTTCACATGGCTGTTGAAGATGCTACATTTTATAATTCTCATGCTAAGAAACAGCAGACTTCAAAGTTATTCCAAGTTGATGAAACACCTTTTGAGTTTGTTGGTTAGTTCAGAGAGTCTTCATGTGCAAACTTGATTGACATGACTAACATGCAACATAGGTAAGAGGCTGATGAAGCAGTGCTGAGTTTATGATGGGTAATAGAACTGCCTTTCATTTTTTCCTCTCTGTTTATTACATGAAGATGGTGAAGAAGATCATAGCTGTTGAGCCTAGATATTTACCCCCAAGTTACAATAAATTAAAAATAACAATATTTGAGAAGGAGATCTCCAAGATGCAAGGGCTAATGGAAGAAAGTCGGGTGAGGATAGGATGTTAATTATCATTGATGGGTGGAGAGATATCAGGGAAAGACACCTGAAACCATTATTGTGAACTCTTCACAAGGGACTTGTATTTTGAGACCACTTGATTGTAGAGGAAAGATGGACTTATCTTTCCAATTTGAGGCATTGAAGGATGCAATCAAGGAGATCAGTGATTCTAATGCCGTGTTGGTCATTATAGATGTATCGTGTTTGTCAAGCTACTCAACAGATACAAGCATATATTCTGGACTCCTTGCTGAGTGCATGCATTAATAAAGCAACTAAAGGATGCAGTTAATATTCTTTGTACTAGCCATATTATTTAACTGCAGGAGAGGCACAACATTCATTCACAACCACCATGCATCTTCATCTATTTATAGGATCCAGTTGCATACTAAGAAAGTATTGAAGCTAGCTAATACACAGTGCTCCTTCTTGTTAAATATACAGCATCAGGAGACATTCTCCAAACCAATCTTGTGTAGCCAAGATTGATCCTCCTGTATAGAGGTGAGCACTTTGATTGCCTTCCATGTAAAGGTTATTCCTCCCGTATAGAGGTAATTGATCAAAGTAATGATGTTGTAAAGTCTTGTTGGACAAGGCTCTGAACTTGTATGTATCAAATCATGATTATCATGTGAACCTTCCGTATAAAGGTATCCATGAGATGGACCTCCCATATAGAGGTGGACCTTCCGTATAAAGGACTTGCTTTACTTATTAAAAGCATTTAATGTTGTGTGATATATTATTAACCATGATCACCAGATTGCTATTAAGTCTCCTTTAGAGATTGATCACCTCTAAAGTGAATTACTTTAGCATATGATTATTTGGTCCGGAATAATATAATATGATCACATCATTCGATAATTCTTCTTAGTATAATATAATGTGATGGATAATTAAAGTTAACACATATTGACTATGCAGTAAGAGATAAATAAATAAAAGATAAAGCATAGAGATCAAAAGAATTCGAAATTGCCCATGCAGACACTTCAACTAATTAAAGAGAACTCGAATTGTTAAAGCTTCAGGTAAGTATCAATGCTTCAGTTAAAGCATAAGTTAAAGATATGTCTCAGTTAACTAAAGAACTCACAGTGTTCACTTCAAGTAAATCAATCAGCATGATTTCGGTTAACTAAGTGTTAAATAAAAGGGACTAGTTAACTAAAGTATTTACACTTTAGTTAAACTAAAAGACGACACTTCAGTTAAAGAGAAGATCTAGTTAATTAAGTGTTATTGCATGATGACACTTATGTTAAACTAAAAGATGACACGTGAGTTGTGACACTTGCATGTCGACACTTAAGTTAGCCACCTAACTAAGTGGGCAAGCTTTCAGTTAAGAGGCGCGTTCATCCTAAATGACAGCTTAGTGAGATGAAGCACTGCATGAGAAGTGGGGTGCACCACTCCATGCAAGATTAATACATCCAGTTTGAGGGCGAGTTTATCCTGAAGTTAGAAGTTAAAAATAGAAGAGAAGAATGTATAAATATGTTATACAGGATTGTTGAATCCAATGTGAAGCGAATTCTCTTCTCCATTGAAGGCATGGCAGTTCTCTTTTTGCAGGGTATTGTTCGTGCTTGTTATTGTTGTGTTGGGCACACATCCGATTGATATCTCTTCTCTATTGCTTCCATATCTTCACCAAGAAGTTTGGTGATCTCTTATCTTCCGAAAGCAATTTGCTATGTTGTAAAAGAAAGCATTCTCTGTTATCCATTGTATTATACTGAGAAGAATTGCTGGAGTTTTTGTTCTCATAATTTTGAGGATTTTCCCCAGGGTATATCTTGTGTTATGGTTGTATGAATTTCATGGATTGAATTGTCTCATTGCTTCAAGTCTCCGCATCTAAAAGAATTAAAGATCAAAGCTCAACCAAATTTCAACACTTCTTCATTCTTCTTGAGTGCATAATTGAGGTGTAGTAGGATTTGCAATCTATGGTTCTTAGTAGTGATTGTTCTTGATGGGGTGAGTTCAAAAAGGGCAAGGCAAGAAGGTAAACAAATGATTTTGGATGATGATTGGTGGAATGATTGCAAATATTGTGTCATTCACATCTCCAGTGGTGGAGATGATGGTATGCATATAGAGATTCTCCCAATTTGGGGAGTTGTATGAGGCAATTGATAACATGGTCGGGGAAATAAAATCCCTTATTTGTTAGAGAGATCCTGTTTTGGAGTGTTTTTAAAGAACTCCCAAATGTTAATAGAGAAGAGTTAACCAAGATGAACACCCCTTTTGATATGGCTACTTGTGCACTTAATTTCTAACTTCGAAGTGGTATTAGGAGAGGTTAGGTAGAGTTGCACCAAGATACGATCTAGTGGTGAAATAAGGGTTTTGCAATATATTGTCAATGATTTATAGTGCTAATGAAGCAAAGATGACTGGAAACTGTTTTTAGATATTACAGAACTAAGTGGCCCCACTTACACCTTTGTTGCAAGGAAGTATATGACTATCTCATAGGTGAATCCCCATAGGATGGTGTTGAGTACCTAAACACAACATTAAGTGCATGAGCTATTTTGTATGTAAGCCCATAAAATAAAAAAGAAGTGCCCCTTTCTTATTTCATGCCTTATACCTGGAAATAACTTTGTTGTAGTTGGTTGGATTAGTCTTTCTAAATAAAAGTGATTTGGGGTTCAAATCTTGTAAGGCCCCTTTCTTTAAACTATACCATAAACATTACATGGACATAAATACTAGCTACAGGATGTTACTCATTGTTTTTGTAATTAGCGATTACATTGATTTAGGCTTGATATTTTGATCAATTATTCAATGACAATAGCTACAATAACAATATTTGAAACAAGCTTATAACCATGATAAATAGCTAAAATAACCCAAGTCTAACATTAATCAAGCAATAATAATTTGCTGAAAAGCACTTGTTTAAATGTTGTATTTGTACAAGAATGAAGCATTTATCCAGCAGCAACAAGTCTCTATCTTCTCCTTTGTTTGATGCCTAGAGTGGAATCAAACTGCCCTGCCAACTAGGAGTCTAACCGGCTTCCTAACTCCAAGAAACCTTTTGGTTTCCTGGCCCTTTGTTCCCGAGAATCCAAGAACAATGATGCACAATATAGCTCTAAAAAGATTTTCAAAAGATAATATTTCTTCCAATAATTCTCCCATCTCTCAACAAGCTCCAACCTCCCTTCAATACCCTTCCTCCTCTCTATTTATCAAATTCCCATGCACATTTCCCCAAGTCTCCTCAACCACCCTCATTAATTGGCCATCAACCTCCCCTTCTAGATTTCAAGAAAAATATTAATTAAAATAGAATAATAGTAAAATAGAATGCAAAGTCTCTCTTCTCATGCTAGAGTATTAATGAAATTTGACAGTTTTCTCCAAAATTTATGGCAACCCACCATACCCATTTAATTCATCATACCAATCAATAATGAAAGTCAAGGAGGATATTCAATGCTACTAGATATTTATATGTATGCCATATACTTTTCATAATCTTTAAACACTAATGAACTAATTAATAATCCAATTTATAATTAATATATCTAATATTGTAATAGTGCACATCTGCAACATGTGTATGCGTAGCTAGTGCATACATATGTTGTGCTTGTACTAATGATAAGAAATTGCATCCTCTAATGCATAGTTCCTGTATGCTCTCATCCAAGGATGCAAGACAACTATCGGTAATCACAACATCGAACAATCTCACTAACTAGTTCACAGTAATATAATACAAACTACACAACATACTAAGATCATGACACATGATTAAATAAAGGGTTTTAACACACACAAGTAACCAAGATGTTATAACTAACTCCCAACAACATTCTTAACTATTCCAAACCATCCTTCCTCCCTAACCTACTTCCATCTTCCACATCCTATCCTTTCCTCCATTGGAATATGTCATGTCCCCAACAGCCTCTGTGGCCTATCATGACCACGGGGGATATTTTTCTTTCTTTCTTACATCTGATACCAAGAAAATCTTGTCTAATGTTGAGTTAATTTACTGCGCAACAGTTTGCGCCACATAATCTTAATTCACTAAGTGACGCACTGCGTGCATATACTTTATTCCATACGCAATAATGTGCACACCAATTTAACCTGGTGCACTCTAGAGCTTATCAACACTCTATCGCATAGATATGCTATGCAGGCCAAGCCAGACTGCCGCGCGATCCACTATGCGATTACCTTTAACCACTGCACGTCTACCACTACGCAGGATAATCGTCGCGTGTCAACCTAGCTTGTGATGACAAGTCACTGACTTCTTGCAGAGTTAGCGCTACATTGTAACTGGGCTTCATATACAAACATTCATCTATATGCGAGCATTTCTTGAAGTGCAATATCACATATTCAACACTTAGATATAAGAATTATGATTACTTCTAGTTAAGCAACTCATATTCACTAGCACTATTTTTAAAATGCATCTTCATCAGTTTTGACCAACATTCACGTTAAGATTTAATATGCTAAGACAAAAAATAGCAGCATTACATTCCATTTCACAATAATAGCATAAACAGGATCACTGAAGAAACAACAAACACAGCATAAACACAAGAGACACAGATTTATCCTGGGAAACCCTCATGGGGTAGAAAACCCAGCAAAGCTTCCTCAATATAGATGACCAGCAATATACAAAGATGCAAACCCTGAGCATAAGCTCCTCCTTCTCCATAGAAGACCTCTCCTCCACAAGTGCGCCACTCTCAAGTGAGTGAGTGTGTGTCAAATGAGGAATACACCTCCTCTATTTATACACTACTCCGACTTGTCTTTTACACAAAACATGTAGGCTCGTATTTAACCAATGGGTTAAATACCCCACTACAACTGACTGGGCCGACCCCTCTAGGGTGGTCTAATAACCCTTTGACCCACATAACACATACAGGGCCGACCCCCACTAGGGAAGTCTAATAACCCAAGTTACCACATTCCAACGGAGGAATAAACATCTCCGGATATACAATAAGATCTTCACGGAGGAATGAAACATCTCCGGAATAATAAAGTACAAATATAATATTCTTTGAAGTTACAATATCTCAACAATTCAGACAATGGAAATGAATAACATCAATGGGACATCAAATAACACTTATCCTGAATGAAGCTTCTCCAAGCAACAAGAGCAACGTTCCACCCAACCTTAAGCACTCTGTCTAGCGTATACTATTTCTGCTAAGAGGCCACCCCGTGCTGGGCATGATTTTCCAAAGGAAAGGGGAGCTATCCAAAGCTCACTCACTGTCAAATAGGCACAAGACCACAACCAAGCCATCCTTTGTTGGGTTAACAATCTATCCACAATCACATAGACTCAGCTCTCAAGCCAAGCCAACATCTGTTGGGTTAATAGGCTACAAGGGTAATGGAGGGAAATGCTGAGCTAGTAAACTCTCCTCAGAGAGCTCAATCAAACTCAACCAACTTGGGGTCCACAAAACCCGCCTCACACAACATCAAGAAGGTAACCTTTCACTGCTCAGCAGTTCCTCAAGCGTCACCTTCCTCCAGGTGTTATTCAGTGTCTGCGTAGAAAGACCACCCAAACCCGGTCATCTGCCAGAAGGACGCAACCTCCACTAGTCTCATTATCCAGTTTCGCGCTCCATACTACTCTTGGATTCCAATTCACTTGGTAGTCAATACCACTCTATCCACCTCTCAAGGTTACAGGAAAAATCAAACAAGGGACAAACAGTCAAATTTGGTCTACCTCCAGAACCATAGACACCTTGCGCACGGTTAGCTTGGGGTCCACATTACTCGCCCCACACAATACCGCGAAAGTACCCCTTCACCGTTCAACGATCTTCAATCGTCACCTTCCTCTAGGTGTTATTCAATGTGTGTGTAGAAATACCACCCAAACCCTAAATCATCTACCATTAGGCTCTGTCTTCTAAGGGCTGACAAATCTTGGCTGCACACAACCAAACAGTTTCACGGGATTCACCCCAATTGCTATCCAACAGACCACTCAGGTTGTAATAGCACTAACAATGACTATACTCAGACTGAGATCAACAACAAGGAACCATGAGTTTCAGGCGCGCCACTGATACTAGGAACATGCAATAGTTTAGGGTGCGCTTATGACAATTGGGCGCGTTACTGAGGATTCACAGATAAACTTCTCCACTCTGTTATACATACACAAGCAATTCTGGAAACATACTTGCAACACGAGCATTCAACACGATTTCAGGGCGCACAAGCATAAGTTAACAACTGGGCAACTACGATAACACTCTAATGCTCAGAACAGTAAATGAGCGCATAGTAGCTGTGCTCTCAGATTTCCTCTTCAACTTTCGGTCATGACCACAAACCAAAACTCAAAACTACTCTCCACTTTGTCACTATTCATGATAGGATTCCTCTCAGGAAATGGTCGAATCTTCTCTGTCACACACACAATATGAGAATGATAGATTGACCCATAGGTTGATTACCCACAAAAGAGAGGACGAGATAGATTCATACCTCGACATGATAGGTCGAGTTACTTGACCAAGTAAATTGTCCGCATCGACAGATCAACAGACTGGTAGAGTACGCCAGCCCCCAACTGACAAGTGACTTTAAGGATGACTCTAGTTCTACCCAATAAGCAATCCCCATTTCTAGTTCTGTAGGGCGACTAACACAAGAAACTTAGATCCATGCCTTCCTTTCCCAAGATAATAACTGCCTCAACTACCTTCCTCTTGGAAGCATTAAATGATTGGGGTGCATGAGTCAACTTGACAGTTGATGGCTCACTAGTCCTCTCTTGGACACTTGGCTCTCATCTATTGGCTTCATGGACTAATACGTCTCTTCCTAACCTTAGGAAAATCATGTTCCTTGTTGCACAATCAGTTATGCATTCCTTTAGTATTATTATGCACATTTACATCACATTTACAATGCTAATGTGCTTGACCAATGCATGGTTCACTAACCATGCTTGTTGATACACAAACACGTATATATATTCGGGAAAGCTATGGTAGGGCCTCAGCCTTTAGCTCCTCACCATGTTCCTTACAATCACAAATGATGTTACATCATTTACATATCATATGTCGAGTGTCAAAACTAGGGACATTACAGTACCCTCCCCCCTTGAAACAACACTATCCTTAGTACTCTTCAAGACTGAACAAAAATAGGTATGCCTACCTCATGGCATCCTCCAACTCCCACATAGCCTCAACTGGGCCAAAGTGCCTCCACTGCACCTTACCTAGCTGATGGATCGGTTCCAGAGCATAATCTCCTTCCTTCCTATGATGCGCGTAAGCTCCACTTGGAATTTGTTGGTATAATTTATGTTTATTAAATTTCCAATATTAATTATCAACCAGGGTTTATACACTTAGAGTTGTGGAAAAATATATGCTGAGGTTGAAGAAAAACTAGGATGTCTTGTTATGCAGATCCTATGAGATATGCAATGATGAAATGATTTAAATATCTTTCAAATGAAAAAACTGAGTTAATAAAGAAATAACTTTCAAAATGAAAAACCGAGTTATTAAGAAATAAGATTATTAAACTATGAACAGTCAGATCAGACCTAACCTAGCAACTTGAACAAATTACAATGATTTCAAATGTAGAACTAGCCTAACTATCAATTCAAATCTATGCTATTCTAATCTACAGACAAGAATTGAAATTGCAAAATACAAGGAGATCACTAGTCTAGAAAACAATGCTTGACTGAAAACAAACTATACTACGGAAGCAGAATTATAATTAATTATCCAAACCCTAAATAATTTCTAACTTATCCTAGGAATTGAAAAGCTATTCTACTATGCGATATCAAAATTCTAACTATGAAACAAATTGCAACTAACTATTAAAGAGCAGGAAACTATACTACTTTGAAGAAATGTGCTAACTAATTAATCTAAGAAATTCACTTGACAATTAACTACAAATCTAAGAAGACAAAATGAAATGCTATTCTAAGAATTAGACATGCGTTGACAACTAATATTTCAAACAGTAAATGATCCGTAAGCAAACCTACCTAACTCCAATCTTCTTGAGGAATTGTGTCAAAGTGACTTACAAATGCTATAGAGATGCAAAAATGAAATAAATCTAACTTAACTTCTATAAAGATGTGGAAACTAAAAATGGACCAATTACAAGAGAATTTAAACATCGTAACTATCACTTACCCATCAAGTAAATGACATTTGAAAATCTAGTTACACTACCTAGAATCAATGAAATACTACTTAACAATTCAACTCTACTGAAAAGCACACACTCTGAGTTATTTTATCTCTAACGACTATTTCGGAATTGAAACATACAATACCTACCAAACTCATGCAATGCCTATCAACTTCTAATTTTATCCTATCAAGACGTCAAGCTAAAAACATTGAACACAAGAGCAACCTGAACTCAGAGTTTGTAAGCAAACCTAAGTATAAAATAATGATTCAAATGGCTGGAAATCAATTCAACTTGCAAGCAAACCTACAGCAGAAAAACAAAGCACTGCTATTTTAATTCTACAGTAAACCAAACCATAAACTAAGGCATTTTAATCAACCATGGAAAGATGATGCAACTGATCTATAATTGAGAAGCAAATCTATGCTGAACTAAGTTATGTGAGTTTTTAGAATGAAACCATAAAACAACTGGAAACTACTGCATCTTTGAAATCCAAATGAGACTACTAAGTTTTAATTGAAAATCGATTTCTATTCTCTTACACCTACAGAAATGAAATAAATTGAACTAAAAATGAAACTAACAAAATCTAGAGTAATAACATGCTATGTAAATAGAGATGAAATACTGACTATAAGTTCAAATGCGAAACGGAAATTAAATGCTGAATCTTCTTGTAGCTACAGAAATGAAATGAACTAAAAATTAATAAGATCTATGATAACATTGTGCAATTTAGAAAGAAGAGGAATGCTAACTGTTCAAATGCTAATCAACTATAGAATACAAATGAAACACTAAATCTGAAAGTTCAAACACTAGCTAATTACAAAATGCAACTGAAAACGCTGAAAATGAATTTAAACTCTAGCTAGTTACAAATGAGATGCTAAAAGATAGTCCGAAAGCAAGTGCGAATGACCGGTCGTATGGACAATAAAGATGCAAATTACATATAAACAGAATGAGATTGCATTTTATAAACAACTGAACAATACTTACAGGAAAATGTTTTTAAATACATACACATAAAAAACCGAAATTACTTAGCTGCAAAACGAAGAGAAATCAGGATATATGCACAGATGGAACCACTGTTGTTGAGGGACCCTTCTCAAGAAACAGAGGTCGTTCCTACTCCTACTGAGTCACCAACCATGAAGCAAAAGATAAAACCAACAACTGAACAGAGTTATGATATATTAAACTGAGAGCAAATTTACAAAGAGTTTTTCTGTATGGTCTTCCCAACCCAAGACGTCTTTTTATAGTGATTTACGATGGAGAGAGGGTCGACCCTTTCAGTGGTCGACCTCTCTAATAATAGAGTGCCTTTAATGTTGGAAAAACAACTCCATTAATGAACAGGCCGTTTTCCCCAAATCATGCTTGGTGGTTTCCTAGACGTGGGAAGTGGAAGCGCTGGATGCTTAGGTCAGTTATGACGCGAATCTTTACAGGCAGAAGCTCATGAACAATGTGTGCCAGGTGGGCAACAAAACCCACGTCTCTGTTGGCGCCTTCAATGCGTCCAAGTAGGCAAACAAATGATTTTCGAGGTGTGAACGAAGGGTTGAATGGTCGTCTGTATGCGAATGAGCGTCCGAATGAACGTCCGTATGAGAACCACAACCTGTATCAGCAAAACTATATGCCCAATGATTTTAAAAATGTTAAATTGATATGAATGTACCATATGAGATGATAATCAATGGAAAAATATGGGAGAGTTAAACGTAGTTCAAAAATAGGTACCTGAGTCAATATCAATGGCTGAATGATGAGCAGTATGAACTTGATACATCAAAAACGACAAAAATAGTATCAGCATAGCATGATCAATGATTCAAAATGATGACAAAATTGGGCATCAACAGAATTATCCCTCGGGTTCCACTTGAATCACATTCTAATCAATAACGTGATTAAGATCATGCATATACCTTTTAAGCAAGGAGACATGGAAAACATTATGAGCTTCCATATGCGTAGGCAATGCAATCCTATATGCAACTGGCCCTATTCTATCAAGGACTTCAAAAGGCCCACAATATCTAGGTGCCAACTTGGCACAACTTTCAAGCCTTAGAGAGCTCTTCTTTGACTTAACTCTCAAATAGACATGGTCTCCGACCCTAAATTTTCTATGCACTCTTTTCAGATTTGCATAGCTCTTCCACTTGTCCTGCACTACTTTCATATTTTGCATGATCATACTTATTCCTGCTCCATTTCCTTGAGCATTTCTGGTCCAAGCACCACTTTGTCTACCGGGTTTTCCCAACTTACTAGAGTCCTGCATTTCCTGCCATGCATGGCTTTAAATGGACTCATTCCCAATGATGCCTGATGACCGTTGTTGTATTTTAAAAATCGGCCAAATCAGTTTTGGATCGGTCGATCTACCGGTTTGATAAGGAACCGAATCAAATCGATCTGCAAATTGGTTCGGTCGACCGTACCGAACCGACCGATCTGAACACTGAATCGGATGATTCGGTACCGAACCAGTCTTAATCGACCGAGTTATGTAAAAAATCGGTTGATTTGTCTGGAATTTTGTGTGGGTGCCCGCGGACTCAAAAAAACAATGCAATATCCCCGTAGTGCAGTAGTACTTGGTGATATTAATGGTAATGTTAAAAGTAAAAGTGACATTCTCCTTATCTTTTATTTTCCATCCTTTTACTTAAATTTTTAACATTACCATTAATTGTTTCAGGATGTTTGAGAGTGGTTCAAACCTCATCGGACTTCATATGCAAAAAGTAGATTTTTAGATCCCATTCAAAATTCAACAGACTTAATAGTTTTTAGGATTTTTAGGATTGCAATTTTTCCACCAGATTCTATCATGTATGAGGGTATGGAATTGGCATTTAATCAAGCACATCAACCCCTATATGTACCTTGATGTTGGTGGTGTTGATTGTTGAATTCCTCTGTCATGACCTTAATAAAAATGTGCTCTTTACTCATGCAAAATCACTTATCAAGCATGGGAAGCTTTTTCTACGTTATTTTAGCGATTGGATTAGGAACTTTCATCAAAATTGTAGTGTGTTGAGTCGTTGACTAATGTCCTTGGAGGATCAACTTTGAAATTCGAGTTAGAGGCAAGGGCTAGAGCCTAGAGGAGGGAGGTATAGGGTGCTATTGATGAATAGGATCCCAATATAGGCAATGTGTCGTTGACATGTATGATTGATGATTTATATTTCACATTCATTTTCGTAAATGTCTTTGCTAATTTATTAATTTAATATATATATATATATATATATATATATATATATATATATATATATATATATATATATATATTGCATTTCCTCATTTCCAAAATTTTAGGGGGTCACGTTTCCCTTGTTTCGAAGTTTCACTGTTTGGTCCTCGTTTCCTCGTTTAATGCAACTTAGGTTGAAGCTGTTCAAACCCTCGTACAACAATTTTGAAGCAAACATGTGCCTGTTATGACCTTTGCAGCAGTAAAAAGTCATGAAAATCACCTTAAAGGCTAAAAATAAATTGTGGGCAGTACTGTGGATGAAAGCAGCCCTAAACAACAAGTATAGGTGCTCTTTGGCCTTCAAACAACAGGTTTGGTTCATAACAACAGTCCTAAAATCTTGAAAATGTTGTTTTTCTTTAAATTTTAAATATTTTATGTATTTTTGAGTAAACCGATTCGTTAAATTCAAATCGGCCGATTTATGACCGATTCTGATTCTGATTCCAAGTTGACCCTCGATCGATTCCGAGTCCGATTTCGATTTTTCAAACATTGAAGCAAATTCAACCAGATGTATGTAATCTTCTCACTTGGATGGCTTATCCATCACATACATCCTTAACATATCTTCCAACACTTGATTTACTCTCTCTGAATGACCATCTGTTTGAAGATGGTATGTTATACTGAAATTGAGATGAGTTCCTAGATCCTTGAACAATCCTTTCAAGAAATTCTATGTGAATTTCGTATCCCTATCAGAAATTATCGCCTTAGGCAATCCATGCAACTTGACTGGAATGAAATGTGCTGCTTTCGTCAGCTTGTCCACCACCACCATGATCGAGTCATGCTACTTCGTTGTCATTGGCAGTCCTGTAATAAAATCCATAGATATCTCTTCCTACTTCCACTCAAGGATGGGTACTCGCTGCAATAATCCTACTGGGTGCTAGTGCTCAACTTTCACTTGTTGGCACGTCTGACATCTAGCTATGTATTGCGCGATGCCCCTCTTCATTTGCGGCAAAAACTATTGCTTTATCGCTGTTGTGACAGTCTTCTGATAACTTGGGTGACCTGAGTAAGGCATCTGATGAATTTCGTCCATTACTAGCTTCTTCAATTCTGCGTTGTCTGGAAGGTACAACCGGCCTTGGAAAAGAAGAATTCCATCTTCCTCCAACTGATATCTCTCATACTTCTTGTTTGGTTTAGCTTGTCTAAGTCTTGCGCTCACTTGCGCGTACTTTTCATCTTTAGTTGAGACCTTGTTGACTGGTTCTATGAGGTCAACATTGCACAAGCTCATGGCTGCGACATGAAACTTCCTACTGAGCGTGTCAACAATTTGTTCTCTTTACCATTGACATGCTTGATTTCAAGATTGAATTCACTTAGAAATTCTAACCACCTGGGCTATCAAGCATTCAGATTCGGATGATGAAATAAATATTTCAAACTCATATGATCAGTGTGCAACTCAAATTTATGTCCAAACAGGTATTGCCTCCACATCTTCAATGCATGCACTATGGCTGCTAGCTCCAAATCGTGTGTCGCATAATTCTTCTCGTTCTCCTTTAACTTTTTGGACTCATAACATATCACATTTCCTTCCTGCATAAGTACTACTCCCATTCCTTCAATGCAAGCATATGTGCATACCACAAAATCTTTATCTGGATCTGCAATCTTCAAAATAGGAGCACTGGTGAGTAGTTCCTTCAGGTGTTGGAAACTTTCCTCACTTTTTTCAGACCATGCAAACTCTACAGTCTTCCTTTGTAGTGATGTGATAGGATGCGCCACTTTGGAGAAACCGTTGATGAATCTCCTATAATATCTTGTTAAGCCCATACAAGATCGAACATTCATCACATTCTTGGGAATAGACCATTTGACTATAGTGTCAATCTTCTCGAGGTCTACCAAAATTCCATTTGCTAAATTGACATGACCCAAATACTGAATCTTCTTTGATAAAATTTGCATTTGCTTAGCTTGGCATACAACTTATGCGCCCTAAGCACCTGCAGTACCATTCTTAGATTCTCTGCATGCTCTTCCTCATTCTTGGAATAGATGAGGATGTCATCTAGGAATACCAAGATGAACTTATCCAAATACTGGTTGAACACACTATTCATGAGGCACATGAAAGTAGCTGGTGCGTTGGTGAGACCAAATGACACAACTGTGAATTCATAGTGGCCATACCGAGTTCTGAAAGCTATCTTATGGATGTCCTCTTCTCGGATTCAGACTTGATGGTAACCTGACCTTAAGTGAATCTTGGAAAATATTCTGGCTCCCTTTATCTGATCAAAGAGATCATCTATCCTGGGAAATGGATACTTGTTCTTGATTGTGACTTTATTGAGCTTCCTATAGTCAATACGTAGTCTCAATGTTCCATCCTTCTTCTTAACGAGCAACAATGGCGAACCCCACGGGGACACACTTGGTCTAATGTAGTTCTTATCCATCAACTCCTGGAGTTGCATTTTCAACTCTACCAACTCTGGAGTGTTCATTTTGTAAGGAAATTTAGACAATGTGGTTGTGCCTGGAACCAAATTAATTATAAATCTATATCTCTTTTAGGAAGTAGTCTTGACACCTCTTCTTGGAATACATCCTTATAGTCTTGCAGTGCTGGAAATCTTCTAATGTTGGACCTCTATCTTCTGTTGATCTTGATACATGAACTGCATGTACTTGTCAGTTCTTCTTGAAGTACCTTCCCAACTACAACACTGTAATTTTACTTATCGGAACCTTCTTTAGCACACCTTTCACTAACTGGGGTCTTCCTTCATCATCAAGACATTCAAAATACTTATTATAGCAATCAAGTTTAGCGGTGCTTTTCTAGCCAATCCATGCCAATAAGAACATCGTACGATCCAAGCGGTAGGATGTTCAAATTTGTTGTGCTGGATATACCATTCAATGTTAATGGACATCTTTTTACCATTTCACTTACTTTCCTTATTGTCCCCGTGGCTAACTGAACTAGCCTCCATTTGTCATGCTTACTTTTCTTAAGTGCACAAAATTCAACAATCTTAGGATGAATATAACTATGACTAGACCTTGGGTCTATTAAAATAAAAACAGATTGCGCGACAGTCTTACCTCCAACTTCAACGACTGTTGCTTGGTGATCATCCAAAGCTACAGATATTCTAGGATTTGATCTGGCCATGTCCTCCACAGTAACAAATCCTTCGATGTTATGTATCCTTCGAGGTTATTCCATCCTGTGAGGGAAATCATACAACTTATGGTTCTCTCCACATCCCCAACATTGTATTGGTTCTCTACGTCTTCCTTCTGCTGGCATAACGCGCTTGAATCTGCCTTCCACTGGATGCTCCTGTCAAACAACTCTTGGCTAATTCCTTGGCTTGGGTACAGGTCTGAACTCTTTCTTCCTTGGATTGAATTTCCCTTGGGCTTTCCTCTTCCTGCTTGATGCTCCTCAAATCTACCCTTGTATTGCTCATAGCAATGTATCGCCTTCTAGGTAGCATCATCCAAGGTCTTGGGATCCACGAATTCAATCCCATCTTTGTAATTCTAGGGCAATCCACTTAGGAATCTTTGAATCTTTTCCTTGTCATCCTAAAGGTAATCTACATACCTTAGTAGCTCTACGAATTTATTCACATATACCTCCAATGTCATTTCTCCTAGATTGAGCTCATGAAACTCCTTGCTCTTACTGTCATAGTACCTTTCAGAAAAATATTTTTGTTGGAAATAGTTTTCAAACTTCTTCCAGTCAATCTTCCTTTCCTTTAGGCCTTTCACTTGCCAGAGGTGCTCCCACCAAATTGAAGCTTTGCTATTCAAATTAAAAATGGCAATCTCAACCTTCTTATTCCCGGAGAACTCACGGATCCTGAAGTACTTATTTATTCCAAGAAGACATGCTTCAGCCCCCTGTCTTGTCTTACTTTCTCCGTCGAATGTAGGCGGCCTTACTTTCTTGAATTCTCAAGAGGAACTCTCTTTACGAGGCTTCTTCCTCTTAGATCTTCGGGCTAGATCCTCTGAACTATCTGATGAGTTCCCTAATCTGCTCAATCTACTGCTCGATGTGTTTGATGGAGACATGCTCATTCTCCTCCTACATGCACCTCTTTCTTGGCATCACGATCTTCCTAGAGAAGGTTTATTCTTTGCCCTGTTTTGCTACCTAACCCTAGAGGTTGCTAGCTTTTCCCTAGTTGCAAGAAGTGGAAACCATCTTAAGAGGAGGAACGTTAGCCTCGATCTCTCGTAGCCCTAGGGTTTGAGACAATAATCTAATACCCTATCCTTCAAGTCTCTTCCCTTTTTATCCAATTTTACATGTTTTATTTTATTTTATGCATAGAAATATTTTACTATTGATAAAAGTCCTAAAAATCTGAATAAATTTACAACTCCAAAAATAGCTTTGAATTTGTTTTTTTGATCCACCCTAAAAAATTTCCCTAGGGTTTTAGCCACGAACCCTAGAAGGCGTCCTCATTTGAGGAAGTGCATTGGGATCCGTGAAACCCTCATAAATTGTGAACCGGAGGGTGTTTGTTATCTTTGTTTTATCCTCCCAAGTTTTCCTTAGTCCAATTGTCCTCTCTCCCTTGAGGGCACATTTTTTGGAGTGCCTGCCTTGGGAAGTGTGTCATTGCCTTAAGAGATGTGAAATTGCCTCAAAAGGCGTGATTTTATTTGATAAAATGAGTAACTCCATTTATATATGATTCTTGTGTCTAGATTTGATATTGTTTGACTCCGATAGGCACTGATCATAGCTATTAAGGTTTCGTGGACGGTATTTGTATCTTGTTGGTGGTTGCAAGTATCTTTCACTGATTAGGGTCTCCCCCTGGGTTTTGGAATTACCCGAAGTGTTGAGAGGTTAAACTGTGGTGACATTGGGTTTAATTCTCTCCCGAGCTTACCTTCAATGGCACTAGGTATACATTGCCTTGATTTGCAAAGGGCTGCTATTTTGACCGGTAACACAATCAATAATAATAATGCCCAGTTTTCCATAAATAAAAATGTTCATTGATTAATGTGAAAAACATGTATATATATGTTCATTTCTCTTTGTTACACAGCGTGCAATCAATAATAATAATGCCCAGTTTTCCAACGGGGGATCTGATGGCTATAAGAAGTTAGAACAGAGCAAAGTTTATACATATTTAATTTTTTAGATTTCCAACTCTTTTTAATGTTTTATAATTTATTTATATCATCCCTTGTGTCATCCCCTGAAATTTGGCCCCCTTCCCCCTGGTTTTGGAAACTCACCGTCCACTTGTCCCCACAACTCAGTTCAACTTCAACATAGAATGATATCAATAAATAATAGCTATATTAACATAACATCAGATTTGAGTCATTTACCATTCCCTAAAGTTCTGATATCAATATGAATAATCCCTAACCTATTGTACCTGCTCACCACTCAGATGTTCATTGTTTTTGTCAGAAGTATAATGCCTTTCATTAGTTGACTGGCTTATAATTCGGTAAAGTGCAGGTAACCTGCCTCATAAATGGGCTCAAGCTACTTTTCGGTCTTCTGCGCATACCCTTCAGATATATCATTTAGAAGGAACGCAAAGTTTGTTTGGAATCTCATAGGGTCCTAAATCCTGTAAGAAGTTCTATATAATAAAGATAATTAGCCCTTAAGCTGGGTAGACTTAGCTGCTACAGAGCTTTCATATTTTCCCACTGAGACGATGATATGACAGGCAATGTCATGTTCTGATCATTGTGTTAGATCACCTGCTTGTAATAGTGGAGAAGCAACTGCTACAAATGATGAACACTTGCAGTACAGTGAAGCTTTAGAATTGAGTTACTGGGAGGTTTGGTCAAATGAATAGGAGCTGTTTCGCTTGTGGATTGCATGAATAAAAGAATGATATATGTTATAGTATGTTATAGGATGATCAATTGCATTTTTCATTAGGAGCTGAAGGAAGGCATACAGAAATAGTTGTATTGATTATAATCCAAAGTGTTGCATGGGTAATTCTATTCCACTCCCAGCCATACTCATACTTGCCATGCCCATGTCTGGAGGAGTTCCTCCTTCACAAAGGAAAATAGCCTTAGCTCCGCACCTGTGTTTTTAAACTTTTCATCCTTGCCGTACTCATACCCACAACCAGATGCACCCATGCAACATTGTTCCTGATATATATGTGTTGCATATGACCTTGAGCCAACTTTGAGAGGGATTTGAGCCTTTGTCTGTTCATTGTCTGCCCATTTCATGAGTACCTGTCTTCCTAATGGATCTTTACCTGCTTTCTGTTTTATCCCATAAAAAACCATTGCAGTTTGAGATTTACACTGGGTTAGTGCTGGTCTATCCTTTTTGTATTGCATCTAGATATAGCTGGCATCTATTCAAAATTCAAACTGCAGATTAAGTTTGTGTTTTAGAAATTTCAAAATATTAATCCTGCACATGGGATTCCCTTCCTTTTCCTCACCCCTTCTCCATAACCACAAATGGACTATCTATGTATTTGATAGAAGCTAAGGTATGCTTTTGAAAATGAGCAAACTGATTGATGCTGGTTATGCTCACTAATGACCGAAAAGGTAAGTCAGTGGGGCTCACATGTACAATTCAGCAGTGATACAACTCCTACAAGCTAAAAGGTAAAGCATAAAATAAAAAAGCTAAGCTGCTGTATGAGAAAAGTAACCAAAATTATAACCCTAGATAAAAAAATAAAAGGCTATACATTATCAGAAGCAGGTGCACAATGAGAGGGGTAGGATGAGGCCCCTACACCCTCATCAGTAATAGAGGTGGAAGTAGAAGAGGAAGATAATGAAAACGTCCTTGAGGATCCATCAATCACACAGGAGCCAATACACTGTCTAACGATGTCATCAGGAGAGAGTCCAGGTCTGTGATGGCTGGACTGTGAAACCCTAGGAAGAAGTCAGGAATGATCTGCCAAGACTTCCCTAACACTAGAGGTTTCTGGAAAACACCTGTTGATGGTAGGCTAGTATCCCAAGTTAGGGAGTGAAGCAATTGGTTTGTGCCGAGCACTGAGATGAGACCTGTACTGAGGTTTGGAACTGGAACTCTTGTTATAAGATTTCCTTAGGAACTTCAGTCACGTCTAGACATTACAGCGATCTGTGAGTTTCTTTCAAGAACATCACTTGCATCCACACACTATAGAGATTTTTGAGGTCTATAAAATACAATTTTTCTTTCTCTTATTGTTAAAGAATATTTTAATACTAAATTCCTCACATTTTGGTTCCTTTTTTTCTGTTCCTAAACATACCATACAGCCTTTCCATTCTTTCAATTCTGATTTGATGTAACCAGAGCTTTCGGTTAGATACAATTTACTGTGATCACCATTGGAGACCAATTCTAACTTTTTCTGCTTTTATCCTCAAGAAGCGATGTCTTATTAGTTTATTAGCGGTTATAGAAGATGAGATTCCCAGGCACATCTTATTATTAAAGTGCACTAATGTTGGATTTTTTCGGTCATTATTGTTATTATTTAAGGATGGTATTTTGGCAGATGTCTTAGATCAATGTATTTGCTATAGAAGATGCCATGGGTCCTATGTCTCTTTTCTCAGAAGAAAGCTTTTAAGGTAGGCTGTGATTGTGGACTTTGTCAAACCCTAGACATTTGCCTGGATGAGCAACTGCTTTTCATCTTTAGGAATTCATCTCATGACAGAATGAAAATGGTATTGATTGTTATAATTCCAAATTTTATTTAAATATTATTTGTTTACATTTAGCAGAAGACACGCTTTATTTACTGTGAGACTTCAGACTTATATTGTCGTTTTTACATTTAGCAGAACGTTGTGTTCATTCACTGGTGAGACCTTATAAAATTTTTTGGATCGTTTTTGGAAAACAATACAAATTTTTTAATCCATCTTTTAAATATTTAACTGCTCTCTGATCTTTTACATGAATGGATGCGGGTTGATGTCATCAGAAAATGCCAACAATTCAGGTAGAATTGAAATATAGTATTTTATTTGATGTTCTTATCTTTACTGCAGACATTTGCATTGTAGTTGTTTCTGGCCTGATTCTCTATTGATTTCAGCTAGATGGAATCATTCTCAAAATATTTAGCAAATCTTGAAAATGAATTGAGAGTTTCACGAATTTCAGAAGAGCTGGAATGCCACAGATACTGATTTAAAATTACATTTGTTTATTGTAGCTATGGAAAGATGGGGCGAAGCAAGCCGAGTTGATTGGAGGCCACAATAAGGCATGGTTGGTGGTTGATGATATTCGTGAAATGATCGAAAATCCTCAATGACTAATATGTTATCTGACCCTGCTGGTACTCTTTGTACATCAGTGTTTCTTCTTCGTTTATACTCTCTTGCACTTTAGGCATCCATACTAGAGTGAGGTTCTTCTGTAATAAATTAATAATCTTTTGTAATTGACTACCACGACTCAAATATGAATTCAGCTACTATGATCAATCATATTCAAGTTTAAACAACTTCTCCAAACTTATTTGACCTTCCGATTTTAATGTTAGAAAACACTAATGATTATATGGATGTTCATAACATAGCATAAAGTTTAGTGCGTTTGCTCAATTGGTTCAAACGGACTGTTTCAAGGCAGAGTTTGCCGTGAGGCTTTTGGTTCTAGTCTAACTGAGGTTCAAGTTTTGTAAGTCCTGCTGGGTTACCAGCTGTTATTGTGGCGGGTGGTTGAGTGGTCAAATATTCTGGATATTCCAAGGAAGTTTTCTAAGTCCTGCTGGGTTACCAGCTGTTATTGTGGCGGGTGGTTGAGTGGTCAAATATCTGGATATTCCAAGGAAGATGGGGGATTATGCAAAGTTTTTCCATGGAAAAAAACTTCATAGCATGCATCGTGACTTATTTATTTATTTGTTTGTATCCCAACTTTATTTTCGAAACATTTGCTTGCCAACTTTAGTACATGATGCAAATTACTTGGTTTCGAAACATTTGCTTGCCAACTTTAGTACATGATGCAAATTACTTGGTTTCTTTGATGACACTTGAATGCTGTTGCCGAGGTTATCTTTCGAATGGTGCAGTATATATTCATCATGATTAGAAATAGCACATCAAGGGTTTTTATTTTTATTTTTGTGGCTTATGAAATATAAGGCTTATCCCCTGACATTAGATAGCTTGATCTGCATAAAATGATTTGCCAAAAGATTAATATAGTAGGCATAGAGATCTGGACAAGACGTGCATCTTGATGCTAAGCATTGTCACAAATTTTGGACTTAGGATTTACTTCACAAGACAAAGTAAGAGTACTTAGACTCAAGAAATACTTGGTATAAAACCCAACTAATAAAAAATACTAAAAAATTACAGTTTTCTTTTATTTCCATGATTTGTAAAGAACTGTGCAGTGTGGATATCCCACTAGATGGTTCATCACAACCTAGGAAACAAGACATGCCCCCAAGGTCCTGCATGTTTGTATCTTGAATGTTGGGCATGTGACATGCTAGGACATGTCAGAGACATGCCCTAAAACAGGATGTGTCAAATGCATGTCCAACACATGTCCTAGTAGTGTCCGACATGGCAGACACCAATGCTTCATAGGAGGGATTCGCAGATACCATTGGGCCTTGATGAGGTGGAGTGCTTGGTAGAGTTTTCCATTGGCACTGGGAGATTTGGAGGTTCTTGGTTGGGAACTCATGGGGTAGTGTGCACTATTTTACAATAGTTAGCCATAAGGCTCCTCTCTTATGTTACATCCTCTTGTTGAGAGAGGAATTGGAGCACATATGAGAATTTGCATACTTTGAAGGGTAGGCTTGAGCAGAGACTATGGTGTATGTGTACTCCAACCTCTATCGTATTTATAGGATGAGAGACAAGTGGTTGAAGGGAAAGACAAAAATGTTGGATGTATTCCCTGATGATATGGGTTTGGAGAACTGTGTTGAGTTGGCATTAGCCAGCTTGGATCTTAATAAACTAGTGCTAGAGCTGGTCACTTTTGATGAAGGTGATCTTCTCGAGGGGTCGTCTTCCGCACCAGCAGATGTAAATCTTGTATTGGATATAGAGAGAGGAGGAAGATGGTCGAGAAGAGAGTAGTGGCAATGGTGGTGACCTTGCTGATTTTGACATTAAGGAATATGATTGACGAGTTATGAGATTCTTCCATTTGCACCTCTAGTATCTACCCTATTTTGTGTTTGCCTTTGGCATTCCAACCTATAGTATTAGTGATTTAGTATTACGCAATGCATTTTGATTTTGATGACATCAAATGAATTAATGAGAAATCTACAATTTATGGTTCTAATTTCTAAATCTCTATCTTGTATTTAATATTCTAATTTCTTGTGTTCGATCATCATTGATTTAGTAACATGGTTGTATCACTACTTTGTAAATGTTCCAAAAGTTTGGATTTTTATGTCTATATTTCATTTATGTCTTTGTAATTTGTAATATATATATATATATATATATATATAATGTTCCTTATGTTGCATTTTGGGGGTCGATGTGTCTTATTTAAGATACTCATATCCGCATGTCTTGTTGGCCCCTTTGTTTTTAAGTAAGTGTCGCAGAAGGTGGGTAGTTAGGTGGACCTTCGAGATCAACAAAAGAGATGCGACAAAACATGAAGAAGACATTGTACAAGTCAAATGCCAACAATTGAGATGATAGAATGCAATTAACACTGACCAAGGGTAGTAGATCAACTTGGTCGTCCTTACTCCCTTGTAACCATCTTAACAAGGTCAAGATTAGCATCTTGTTTTGTATAAAAACCCATGGAGGATAAAGAGAAGGGTTCGACAGATACACTCATGTTAGTATAATATAGATTCCTTATGTTGTTAAGTATTTAGTGTAATAGAAGTTACATGATGCCTGTGATGGCTTTGCTATTGTAATTGAGATCTTTGTTGGCTGCATTTTAAAAGGTTATGAATAAAGAAGTATTTAGGCCCCATTTTGAATTTGATGTGTAACTTATTTGCATGATTGAGTATTGTTTACTATATATATATATTGATCTAATTATGTTTTGGTTACAATGAATCCCGTCCTTCATCCATTGCATGTTGTTTACTCTTGAATCACAATAGTATTTATTTGTTGAGTTACAGATATGACTAGAGTTGCATACATCCCCTAAGCCCTTAAATCCTTCCCTCATCTTTCCATGGTCTTGGCTATGCCTCTGGTGAGACCTTTTTCCTTTAGGGAGGATTGAAAATGCCAGCACATCTAGACTACAACAGATCTTTGTTGGCCTTTGCATGAGAACTCTGGTCTCAACCTGACACCAATAAATGGTTCCATTGCTAGTACCTCGTCTAAACGGGGAATGTTAGTTAGATGGACAAAGGAATCTATAAGTACATGATCCAAGATTGATGGGAGAAATTGTTTAAGGATTCCATTTCATAAGAAGCAGAGTTGCAAGAATGGACCCTGGTCATGTGTAGAGAATTTTGCTTTATGATGGACCTTCCCTATATCATTATGAGGTTTTATGGTGAGAGTTCCTTGTAAGTATGTACAAGTGGCTCAAAAGACTTGCAGAAGCCACATAATATTGAGACCGACAGAAGAAAAGTGTTTAAGTGGACATTTGATAAACTTAGGGCTTTGCATCGACTTGACCATTAGGTTTCATGGGAAATAGATTTTTTGGTGGACATTGTTGTTAATGGATACATAATGGAATTTTCCACGCAAAACCATCAATCATTTTCTAAAGTGGTGGTTGTTTTCAGAAAGGAGCATGAGGAAGACTAATATGATAAATCCCAATTTGGATTAAGATTTGCTTAGTGGAAAATGGATTTTTTCCATTTAGTCCAATTTCCATGGTTGAGTAGATACCTTGCACCATGGGAGTGGCTAGAGAAGGTGTTGGTGAGTTGTGGAATAAGAAACATTTATCAAATTGGCGGGGGGGGGGGGGGGCGGCGGGGCGGGGGTAGCTAGAGAATAGTGCAAGGTATAATTAGGTTTTGAGGAAGTCAACCATTATATAATGATGGTGGATAAATAAGATGCAAGCAACTAGAAAGAGAAGTGAGCGGTTGCAAAAATAGATAAGCGAGGAAGGGAATGATGAAGGAAGGTTGAATGAGTTGCAAAAGTTGCATCAACGTGGAGAGTTGGCCATCCCTTGGTTGAAGAAGAGAGGGCTAACGATGGAAGGGAGTCTAACAAGTGGTAATTGGGGAAAGGGAGTTCCTACAGAGAGAGAGAGAGAGAGAGAGAGAGAATGAGATGGCAAATAAATATGCTATTGTCCAGATTGTTGATGTAGACCTAGTTTTAGAAGAGGTTGTGAAATGAATTGAGCCAAGTGATTAGCCGAGGTTGAAGATCAAGATGACCCTGATGATGTCTTGGTAGATATATGAATGATCTTTCAAGAATCCGAACCCCCACAAGTTGTGGAAAGGATACATGAAGGAATTGGAACTAGCCTAATCTCAACCACTCCTCTAGCACCGTTTAATCATATGATATTTCCTTTTTCTAATCCTGTATTGAGTTTGTCTTGGTACAATCATGGTAGTAGTAGTAGTGGTCTTCAAGTTGGAGCATTATTAGGAGGAAGCAGTAGTGGCCTTGGGATAAGATTGATAAGCAGTACTTTGAACAATAATAATTTAGCTTCAATAGTAGGTTCAAATCTAGTTATGCAATCAAGTCTCAATGGATTTATCTTGTTTCGGTTTCAATCTAGTAAGATGGAGGGAATCCATGGTGGATCTCCCATGTGGTACCTAGAATTTTGGGGAAAGGGAATTGGAGAAAATGTAGAGCAACACTAGTTTATGTTTGAATCTATCTAGAGTACAAAGAGGGTTCAAGATGCCTCCAAATTGGTAGAATTTCAAACATTAGTATATGAAGTTTGTAGATTGCTCTCTTGGTGTTGCACCTCTCACCTTGTAGGAGGTAAAACAATAGTCTCTTGTTGAATTCCAATTACCTAAATAAGAACAAGAAGTTATTGTGGGGTTAAAAGAGATTCAATAGTTTGAAGGAGAATCTACTTGGGAGTATGCATAGAGATTTTGAGACTTGATGGGTAGGATTTCCATTCCCATCCCTGATATTCATCATAAAGAATGTTTTTTAAGGGATTTCTTCTATTAAACCACTCACTCTCCAAGAGCTATGATAGAACAAAGCTATGACAAGTATCCTGGCAATACTATAATTGTCGTGATATTAGTAGGATTGGATCTCTCTTAGGTTTAGATCGGTTTTCTTCCCTTATAGAAAAGATAGAAGAATCAATGGCACCAAAGGTTGGTTGACAAGTTTAGTGCATAGGTTGTATGACTGAGGGGCATCATGCCTCAGAGTGTCCTTAGGTTGGGGGTGGAGGTCATCCAATCCTCCCATGGGGATTTTTCTTGGGAGACCATCTGTAGGAGTTGTGCAAGTGGTTACTTTTGCTTTGTTTCATAACCCAATACAATATCATGCCTTTCTTAGTGTACAAAATTCTCAACCTAGGGATTTTTGTGAGATTTTTAGAATGCATGGCACCCTCCTAGGTTTTGTCTAATCCTACAAAAGTATCTTTTAGTCCCTAACACAATATATTGTGAATTCTATGGAACTTATACTCCTAGTACAAATAAGTGTAGGAACCGATATGCCCTAGCTAATAGTGTAGATAGAATTGCTTTTTGGGTATCTAATAACCCACAACCTCAAGCTGGAGGAGGAGATTGTAGAAGAGGAGGTTGATATTGAAGGGGTAGGGCTGGTGGAAGAGGCAATCATGTGTGGTGCTACAATTGTGATGAGATTGCCCATTCTTTAAATGGCCATGGTGTCCTTATTATAGGGTGAATACCCATGGTATTGAAGATTGTTCAAAATTGATTGTAAAATGGGAGGACTAGGCAATATAGAGGCTTGTGAATCTAATCAATTCAGAGCCTAGATCTGGTAATGAAGAGACATGTCCTACTATTAATGCTATTATTAGAATAGGAACTTGGACTAGGGATGAGAACAATACTTTGGACCTTCCAAAAACTTAGAAGGTAGGACCACAGATTCCTAAGTTTGACCCAATACAACAAAAATGATTTTTTAAGAAAGAAATTGAGATGTTACACTATCTACCAATTCCTTCTTCACCTTGAGTTGTAGAACGTCCTCATGAATGCAATTCTGGTCATGACATAACATCTTGGGATTCTGGAAGGTGATAAGAATCCAAAACCTCAGGTAAATTCAAGATTTTTTTTTATTTGTGGGTCACATTATTTGCTGATATTTTAGAAGATGAATAGTTGACTAGCTAGTTGTGTAATACTCTCTTCATGCTTTCTAGAATCTAGGATGATCCAATTTCTATTAATCTTCCCAAGAGAAAGACCCATAGAGAGATTAAGGAGGAGGACTCAGAAAGAATTCAAGTTAGATGCATTAAAAATGTAATTTTGGATCTTGCGTCGGATGCCAATATCCTTCCAAAGAAGTCTTGGGTGGAAATTTGGATCCCTCATTTGGTTTATTCTCCCATCTAGTTGCTTATGGCCAACCAATACAGAAACTTCCCCATGGGCATGTTGGAAAATGTTGAGGTTGACTTAGATGGTGTCAAAACGTTTACCGATTTTGAAGTGATAAGAGATCATGGACAAAACAGATCACTACCCAACCTTGTTGAGGATTGATTAGGTTTTTAAAATTATGTTGTTATTGATTTAAAGAAAAGAAACTATGACATTTGACGTAGGAGGTATGAAGTTAAACCAACCATTAGATCCTTATCAAGGGCCCATGTATACTGTGCTTGATATGGATGCTATAGAAAAACATGTCTTGGATCAGATTTATAATTTGACTACGAGAAGAAGATAAGATTATATTAATCCTACAACATATGGGTTAGTCAATGGGAGGATTATTTAGTCTTTTGACAATGAATATGAAGAATATCTGAATGAGTGGCAAAATAGGAGGCATGATCTCTTCTAGACATTGCACAACTATCAAGACATTTAGATGGATAGGGACCGTGATAACAATCCCTCTTATATATTATGGCATTGCAAGTTTAGAAGACTTCCTTGCAGACATGAACACTAGAGTTGCAGACAATCATAAAGTCCATGTATTGGGTATAGCTTTATGAGGGACCTTTGTTAGATGGTGGGCTACACATAAAGAACTCCCAACCTTGAGCTTAGTATAGGCATCAATGGCATTGTTTGTCTCCCCTCTTGAGTTTTATTTCTTAGATCTATCTCTTCCTAAAGATAAGGATAACATGATTGTAGAAATATATGATGGAAGGACAGATCCTTTTATCCATGTTGAGAGTAGTATTATACTTTTATCCATGTTGAGAGTAGTATTAAGAAATGGGAAGAAGAAGGCCCGTAACCTCAGTTTTGGATCCACTGTTTCTTTCATAGTTTGGGACTTATTATGAAGACCTAGTATTTACGTCTAGAGACCAACAAACAAACTAGGAGTTGGTCCATATATCAGACCTAGTTCTGTGAATAATTGTCTTTTGTAGGTAAGTCTAATAAGGTGATTGTAGCTTTAAAAGTGAAAGGAACCACTATTCATTGACAAGTTGTGGAATCCCAATAGCTCCACTATCTGTCCACATCACCAGAGACTAGTTAATTTCTAGATCCCTTGTTAGACAACTGGATTTTCCTTTATATTGCAGGAAGATTGATTAGATTGGGGAAGATGCAAATGATATGGATGATTTGAAGTACCTTTCATTCAAGGAATCTGAAGGATCTAGTGTTAACACCTAAAAAGTGCTCACTAGCTCATTCCCTTATTCACATGACCCATTTGTCCACTTTTTCACCATCTGAGCCTCTGAAACCAACAAAAGGTCACCAAAAGACCTGAGTACACCCCTTTTCCCACTAAAAAAGTTTATTTTTCTTAAAAAAGCATAAAAAACCCTCAAAAAGGGTCTAAATTCCCAAAAATATTAAAAAGGGAATAAAAATATTAATTTTATTCAAAAAAAGAAAAAGAAGGGGAAAAGTACCTAAACCATGTTGGTCAATACCATTTGGTTTCCACAAAACCACAAATGGTATTCTCCACCACCAAAACCTATAAAAATGTGGTAGGGGCTCCTCATTTCACATCCATCCATTATCTCATCCTCATGCTGCCGAAATCTTCCTTGAGCATTTTGGCCATTGTAAGCAACCTTGGAGAAGGAGACCTCTTGGAGCTTGGAGCTACTCATCTTGGGAGTTGCTCAACATCAACCTTCACCATTGAAGGTATTATCGCAAGCACTTGCTTGCCCCCCACTTTTCAATACAAATTCATTCTTTAATATTTTCTTGTTCTTGTTTTTTAAATGTTTACACTATTTGCTTATATTCTTGCATAGATCCATGATTAGTTTAGTTTAGATTAGTTTCTTGTTTAATTCTATTGAAACTGCTGCTACTAGTTAGCAGGTGCCCATAGCACTAAGCCTGGTTGCAAAACTGGGCCAACAGTTTTTGGCGACTCCGTTGGCTTTGAACAATAGATCTCAAGTTTTGCTTTCAATCTTAATTTTTTATTAGTTTTTAGCCTTTAGATCCATAGATCTGCCATTCTAGACAGCAGATCCATTGCTGTTCTAGTTTTTGGCCCCATCTATTGCCATTAACAACCGGGAATTCTCAATTTTCGGGTTCGTTTTTCACTTTCCGTGCACGGCTTTCGCCTCGCGATTTTTAGCCTGACAGTCGTGCGGTCCATCGCGACTTTTCGACTTTTTTCCGCGCGGTTCACCGCAACTTTTCGGATTTTTTCCGCGCGGTTCACTGCGGCTTTGCGGCCTGTTTCCGCGCTGCACATCGCGGTTGCGCGGCCATTTTTCCGCGCGGATCCCCGCGGCCTCGCGGCCTATTTGCGCGTGGCACATCGCGGCTTCGCGGACATTTTCCGCGCTGCACATCGCGACAGTGCGCCTAAATCCCGCGCGGTCCATCGCGACTATGCGACATAAACCCGCGCGGTCCATCGCAGCTTTTCTGTCAAAAGCCGCGCTGCTAATTTTTTCATTCGGCCATTCCGATTCAAAAAATTAATTTCTTACTGTACTTTTTGCCCATACAGAACATTTTCGAGTATTAGAAATCCTGTTTATTTTACAGCCATCAAATTTTTTTTTTATTATTATTTAGAATGCACATGTGAAAGAAGTCTTTTTAAAATTTTTTCATCAATTGAAAGAAAGATATATTTTTGCATTTTATCTAGACTTACATTTTGCTTCTTTAAAAATTTTTGCCCATAGCAATTAAAGACAACGAAATCCATTTATTTCGAAACAAAGGTATATTATTTACTTTCTTGTTTGAAAAATCCTCTGTTTTTTCGAATAGTTGAAAAGCATTTAATTTCCTTTTATTGAAAAAGTCATTAAATTTGTTTTTATTTTTGAAAGATCCTTTATTTTTTGAAAATTTCCTATAAAGCATTTACTTTTTCAATTTTCAGTTTAAAATACCACACGTGCACCCAATCGAACACTAATTTTAAATTGAGCCTTAAAACTTACCCTAATTTCAACACATTTTTAACCTCACTTGAGGAACACTAAAAGAACTTTGTAGCTAGGTAGTATTGGGGGGATAGGTGTTCCAATAACACCCCTCAGTTATTACATCTGAGACATAGTTGTTGTCCTTTAGGGAGCTAAAACCTCTTAGTATTTATTGGTGCGGTCACAACCGGTTTGTGGGAAGGCCTCTCCCCTAGGAGGGTTGAAGTCGCGAGGATGGTTCCGGAAGCCTGAGTGGAATACCGAAATCCATTCAGTAACCGAAGGGCTACCATTCGCAGTTCTCGGGATATCCCTGTATTGGGATATTGCGATCAAAGGACCAAACGACAGATTTATCTTTTCTCGACGCGTCATGAACGGAGTATCCTAGTAGCCTTTCTTTAGGATTGATTACCCAGTGTCCCTCCCGGTAGGGGGATATCTAGCCGTTGTCTCAACACTCATATTGTCTGACTTGGATTTCATCACCTTGCAGAGGATATCGTTTGTTGAGTCACAATACTTTTAGTTAGGTGTTTGCATGATTCAGCCCACCTTTGGTCTAGTTACACCTATTTTTTCTAGGAGCTGTTTGCATGTTGGTATTCTGACCATTTGTTGCATCCCTCCACTTATTGTAGCACAGCTGCTAGAATAAGTGCCTTTTTTGAGGTTGATTTTTTGGCCTGAGAGCCTTCATTTTCACTCCCCTTCTTGCACCCTTGGTTGCATTAGGGTTTTGAGTTTTTTATATATATATCACCACCTGATACTTAAACAGATTTTTTCCACAAAAACTTATTTTCTCACCATTGAGAATTTTAGACGCTCTCGTCGTCTACAGGGCGAACTCCCAGAGTTCAGTATACTTGCCTCGCCACGTCACCGACGCCGAGCCTTATCCCTTGACTCGACACATCGTTGGTCAACTAGACAGTCATCCGATTCTGACACGCCTCACTTCACTTCTGATTCTGAGGCAGAATCCGAAAATCCCACTGCGTTATTCCCAACCAACATTATGTCTGGAACACCATTTGATCCACTATTTACCAGCACCATAGGAGAGACGTCTACAGACCCTTCTACTGCAGTGCCGTCCATGGCAACAACCACCCCCCTGGGTATGCCCAATATGGGCAACACTCCACATTTAGGAATGCCCAACACAGGGCCACCTCCTGTTATAGGAATTCCCAACACAGGGCCACCACCTGTTATGGGTATGCCCAACATAGGGGTCACACCCCATCTGGTTTCCACAAACCCTATCCCAGGAATCACCACTACTATTCCGAACCCTAGTGTAACCCATGTTGCACTAGGAAGCGCTGGCCCTTACCAGACCACACCTATTGGAGGACATATACCTTCAATACCTAGCATACCTTTAGGTGCTGCTGGACCCCATACCACCATGACTAGACATGTCCCAGTCCCAGTCACTACATCTGCTAGCTTACCATATATGGCAAGTCTGAACTTGCCAGATTTAGCCAGGCTCACCAATGACCCTATCAGACATGATCCTGCGTGGCCTCACATGCCCACCAAACTCCCCTCCGACATCCCTAAGTTTGAGGGTAAGGCAGGTGAGGACCCCCAGAACCATATCATGTCCTTCCATCTATGGTGTTCCTCCAACTCCATAGTGGACGACTCTGTCCACCTCTGTCTGTTACAGCGCACTTTCACTGGCTCTGCAGCCAAGTGGTATATTGAGCAGCCCCATGGGACGCATGCCACCTTTACCTCCCTTGCCTCGACCTTCTTGCAGTTCTTTCAGTTACCTGTCCGCTATGATGCGGGCGTCGAGATCCTATTGTCTTGCAGACAGAACACGGCCACCCACATCACTGACCACATTCATGAGTGGCGTCGACGCCGAAGTCTCTGCAAAATCAAATTAGACGACCGTATCTTCCTAGATTGGTTTCTAAAATCCCTTCTCCCTCTCATTGCGAAGGATGTGGCATCCGAAAGACCCCAGTCTGAGGAAGAGGCCATCCTCAAAGCCCAACAGTTTGATCTCATTTACGCTCAGTCAGGTTATCTATACACAATCATACCGGACTCCCCACGCGGCGACTCTTCACGCAGTGACACACCGGGGGCATCACATGCCGCTGATGGCATTATTGGCCAAATCACACAGCAAGCTAAACCTTTCAGCATGGTGAGCACCATGCCTGCCCCAGACCTCTCTAGGGCCACATCCAGTTCCGGAGCGACAACTACTTACGCTCCAACAAACCAGACACATCACATTCATGGACCCTCTTGTCCACAACATTGCTATGGGCAAGCGCCATCAGCATATGTACCTACTACATATTACAACCAACCTGCTACACAGAACTCCATTCAGTTCCTGCCACAACCGATGCAGTACCCACAGCAAGCTGCACCAGCTAATCCAACACATCCAATAGCTCAGGGGTACCAACAACCCCAACAGAAAACTGGACCACCGCCAGCTCCACCTGCATATTACCCACCACAACCTGCTCCCGCAACTGCGGCTCCCCAGAATCCCCCCAATGCTCAAGGGCATGTGTACGCACAACAACAACAGCTCCAATACCAAAATAACCAACGCAACCAGGATGGGCAATCAAACCGTGGAAGAGGACGTAACCGCGGTAACAACCAACACCAAAACCAAGGTCCACAACCTCCCCACCCGCCACAAAATAATAACGCGGCGCCTGCTCATCAGAATCCTGATAGGCCACCTAAGCAAGCCAAAAATGCTAATTTACGAACAAACCATCCTTGTTCTATTTGCAGGGTCTATGGCCATTATACCCACGCTTGCCCACATCTGGAGCGAGCTCGGCAAGTATGGACAGATGACTCCCATCGTCAAGGGCAGGCGGCTCCTCAGCCGCCACCCAACCCTCCACCACCTCAACAACAACCTCTGGTACTACAAAACCCTTTCCCAACACAAGGGGTGGTGAACACTCAGCCGTTAGCTCTCCCACAGGGCAACGTGCCACCACAACAAATCACTTACGCCGCTCCTGATCAACCAATGTTTGATTCAGGCACTCACCACTTATTGATGATGTCCACTGCCGATGTCAACATCCAGACACGTCGGAACCAGTATGGCCCTACCTCCGAAGCCCCCCCCGCCGATAAGGATACTAACGCTCATCCCACTGATCAGACGTTACGTATACCACCGCTTCCACTCGATGGAACCTCTAAAGCACCTCGTTTCCCACTCCGCCGTATCAACAACAACCCCAATGCACGGGCTGCGTCAAATTACAACATCGTAGATGACTTAGCTCAATCTCCCGCAGCCATGTCTGCGTTAGAAGTCTTAAAAAACTGTCCTACGCAGCGCAAGAATTTAGTTTCCGCCATTGGGGCGATTGACCCAAATGATTCGAAATTGATGACCTTTGATTTGGACCATTCCGAACCACGTCTGCCTTCCACCATAGCAGTCCAAGTTTCTGTTTCTATTCGGAATCTTGTCATCCATAGATGTATCATCGATGAGGGTGCCTCTACATGCGTCATGTCCACATTCGTTTGGCAGAAGTTGGGATCCCCTACTCTCCAGCAATCCACCACTGCATTGTGGGCCTACGACGGTCGGTCAGCTCAACCTCAAGGTCTACTACCCAATGTCCCCTCCAATTGGGTGGGAAAACTGTGCTCATCGACATAGAGGTCATTAATGCCCAACTCGATTATAACCTTTTAATTGGCCGCAGTTACATGTACGCCATGAAAGCGGTTGCCTCATCCGTTTTTCGTACCATGATGTTCCCCCACGAGGGACGCGTGGTCAAAATCGACCAACTCACCTACTATGATCCCAATGCCCCTGCAGCACCTGAGAATGTTCTCCCCATGGTTGAACAACCCGCTTCTAGTGCAACTACCTCCTTTGTTTCTTTTGTGGGACCCGGACTTTACTCAGATACACCAATGACCTCTACATTCCAGGCCATTCCACCACTGTCACCGGAGACGCACGTCGCAAACCTCTGTACTCTTTCACAGAATACACAAACACCCGGTAGTCAACCACCATTGGTCCCTAGTCACATCGGTGTTACACCCATCCACACCATCCCCTTTCTATTTCCTCCTTCGGGTGTAGTAAGCGCCCCGGTTATGGCTACCCTTAGTCTACCCGGGTTAACATTGGGATTACCCGTGTGGTATATTTCCCCCTCCCGTTCCACCTTCGAAACCAAATGTCATCCTCCAACCGGTACAACCTATTGTTACCAGTACTCAACCTCCTCCTGGTGTCACAATCCCTTCGGCGTCAACGAAACCTCCTCCTGGTCTCAATATCCCTTTGTCGTCAACAAATCCTCCTCCTCTTGTCAAGCCCACTGGGGGCAGAGGTCCACAACCATACACTGCTATACCACCTCCTAAAGCAGTGAAACCCCCACCCGTATTTCGAGCCCCTCCTAAATACTCATTGTGCGATGAGATAGGCCACCCCACTCATCAATGTCCACAGTTACCGGCACTTCAGGAACATATGAATATGTTGGACGATGACACCAACATCCCAGTAGTTAGACTAGAGCCACCTCCTCAGCCTCGTGACAGATCACTGCGCACCAACCATCCTTGTGCCATATGCAGTGTTTACGGTCACTACTCTCACCATTGTCCTGATCTCCCTGACTATAGAGCAGCATTGTACGAGTTAAACAACATCGATTTAGAGATATCTCCTCCCCTCATCGAGGAGATCTACCCCCCGCCATCATCCTCGTCGGAAGAAGTCAATACAATCTATATGATTTCCACAACTTTCAAACCAGAACCCCTTGATTTATGGTCTGACTACTTCAATACTGATGAGCAAATTTTGGAGACACTCATTGCACCCGACTACCCTTGGGATGATATGCATCATCGCTCGTATTTCCTCCCGGAAACATCTACATCCACCGCATCCAACCAGATATCGGTCGAATCGAAAGATTTCATACCCACTAAAGTCGATTGGTTAAAAGACCCCATCCAGCACCGGATGCCTTTGAAGAAGGGAACATGTCCAACATTTCCCCCATTATACAAATCGATATTTCCACAACCCCAGGGAAACCTGAGCTCATCTCGCTGGGCGCATCTTGCACTCAAGCGGAGACTCAGGCGTACAAAAAGCTTTTTCAGGAATTCCATGATGTTTTCGCTTGGTCCTATACCGAAATGCCTGGTCTTGACCCATCCATTATAGAGCACCACATTGATACATGGCCTGAGGTACCCCCTCTTCGTCAGAAACAGCGACCCATTCATCCTTCCAAACTCCCCGCTGTTAAAGCTGAGGTCGAGAAACTTCGCAAAGCAGGATTCATTTATCCTATTCCGTACACCACCTGGGTGTCAAACCCCGTTCCCGTCAACAAAAAGCAAGGCACCCTTAGAGTATGCACTGAATTCCGTGATTTAAACCGCGCTTGTCCAAAAGACAATTTCCCCACGCCATTCATTGACCAACTCATTGATGAGTGTGCGGGCCATGAAGTCCTATCTTTCATGAACGGGTTTTCCGGATACAACCAGATTCACATCCGTAAGGAGGATCAGTACAAGACTGCCATTCACCACCCCCATGGGGCACCTTTGCCTATCGCGTCATGCCATTCGACCTTAAAATGCTGGTGCCCACTTTCCAGCGAGCCATGACCTATTGCTTTCACGACTTGGTCCATATCCTGCGATTTATCTTGACGGACCTTACAGCCCATTCCCGAAAATGATCAGACCACATTAACGACCTCCGGCATGTTTTCCTGCGTTGTCGCAAGTATAAAATCCGCTTGAACCCACACCAGTGTGTGTTTTTGCGTTCAGACAGGCCGGTTGTTGGGTTTCATTGTTTCCCAAGACGGAATTACTGTTGATCCCTTGAAATTCAAAGCCATCTTAGAACTTCCTCCTCCTCGCACGCTTCGGCAGCTCCAGAGTCTACAAGGGCGGTCCAATTTCCTTAGGCGCTTTGTTCCTGATTACGCCACCAATAGTCCACGGCTTCTTACGCTTACTTCGTACCACATACCCTTCGTTTGGGATGAGCAAGCAGACATGGCATTCGAAGCCCTCAAGAAAAGCCCTCACACCAAGCCCCCTTGATATCCCCACCGGATTTCTCTCAAGACTTCACCCTTTATGTCTCGGCATCTGAATATGCTGTGTCCGGAGTTTTGGTCCAAGAAGATGCCTCTCACCAAGAACATGTAATTTATTACGTCAGCTAGACCTTGTCTGGCCCCACCCCTACGTTACCCATACGAGGAAAGATTAGCCCTAGCTGTAGTCTTTTCCGTACTAAAATTGCGACACTACATTCTACTCAGTCATACCACGGTTGTGGCCGACTCCAACCCTATGGTCTATCTCCTAACCCGGCGGCTCCTACAAGGTCGTGTTGCTAAATGGGTCATTATCCTCCAAGATATGACCTTACTTTCAGAACTCCTAAAAGCACCAAAGCCCTCGCGCTTGCTCACCTCATCACCGACCTCCCATCCTCTTCGTCATCACCCGCTATCCAAACGGATCTGATTGATGAACAAATCTTCATCATCTCGTCCGACGACCCATGGTACGGAGACATTTTGATTTACCTCCGCACGCAAAAATTTTGACCACACATCGATCGTGACGGACCGCCGTCGGATACGACACCCATTGCCCCCCGATACCTCTTAATAGGGGATGTACTTTATCGACGCGGCGTTGATACCATCCTACGCCGATGCCTATCCCATAGTGAGGCAGAACAAGTCCTCAATGATTGTCATAGCGGTGCTTGCGGAGGCCATTTCTCCGACATGGCCACCGCCCAGAAGATCATTTCGGGCAGGTTACTTTTGGCCCTCATTGTTTACTGATTGCATCAACGAAGTCAAGCATTGCCAGAACTGCCACGTTTTGCCCCCAAAGCAAGAACCCCCCCCCGCCCCCCTTCATCCAATCATCACTGTTGGACCCATTCTGCAAATGGGCCATCGACTTCCTCGACTGCAACCCCACTTCGGCCAGCGGTCAAAAACACATCGTTGTGGCCGTAGATTATTTCACCAAGTGGGAAGAAGCCATGCCGACTTACAATTGCAAGGCCGACACTGCCTCACGGTTTTTCATTCAACCATGTTATCACTCGTTTCGGAGTGCCGAAGCAACTAGTCTCTAACCACGGCTCTCACCTTCGAAGATGCCGTCTCGAAAGAATTATCAACCAAGTTGAAATTTGAACACCATTTCTCGTCCGCCTACTATCCCCAAGGAAACGACCAAGTCGAAGCGATCAATAAAATTTTGAAGACCATCCTCCAACGAACGGTAGACAAACACAAATCCAATTGGCACCACATGCTTTTCCCGGCACTATGGGCTTACCGCACCTCAAACCAAAACCGCCACCGGTTTTACCCCTTTTCCATTTAGTTCACGGTGTCCCAATCCGTCCTCCCTATTGAGTGCCAGATTCCAGCCTTACATATCGCCGTTGAACCTCCTACCGGACACTTCCCCGATTGAGCAACGACATTACTACTCCTAGAGCAGGCCGATGAAGATCGGCGCACAACCATTCAAAACATGGAAGCAGCCAAACAACGATCAAAACTAAGTTTACGACAAACATGTCCACCCAGAACCTTTTCTGAGGGAGGACCTTGTCCTCGCTTACGATCAAGCTCATGATAAATACCGGAAAGGGAAGTTTGTATCTATGTGGCAAGGCCCTTACATCGTACACACTTGCCTCGGGCAGGGGGGCATACATTCTGACCGATTCAGAAGGCAATCCCCTACGCAACCCACGTAACGGGTTGTACCTTAAACGATTTTACCCATAGAAAATCTGATGGACACTACCGTCCATTCTAGTATAGGATTACTTTCTTTTCTCACAAAAAATTCAAAAACCTAAATATTTGTTTTTCTCTGCATGACCACAGATGGATCCTCTTCACCACTCTGCTATGTCGGTTTCGCTGATGGTGCAAGCCGTTGGTCTCCCAATCTCACCTCCGCAGCTTGGGTAATATACTCCCCTTCACATGAGTTAATTCACATTGACGGAGTATGTTTAGGTGCCGCCCACCAATAACCAAGCTGAATACGATACCGTGACCGGGTCTCCTGGCCGCAGCTCTCCAATGAGCATCCATCACCTCAACGTTTTCTTGGACTCACAGCTCCTAGTTTTCTAGCTCAACATATGATTACCAGGTACGCGATCCCTGTCTTTTCAGAAAATTCCTGCGCACTAAACAAATGGTTAGACAGTTGAATCCATTTCGTTCACAACATGTCCCAAGACACCTCAATAGTGTAGCAGACCATATGGCCAACAATGTCCTCGACTGGCACACCAATCACATCATGTCATAACCAAAATGTGCATCCACGTGCATAACATGTGCCTCCACGGGCATATCCATAAATAGAATGCATCCACGTGCATAACATGTGCTTCCACAGGCATATACCAAAACAAAAGGTGCATCCACATGCATAACATGTGCCTCCACGGGCATATACAAAAAACCAAATGTACATCCACGTGCATAAACATGTGCCTCCACGGGCATACAGAAAATTAAACATGCCTCCACAGGCAAACATTAAAGACAACAAGTGCATCCACGACTATATACCAGCATCGAATCTATAAATATATATATATATATCATATAGTCAAAAACACCGTCATAGGTGCCCTCAGCACCCGATATACAAAAAATACATCAATCGTACAAAAAATGCTTCCCCATATGCTCATCAGCATTTGGGGGTAGATACAATATCATCTACTCATCAGGATCCCTAGGCTCCTCCGGCTCCTCCTCCGCTGGCCCCGCCGGGTCATGGCGAGCCCGAACTCTGTGCTCCTCTGGCGCCTCCTCCACTGGCCCCGCTAGGTCACCCCGTAGACGGATCCTCATCTGAGCCGGCTCTGCCGGGACATCCCCGAGCACCACCCCTGTGCCCTGCCACAAACACCGCTGTCCTCAACAAGAGCGATCGCCACCTCAGGCGGCGCACCGAAGCAACAACCCTCCAAAATATCCCGATCCAAGTCTCTCCAACCATCCTCGGGGAGTCCAGCTAGGATCCCGGTCGAAGGTCTGTCTGACACCCTCTATGGCGTCATCTCGAGGGCCAAACCCCTCTCCCACGAGCCGCAAATCGTCCACCACGTGGAGGTTGTTACCGCTGCAGGTGGATGGGCGACCACCATCGCTCACCCCTGACGAGCCACGTAGTCGGCCGGTGGCACTAGACCCACATCTGCACAATGCAAATAAACCATCATATGCAACTATAATCATAGACTGATAAATCAAACAACACATGATATAATATAAAATAAAACACAAAACATACCGTCTAAACTCCAGGCCTGTCCTGGGGCACGAGGCATCTCGGGGGTCGCCTCGGTAGTCCATGCCGGCATAAGGGTAGTCCTCAATCAGCAGGGGCATCTGCTCCCACTGCTCATAAAAAATCCACAGTGAAGAAACCACGCACACCACCGCCGCCACGAGGCATCATCTGCCCCCACCGCATCATGCGAGGCTCACTCACCAGACCAGCACGAATGGGTACCCGTGGCCGCAAGGTCGGCAAGCGCTCAAAGAAAAAACAGCATAGGAAGGAGGCATAACAGAACTCACCTCCCTCTCGAATGGCCTTGTCCAGATCCCTCCGGACACCAACCAGAAACATCTGCCCCCAAGCATAATAAGTCCCCCGGAGAACAGAGTCCACCATCATCGTTTGTCCCCCAGACATACGATGTGGCGCAGCAGCACCCAATATCCCTCAGAACACATGCCCCAACAGCCCGCATATCCCACTCACGTAGGGATTGCAGACTGATAGAGCTGTTCTGCAAAACAGCATCATCACACAGAAGGTCTGTAACAAGTCCTCCATATCTACACCCGGCGGGATCCTCGGCAAGAGATCGCCCACCTCACCCAAACGAGGCAACCCAGTCAAAAATAGACATCCGTGAGAGTGATCTCCAACCTCTCACCCCCAATAATAAATGCACCCTCCGCCGGCCACCCCACCAACTCACCAGCTTGTTCAGGAGCCGTCTCATTGAACGAATAGGTGGGATCTGAGTGAACTTCAAAAGTCCGCTCATAGCCAGAGTCTGTCGCACCCCCGGATCAGTCTGAATCCTCTCCATAAGATCATCATCGATCTCCCGCCCTCGCCACGACGACAATGGTCTCCTCAACATCCTGCCAGAAAACAGAAGAAAATTTTTAGCCCCAGCATGAAATTTTTTGAAAAAATCCCATCGCGGCTTTTCCACCAAAAGCCACGATGACCATCGCGGAATTTCCACCAAAATCCGCGATGAACGATCGCGGCATTTCCACACAAAAGCCGCGATGACCATCGCGGCCCTCCATGCAAAAACCCGCGATGAACATCGCGGATTTTGGCCAGACAGTCGCGATGAACATCGCGACTATCTCCCATGAACTCGCGATGAACATCGCGGGTTCCAACCTCACAGTCGCGATGAACATCACGGCTGTCAATCCTGAAACCTGCGCGGTTCATCACGGGAAAAGACCCAAAACCCGCGATATTCCACGTTGGAGAGTCAACCATGGAATTTCCGCGGCCTTCGGGGGCCCGCCGCCAAACAAAAAAGACATAATTGAAAAGGCTAAGGAAAATAGAGTTACCTGAAACTCGCATAATCGAAAACCAACGATGAAATCTCCCGGAAATCAAGAAATAGCTCTGACAGCTCTATCAAACTCGCACGTAACAATGATAAGTCATTTGGGCCCCACGCCCTATTTATAGAAATTCTCCAACAATTTTCAAACAACCATTGCGGTATCATACGATGTCCATTTTCAAACCGTTGGTACCGTTGGAATCAGCGCAGCGAGAACTTCATGTCAGTTCTTTTCCTGTTCCAGTTTTCACCAACTCCATTTTTGGACCATTTTTTGGGTGCCCTCGTCGCCTCGGTTTGCGTGCCATACCGACCGTTGTCCATTTTTGGCATGCCTTATATCGACGGATTCAGTTTTCCGTGATCGTGATGAAGCTTGAGATCATTTCTCGCTGTCACGTTCCGATTTTCAGGGCATTTTTCATACCCCCCACGTCACCATCGGTTTGCATGCCACATCGGCCGTTCTCCGTTTTCGACGTATCTTATATCGCCGGATTCAGTTTTTCCGCTCTCGTGATGAAGCTTGAGATCATTTTCTCGCTGTCATGTCCCCGATTTTCAGGGCATTTTTTCATGCCCCCCATGTCACCTCGGTTTGCGTGCCACATCGGCCGTTCTCCCGTTTTGGACAAGTCTTATATCACCGGATTTCAGTTTTCCGCGCTTCGTGATGATGCTTGAGATCATTTCTCACTCTCACGACCCCATCTTTTTCGGCCATTTTTTCAAAATGCCCCCTCATATCCTCGGGTTGCGTGCCACAATGGCCGCAGCCCCCTTTGTGACAATCTTTATGTCAGGGATCCAGTATCCCACACACATGATGGCGCTTGAGCCCTTTTCTCGCTCCCATCTATCCAGTTTTTGTTCGGTATAAATTTTATCCCTTTTTCGGGCCGAACAATCCCTTTTACGAAAAAGGCACTTAGGGAGTTTCTGTTAAGCTCTTTTCTGACTCCTAAAAACAATGAAAAGATCGCCGAGCAATCTTGCTTCCTTTCATGCTCGCTATACATATCTGAAAGGGGTGTCTACCTGGTATAAGTTTACCCCCTTTTCCGGACCTCGTAGACATAATTACGAAAAAGGTATACTCTAGTCACACCGGCTAGAAGAGTTCTCCATCCGCATCATTTATGCTTTTTCGGGCCTTGGAGACTAAACTTACGAAAAAGAAACACCAATAGAGTCCACTATACTACCGTTTTCAGACTCTCTAAACATGAGAGCAACCATGAGCATGAGCCGTCCTGGGCTCACAAAATCCACAGGACCGTACCATTTCAGAGCACACTTTTATCCCTTCTTGGAGCTCATTAAAACTACGAAGAAGGAATCAATGGTGCCTCTTGGTGCCGAACGACAGATCACATCTACTCATATGACAGCTTCCCCATGATTGGTCGCCTTTGTTCAGAGTATTCTGCAGTTTGTCACCTTGAAAATCCCTCGACAGCACCTATCAGCTCGTCCTCCCCCCCCCCCAAAAGTCAGTACATACCCTTCAGTCCTAAAAAAGCAATGATCCCCACACCTACAAGTCAGTCCCCCTACGCTGCCAGTTCAACCATGTCATCATGCTCTGAACAAAGGAAGTTTGAGTCTACCCACTATATGACCCCAGTTACTTCCCATTCCCACAAGTATGTCAGTACTACCACACTTCAGTTCTACACCTCTCGCGCTCCGATCAAGGAAACATCATTGCCTTGTTAGTTGCTGGTCTCCCTCTGTCGACGACAACCAAATTTATTCCAGAGGATAGACCTAGAGGTCCCTGTGTCTTAGACTCATCGCCATTTATGATGAGTGCATACGAATCATTTCGAGAAGAGTCCTCAGTGCCTGCTCCAAATGGTTGTTTCTCACATGCTCGACTTCAAACACCTTGATCGCATCGTTGAGACTCGCACAGAGTATTGGTCCGCTCAGTTATTCGTCGAAGACCCCGTATACCTCTCGACTCCTCATTTGAGAGTCTACCTATGGATACAACCTGTTACCAACTTTTTCTATAGATATCCGGGTTGCGCATGGCGACAGTATTCAGATGTACCCAAGTTTCCTACTCCCTTGAGTATACAGTTACATTGAATCTCAGAGATGATTCACACTTTTTGAGACCCTACAGATGTTGGACACCTTCAGTTTCAGCAGTTCATCAATTATTCCAGTGTATCAGTTCTTGAGATCAGTTATGATCAGGAGTATATCCCAAAATAATGTCCCCCCTGGACCATTATGATGTACCAGTAAGATTCTTTATGTATTAGATCCCCCTTCTTGGGACTAATTGTTATGTATATGTCTTCATACGAGCATGGGAATTCCCGCCTCGTCCATTATCAGAGATTATACCTCATTCATATTGAGGTCATGTAATATTTTTTGTTTTTGCAGCTTTCAAGGTCCGTGGCTCCAGTCCCCAACCGGTCTCTTCTCTCCCTAAACCCCCGGAAAAAAGACAAAAGAACTATGATGTCTATCGGGCCATACGATGAGCTCCTGCCCTCACACATCAGGGGGCAATCTGTTAACACCTAAAAAGTGCTCACTAGCTCATTCCCTTATTCACATGACCCAATTGTCCACTTTTTCACCATCTGAGCCTCTGAAACCAACAAAAGGTCACCAAAAGACCTTAGTACACACCCCTTTTTCCCATTAAAAAAGATTATTTTTCCTAAAAAAGCATAAAAACCCTAAAAAAAGGGTCTAAATTCCCAAAAATATTAAAAAGGGAATAAAAATATTAATTTTATTCAAAAAAGGAAAAAGGAGGGAAAAGTACCTAAACCATGTTGGTCAATACCATTTGGTTTCCACAAAACCACAAATGGTATTCCCCACCACCAAAAACCTATAAAAAGGTGGTAGGGGCTCCTCATTTCACATCCATCCATTATCTCATCCTCATGCTGCCGAAATCTTCCTTGAGCATTTTGGCCATTGTAAGCAACCTTGGAGAAGGAGACCTCTTGGAGCTTGGAGCTACTCATCTTGGGAGTTGCTCAACATCAACCTTCACCATTGAAGGTATTATCGCAAACACTTGCTTGCCCCCCACTTTTCAATACAAATTCATTCTTTAATATTTTCTTGTTCTTGTTTTTTAAATGTTTACACTATTTGCTTATCTTCTTGCATAGATCGATGATTAGTTTAGTTTAGATTAGTTTCTTGTTTAATTCTATTGAAACTGTCTGCTACTAGTTAGCAGGTGCCCATAGCACTAAGCCTGGTTGCAAAACCGGGCCAACATCTAGAACAATAAAAATGAAGGATAAAGACAATGCATGTGCAATATATAAATAGCCCTTGAAGTTGTAGAAGGTGAATAATTGGAAGTGAGGAAAGACCTAAACTCTGCCTCTATCAGAGATTATCTAGGATGAGTAGACATATATCTGAGATTACTTCTCTGCTTCAAGAATATGAAGATTTGTTTATGCAAATTTTTGTTGAGTTAAAGGGAATCAAAAGGGACTTGGGTGAGATGAAGATTGGGCTATGGTATATATGTGAAATCTTTGAAACATTCATCATACATGCTCAACCTCAGAGTTATAGAGAAACTCAAGAAAGAGGATTGGCAAGATGCTAGTTGTGGGATTGATATTCTCAGTCGATGAATCTAACTAGACCAATCCTATTGTGATTCAAAGTAAGAAGGATGCGAAGATATTAGAGTTTGTGTTGATTGCATAGGTCTAAATTTAGGTTGTGTTCACGATCATTTTCTGACTCCCATTTAGTGATGAGGTGTTGGATCAAGTTGCGGGTAAAGAAGCTTATCCATTCACCAATGGTTTCTCAGGATACCACCAAGTGAGAATTGTAGAGGATGATAAGAAGGAAACCACATTTACCATTGAATACGGTTATTTCGCCTATAATTTCATGCCCTTTGGGCTTAAGAATGCACCCACATTTTTCTCAAGGATTGTAATTGCTACTCTTCACAAATTCATTCACCGGTTTTTAGAAGTTTACACAGATGATTGGACTGTTTATAGTGTCTTGTGAGAACATGCTAATTTGTTGTGCCTTATGTTCAAACCGTTGTTCCTAGCTTTAGATCTCATTGGATTTGAAAAAATGCATTTTTTGTGTTCATTTTGGCAACCTGCTAGATCATATTGTTGTAAGGAGGGAGTCTTGGTAAACCTTGCTAAGATTGTTGCTATTGTAAATCTACCAACTCTAACCAACCAATGACAATTGCGATCCATTTTGGGGCACATAGGGTATTATTGAAGATTTATTTGTGACCATGATTCTATTACTGCACCTCTGGAATAAATCCTAAAGAAAGCATAAATGTATATTTGGACTCTAGAGTGTGAAGCATTATTCACGTTACTTAAGGAGAAGATGGTAAGTGCCCCCCATTGTTATATTCCTTTATTGGGACATAGAATTCCATGTTTATGTGGATGCATATAGGATAGCTCTAAGGGTTGTACTTATGCAATTGGGATAATTCAATATAGATCAACCTTTATGTTTCACAAGTGGGAAGTTGTCACAGGTCAAGTGCAACTACAACACAGTTGAGCATGAAGGATTGGCCATGGTATATTTGTTGCAAAAGTTTTTCCACTATTGATTAGGTGGTCAGCTCAAGTTTTACACTGATCATTCTACTTTGAATATTTGGTTATTAAGCTTGTGCTAGAAGCTTGGATTTGTAGATGGTTATCACTTTTCTAGGATTTTTCTTTCAAGGTTGTGGTCAAATTGAGAAAGCATAATGTAGGACCAAATCATCTTTCTTTCCTCAAGTCAAGAGAGTTAGGAGGTGTTGTAGATGATCGACTTCTAGATGTTGAATTGCTCAAAATTAAAGCTTCTCTGGATTATTTTTCTAAGATTGTACTCTTTTTATCCACTAAATTGATGCCAACAGATTATTCCACAAGCCAGAAGCATCACCTTGTTGTTAGAGTTATGGAATATCAATTGATTGCAAGACAATTATATAAGCTAGGCATTAACAAAATTCTTCAACAATGTGTGATGGATCATGCGCACAAATATATTTTATGGAAATGCCATCAAGGATTTGCGGGAAGACATGGTGGGAAAGTCACAACTGGGAAGGTATTGCAAGTTGGATTATGGTGGCCAACAATATTCAATGACTCTAAAGAGTATGCTTGAACTTATGTTGTTTGTTAATGTGTAGGGACACCTTCTAGAAAAGACAAATTAGCACTACACTTAGTGTGGGTGCTACAACCATTCAAGAAGTGGGCTATATACTACCTATCAACCTTCCATCCTAACAAAAGTAAGGTATATCATCACTACAACATACTATCTCATACGTTGGGTTGAAGCAAAACCAATGAAAGATTGTTCTATGGATATTGCAATGTTATTTATATTTGCAAATATTATTACTAGGTTTGGGTGTCCTTACAGTCTCACAAGCGACCAAGGTATGTATTTTTTTAGTACCAACCATAGCTACCTTGACTCGAGAATTCCTTATTTTGCATCAAAAGAGCAATCCATATCATCCTCATGCAAATGGAACAGTTGAAGCCTTTAAAAAAAATTAGAGATAGGATTGACCAAGGTCGACTCTCCCAATTGAGATGATTGGGATGAATGAATCCCTACTATATTATGGGCCTACCGAACCATACAAGACGATTTCACTAACATACCTTGTTTCAATTGGTCTATGGTAAGGAGGTTGTCATTCCAATAAAGTTTGTAGTGCCAAGCCTCTATATTGCTTAGGCCACATATATGACCAAGGAGGAATTGGTTGAAGAATGATTTTTTGAACTACTATAGCTAGAGGAGTGCATATTTTTTGCTTATTTCCATCAATATGTAGACAAAGCTAGATAGAAGGCGTGGAATGACCCTCACCTCAATATAAGAACTTCTCTAAGGGAGATCTTGTTCTCCTATATGACAACAATTACTTAAAGAATGTTGGGAACTTGAAAAATGCACTAGTTGGGACCATTCATAATTGTGGGAATATGAGCTTCTGGTGTTGTGCAATTAGCTCAATTGGATGGTTTTCTCAAAATTGGATGGGCGAATGGTGCTTGCTTGAAACCCTGTGTCTCAACACACTAAACTTGAACACATGCACTCTTGTCATCAAGAGTGAGGTAGGGTAGGTGGTTTTAAGCCGTAGTCCTTTTTTTATGTCTGTATTCAGTTGTGCCAATATGGTTGTGTCATGATTAGCATGCTAAGAATGCCAACGATTGCTGCTAGTTTGAGTTTTAAGTTTCCTCATATGTTGTTTAGTTTAGTTCTGCAAAAAGCATGTGGTATATGGAACCCATACACTACAAGGTCTCAGAAGTCTTGTTGTAAGAAAACATAATTGAGTTGGTTTAGTCATGATGTAGGTTGGTGATAGTCCCGATCAATCTATTGTTGTTTTTAAGTTTATAGTGTTATACCACCACAAATTTGAAAGTTGGGTCAATCAAGTCAAAGTCATCTACGATCACAACAAAGTACCGTGGTAAGTTTATTGTTGATTTGGTGAAAGTCTTTATGTGATGATTAGACATGTCAATCTTGCTACTTAAGTCAAACTAAATGTTAGGCGACCAAATCTAATGAGTTGACTGCATAATATCCTTGGCATGCTTGGATGGATGCGTCAATCAAGTCTTATCATTAACACTACTCGAGTCACTAAAATGACCCTCCCTTCAGTTCATTCTCACTTTGCTTTGTGTGTGTTAACTATCAAACATTTGGGAACCTTAAAATATTAGTGCATTAGTGGTCAGAGCTTCACAAGTGTCGAGTTCCAACCTTCTAATCAGTTTTTTTAACAACAAAGAACTGCCAAAATGGGTAAGACAACAAGAAATAAGGTTGTGGCTCCCAAAGTTGCAACACAACGAAAAGAAGCGGTTCTTGCAGAATTTTGTGAACCGAGGGTCGAGGTTTTGTAATATTTATAGGGGAAGGTAGAACAAGCAAGGTTAATTGATAACAACTACACTAATGGTGAAATGTTCCCTGATATGAAGCTTGAGGTCTACCTCAATTTCATTCCATTCAATTCTAGGGACATTACCATGGTCTGGAAGCCCACATTCAATCCTCTCTGAAAGTCTATATTGGTCGTGTTGAGGGATCTCCCAGTTTTCGACACCACTAAATTCTTAATGAAGGTTCATGGGAATCTCTTGTGACTTGATTGGGCATACCCCATCCTCACATACAATATCCAAGTCTTAACCAAACTATCGATGGAAGGTGAAGATGTCTCCCATTCCTTTTAGGGTACTTGGAAGCATGGTTTCAAGAAGGATGAAATTAGTTTTCATGATCGATATGGTGTGCGATGGGGAGGTCGTGGTGCCATTATATCCCTTACCCAAAACCCTCAGGTTTGGTTTTCCTGTCGATTGATTATAGGTCGACTTATGCAGAAATATATTAAAGGTGAATGTACTTTGGATGCTCTTTGTAGTCAAATTTTATGTACAGGGAATCAATCTGAATTAGTGCAAATTCCTCTTGGATGAACTTCTATAGGCATGTTGTCATGGGGATAAGCAATGCATATCAAACCGAATCTCGGTTGCTCGTGCGACACTACCTAGATCCTTGTCGAGGGAGAGACCAACTCTGCAGGTGTCCGATAGACTCCGCCTTAACTTGTGGATAACCTTTCAACACTTTACACTTATATGTTACTTATGGTTCTTAGTCGATTTTGTTGTTATGCATTAATATCCCACAATTAATCGAAACCAACATTCAACAATATGCAAGAGACACAATATAAAGGTGATTCCCCAAACCGGGTGCGCCCAAGTTCATATATATATGTGCAATTTACAACAGTATAATAGTCAAGGGTGCTCGTAGGCAAACCCACCCAAGGGGGCACCCAAATCAACAGACTCCCAAAAAACCTCTAGACCTTTCTCAAGACAAACACGCGTCTTTGACGATCCTTCTTCCTTACTGTTGTCGCGAGCCTTCACCTTTGCGAACCCTTCACTTGCACAACTGTGCTCCTAAGTCGAGCTTAGAAGATGTGCTAGGCACACCCTTGCGACTTGCACTTGATTGATGTCTCCCTTGGTCTCCTATTTCCTGGATGAGCTCTCTTGCCTCCACCTCTTGGATGCTACTTGGTTGAACTCCCATGTGGGTATATATAGTGGCGTTCTCATCATGTAGCGCGACCCAAGCATGGTCGTGCTCCTATCGAGTCGACGTCCTCAACATGACTTGTCCACCAAGTCGCTCGCGCGTTCCTTATGTCATAGCGCTCACCTACTCATGCAACCTGCCGATGCACCCAACTTTCCAAGATGTGTGCATATTTGGTATGGGCTCACACCCCATCTCTTGGTGACATGCCCCACAACTCCTGGAGTGTGCCCATCCCATGCTCTAGTTGACGCAACCTTGACGTGCTACATCCACCAAGTCCCAAGTGCTTCCTCGTCATTGCACCCACCTCTTGGGTGTTCTGTTGGGCATGCATCCTCATGTCGCACCTTGCCCATGCCCGAGTTATCCCACGCCACACTTCTACATAGGTATGTCTGTGATAATTTGTCACAACCTGAATCTATTTCATTGAAGAAACCTCACAATTAGTTTTGCAAGAATGCATAGAAGGAAGAAAATTTGAGCAAAACACATGAGAAAAAGAATCTCAATTGAGTAAAACTCCATCTTGATATTATTGAAAAATAAGAGTACAATAAATAATGCATTTCAAGAGAGAAAATCGAATGCAATAAAGGTAATTCGAAAAGCTCACAAAAGGTAGGCTTACTAAAAACAAAAACCCTAATAGTGGAAATATCACTTTCCAACTCAGTCAAGGACCTCATGAATTAGCTAAATTAGGTATGGTAGCTAATGAGTGATGAAAAAGTAGTAATATGATGGCTTCTGGAGAGAAAAACATGGAAGATGTGTTGGCAAAAAACTAGACAACTTGCCAAGTCCATAAAGGCACCTAGCTTTATCCTTATCCACTGAAAAGCAGAAACAGCAGGATAAATCTCTGTAAAAGTAGGAAAGCGCTCTTACCATTTCGGGTTGTCATAAAAAGTAGAAATAATCAAAGCAAAATATATCTGAGGGTTCTCTTATGGATAATGATGACAAGAGTGAACCTAAAAAGGAAATATGGGGCTAACTACCTAGTCAAAAACCTAGGAAAGTATAAAAAATGAATAATACTTTATATCCTAAGTCTAGATGGTTTTTTTTAATATTCTAACACCCCCCCTTATGCTGTACTTAGAGTGAGTAAAATATTATTAAGGCCCAAGCAACAAAGGATTATGGTCACCCCATTACAATTATTATGCCCATGTAAATTGGGGAAATAGGGAAAACCTCATGGGAACAAAGCCCTCCCTAAAAAATGGACACGTGCACACCAAAAATTTAATGTTGTTGATCCAAACTCAAGTGTGAACTTGATCAGATGTATGGAGGTATCTTTCTCTTGGGAAGAAGTGGATCATGTTCCAAAAACATGTGATTGAATTCTCCAATAGTGGATGCATGCAAATCTGGAAGCTCTTTGAACTTGCTATTTGAATCAAACTTGATCAAAACAAATCTATGAATATGCAGACCATTCTGGAACTTGAATTTCAGCCACAGGAGTCAGGATTATCTCCAATTGGATCTGATTTCTCTTGAAACTTGAACTTCTGATCAGTGGTAGTTAAATTGGCTCCAAGACTTGATAGATGGTTCCTTGAGATATCCTTTGAACTAGCAGGGGTGAGATCAAAACCAAAATCACCAAAATATGCCTGAAATTTGAACCCAAGAAAATGGTAGTGTCCTCCATCTTTAGTGAAACTCTGAGAACATGTGCCAATGATCAAATAGAAGTACACAGGAAGCACATGATCAAGGAGAGAAAATGCATCACCTCCAAACTATGATATAACCTCTAAAACATTCATCAGATAATCATTCTGCACTCTCCAACAGACTCATGTGAAATAGAGGATTCAAAAAACTCTTCAGATTCTAGAGCATAAACTGGCTTATCTTGCTCAAAATTCAAAATAGAATACTGATAGGAGAACATGAGAGAGACATGGAAGTCTTCAACTTCAACAACTGTATGTATTGAATTAATTTCTACAATTTCTTCTTCCTTTCTTTGAACAACTTCTTCAAAAAGAATTGAGGCCGAGACATAAGGAGGGAGAACACATGAGGAAGTTTCCATAGGCTCACTTCATGCATTAATCTTCTACTTATCTAGATCCCTTCCCAAGTTGGACCATATCTCAAAAGGATAGTCTGTAGAACCAATAAGGTAGTTTATTTCTGAAGACATTTCCAGACACATAACTCTGAATTCTCTATCACAGTCATTCAACCATTCATTCTTCTCTTCAAGGGACTCTCGATCACTCACTACACCAATAGACACATCATAGAGACATTGTCTCTCTAGAGATGCAACCATCTTTGGCTTCACTTAGCATAATTGAATGGAGTAAGAGGAGGAACAAATTTTGAATCCATGAAGTTGTGCTTGCATAAAACCTTGCAAAAAAGACTCAAAAGGAAATTCAGTCAACACAAGGCTCTAATACCATGTGATAATTTGTCACAGCCTGAATCTAGTTCACTAAAGAAACCTCACAATTAGTTTTGTAAGAATACAGAGAAGGAAGAAAAATTGAGCAGAACACATGAGAAAAAGAAACTCAATTGAGTAAATCTCCATATTGATATTATAGAAAAATAAGAATACAATAAATAATACATCTCAAGAGAGAAAATCGAATGCACTAAAGGCAATTTGAAAATCTCACAAAAGGCAGGCTTGCTAAAAGCAAAAAACCCCCAATAGTGGAAACATCATGACTTTCTTACTCAGTCAAGAACCTCACGAATTAGCTAAATCAAGTATGGAATCTAATGAGTGATTAAAAATTATTAATATGATGGCTTTTGGAGAGAAAAAGATGGAGGATGTGTTGGCCAAAAACTAGACAACTTTCCAAGTCCATAAAGGCACCTAGCTTTATCCTTATCCATCGAAAATCAGAAAAAGCATGATAAATCTCTGTAAAAGCAAGAAAGCACTCTTACCATTCTGGACTTTCATAAAAAGAAGCAATAATCAAAGTAGAATCTTTGTGAGGGTGCTCTTATGGATAATGATGACAAGTGTGAGCCTAAAAAGGAAATATGGGGCCAACTACCTAGTCTAACACCTAGGCAAGTATAAAAAATGAATAATACTTTATATCCTGTTAGTCCCAAAGACATTCTAAGGCTATTTTTAAAACTGTGCCTGGGCATCAATAATATCTTCTAAAATTTTACTGAATTAAATCACAGCTGACAGAAAATAATGTGGAATTCCAATCAGACTTTCAATGTGCCAGAAATCATACTTTGAGTAGTAAATGGAAAATGAAATGGCATAAGATAAAGGTACTACAGAAAGTAAATCTTTATCCTATGTTTAAAGAACGATGTGTTGAGCCTGGGAGAGGAATTCAACAGCCTTAAAAAAATGAACACAGAACCGCCACTGAATAATACGAGGATATCACCTCCAGACAAATTAGCATGAACACTTCAATTACTAATCATCTTAGAAGAAATACATTTAAGCAACTGCACTCATATTAAACTCAGAACAGCTCTATGAATCATACATACATGGAATATATGAATAACAGGAGAAGAAACTAATTGAACACATTAAAACTTTGAATCCATAAAAGCTCCAAGATATGGCAATGATATTCTTCTTTTTGTCTTGATCAAACTGTCAAATATATGAAGTGATACTTCTTACAAAAGAGAACCGACCTTTGGCACCATGCTAATGCTCTTACTTATAGCCTCTTAGGCGTGTCTCAAAATTTAGAGATTACAAAAAGTTATTACAGCCCAACGACTTATGCATTTCGGTTTGTGATTTCCGCCAGAATCTGTTACAAAAGCAACACCATCAAAGACTAAGGTTGATTGGTATGCTGATGAGACTGGGGTCCACCTTGCTAAGGTGGAGAAATGCCTTGCTGCATGGAAGAGGTCCCTGCTTCTGGCTGAGCGGAAATGGTTGCAGCTGCTGCTTTCTTTCTGGTGGACTGTTCCAATCGTTGAGCTTCGCTGAATCTGGTAATGCTTTTCCAATCTATACCCATAGGATATTGATAATACTTGAGCTCTCTAAGAGTTGAATCGAGTTCAGTATAGCGCTCAAAAGAAGCCTTTCGGAGACTGTTGAAAATAGGTTGCAGGAGGTCGAGGACTTCAAAATTCTTGTGCAACTTCTCTACGACCGCTTTTCCATTTAGCTCCTGCAAAGTATCGGTCAAGCGAATCTCTGAATCCCTTGCCTCTGTAATTAGTGTGATATAATGTTCCAGTGGGTGTAGCTCTCCGTTCCCATCCCAGAAGGAAGGAAGGCCAAGAGGATAAACTACCCTGAAATGCTCTTTGAAGGTAAACACATCCTGCTTCAACTGAACTGCCATGTCTGCTACGTTCTAAGCCAAGGTATTCTTTGTGACCACCTTGTTTGCTTCCATGATTAACTTGGTTTGATCTCGGACGGCATACGTTTGCAGTTCTGCAAAGGTTTGCTCATTCAAGAAGTCAATTACTTCTCTAGCCACCTGGGCATTTTTATTTACCCGGCTTATTATGTCTCGCGCAGCCAGTGCAATGGTATTAGCTATCTCTTCTTCTTCTTGGGCATCGCTGAAATGATTCCACTAAGATTTTATCAAGGCCCCTATCTGATTCCATAACATAACCTTGGCACCTCTGATCAAAGGTTTGCCGGTGAGCTTTGTGGATAGCTCCCACACCTTACCCTGGAGATCATCCACTGTCTGCTGGAGTCCTGAGCTAACCTGATCTCTCTTTATCAACTTCTCATTTGGACTGAAGAGCTCATCACACTTCGCTCTCAGCTGATTCTGTACTTGATTAAGCTGTGCATCTTTAATATTCATCTCGGTCACTGCTTGGGCCAGTTTATCAGTTGGATCTGCTGTCAATGAGGCTTGAAGGTTGACATCTTTTTGCTAGAGGAGGCTCTGATTTAGCCTCCTTGCTTCTACTAGTTCCCCCTCTAGCGAGACAATCTTTTCCTTGAGAGTCTAACCCTTACTGATTGTCTCCTCTAATTCCGTCTGAATCTTAACTACTTATGTTGTCTGAGAATGCTCGACTGTGGGAATGTTTAGCATCTTTTTCAGACTTGCTACCTCTTTATCTTTTTCCTTTAATATGGCCTGTAATGGGGCTCTGTCATCCGGATTCTGAACCACTTTCAACACCTTCTGTTCTAAATCGGCTATCTTCAACTGTTTAGCCTTATTTGATGATTTTTCATTCTTTAATTGCTTCTCCAGCTTATTTACCGCGGCTTGCAACCTGTTAGTGCTCATGGTGAATTTGCGTACGTCTCTATACACTCATTCTCCCATCTGCCTATGCAAGTCCATGATATCCTGAGATGGTATTTGATCCAAATCTACAGTTACCTGGGTAGCTTTAAAATTCGATGGTGTCCTCTTTCCACCATGTGCTATCAGTTCTAAGATAGCCAATTTAAGGGCTCCTTACTTTATATCCAATGCAGATATCATCCTGGAAGTTCTTCTAGTATCTAGCTCCTTCTTAGGAAAGAGTGACTTCTCGAGATCCATGTTTTCCTCCTTAATTTAAGCATAATATCCGAACAATCGCTTCCTGAAAAAGGATGTAGTAACTAAAGATCCCTCCGGGACTTGAGCCTCATGTCCTTGTGGCCAGACGACAGAAGGAAAAGTCTCAAGAATGACAGGTGCTGCAGGAGATGGTGCCAGCTTGACTTTTGAAGTTCCACTAGACAATCCTTCTTCTTTCAACCTTTTTCTCTTTGACCCCACACTTTCGGACCCCTTCCCTCTGGTATTGGTCACTGGTTTTGACATCTCCCTTTTCCCTAGCATCTCAATCTTCAAGGGTGTTGGGACAACAGGTGAACCCAAAGCCTTGCTTGGTATTAACGTAGCCTGACATTGAGCCCAACATTCCAGATTTTCCATCTTGTCTAGCAGGGGATGCGGCTCATGGTGGTATGCTGCTGAGCGGGTCTCCTGCCTCTTGAAGAGATAATCCCTCTAGGGTCGTAGGGATGTATCATGCTAAAAGGGAAACCATAAGAGGCTAGAATTTCTTCGACCACTTTCTGAGCGACTCTGTCTCGTACCTTAAATGGACCGGCCTCGCTAGGAACCTTGAAAGTTCTTGCATTGTTTCCCTTCATAAAATGCACTTCGTCGCAATTGAACCTCTAGCGGATAAACTCCAGTGCAAATAATCGAGGATTCATAAATATGGGGAGCTTGTAGGGAGCTAACTCTGCCCCATATACCCTGATCTTGGTATGAGTTTGAAAACAAAACCAATCTCCCAAATCCTTCTTGGGATTAAGCTGAAGCAGCTGCTTACATTCTGGGAAAATTCTTGGTGGAAGGTCATCAAACAACATTGTGTACACTTTTTCTACGACAGTATCAACAAAGGTGGAAAACTTCTCTCGAGGGAGAACCGGAATCACAGACCTATCGAGATCATTTTTGTTGAAATAATCTTTGTTGTGATAGATGATCATGTATAGGAGGATAGAGCAATACCAAAAAGTTCTTTTGGACATGAAACTCATTAACTGGAGGTGTATGGATTGGGCGAGGAATGCTGACAGGTCCAGGCTGACGGGTGCTTCGTGCCGAGATAGATTCATGATAAACAACAAGCCTAAAATGGCATCGTCGATTACCACGTCATTGTCATATCCGAGGAATCTGCAAATCATGGACATAATTGGTTGAACAAGACCAGCGAATGCTTCTAGGTTGAAAAATGACTAATTTTCTGAGAAGGTTCCCTCAGGAGGCAGGAGCAGCCGAATGAAGGAATCTCTGTTCTCCGAAGACAGATCATGAATTTTGTTTGTTAATACCTCCTAATCAAAGGTGACTGCTGAGGCATCCTCCTCAGACTCTGTTATCTCCATAATCAACTCTCTACTGACTAGGCATACCACATTTCCTACCCGAGACATAATAGCCCTTCTTTCTGGTACATAGCAATCTGCGCACCACTGTATTATTTCTGGGAAATGTCTGGAAGGAGGAAGAACCATTTTAGCCAGCCCGGATTTCTAGAGATTAAGAAAATCGTTTCCGCTCTTTTCCTGCTCCCCTCCTTGTAGAGCTAACTCATGTAGATTCGGGAAGGAGGAAACAGGGTCATGCACATCAAAGAAAATATCACCGAGGTGCTCTTCAGGAATGTCGGATGTGGACGCGGTAGCGACCTCGGGGACATCCTCAGAGGCCATGCCAATAAGGGATTGGAGCAGGAAGTACAGGCTATGGGCTACTCTAAGGGTTTAAAGAAGCTAGGCAAGGAGGAAAGGATGAGAAGCTTTGGAGCTGGAGCATAATGTGCAATGGCTCCCCCCTCGGGGAGGTATTTATAGGGAGAAACCTGGGGATGGCGGAAATAAATGTAGAGCTTATGTGGCTTCAGGATTAGCTTGCTAACTAAGGGGTAGATGGATCTTTAAATGACACAGGTATGTCATCGCAAATGACAGCAGAAGTGACCATTTTAGGTACAACTGGCGGTGAAGCAAGGGGGGAATGGATGCGCTGCAGTGGGATGCGGCAGGATGTAGACCCAAAGTGGTTTCAAGGTCATGAAAACATGGTTTAGGGAAACCGCCCATAGGGCCCTGACTCAATGAGGGGTCGACACGTGGAAATGGCGGTTTTCGCTTAGGGGTGGTATCGGGGTGTTAAAACTCATGCATCTTAGGCACCCTGAAACAATCATCGCCATTGATTTATCCTTTCAATGATCCCAAGACGCGTGCGCTTGCCAGCGTAACTTTGTAAGTGGGGCCCACTCTCGTCGTAAGACAATTGCCCGAGGGTTTGCAAACGGGGTGAACTACTTTTAACTGCTACTATGGTTTCAGGGCCTCCAAAACATGGTTCGGGGAAACTGCCTTTCACTCCCTGAATAACTGTAGAGCTAACACGAGTCCAAGGTGGTTTCCTTTCAAGGGCAACTTGAGAGTGCTACCACCAGGACCACTACGTGCACCTTGATGGAATTACGCTTGTTGATGTCCAGTCTTTAATCCTTTGAGGTATACATTGGTTCCTTCAGCTTTTATATGACAAATATGTCTTGCTACATGGATTTCCATGCTTACAGGCGACAATTCCCCTCACGGGGAAACTGAGATATCCATGGTTATGTCCATTGATAATAATAGTACTAACATATCCTAAGTCTAGATGATTTTTTTTAATATTCTAACACTATCGGTGTGTCCATGATAACATGTGTTGATACCTCTTTCCCACTGCGTTACTTGGGTTTCTTTCCTTCCCAAGCCCATCGTTCGTCATGCATGCGCCAAGGGGCTCCCAAGTCGGGTTTCCAAGCCCGTCTTGGTCTCTTAGGCGAGATCCCATTCCAAGCTCGTCTGCGTGAGGTGAGTTGGCCAAGGTGCCCCCACACCAAGGTCATTATATCCACCCCCACATCAATTAGTTTTCATCCTCGACAACTTCTCCAACCTCTGTCGCAACTAAGTCTTCCAAAGAAGTCTCTCTCTATAAGTGCACCTACCAAAAATACTATTGTTGTATTACTCAACCAATTATGTCAAGTATCCATTTGTTGTCAACTCTCATGTGGTGAACCATCATGCTCCCAACCACCACGCTCGAATCCATGAGAACGAATTTCCCCAAGGTAAAAATGTGTTTCCCATCTCCATTTCAGTTTACCTCGTGCCATGCTACTGAAACTAGGAAAATTCCTTACCTTTTCCAACTGCCTTCCACAATATGACTTACAAAACCTTTTCACGGTCCATTCACATGATTTCACATCAACTTGGCTGAATTTTGTCTAAGGAAACCTCTGCAAGGTGCTTACAGCCTCATTTCCTGCGCCAAAGGTAGTGAGCCGATCTACTCACTTCTCATCCTGGACAGGAAGGGAAGTGGTGCATAAGGCCACCACATCCAAAAAACCCAAAACCATGAGTCATCCACCCATATGTCTCATGCCCACTACACAAGTACTTCAAGGCAACCTCAGCTCCCGAAGAGATGCGACCCAACTCCTCTAATCGCGCTGCCAATAGCTTAGAATCATGAACTCTGAAAGCTAACTCACACAAATATACCACATGGTCTGTTGTCACTAAAGTTGTCTCATCCATCTCGACATGTTGTTTCCTCCTCTTGGCTCGTCACTTTTATCCTTTCTTGTCCCTTTGAAAGGTGGCCGAGTCTTTCCCATATATCCCTCGTGGTGCTACAAGCCCTATGAGACAAGTTTGTCACCTTGCTGGTTGTCATGCTGTTGAAGGGTGTTCAAAGTGGATTTGACCTTCTTGGTATTCCCTTCTTCCGACTCTCCATGCAAGTGACACTTCTTTTCTAAGTATTCTAGGATTGCCTCCGTCTCACATGTTCTGTAACCTAATTCCTTCAATTTATCTTGCGTTAGTTGGGAATCTGGGATCCCGATAACATGTATGCAAAAGGCCATGATGTCTACCACACCACGTGCCAAGAAATCCTCACTTTCACCATCACACTGATCTGCGACTGCACCAGCCTTAGGCACCTATGTCACCTCAGAATCCTTCACATCTACCACCAAGTATTTTACCCACTATATGCACCATTGGTCCAATGCCTCCTCATATTATCCATCATTAAGAATCTGCTCATCTTTCCCAAGGGAAACCACCTCTCGAGTTGCTTCATCTATACTATTGTCACTTTTTCCACATGGAGTTCCATTGGGAATGGCCTCTTCCGCAACCTCTTCTCTCACTATTGGTGCAAGCTCTTCCTTATCCCCAATGTGCTACAGATCGTCTACTAAAATGCATAATTTCTTAGTCTTCCTCATGACTAAGTCTGCCTACAAATCCAACTCAACCAACTTGCTATCCAAGTGATCAATGTCCTTTGTTGCACCTCTGTTCTTGATGCCCACAGATCCTTCTTGCTGTCGTGCGATGCCACAAGGTCTATCTGCAGGCGTGTCATTTGTATCAACCAACCTCACACAGGACATCCTCGGCATACGCCCCAACTTCCTTCTTGGTGTCATTGACACATTCCAAGTCTCAGTCACACCCAAGAACACCAAACAAATCCTGAAAGGAATTGGTACTTCCTTGGCCAACCTCAAGAAGTCCTACCACAATACCATTGAATGATCATCTAATGGATAAACTTCCAAGTCCAACTTGCCATACCAATTTCCAACTTTCGCTAGTGCTGCACGAATCGTCTCAAATACTAGTTTCAATATTTTATTCACCACCTTGAACATGGCCTCGCTAAATTCGGTTTGGATTTGAAGAGATGTTGCGGTTTTGTTGCTAACAAAGTTGTGGGTGGCGTTGGTGTCCACTATCACGAAAACCTTCAACCCACTTACTGTTGCATCCACAAGCAAAGAACTTGCTAGTCTACTTCTGGCGATCCCTCTCCTTGGTCTACTACCAAGTCACTCAAGCATGTCGTCAGTTCCTGAGTCGCTTCCAAGACTTCTCTTGAAGGTTTTTGTGGTTGTGCACTCACAGCTGCAAAAATATCACTTGGTTTCCCTTGGGTTTCTCCCCAACATGCCACCAACTCTTCCTTCCTTAGACAAGCCTTCACGGAGTGGTCACCTTCACAAATATAACAACCTACCTTCTTTCTCAATTTCCTATAAGCCCTTGGCTGCACACTCTCGTGGGCGTCGTCCATTACGTGGATTGACCCCAACTAGGATATTTTCCAAGACTCTACTTGGTTTGTTAGTGCATGCAACTGCTGAATCTCATATTTTCCTTGCAAGAACAACTTCTCCATTCTTGCATCATGCTCTTAGAGCACCTACTTCATCTTGTAGTCAATCTATCGCAATATTTTTTTTGTGGCTTCCAAGGCGGCTTTCCATGACCCTTCTTCTTTTTGCACCTCATGTTGTAGCTCCTACCGAGTGCAAGCACCGTGCATCAACCAAAGTGTTCACATGCCACCTAATTTCCAATGTCTTCGAATTTCTTTGGGTGTAGTTCTCAAGTGCTTCGATCGTCTCTTGTTTCAGGAACTTTGCCAATCTGCACCAAACTGTGTGCTCTACGAACTACTCTCATGACTAGGTACCTTCTAGCTGAAATCCCACTAAGTGTCTGTTGGCACGGGATAGATTCGCAGGAAGTACGGAAGCTGACAGGTGCGAAAGTTTCATTTCGCAAAAGAAGGACCATTTGCGGCGTTCGCGGAAGCACAAGGATTGTTAGATTAGTTAAGTCGGTCACGTGGACCGTTTTGTTATCAAAGAGAAGCATATGAATAGACTAGGATTGGAAGCCTAAGGGTAGCCAATTTTGGATGATTGATCATATCTTTCGGGTTTGTCTTGTATCCGCAACATGGTTTATTAACAGTTTCTGCGAGGTTCATTCCGCAGGGTTGGTGAATGAATGGAGATGTTCGGTTATGGTGTAATTTCTGTCTTTATCCTTATGCAATGATGCGATGATGAATGTGAAATATGTCATGTGAATGTTTTTATATTGACTGAAGTGAATATGCTATAGGTTTAAGAAGTACTCTGAATCTGAATAAGTATGTCGAATATGTTGTTCGAATGTTTGTTGAACTCTGCGAATGATAAGTTAATAGAATGTTGCGAATATTATAATCTCTGGTTATTGCAAGGGTAATGTGTGTTGAAAGCATATCCTCAAATTCATTTTGGAAACTTGGTTCCAGCAGCCCCTTTATCCATCTCGGGTGAGATTGCACTTGCTTCGCAAGTGTTGCTGGAAAGGGTTACACCTTTCCGGGCCGGTGTATAAGGGAGTTTGGGTTGATAGTTTGTTGGCAACAGTGCGAAGTGAACCCATGTCGATAGACGCTGCGTCAAGAAATGGTTTCATTTCCGGGACCCTGAGGAAGAAAAGAAAAGGATATGCTGTGGCATCCGACAGAACCAGAGATCCAAGAGTGGTTGGACAAGAAGGCGGAGGAATTCGCAGAAAGCGATAACAGAGACCCTAAACAGACAGTGACTAGTTGGTTAGAAAGATACATCTACTCATATATCCATGAAATATTCTTCTATGAATTCCCGGTGTTGTTGCATGAGTGGCTAGCACATCTGACGTTCCGAAAGAATCACTGCCATAAGACTGAACCTGACTGTTGGACCCCAGAATTGGTTCGACAGCTAAAGCACGTCAATAACAAGGTATCACGAGCTGTTTATTTTTGGGTAGACAGTATCCTCAAAGGGTACGTGACTGAGTCCGCAGTCGATACTATCAAGCCATATAGTGACGCTGAAAGGAATTTCTTCAGGGGGCCAAGAAGAAGGTTCCTATCATCATTAAAACTGTGGATTAAGTTGCTTGTCTGCAAAAAAGGAATATTGAGGATGTATGCCGACGAGTAGAAAAATCGGTGTGTGGAGGTTGAAGGTATCACATAAATGCAGATCTGACAGAAAGATGTGGGGTAGATGGACATGAGCGACGATGAATTTATAATGGAAGTTGACGAAGAGTGTGGTACCTTGAGAAGTGGAGCGATATTCCGGCATCCTGAGAAGAAGAGGAGGACTGAAAGAGAGTCTCCTGAGAGGACCAGAATAAAGAACTGCGAAACATGACCACAAGGAAGGAAACAACCTTATTGCGAAGGAGACGTCAACCAGGCTATCCCAGAAGCGGAAAGAGGACAAATTGTAAGTTACAACGTACCTTCAACCCCGCACACTACTCTGAATCTGATAGGAAGAAATCCAAACTATTCGTGAAGTTTCCCTACATGCAGAAGTAAGAGTAGCGCTTCATTGAACAACAATAGTAGCAACATTAGGATGGAAGACGAGGCAAAGATTCCTACCTTCCATGGGAACGGGACCGAGGATCCCGAACAGTATTGGTTCATATGCGAAGTAGTCTGGACTGTGATGTAGGTCCAGGATGATGCTATCAAGATGGGACAGCTAGCGACGACCCTTAGGGGTCGAGCATTAGATTGGCACATGAAGTTTGTGAAGGTTCCAGTGGGAACAACAGCTAAAACATTGACGCAGGTCAGAACGACGATGATTGACGAATTTAAAAAACCAAAATCTAAGTCACAATATGTCACTAAGATTAAGGAGATTAAGCAATTCCTGAATGATTCGGTGTGGGAATTCGATCAGCGGTACAAGACGCTGATAACAAAAGTGAGTTTCCCGACAAATGAGCTGCAACACAAAGAATGGTTCATCGTAGGATTGGTACCGCATATCCGAGGACCACTGATGCAACAAAAAGTTTCGAAACAGGCGAAAGCGTTAGAAATTGCGATGAAGCTGGAGGCTTCACCAATCGGTGAAGCAGGGATAGGAATGGACAGAGTCTAGGCGCAATTGGCCAACTTAACACGTCAATTGCAGGATATCAAGAAAGGAAAGGAAAACCGTGGAGACATATGGTGCACCAAATGCAGAGGTGAGGAACACCATAAGGACAATTGCCTAGAATTCTGTGAGTATTTGCAGTCGGGGGCACCAAAACCCCTTTACCAAGGAGGAATGCCATGGTGTCCTATCTGTCAGACCAGAGGGCATCGACTAGAGGAATGTGTATATCTGCAAAATATGGTATCAAAGCCAGCAAACTTATACTGCAAGTTCTGTCGATCGGTTGGACATGATGAGAAGGACTTCAGGGCCTATTACCTACTACAAGATCGAACAGCTGACACATATTTTATGAAGGGAGAAGAACCACCGGTGGTGCAACAGCAATCGCAGTATAGCCATCCGCAGTTTAACCAATCGCAACAATACGACCAGGGGCAATACTGGAAGCCGCAGTATCCACCACCGCCGTATGGCCAACCAAAGTATGGGCAACAACAATATTAGCAACCGCAGTATCAACAATATGGACCACCACGTGGAGGTTTTAGGGGAGGATTCCACGGAGGACGAGGTGTCGATATGTGACGTGGAGGAGCTGCTGGATGGGGAAGAGGACCAATCATCTGTTACAATTGCAGACAACAGGGGCACTACCAAAGAGATTATCCAAACGTAGCACCGCGGTGTACATACTGCAGTTCCATAGATCATAGTATAGAAGACTACCCTCAGCTTATTGCGAAATGGAAAACTAAGCATCCACCCCAGAACCAGAACCAAAATAATCCAAATGCACCACCTGTTGTACAAATGATTTCGACAGAAGCCAGAGGTAACCATGCAACAGTCAGTATAGTGACATGAGGAGGGGCGGTGACAGGCGGCGATAGGTCACACACCAATGTTAGACAAACACAAACACAGCGGAAGTAGGTCAACTTCGACACAGAGGCAGAAAGGGACATCTTTTTGAAGGCACAGAATGCAATGAGGAAAAGGAGACAGCTACCTCTTGAGGAAGAAATCTATGACATGATACCGAAGTTCGACTCGACGAAGTCACGAAGGAAGGAAAACACCCTAAAATCCTTCTTGAGAAGTTTCCTAGACTTGGCAAAGGACCCAGATGCACTAGAAGAAATAGTTATTCTACTGCAACGATGGGGAGTTGCACGACTGGAACAGAGAGTTAATCTCATACATAAAAGGAAGATAGGAAGGGAAATGCGGATGTCGGCACAGATCGGAGAATTTGATGTCGACTCCATCATCCTGGATTTGGGTTTGGATGTGAATATTTTGACCAAAAAGTCATGGGAGACAATGGGGAAGCCGCAGATGACTTGGTCACCAGTACAACTGCGACTCGCGAACCAGAGCAAGGTCACCCCACTTGGTCGGGTATGTCAACTTCCAGTTGAAATTGAAGGGCTCAAAATGTATGCCAATTTCAATGTCATCGAAATTGTGGATAACACCAGTCCCTATCCGGTACTGTTGGGGATAGACTGGGCCATGGAGAATCAAGCAATTATCAACTTTAAGAAAAGGATAATGTCATTAAAAAATCAGGAAATGAGATTCATCGCACCACTGGATCCTGTGGAAGGGTTGCACTATATGGAGCTAGCCAGAGACAAGTTTGCAGAAGGGTGGGACAATTTGTATAACATTTCTGAAAATTATGTTTCTCTCACTATGGATGGAGAGTTAGGATGGCACAGCGCCAGTTTGGCATCCTCCAATTCAGACAAGGCCCTTGAGAATTGGCAGAACCAATTGCATGAAGTATCCTTTAGAAGATGCGCACGGGTAATGCAATCCCTGGGAAGGGTAGCCACGGAGGAATGCGTATTACCTACATATGAGGGATTTCCCAACTTGGGCAAGTTTCTCACAGAATTTTAGGAGAAAGTGGCAGAACCGCAGCGTCTACTGGCCCTAGAGGAAGCCTTGAAGGCTACTCCCGCGCGATGGTGGGCAGCGCATAAACCAAACATCACAACTTGGCCACTATGTCGACGCCTCAGGGAGGTTTGGTTTGGTGAAGCTGCGGAGTACGAACAACTGAAATATGATGGAAGAAGCGAACCAAAGGAGCATCTGAATGCGTGCCAACACCATTGGGGATCGAGAGCAAGACAGGAGTGGCTACATGCGTTCGTACACACGTTGGATGAGGTACCGCAGAGTTGGTATGTCGCAGCAGAACTGCGACGTGGGATGAATTCTTGGGAGCATCTTACCATTGGCTTCATCCAATCATTCTCGTTCTCAGATGAGAATCCCTTGATCTACACCGCGCTACAGGCAATCCGTGGAAAATTATTTGAAGTAGCATCAACCGAACAACCGATGGCACTCCAATGGATTGCGACACCAAAAATGTTGATGGAGTGTTACAATGTCATCGGAGAGCCCGAAGATGACGATGACCCCAGGGATACATATGTACCAGAATCGGAGGGTAGTCACAGTGTTTTGGCACCAGATATACCGTCGGACAAATTTCAACAGCCATTAAAGATCAAGAAGGTGAACATTGGGTCGGAGGAAAACCCCAAGTTCGCAAGCATTGGCGACTATTGGGACGAGACGACCATTGCAAAGATAACTAACCTACATCATGAGTTTCAGGATTTGTTTCCAACGAAATTCTCAGAGATGAAGGGAATTTCCAGAGAGTTAGGGGAAATGAAGGTCCCCCTAAAACCTGATGCGAAGCCGGTTAAGCAACGACCATATCGATTGAACCCTAGATACAAGGAACGCGTGCAAGTCGAAATGAAAAGAATGTCAGAGGGAGGCATTATAGAACCAGTGGATGAATCAGAATGGATCAGTCCAATGGTCGTCCAGGACATGAAAACTGGTGAAGTACGAATATGTGTCGACATAAGGAAAATAAATGATGCCTGCCTACATGATCCGTTCCCGACCCCATTCACAGATGAGGTGCTCGAAGGCGTAGGAGGTCAGGAGATATATTCCTTTACGGACGGATTTTCGGGCTACCACCAAATCAATATTGCGAAAGAAGATCAACACAAGACTACATTCGTCACGGAGTGGGGATGCTTTCAGTACACGATGATTCCATTTGGATTAAAGAATGCTCCCGCAATATTTTCCAGAATAGTGGTAGTGGCATTCAAATATTATATTGTTACACCTAAAATCTTACCATCATTAGATTCAATGTATACTTCCCTGAAGTACCATTGACTAAGTCACTTACCTGGAAAGGACATCATTGTGCTTCTACTAGGTTTTGAGAGATTGTCGCAGGCTGCACTTGTGCAACCTGCGACGTCACACCTTGCTCCATTACAGGGTGCGACGAAGTCAGTAAATGGAAAAAATAGCTTCTTCGAGCTCATTCTCGAAGGTTGCTGACTTGGATCCATATCCCTGACCTGTTGGGGGAGCTGGCATTCGGTTCCTAGCCTCTTGGAAGGATCCCCTATCTCTACCCTACCATATCTCAACCTCTATCCTACCATATCTCAACCTATCCTATCCACTTAGTCCTATATAAGTGAAGCTCTACCCCTCTCCAAAGGGAGGAAGTCTATAGTGTCTACATGCTGGTGAAATCATCCTTGATAGATCTCCGCTCATCTATTGGGAGACTCATACTTCCTTAGGAGGATATGGAAAATGGCTTGGATGGAGAAGGGATGCAGCTTTAAGCTTTGGTTGTAGTTCTATGTCTCTACTATGTATTTCCCTATTTACAGTAATACAAATGCTTTCCACCAATATTGTTAATGTGTGATGATATTCAGTAGTTTACTTGCTTACCTATTTACTTAGATCTCTTATTGTATAGATGCTCTTTACTCGTGTTGTGTTTTTCTTTGTGTCTTAACAGGTCTTGCAGCTGAGATTTGACGATCGCTGGACGTGGAGCAACATTCAGAAGAAAGGATCGTGAAGTAAGAGGTAAGAAATCTAACACTTGATCCTTAAGTAGATCTAGGAAATCTATTTGTAGTTTTTTCTATTTGTTCTAGACTCACATTGAGCTAGGGAGATCTAGCTCACGTTCGCTCGAGTGGATTTTTCGTCAAACAAATATGGAAACCATACTAGGGAAAACATTGCTTTTTAGTTGTCAAGTTGAATGATATTTTCAATTGATTTCTTGCCAAGCCTTTTTATTTGTCGTTTGCTTCTTAAGTTGGTTTCACCATCAGATCTTCACTTTGAAGACTCTGATCAACTTCCTTTGGATATTCATTCCCATTCCCAAACCTATTTGTTACTCATTACTTGGAGATTTGGCTCTTTTTTGAACTTGGATCTCAACTGTCGCACCTGGGTGATATACACAGAGTGACACTATGTCATTCTTGGTCTCTGTTCTTTGTCTGTTGGCTGGTCGTCGCAATCCTATCACTGTCCTTATGCAACATCATTGCATTCCCTGCATTGGTAAACCGCGACGTCGTATTGTGTACAAGCACAGAGTGCGTCGATCTACATTTTATGCCATACATGCACCTTTTCTCCTCTTCTATTTTGAGTGTGGTTTGTATGCAGACTCCCTCTGCACTGTATGATCCAGTCAGAGATCCCTTTTACTTTGTGTGATTAAGTTGTTTGGTTTTGTTGGAGTTGTTTTGGGTTCCCATTTGGGACAAATCTGAGATGTGGTAGTGGTGGATACTTTGGTCTTCCCCACCGTCATCCTTTTCAACTTTTCATTCCCTCCTCTCCCAGCCTGATCTAATCAAGTGCATTGGATCAGTTCCAGACCTCATTTTGCATTTCATTTGTGAGTCTTGTTTGCTTTAGTGTTGCTTGTTACTGTTTGACTTTGAGTGTTTGAATGCATTTTCAGTTCATTGAGTGCTTGCTTTCTCTGTAGAATGTTCTAAGTTGTTAGAGTGTTGCAAGTAATCTTTTCAATTCAAGTACCCATGTTCAAAAGCATAGTTGTTATCAAATTGTCATTTTGATGCACTCATTGAAAGATCAAAAGTACTTCGCTTCCATTGTTTTTCAAAATCATTTGAAGAATTGCATATGCATTGGAATGTCTCATTATTGAATCTTTTGCAAAAGTTGAAATAAAATTGCATTATTTGTGTTTTTCATGAATTATGAATTGCTCATCTTCTTGAAAAATTCGGATAGACATCAAGTTTTACAAAAGTAGTCCCATGCTTGGAAAGTTGCATTGTATCTTTTGATTTTTATGCTTTTAGGCCATCGTAGTGAAAGTGAAAAGTTTGCACGCTCTGCTTAGAAATCCTCTCTTTTAATTACTTAACGTCATTTTCATTTTGAAAAGACAAAAGAAAAAGAAAAAAACATGTTTTGATTTGGTTTAGTAGTGTTGTGAAATTTTTTATGTTTCGTTGAAAAAGGAAAATAATATTTCAATATCATTTTTCGTAGATTTGGGATTGTGTTACATTGCACCATTTTTGGTAAAATTGTTGGAAAGAAAAAGAAGATTTCTCCTTCCCATAGGTAGCATTCATCGAAAGAAAAGCACACTTTTTGCATGCAGTTAGGGCCTGCATTATGTTTCCGATTATGTACTCACCTCATGCATTCACCTAACCATCCAGATAAAATTAACAGTAGAACTAGGGTAAAATATTTAGAAACTTATGTGTAAGTTAGAGACATGTTCCGGCGTCGTTAAGTGTGGTAGCTGTCGTTATTTTCTAGCACTGTATCCCGGGGTATTGTAGTCTTCCACATACTTATCGGTATATCGAGCTCCTTCACGTACCCACCAAGTCACCTTGAGTACTTGGCGTATATCGAAAGGTGTATCACGTACTCGGTAGTATATCGGAAGGTCTCTTGCCGAATGGTTGTGCATTAGATAGCACCACTAAAGATTTGAGCTCCCACGTACCTTGCGTATATCGGGAGACACCACTAGGATTCCTGAGACCAACTGAGTTAACCTTTTGGCCGTCTTAGCAGAGTAATACACCGAGAACAGCACTCAGGGGGCTAGTACGCACGTACCGTCCAGGTAATCGGGTATGCAGGCAAGGGTACGGTCCCAATCCTCCTTGTTGCGTCATATTGTTGGACCCTGCGGTATATCGCGAGTTGCGAAGCCTTGACAATCCTATGAGGATCCAGACTTTGAATCCACTCTTATCACATAAGTTTGCTTATGGCCTTAGTTTGTGTAGGGTTTTGTCTGGTCTACTTTTCTTTTAGCTTGCCTTAGGAGAAACTTTTTGTTTCAGTCATTTTGGCTGACTTTCCTTGGAGAAGGTCCTATAGAATCCAAAACTTGCCACCCGAATATCCCCTTAACCAGGAGGTAATTTCGAGGGTGAGGATGGATCCACATGCCAGGGTCGGGTCACAAGAAGTGAAAAACCCCACTTTGAATGTTGGAGGATTTTTGTTTCCTCATACTCCTCCAGATTCACCTGCCTCTCATCCCCCGCTGGATGAAGAAGCACAAATTCCCACTTCACAAGACTTACCTCCCATCGCTTCGGGAGAGCCTGGATCGTTGGAATGGATAAATCAACCCCAGGACGACCCCACAGCAGCTGTTGGTCCTTCAACAATGTATTGGACATCTTCTACTGGTCACCCAGTGGCCCATTTTGTCATTGCACCCCCACCCAGTGAGACTACTCCGAATGATCCCCTAGCCTACTACCGTAGCCAATTGGCTCACTTTCGATCTATGGCCGAGAGGTGTCAGAATTCAAGTCTCCAATGAAGGGTTGAAGACCCATCGTTACCACCTTATAGACTGATCCCAGGTCGTTCTTTATCTTTCGAGTCACCGGAATCATCCACGCAACACATGACCACTACTGAAACTGGTCAACCATCCATCCCTGCACATGTATCTCCTACACAGGAGACCAATTCAGTAACTCCCACTACCCAACCTGTTGAGGGACAACAGTCCAACACACCTGTGACTACCACAGTTACGTCACCTGCTTCTCCCCCAACCCAAACTTCGAGGGGAGGATACTCTTTACCCCCTACCTTCTTTATGGGTGGTGGTAATCCTATGGTGAGTAATCAACAACCTGTGTTGGGTCAACCTTTACCTAGTGGTCAGCAAGTTATTGCTGGGGGGAAACCCCCGTCTCTAAACCATAATACCGTAGTCGGAGTTCCTATCGGTCCTTCCATTGGAACTTCCCTACCCTCCATACCTTCCACTTAAGGACTATCCCATGTTGGGGGAGCGTCGAATGTAATCGAACCTCCATCGAGTCAAGCGTATCCAGGTCATTTTAACCCTGTGCCGGGTCAACATAACCCAGGAAACGCACTCTACGGGATGCCATACCCTGGTAATCCTTACACTCTTTGGGGACAAAAATTTTTTTTACAACATTGACCCCCACTTACAGTCCCTCCACCCACATTTGGTCCACCCCCACCTCCCGTTGGAGGCGATGGCCCCCCACATAATTCTGGAGGAGTCAGACCCCTACCTTCTGGTAACGGTCGAGCTCATTCAGGTCATCATGGCCCACCACCCACCGGAGGCGGCGGTGGAGGACCTTCCTACCTTGGAGGCGGTGGTGGAGGATCGTCCTATCCCGGCGGAGGAGGTGGAGGGCCATCTTATCCTGGTGGTGGTGGTGGCCGAACACCACCCTACTATGGTGGAGGCGGCGAAAGAGGTCCTTACCCATCTGGAAACAATGGTGGTGGACCACCACCTCCTCCTAGCGGAGGCAGTGGAGGCCCATCCTATTCTGGCAGCGGTGGCGGACCACCACCTCCTCGTAGAGGAGGCGGTGGAGGCCCATCCTACCCTGGCGGTGGTGGAGGACCACCACCATTTGGAGGCAGCCCACCCGCTCCTGGCGGCAGAGGCAGGCCACCACCTTATGGTCATGGGCCACCTTATTATGGTAATGGACCACCCTACTATGGCGACGGACCTCCATTTGGTCCGGGCGGCACATCCCCCTATGGCCAGTTTCCTCTTGGTACACCTTATGGTCAATCAATGCAAGGTCCTTATACACCTTATTCGTACTATCAATACTCGCAACCTAATCCACAACTTCCCTTTTTGGCTACTTTGGACCTACCTTATCTGTCTCGTTTAACCAACGACCCCATTTACCATGCAACTAATTGGCCGCCTATTCCAGTAAAGCTTCCGTCTGATATCCCAAAATTTGATGGCAAGCCGGGTGAGGATCCTAAAAATCACGTGATGACATACCATTTATGGTGTTCATCTAACTCCCTGATGGACAACTCGATCCGTCTTAGATTGTTTCAAAGGACTCTTACCAGTTCGGCTGCCAAGTGGTATATTGAGCTATCACCCCATTCTTTTCCTGATTTCGGTTCTCTTGCTATGAATTTTTTGACTCACTTCTAGCTGCCTATACGGTACGAAACTGGTACAGAGCTTTTAACCTCACTCCGTCAAAATTCTGCCACTCACATATCGAATCATATACATGAGTGGTGAAGGAGACGACGTCTCATTAAGGCTCCTATTCCAGATCAAATCCTAGCAGACTGGTTTACGAAGTCTCTCCAACCTACCATTGCTATATCTGTGTCCGGATATACTCAGTGATTATTCAAGCGAATAATCCTCCAATGGAAAATAACTCCATTTGATAAAATAATAATATATAATCGATAATGCATGATTAATAATTTACAATGAGGCTCGCTTTTATAGGCTTGAGCATGTATAGTGAAGGGTTACACCCTTTCACTTAATAATTAATAACTTTAATTAACATACATATAATATTCATAGCATTGCCACTATCTTAGAAAGGCTTTGTCCTCAAAGCCTTATAATTTTGTCTCATTGTTCTTTGCAATGTCATGGTTGATGAAACATGTCGATACGAACTGCTAAGTGTAGAGCATAACTTCTGATACGTCGACGGATGAATCCATCCCAAATTGATTTGTTGTGGACTGATGGGATTCCCTACTGATGTGTCGTCAGGAGATTTGATCACATTAGTACCATTATCTTTCGACATTTCCCACTTTTTCAAATATCGGTTTTTATGGTTGGGGTGTCGATAAGGAACTTTCACGATGTCATTTTCGTTTACGAATGTCGCCTTTAGAGCATTGATCTGAGTTGGAAGTTGTATTTTCGTCTCTTGAGGATTTAAGTTTTTGTTCTGTATCTTTTCCAACTTGTTTTCTAACTGCCTATTATCATTTTGAAACTTCTTAATCAATTCAACTTGCGATTTTTTTTCATCTTCAGATGTTTTAAGTTGTTCCTTAAGATCTTCATTATGACTTCTGATACAACTATTTTCTTCCTGTTTGTCTAGAAGTTTCCCTTCAATGTCGTCCATAGATTGTTCTATCTTTCGGCTATTTTTCAACTTCTTAATTTTTGTGACTAGTATCTTGTTATGATTTCTTAGTCTAAAAATTTCTTCAGCATTGTTAGATAATGCTTTATTACTCTTCGCGATCTTTGACTTATGTGTCTTTTTAGAGTCATCATTTTGTTGTTGAAGAACTTTTATTTGTTGTCGACACTGGCCGACCTTTGATTCTTGACTTTCTAATTTATGTCGTAACTGCATTAGTTCTTCATCTTTGTCGCTAACGATTTTGTTCAAGCGTATTATTTCTGCTTCGTAATTATTTATTTCCTTCTTTATATCTTGATTTTTCAATCTCTGATTGAAATCACTTTCATCTTTTAATTCCTTGATTTGCGCACATAATTTTTCTATGTGATTTTTCTAGTTGGACATTATTTGTTCATTGAACCGTTCTTCTATCTTATGTAGTTCAATCTTTACTTCTGATTGTGTATTAATGTCTCGTAATTCTTCATTGTCTTTTCGATAGCGCTTTAACTTGGCTTCTAATTTCTCTATTTGTAGTCACAACCCAGCTTCCATGGTCTTCGACTCTTTTTCAAGTTTGTCTTCCTTTGACTACTTTTTTTTTGTCGATAATCGGTCTTCCTTTGATTTTGATTTTTCTGACGATAAATTGTCTTCGACTTTTTGATGATAGGGAGTCTTTAACTTCTTTAACTGGTCTTCCTTTCATTTTTTTTCTTGATTTTTATTCTTTTGCTCCTCTTTTTTTTTCCAAAAAATTAAGTTATTACTATTATTAATAATAGTAATAATTAATATATATTATAACAATAACAATTAAATTTAATAATAATGTAATATTATTATTATTATTTTAAAAAAAAAATTTAAATATTATAATAATAATATTATAATATCTTTTTTGTATTTTGGAAATGATTTAATTTAGGGTTTGGTGGACATGGCAGCGGAGGTAGCGTATGGGAGGAAGAATGATGGCAAGGTTGAATGTGCAATGGGTTATGTAAATGCGTGGAGAGATGGGGCAGCACAGGCTGCGATGGAGAAGGTTGAAGGTGAGCACGGTGGTGTGGGAGAGAGAAATGATGCGTAAAGGGGAGACGGCGTTGGGTGGAAAGGGCGTTGGGTGAGCCGAGGGAAAGGAGGGATGTGAGTGTGAAACAAGTGGAGAGGAGGCAGAATGATGGTGTGCGACAGAGGAGGATGGCGAGAAGAGAGACTATGTGGGAGGGAGGAGGAGACGAGATCTGGCGGCTGGTGGTGGAGTGAGAGATGTGGTGCGATGAGGAGAATGGATGAGAGAAGAGACGCTGAAACACGCAGAGGGAAATGGAAGCTTGTGGAATAAGGGGGAGGATGAAAGTGAAAGGTAAACGTGGTGTGGGGTCATATGGTGTGCAGGCTGCGCAGGTGTATGAAAGGATGGACGAAACGCAGAGTCTATGCAACGTGGATGGAAAGAGTATGGAGGCTGCTGGAGGGAAAGGATTTGGATGGGAGAGGGAAGAAGGATGAGTGACTGCGAATGAAAGAAATGAGGGCGTAGGTGGGAGGAGAATGGACCTGATAAGCAGTGGCAATGGATGTTTTTTTTTCTCAGAAAATCTGAATTTAATGGCCAAAGGCCTAGTTCGAAGAAACTCCGACGAGTATTGGCCAAAAACCAAGTATCCACAAAATGCCGAGAAAATGGCTCTGATACCAATGCTATATCCGTGTCCGGATATACTCAGTGATTATTCAAGCGAATAATCCTCCAATGGAAAATAACTCCATTTGATAAAATAATAATATATAATCGATAATGCATGATTAATAATTTACAATGAGGCTCGCTTTTATAGGCTTGAGCATGTATAGTGAAGGGTTACACCCTTTCACTTAATAATTAATAACTTTAATTAACATACATATAATATTCATAGCAACCATAGCACGAGATGTTGCCATGGGCGGTGCTATCTCTGAAGAACAAGCCATCGCACATGCCCATTGGCTAGACTTAGTCTATGCTCAGTCAGGCACATTGTTTGATATCCTTCCTGACGCACCCCGCAACACTTATGACCCCGCAAAAACCACCTAAGGGACCCCAAACTAATGGCATCATTAGATCCCTTACCACCCAGCCTTCTTCTCAAACTGTTGGTTCGTCAAACCCCAGGGTTCTTCCCCATCACCAACACAGGATGGTCACGGCACCACCAAATCACCCACTCCTATTGTCACTGAAGAAGTGAATTCTGTCTCATCAACTTCACCTCAACAGTATGGTAGTAAGAAGAAGAACAAGGGGAAACCTAAGAATTCTTCCACCCGGCAGGAGCAAAGGAGCACCCTTGATGATACCAAACAGAAAAGGAAGTTAAAGTATCCTTGTCTACTGTGCGGTGATGACCATTTCTCTAAGGAGTGCCCCCATAGAGACAAAGTTCAAAAGTTTCTTAAGGGAAAACCCACACCCGCAGTTCTCAATGATCCTTTCTCTGCTCAAAATCAGCAATCGATCGCTCACACTTCTTCTTCCCAAGGAGAAGCATCCAACACCGCACATGTTCTCATGGTGCGTAATGAGACCATCAACTTGAACACCCATTCTCTTTCATATGACTTTGTTCCAGCTAAAGAACCTGTTGGAAGTAATACTGAAAAATCTTCCACCTCGATGCCTGAAGTCACCGTACCAACTGCTCCTCTCACCATAGAGAAGCCTTCTCTAGAGTCATTGTTGCATCCACCCAAGAGCACGATTAGAAAATCAATTTTCAATCCTAATGCTCGGGCTGCTCAAAACTACAACATTGTAGAGGACCTAGCGCAAGCTCCTTGCGCTATGTCGACGCTGGAGGTTTTGCAAAACTTTCCTAATCAGCACAAAACTCTCCTCGCTCCCATCGGAGCACTTGACCCAGATTCATTGAATACCATTATGTTCCAGCTGGAATACTTCAAAACAAGGCTCTCCCATCAGTTGGCATTTCAATTTGTCACAAACATTGATGGGAAGATAATCCATCGTTCCATTTTGGACGAGGGCGCCTCCACTTCAGTCATGTCAATGTCATGTTGGAGATCCACTGGCTCTCCCGAGTTGAACCGTTCTCCTACAACTTTGAAAGCATTTGACGGATGTGGCTTTCAACCTCATGGGCTGCTACAAGATTTACCTGTTGAGCTGGGGGGCAAGACCACAACCATTAATGTGGAAGTAGTTGCTGCCCCGTTAGATTACAATATTATGCTTGGTCGTAATTGGTTTTACGCCATGACCACGGTTTCCTCATCGGTCTTCCGCATAGTGCAGTTCCCTCATCAATTCCGTATTGTCACAGTCGACCAACTAGATTTCTGCGCACCTGACACCACTTCTCACCCAAGCGATAACGTTCCCTCCATTGGACAATCTTCGCAGAAGTATGAGGGTGTGGGGGTTGGCCTCCTTAAGGATTCATCCCTTATGGGCGTTTTTCCTACTTCGGATCACCCCAACCATGTTGCCACGGTGAACATGATCTCCTCACAGACTTCGTCTATTCCCAACTCCACTGATTCATGGCTTGTACCTGATGAAGCCACCACACGCCTGATTGGAGACATTATGCCTTTGTCACCTGCCTAACTTATGTACAAGGCTATCCAATCATCCCCAGAGGATCACTTAGCTATGACCTCCACCCCTAGTTCTCTACAGCGGACATCATCCGATCCCTTCCTACAGAATTTTCATTCTGATGAGTCCATTATGGAAATCATGAGTGCAGATGATCCTCTGTGGGAAGACCTCCATCATCATTCATCTTCCCTTCCCGCTTTGGCTAATGTAGAGAACAATATTCGCACCATCTCTACACTGGATGTCCTTTCTGGCTCTCAATCTTTGATATTCGCATGTCAAACGAATTCTGAAGGCAACTTAGCCAACATTGAGCCTACCACTTTGATCAACATTTCGGTTAAACCTGGTGTAGTGGAACACATTCAGTTAGGCTAGAAGTGTTCCCCTTAAGAAGTCATTACTGCTACAGCCTTATTCAAGCGATTTTGAGATGTGTTCGCTTGGACCTACGAGGAGATGCTTGGGATAGACCCCTCCATTGTTTTGCACGAGTTCAAAACCTATCCCGACATCAAACCTGTCCGCCAAAAGTTGTGACCGGTACACCCCCAAAAGACTATGGCAATCAAGGAAGAAATTGAGAAACTCTTGAAGGCCGGCTTCATTTACCCTGTCCCATTGACAGAGTGGATCTCTAATGTCATCCCTATTACTAAAAAACAAGGTACTATTCGTGTGTGTTTCAATTATCGGGATCTCAACAAAGCTTGTCCCAAGGACAACTACCTGACTCCCTTTATCGACCAGATTATCGTTAATTGTGACCGAAGCGTCATCTTTTCATTGATGGATGGTTTTTATGGGTACAACCAGATTGAGATTCACCCTACTGACCAACACAAGACTGCTTTCATCTGTCCTTGGGGAACGTTTGCATACTACAAACTTTCGTTTGGTCACAAAAATGTTGGTGCCACATTCCAGCGGGCCATGTCGTACGCTTTCCGCGATGTGAAGGACTTTGTGGAACCTTACTTGGACGATCTCCCTACCCATTTGAAGCAGCGTGAGTTCCACTTCGATCATCTGTCGGTCGTTTTCCTCAGATGCAGACGGTACAATATCCGTCTGAATCCTCATAAGAGTATTTTCTGTGTCGAGTCTGGACGCCTCCTAGGGTTTATTGTCTCGAAAGATGGGATCCACATTGATCCCTCGAAGGTGGAAGCCATCGTCGCTCTTCCACCTCCGACCAATATTACATAACTTCAAAGTCTGCAATGACGAGCGACTTATTTACAACGCTTCGTTTGTAATTTCACGCTAAAGACACAGGGTTACATGAGATTGATGAAGAAAGATGACCCCTTCATTTGGGACGATCGCGCTCAACAATATTTTGATAGTTTGAAGCATGCGATCACGCATGCCCCCGTGCTCCAACTGTTGAATTACTATCGAGATTGCATTCTATATCTCACTACTTCCGACACCACTATCTCCATGGTTTTGGTCCAGGAAGACTAGGACACCCAGGAACATGTGATATATTATGCCAGCAAAGGTCTCATTGACACTGAAACCCGGTATTCACAAGTTGAAAAACTCACTCTTGCGGCCGTCATAGGCGTGCAGAAGTTCCGACAATACATTTTGCTCCGCACCACCACCATCATTGCTGATTCGAACCCCATGTACCATGTTCTGACACGTCAGGTGCTTAGGGGCAAGTATTCACGCTGGATCGTGATACTGCAATAATTTGATCTTCTTTTCGAAAAGGCCAAGTCTAAAAAATCATTGGTGTTTTCTGATATCATCTATGACCTTCCCCGTACTAATGAAGAGTCTGAACCCAATGACTCCTTTCTGGATGAGTCATTGTTTCTTATTAGTACGTCTGACCCATGGTATGGAGATATCACATTGTATCTTCAAACCCAACGTTTCAGTCCTCAACTATCTCGTGACGACCGTTGTCGCATACGCCACCATGCAAAGTATTACTTAATCATAAATGATACCTTGAACCATTGTGGTGTCGATTCCATTCTCTAACGCTGTCTCACTCATGATGAGGCTGAACACATTCTAAATGACTGTCACGTTGGGGTGTGTGGCGGTTACCTCTCTGGGATGGTTACAACCTAGAAAATTCTGCACGCAGGATATTATTGGCTTACTATCTTCAAATATTGTATTGAGGCCGTCAAAAAATTTCCTCCATGTCAACATTTTCATATGAAAAAGCGCACCCACCCCGCCCCATTACACTTGGTTATTTCTGTTGGCCCCTTCGCTAAATGGGGCATAGATTTCATGCATTGTAAGCCTACCTCGGCCAAGGGGCATAGTTACATCATTGTGGCTATGGATTACTTTACAAAGTGGGTCGAGGCAATGCCTACATACACGAACGACGGAAAGACCGCCACACTCTTCATGTTCAATCATGTAATAGCGCGGTTTGGAGTTCCTGAAGCGATAGTTACCGACCATGGTTCTCACTTTATGAACCACATGGTTGACGAGCTGAGCGATAGATTGGGTTTTCGCCATGAAAACTCAACACCATACTACCCATAGTTGAATGGACAGGTCGAGGTCATCAGCAAGGTCTTGAAAACTATGGTCCAACGAATGGTAGGTACGCATAAGTCCAACTGTCATAATATGCTCTTCTCTGCACTTTGGGCTTATAGGACTTCCATTAAAACCACCACTGGATTTACTCCTTTCCAAGTAGTGTATGGATTGGAGGAAGTCCTCCCTATAGAGTGTGAGATTACGTCTCTCAAGCTCGCCATCGAATTTCTCCCAAACACTACTGCTGAGGAAGAAAGTTTCCTCTACCTAGCTAAACTCGACGAAACTCGCCAAGATGCCGCTCTTGCCAACGAGGCTCATAAGAAACGCATCAAAGCATAGTACGATAAGTCGGTAGAACCCCGCGCTTACAGCGAAGGAGATTTGGTGCTTACATATAACCAAAAACATGATAAGCTGGGGGCAGGCAAGTTTGAGTCCATCTGGCATGGACCTTACATAGTAAAACACGTTTTAGAGAAGGGAGCTTATGAGCTTGAAGACTATGACGGGATATATTTGGGTGAGCCCCGCAATGGGCTCTACCTGAAGAGGTACTATGCTTGAGTCTTTCATGTGTAATTACTTTTGTGTATACTGTACATGGCATGCGTGTGTGTTTTCTGTGTGGTGTGACGCTTTGATTTATTGCGTGTTTAGGTCTTGTTTCGTTTCTTATACCATGTTCTGTCTGCGTGTGCAGATGGAAACTTATTTCGGATTCATGAACGGCGCCAGTCGGCATACCTGCAACCTTGCTTTGGCAGCCTGAGTTCTCTATTCACCTACAAGCGAGCTTATCAGCTCAGGGGAAATGTGTCTAGGTTTCACAACCAACAATGCTACAGAATATCAAGCATTCATTGGAACCCTAACTGACACCATTTCTATGGGTATGGACCACGTTGTCATCCATTTGGACTCTCAACTAGTGGTCTCTCATCTTAACCGAGTTTACGCCATCTGCGACCCCTATTTAATCCGTCTATATCAATGATTCTGTCTTTTGGAAAGGTCCTTCGAGTCCATTCAGTACATGCACATTCCACGAGGCATTAAAACAGTTGCTGACTCTATGGCCAACATCATTTTAGATTGGTACATTGCACACACATAAGCATATTCATGAACTGTTAAAAGTAGACACAACATGTAATTAATTCATTTTATAAGCAAACACATAGGCAAGACCACATCATTCACTCATTCGAAACACATAATGTATAAATCGCTGGAATGTTAGTATATATATATATATAATCTCAAAAGGTAGTGCTGATACAAAAGTCTAAAGAGCGACGGTTTTCAGTGAGTCTCTACACAATCTAAAGCCTTGCAGCTTTCAGTGGTACAAAAATATGAGGCCTCTAAGCTCTCAGTACACACACAGTAACAAAATATGGCCTATCGCTTGGCCCGTACAACCCTAGGAGGTCTAGCAGTGTTCGGGTACATAGGGTACTACCAAAGGACCGAACACCAAGAGCAACCACTTCACACAAACAGATCACAGATCAACACACCGATGTTTTGACGTGGTTTAAACCCTATTGAGGGAAACACTCCACGGCCCTGGCCAAATAGCTTCTACGGGACAATTTATTATGCAAAGAAAGAAAGTTACAAATGAGATTCTCATAATCGATCAACTAAACAATGACCCTCCATGCTCTTTAAATAGAGATCATGGACCAATCGGGTGTTAAGCCACGGATCAAGGTTAGGTTTGATCTAAGAGAAGTTGAGCCGTCGGATCACTCTATGTCGGAAACATATCGTGACCGTCGGATTAAGTATTTACAAATGCATACTAATGCATACTAAAGAAACACACTATCCCTAACGGATATATTACACAAGTTGATCTTAACTAACTCCTAAGTGTCTAAATATCCTAACAAGCAGCCCTAGCCTGCTGAGTCTGGAAACAGTCGGCTGCTCTCGCAACCTTGCGAAGCAGCACGTTGAAGCATGCAGTAGCTCCAATCGTGTGTACCTTCATGGGCCGCGACACGTCATCTACTGATGGCTTAGGAACGTCTAGTGTCAACCCACTCAGGTTGCGATAGACTCTATCCATCTCCACGATGGCAGCGTGCACAGCTGGACCCACAAATGCTCCCTCTCCTCTCTCTCTCCTAGCAAGAAGAGAGGTCCCCACTGGTCGTACAGGACCCACATCTTCACACACATGTTGTTCACCTGTCAGCACTATATCAAAAAAATCATAAATGTACAAAACTTAAAAAGCACAAGAGTCTTTTGTTCTTACCGAGGTCTCCCCATGCTGCTCCCTCTGGAAGCCCCAAGTTCGGGTCATCTCTAAAGTTCATGCCACTGTATGGGACATCCTCCACCATCAGTAACTAGCCCTCCATCCAAGTGAAGAACTCAGGAGGGTATCCAATAATGGGGCCCCCAACATGTTGGGCCATCACATCGGTCCACCTAGCCATGTGAGGATCTCTAGGATACTTGTCCTCCAGTGGTACCTAAGGACGCAAAAGGGGAACCCGTTCCAGTAAGAACAAGATCACTATCGATCCATAGCCAAACTGTTTGAGCTCTCCCCGCCGACACTTTGTCAGTTGAGCTCGCATGTTTGCGAGGACTCCCTTGCACTAGTTAAATATCTTTGGAGACATACAGTCCTCTGCATAAAGCATATGTGCCCTGGTGGCTAAGTAAGGAGCTTGGCTCCCCGCCATCCTTGTAATGGTGAATAGTATGGCACGTAATGGACATTCCCGTACATCTTTAATGGGAATCTTCCCACTAGATGCACGGGTGTTGGGACTGCAATGCTGTTGGATCATGTCATCCATGGTCTGATCACTTCCACGTGATCGAGTAAGTAGCATGTTGTCCCCTCTTCTGGACACCGGTCAAAAAGTAGATGTCCTTGACATCTATGGTAAGCTCGTGCTCACCGATCACGAAGTATTGCTGGGCCGCATCCCAGCATCGGATTATATGAGTCAATAGTGAGATTTGGGATCTCATCCCCTGAATGCGAAAGAACTTGAGGAGCCCACAGTTCCTCAATGCTTCCACACATCGTGGATCATTTGCATCTTTTTCATCATCCAACTCATGTTCCTATTCTCGCCATTCCAGAACCATTTTGGATGCTTGGAACCTGCCAATAGGAGAGTTTAAACAATTTTAGAACTTGCTTCAACCACTGGCAGTCTTTCTTTTGAGCTTGGATTGAGTTTGGGGATGGACGTCGCCGTCGTCGCACCCCGTTTTTACAAACAGAGCGACGTCGTCGCAGTCCAGCTGTGAGACCCTAGCGATGACTCAGTCTCGTCGCAGTTCCCTAAGGGGCCAATTGCGACGAGCCGAGGGCGAAATGGCCCTTCCCAAATCAATCTAAAACCCAAAAAAATGAATGACATTTAAAAATGTAAACCACTACAATCTTGCTGGATGAAGTTTAGGGTTACCTGCTCCTGACGGTGAGTGAAATGGCAGCTCGTAGCTCTCAGAATCGATGAGTGAAGATCTAGCTCCAAATGGCACTACTCCTCACAAATTTGGCAAATAGAACAATGGTGACTATATTTGGTTTTCATTTCTATTTATAAACAAAATGGAATATTCATTTTTCAAATATTTCGATGCCGTTATGCCATTTTCTATAGTTTGGATCGATTTTATTATATTTGAATGTTCGGTTGACTATTTGACCTAGTTTCCGAGTGTCGAGGAGTTGTGAAGTGCCTTTCTACGCCATTGTCGTATTGGAACGATCATCTTAGGTATGAACACCCCTTGTGTATTTTGTCGTTTATCTTTTCATTTCATTAGATTTTAATTATTTAATGATTATGAGCTTACTCTTTGTTCTTTCTCATGCTCTTGAAACTATGAGAATACATTACCGAGTTACGATTTATCACTTTTCCAGGCTTGTTAAACTCTTACGAAAAAGGAACCCCCCCGGAGTCTGTCTTTAAGCTCTTTTGAGGCTCTCAAAATACAAAAATATTGCCAAGCGAACTTGCCATGTTCACGCTTGTAAAAGAATTTGAACAATTGTCTTCCTGGTGATAATTTACCCCTTTTTCGGACCAGGGGAAACTAGTTACGAAAAAGGTATACTCCAGCCAATCATGACTAGAAGAGTTCTCTCCTGCGTTGTTTTACCCTTTTTCGGGTGATGAGGCTAACTTTACGAAAAAGGACCGTTGGAGTCTTCTTTAGTTCTTTTCAGACTCTCTAAACATGAAATGACGACCGAGTTTACCTTCTATGGACTCGTTAAACTCTCACATTGAAGGGCCCGCCATGGGACAAACCCCTCCTATCCCAGGTTCGGAAAATATTTGGGATTGGACTCATCTATGAGATGAGCTATACCGAGCATCTGGTTACCCTCATCAAGCTCATAAAAAACACATGAGGCACTCATCGTTCATGATGGGGAAAAATGAAAGCTTTTGTATTACACCTTTATCAGTGGCAGTACCTAGTCGTTCTTGAATATGGAACTCATCTGCATTTGCATACAAGACTTGGATCATTTGTTTGTTTTCAAGTTCTGCTTATTTCCTGAGTCTTATTACTCCTTTGAGTTGTTCAAAGAAATCTTCCATCATCAGTTGCATTAGGAATTTGTGTCATACTCGTCATGTCAATACTGCCAAGTCATACCATGCCCATGTTCAAGAATACTTTCACTATTCATCTATTTGCAGTCAGTACACCTTCAATCATGTCGGTCTACTCTGAGTCAGTCTCACATATTATTGTACCATCCAATCCACTCTACACATCCTTTGTCGTGTTTCGTGTCGATGATGGGGGATTCATCATGGCCCTCCTTTGACGAATTCATCCTTGTCGACTTCAACACATCATCCAAGGATTGAATCTAGAAATCAACCAATTACCTTGGCCCTCCATGCCTCAATGGTAGGTTACCTTGCTTTCAACATAAGTTTACATCATTGACTCTTGATCGAAATATTTCATCTTGCGTTCGACTTCAACTCATTTATTCACGCTTGATGATATGTACTGTGGCACCTTGGGGATCATTGACATCAATGGTGATTTCCCTCGCACTTGTTAACGGTATACATCAACGACCAGGAATCAAGTGGTTTCTACCATATTCGACATCAAGACATTTGTAATCACATGGATAGATTCGTATCATTGCGGGTTCAGCTTGAACACCCTAGGGAGTCATGTTTTACCCAAGTTGCGATGGAGTTTGTATTGAGTCATATTACACGGATCCACATTTGTATTGGTCATGGCTGTGTTACCATCTCATCATGGATCTACGCTTGTGTCCAGTAGCCATGATTGTGTTCATTCGGTCATTACTACCATGGATCTTCATTGTATTGGTCGGCAACCATGTTGTACATCATATGAGATTGTTAGTTCAGAATCAATTGTACTGCAGCAGTGTCCTTCATCCGACAAGTCCATTTTGCCATTCTTTCTATCAAAGCATTTCACCTGTCCAATCTTTAAACAACTTCATGCTTTGGGGGGCATTCTGTTACACCTAAAATATTACCACCATTAGATTCAGTGTATACATCCCTGAAGTCCCATTGACTAAGTCACTTACCTGGAAAGGACATCATTGTGATTCTGCTAGGTTTTGAGAGATTGTCGCAGGCTGCACTCGTGCAACCTGGGACGTCGCACCTTGCTCCATTACAGGATGCGACGAAGTCAGTTAAATGGAAAAAATAGCTTCTTCGAGCTCATTCTTGAAGGTTGCTGACTTGGATCCCTATCCCTGAGTCCTGACTTGTTGGGGGAGCTAGCCTTCAGTTCCTACCCTCTTGGAAGGATCCCCTATCTCTCTCCTACCATATCTCAACCTATCCTATCCAATTAGTCCTATATAAGTGAAGCTCTACCCCTCTCCAAAGGGAGGAAGTCTATAGTGTCTACATGCTAGTGAAATCATCCTTGATATATATCTTCTCATTTATTGGGAGACTCATACTTCCTTAGGACGATATGGAAAATGGATTGGATGGAGAAGGGCTGCAGCGTTAAGCTTTGGTTGTAGTTCTATGTCTCTACTATGTATTTCCCTATTTACAGTAATACAAATGCTTTCCACCAATATTGTTAATGTGTGATGATATTCAATAGTTTACTTGCTTAACTATTTACTTAGATCTCTTATTGTATAGATGCTCTTTACTCATGTTGTGTTGTTCTTTGTGTCTTAACAGGTCTTGCAGTTGAGATCTGACGACCGTTGGACGTGGAGTAACATTCAGGAGAAAGGATTGCGAAGTAATAGGTAAGACATCTAGCACTTGAACCTTAAGTAGATCTAGGAAATCCATTTGTAGTCTGTTCTATTTGTTCTAGACTCACATTGAGCTAGGGAGATCCGGCTCGCGTCCGCTCAAGTGGATTGTCCGTCAAACAATATTCATAAGTTTCTCACCTCTACATGGATGATTGGATGGTATATGGGTTAGTCAAGGATGATGTCACGAACTTAAGACTCATGCTAGAACGCTGTCGACGGCACCAAATTTCCCTGAACGTCAAAAAGTGTATCTTCTGTGCACTGCTCCATTCGGTATCCTGTTAGGACACATTGTCTGCAAGGAAGGAATGCTGGTATGATCCGGCGAAGATTTCCATCATTGTCGACCTCCCACCACCAACGACAGCCAAGAAATTACGAGCGACATTGGGACACACAGGCTACTATAGGAAATTCATTCAAGGATATGCAGCCATCACAGCACCCATGGAGAAGCTACTAAAGAAGGATGCTAAGTTTGAATGGACCAAGGAATGTCAGAAAAGTGTGGACATACTGAAAGAGAAGATGGTCGCAGCACCAATCCTCGCATTCCCGGATCGGAAAAAATAATTTCACGTACACATTGATGCGTCATCAGTCGCACTCGATGTTATCTTGGCCCAACCAGGAACTAGTGACATTGACCACCCGATAGCCTTCGCAAGCAGAAAATTGTCCACTGCGGAGAAGAACTATACGACCACCGAGCGGGAAGGGTTGGCGATGGTCTATGCTTTGCAAAAATTATGGCATTACCTCTTAGTGGGCCACTTCAAGATATTCACAGATCATTCCGCGCTGAAATACTTGGTGAACAAGCTTGTGTTGGGGGGGAGATATGTCGTTGGTTATGGTTGTTTCAGGAGTTTGATTTTGAGATTATCGTAAAACCTGGACGATTGAACGCGGGACCTGATCATCTCTCACGGATAGAGTCAGGGGAAGAACCAAAGAGCATTGATGAAGGATTGTCAGACGCTCATTTTTTTAGGATTGGTATGGTCAATAAACACTATGAACAAATCATTCAATTCTTAGAAACAGGAAAGGCACCAGCCAAGTTCACTACCAACCAAAAGAAGCAACGAGTTGTTCGAGCTGCAAACTTCCAGTTAATTGTAGGATAATTATACAAAATGGGCCCAGATGAGATTCTGTGACAGTACATCCTTCCGAATGAACAGGAGCAGATTCTGTTGGAAGCTCATGACGTAATTCTTGGGGGATAGTATGGTGGATGAGCGACTGCTAGGAAGATCCTTCGAGCAGGGATATGGTGGCCAACTTTGCATGGAGATGTTGCGGACTATGCCAAGAACTGCGATGTATGCCAACGAACTGGGAAGCCCTCACTTCGAGACGAAATGCCACTAGTACCACAAGTAATGCTGCAGGAATTCGACAAATGGGCCGTTGATTTTGTGGGACCCATCAACCCACCTGGGAAGAGAATAGGATCGTGTTACATCATCATCATCACGATTCCTATTTGACAATGTGGTCACCAGGTTTGGGTGCCCAAAAGTGTTGTTAAGCAACCAAGGGATGCACTTTGTCAACCAAACAATTGCTGCAATGACAGAAGAGTTTCAAATCCAGCACAAGAAGAGTACGCCTTACCACCCGCAGGAAAGTGGGACAGTTGAGGCGTTCAATAAGATATTGGAGCATGCCCTCACAAAGGTGTGCAATGTGAACCGCGATGATTGGGACCTAAAAATCCCAGCGGTCCTTTGGGCATATCACACCACATGAAAACGACTGACTGTCCAAACCCCACTTAAGCTTGTTTTACGGCCAGGAAGCAGTTATGTCAATGGAATACATAGTACCGAGCTTGCGCATTGCAGCAGAAACAGGGATGAGCGACGATGGCGCGATGGAGGAATAGTTGACACAACTAATACAACTTGACAAATATCGATTCATCGCAGGGTTCCATCAGAAAGTAGAAAAAGACTACCAGAAGGCATGGCACGACCGCCATGTCAAGTCGAAGCACTTTTAGAATGGGGATACAGTTTTTTTGTATGACAGTAAGTTTGCGAAACACCCCGGTAAGTTGCAAATGCATTGGTTGGGACCATATGTTATCACTTTTATCACCAACGGAGGCACAGTGCATCTACAAAGTCTGGATGGAGTACTGCTACCTAAATTAGTCAATGGGAATAGGCTAAAGCCCTATCACCATGATCCGATGCAGAGCGGATGAGGACCAATGGTAAAAAAAAAAAAAAATGTAGGATGCTAGGTGGTAGGATGGCGCACCAGCCGGGAGAGAATGTGCAAGCAGGAGTGGTCGTATTGTAGTTTGGGGTTCGGGCTGCAATAGCTGCAGGGTCGCGACCCTGTCAAATTAGCAATCATTACAGATTGTCAGCAAATGGGACTTTTTCATATGATATGTATGATCGTTAGCTGGCCCGGATTGGCACCGGGGTCAGGCACATAGCAACACACTGTGGCAACATGGCCGGTGGCACCACAGGTGACGACTTGCATGGTTCTGACACGAAGGGCAGTTGGGAGAAGTATGATCTCCATTACTCACGTAGGAAGTTCGGTCTCAACACGCAGGAAACAAATGATGATAGAATTGGCGCCTTTGGTGAACGAATTTGTGAATGATTTCTAAGGCAGGCGTCCTGGAAGATGGAAATGCATAAATACATGCACCAGAGGCTAGCGGAGCAAAGAGGTATTTCCCAGATGAGATAAATACATGCTGCGAGTAGGTCACGTAATTGGATAAGCTAGGAATTCCAAAGAGGTCATGGAAATGATCCATTTCATTTCATGTTGTAGCACACTAGGTGCGCTACGAGCCCAAACGACGAGTGTGCATGAGCCCCTTGAGTAGGAATAGGCGTGGGAACTCGAGTGTCACAAAGGTGAAGTTTCATCCGAGATGTCTAGATATGTGGTGGTATTTCAAAGCTTCGTGGTCCCGGTGACCACAAGAATGACAGGGGCGGCGGACCCCTGGTCCTGATAGGAAGTGATCCCAGGTGCGAAACAAATGTTCCAGAGTAGTTGGCCAGTTCCGCACCTAGGCGCTATCCATCAAATTTTCCTCAGTCTGCATCAAGTTCCCAGAGAATGTAGGATGAGTTTGAGAGGTACATGACAGCAAGCCAGTCGATCCCCGTAAGAGTTTGAGAAGTACATGACAGCGAGCCAATGATCGATGACTAGAGTTGAGAAGTACACAACAACAAGCTCCAAACGGCAAGAACAGTTTCAGAAATAGAACACACCGAAGGATGAGAACAAACCAGTAGTGTCCAGCTGAGGTGGCTCGGGATGAGCCACAAGTTTGTGTTGGGGGCCTGTTGGCACAAGATAGATCCATAGCAAGTGTGAAAGCCGACAGGTACGAAAGGGTCATTTCGCAAAACAAGGACCATTTGCGGCGTTCGCGGAAGCACAAGGATTGTTAGATTAGTTAAGTTGGTCATGTGGACCATTTTGTAATCAAATAGAAGCATATAAATAGAGTAGGGTTGGAATCCTAAGAGCAACCAGTTTTGGATGATTGATCATATCTTTTGGGTTTGTCTTGTATCCACAACATGGTTTATTGACAGTTTCTACGAGGTTCATTCCGCAGGGTTGGTGAATGAATGGAGATGTTCAGTTATGGTGTAATTTATGTCTTTATTCTTATGCAATGATGCGATGATGAATGTGAAATATGTTATGTGAATGTTTTTACATTGATTGATGCGAATATGTTATAGGTTTAAGAAGTACTGTGAATCTGAATAAGTATGTCGAATATGTTGTTCTGAATGTTTGTTGAACTCTGCGAATGACTTAAAATGTGAATGATAAGTTAATAGCATGCTACGAATATTATAATCTCTGGTTATTGCAAGGGTAATGTGTGTTGAAATCATATCCTCAACTTCACTGTGGAAAATTGGTTCCAGCAGCCCCCTTAGCCATCTCGGGTGAGACTGCACTTGCTCTGCAAGTGTTGCTAGAAAGGGTTACACCTTTCTAGGTCGGTGTATAGGGGAGTTTGGGTTGATAGTTTGTTGGCAACAGTGCGAAGTGAACCCCTGTCGATAGACGTTGCGTCAACAGTGTCTGTGTGCGTCCTCTGCTAGATCATCTAGTGTCTTGGGCACACTCTTTTCTCAAGCGCACCTCCCAAGCACCTTTGTTAACACCAAAACATTCCTCACCATGTTCATCCCCTAGTGACATCACCACATTCCTTATTTTTCCCCATTAAAATCCTTTACTAACCACTAAAGCCTAAGTAAAAACCCTACAAGTTGGCTCATAATTATTATTCCCTCTCCAAAATAGGGAAAAATTGCTTTATTCCCTCCGAAAAAGTAAAAAATCCCCCAAAATAGGGAAAAATCCCCCCAAAAGGGCAAAAAAAAAGAAAAAGGAAAAAAGGGGAAAAACATTCAAAAAAGTCAAAAAATGAGGGAAAACCCTAAACTTTCGCCCAAAACAGGAGCCAATACCATGGTCTACCAAATACCATGGGAAAGAAACCTTGAGCAAACATTTCTATAAATAAATAGTGAAGGATCCCATTATACACACATTCACTCATTAGCTTATCGTCACTCTGCCGAAATTTCACCAAAAACCCTTGAAGACTCCATTTGACTTCTAGTTTCACCCATTGTGGAATTTGGCCATCATTAGTGACACTTGTGTGGAGAAAAACCCGAAGTTGCTTGGATACCAAGGACTTTATGCTTCAACCTTCTGCAAGGGCCCTCGACTCACTCCTCTTGAGGTAAATCTCAACATTGTATTCTTTTCCATTCATATAAAAAAATAAACAAATATTATTTCCTTACTATCTGGTATGTGTGAAAGAATGAAAAACATTTAGCTTAGTGTTATTTTCTGCATTTTCTATTTACTTTAATTTTTTTTTTTTTACTGCATGCACGCACCACCATTTTTGAACTATTATTAAGATCTCTACAAGTCTTAGTAGGTGTATTTCTACACCAGCTAATGTGAATAACCTAGCTATAGTTTTAGCGACTCCGCTAGGTTTGGTTAGGCTGGTAGCTTTTCCAAGTTTTGCATTTTTGTTTTTCCACTTGCATGGTCATTTAATTCTGTTATTAGATCCGTTTAACCCTTTCTATCAGCTCCGGTGTAGGAAATTGGCACGTACTTGCAAGTTTGGCCCCTATTAATGCAGTTTGTTTTTAAAAAATTGTTTTTTTCGGCCTGAGCCGCGTCTGTTGGACCCTGTTCCATGCCTTATAGCGTGATTTTTCCTTTGAGAAGTGCGCTCATCCACTTCCAAGCTAGAGTGCACCTTTCCTTCCCATAAGCGCGCCCTAGAGTGCACCTTTTTCCTTGAAAAGTGTACCCTAGAGCACGCATTTTCTCCCGAGAAGCGCGCTTTTGCTCCTATAGAGTCCGATAGCCCCCTACACAAATATTTTTCAGTCTGCAGCGCCCCAGGTCGCGATTGTGCCTCTGACAGACATGCCCTGTACCTGTTTTTTCTTCTTTTATCCATTTTCCTACATATACAGTCTATGTTTTGATTCTTCCCATTGCAGCCGGATCTTTCACATCCAACATTCTGTTTACAGAACCATTTTCTTTCTCTTTGCTTGTAGTAGCACTTCTTTGGATCTTTCATGCATGCCTACTTTGTAGCTCTTTGTCTTACTTTGGTTGTCACATGTTGTGAACAGTCATATTGATCATGTACATTTGCATTTTACATTTCAGCAAGTTGTTTGGTTAAAAGTTTGCTTGGATACATCAGAAGTTAGATGCTTTATTTTCATTGAAAATCAAAATCAAAAGTTTATTTATGTTATTCCAGTTTATTTTTATATATGGCTACTTGGGTACACATCATATGTGCACACTTAGCACACCTTAAGTATCAATGCTTGGTCCATAACCCCAAGCTGGACCTAAAATTTACATTAATCAAACACATGTTTCACCTCACTTGAGAATTAAAAGAATATGGGGGCTAGGTAGGGCATTGGGGTTAGGCATCCAAACAGCACCCCTCTGCCATTCTCATCTAAGACATAATGGTTTTCTTCTAGGGAACCAAAATCCTCTGGTATTTATTAGCACAATTGACAGTAATTTGTCAAGGGGCCTCTCCTCTAGGAGGGTAAGTGGCAATATTGGTTCTGGAAGTCTGGGTGGAATGTTGTTCTCCACTTTGCACTAAAAGACACCAACTCGTTTTCCTCGTTCAGCATGCTGGCTAACATACCGGCTATGCGACGACCAAAGGAATGAAGCTACAGGACACCTTTTCGGATGTGCTATGAAGGAGGTAGCTTAGTTTCCAATCTTTTCATTTACCTGAGATCCCTCTCAATAGGGGGATATCCCTTATCCATTTTGGTCTTCCATTTCCTATCGTTTGACTATGGATTTCACCACCCTGTAGAGGATACAATTTGCATGGGATTCCATCTTGTAGCTAAGATTCTGCTTGCACCCATACCCCATAGGTTAGTGGGTCATTTTCTTTTGATAGGTAGTGCTACTTGTTGGTATTCTGACCACTTTGTTGCCGCTCACTTGTTGTAGTATGCAGTTGCAGTAGGTTTTCTGAGCTTGCTTTTTGGACCGAGTGCCCCTTTTATTGTGAGCTCTCCCCTTGCACACTCGGTTGCATCGGTATTTTTGAGCCATTTTTTCCAACCTTACCCCTTTAACACTCACATACCTATCACCATTGCTTCCCTAAGATACTCCTGTAGACTCAGGGGGCATTCACCACAGCATGGTCTACTAGACCCCGCTCGTCGTGCACCCCTTAGGTGCACCTCATTGTCTCCAAAACGTTTTCCCAAGGAGACTTACTTCACGTCTGACTCCTCCCAGTCAAAGTCACCTATACATTTGACCCCACATCGCCCTATGACCGACAGGAATTCAAACCCATTCTATGGAGGGATCGTTGGTGGTGGCGCGACAATGGCCCTATAGCTACTGCGACTTCCTTTCCAGTTGTTGGATCCACATGAACCACTATTCTCAGAACCAGTGGAACTACCCCCACCACTACAGTACATGCAGTCATTGGGTCCATACCCACAGGTAGTGGACCCATTCCGATGACCACAGTCCATACTGCTATTCGATCCCTTCCTTCCTACAACAACCCCCTTGTGACTACAGTCCCTCTAGTCACTGGAGTTATCCCTGGGGGAATTGGACCCTCCTTCTAGGTTCCAATGACCCCCACAGTTGGTGCCATGGTCCCAGCCACAACGACCACAGCCCATCCACCCTTCGATGGAGGTGGCCCCACAATCATTGCTATGGATAGCACGTAGGTCGATCCTACCATGTCACATCCTCCTGCCAGTTTTATATTCATGGCCAGTATCAAACTTCCTGACCTGGCTAGATTGACCAATGACACTATTCAACATGACCCAACGCGATCTCCCATTCCCACCAAGATCCTTTCGGACATCCCTAATTTCAAGGGGAAAGGTGTTGAGGATGTTGATCACACGGAGCACACTGAGAGGGGGGGGTGAACAGTGTGTGTAGCTTTTATTACTTTTTCAACTTTAACAATCATCAGCAGCTTATTCAATACATCATTCATTAATGCATTATCACATTATCATTATATCATCAGCATTATTAACATTTACATCTCATCATATCATCATCACATAGGAAGCATAGAAAAACACAGTACACAAGATTTTTACGTGGAAACCCAAGTCCTGGGGGAAAAACCACGGAAGCCTTTATAATAATAATTTACCAGCAACTACTGGAAGGAGGCAACAACCCCCTTTGTTACAAAGACTTCAATTCTCCAGCTACAACTGGAAGGAGGCTACAACCCCCTGGTTTACAGGCTACAACCTGAAGGAAGCCTTAGCTCCCTCAATTTCCTTGCCCCGTCCTACCACCCTGATATGAAGATAGAAACTGAACTACTGAACCACAAACTGCACTGATCCTGCGGACCTGCTATCCAACACCTGTACCACACTGCACAATCTAAACCACACTGCACAACCTGTACCACACTGCAAAACCTAAACCACACTGCACAACCTGTACCACACTGCAAAACCACTTTCACTGCTCATCAACTGACCACTGCTCATCAACTGTTCATTGCTCATCAACTGTCCACTGATCATCACAACTGTGCCACATTGTTCATCAACCTGTACACTCAATCTGTCCAATCTAGCTGTACCAATCAATCTCAACTATACCAATCAATCTGTCTGCATAAATCAATCTGTTGTTCACATAATTTGAATCAATCAATCTGAGTTCAACCAACTATGTACCAGACCACCTGGTTCAAACCAACTACTCATACAACTCAGCCAATCTGAGTTAGACCAACTGCACATAAGGCAACCTATGCCAAACCTGTACCAAGCTGCTTATGTACCTGTGCCAAATTAATCATATGCCTGTGTCAATCTGATCATGTACCTGTCCATAATTGCTCTATGGGAAACCTACTTTCTTACTTGGTCAAGATAGAGTTACAACCATAACTTTACTCACCCAATCATACTTAGTTAAATGACATCACAACTATTCTCACAATTTGACAGGCAACATAGTCAAGCAGAACTTGACGGACAACTTCAAACAAGCAATCAACAAACTGTAAGACAATCATGTCTTCAACCAACTTGGTCAATGCTATACCACCTATGGATACTTTCATCAATATACAGTCTCATACAATGTTAACTAAATCAAATACATTCAATGGTTTCTCAATACTGGAATGCCCATTACTTAAGATCAATATTGACTTACTAAGTCAATGGTGAATAAAACAATTGCCCAAAACCAATCACATCTCAAATCAATCAAGAGAAGTATTATCAAATCAATGAAACAGCCTTTACTTTGTCAAATCATCATCAAGTATACATCATAATGCATAGGAGAGCATCATCACACTATGGTATGCATGTACATCATATTGTATAGGAGTGCATCAACTTCATAGAGTGTACATCATTATCACATGCATTATCATCATAAAGTGTATAATATCATAGCATAAAGGTATGCAACTTCATCATCATATCCTCCATAATGACTTCAAATATATATACCAATATATAGGCTCACATACTAATATCAAAGATGAACTCTATCCATGAGAGACATGTGCCATTACAAGAGAAACCTAGAAGCATGAGCCATACCTTTTTGAAGATCATAAGGTCAAGAAACAATAGAAAAACCAAAATAAACTATATATCATGTCATCACATAGCCCTCGTAACAAGATTTCCAATGAGCCAAGAATTTTGTAATTCCGATTCCGTATGAGAAAGTTATGCCAATTTTAGTGAAGATACCCAAAAAAACTTTCTCCTCCACAAAATTTCGCACTTTTCTCCAAGAGTTGCGAAATTCCAATTGATGAGAAAATAAAATGTTTGATATTCTATTTATATAGGTTGTGGAGGAAAGTTATTACTTCAAACAGGGCCGACATGCAATTCAAAATTACAAATAATTAAATTTTCTTTTGTTAGGTCGGCTCACCCAAAAAGGTGGGGTACACCAACTTCAAAAATTCATATCTCTTCAACCATAAGGAGTTAGAAGATGCTCCACATATCAATGGAAATGGCTTGACGAGGACTATCTCCCTATGATGGGTTTATTTGCAAATTCTTGGTCTAATACCCTTAAATTATTCAATGTGTCCAGGACGTCAAAGACCCCACACATGAGGGTGCCAAAGACCATACCACTAACTACAAGAGTTTCAAAGTCTTCTTCAACATATCAAGGCACGTCCGTGGGATCTACCTCCATCTACATCCCAATAGCCATATAACCAAAAATATGACCATACATCACCATGGTTCAAGACCCAAGGCACCACATGCAAGGGTTTCAAGGACTCTTTCAAGGATATCATATAATATTTAAACAAGATACTTTCCATGGACTTCAAGCCCATCACATAGGACTCCGTCGCCAAGTAATGAGGGAATCATGACCAAGGATTCTATCTTATCAAAGGCTCCAACAATCATGGGATTACAAGCCACCATATGTATGGATTCCAAGACCCAAATCATTTCCAAATGCACCGTCAATGATCATATAGTGTCCAAGGGTCATCATGCCGCCATTTATGTGGGTGCCAGACCTTCTCATGCATAATGACCATCTCCAAGGGTTCCATGACCCCAAAAAGGGATACACGGGCATCAAGATCTTCGTCAAGGGTTCTAAGTCTTCATTAAGTCATTAATTGCCACATCATCACCTTTAAGGGGACAAGGACCATTAAGCCATCAAATGTGGGTCCAAGGACTTCTTCATCAAGCAAGGGGATTCATAGGCTTCTTCAACCACCTCAACCACACCAGGAGACCTCCAAGGGTCAAGATCCATAATGACATCACCTGTGGGGTTGCTAGACTTTCTCTTGGGGTACCATGACCTCAATAAACACAAATGACCACTGAAAGGGTCATTTGGACTCTTGCAACTTGTTCAACACTTTTGTAGCGTACTGGGGCATAAGTTGTGGTACTGGGGAAACAAAGAAACAATTGGGGAAACACAAAACCTCTTTGGGGTACTTAAACACTCTACAGGGTGTTCAGGGCTTTTGTCATTGTCCCAAGGGCTCCAAGGGCTTCAAACTTGGGCTTGGACAAGATCAAAAGGTCTCCTTAGACACTGACAATTACTTAACCCTCAGGGGCTCCTCAAGGGGCACTAAGACATGTTGGCATCAATGACTATACACTGTTGGCATCAATGACAACTTAATCAACAATCTCCCCCTTTGTCATTGATGACAACACTCAGGCTCCCCTGGTTCACAACTTCTCTCCCCCTTTGGCATCAATGGCAAAGGGAACATCCTTTGACAATACAGCTCCCCCTCAGGGCATGCTCCCCCTGTCAACAACTTCTCTTCCTTTTTGCATCAATGGAAATGAGAACTTTCTTTAGCAATACTGCTCCCCCTATCACTGGGCACTGCTGCTGCTTATATGCTGGAACCAACTACTGTAGGATAATCAAGTACATAGCTCCTTTTACACTTCATCACACTGATCGATAGTCTTCAAAATGGTATTGGGTTTTTCCCAATATTTTCATCATTTATGTTGTGATCATTGGTGCAATCTACTGACTTTATTTTCCATACTTTGGTAGGCTGATCACTGTTCATGACATTCGGTTGAACTTGCTTTCTTCTCCAAACTTTAACTTCTCCCTGCATCCTGCAATGTTTTGCAAAATGACCATAATGATAACAATTATAACATTGAATGGAAAACATACCTTGATTTCTTTCTGGAGTGATTTTGTCATGAGCTCTGCAATGGATGGCTTTGTGACCATAGTTGTTACACTTGTAGCAGTGACCACTGAACATCATGGGATATCCCTGAGCAAAGGATCTTCTTTGTGATGCAAGTTCTTTGTTTCTATTCTTCCTTGAATCTTGCTGATCATGGGATCTACTGAAAATATCTATATAACTATTATCCTTTTCTTCTTTTTCCCTGGAACTTTCACTTTCTTCAATGTTCTTTTCAATCTTTGAATTTGTCTTCAACTGAGCAACTGTCTTGTTCAGATCTTCCTTTAGAGAGCGGATCTTCAATTCTTGCTTTTGACAAATTTCTATCTTTTCTTGGAGTTGTCTTGTTAGGTCTTCTTCAATTTTCTTGACTTCTTCTATCTGTTCTTTCAGATCAAAGACAATACTGTCTTCCATCTGTCCTTTTATTTCTTGATTTTCTTTTCTGAGTTCTGAGAGTTCCTTTTCAAAGTCAAAATTCGTCAGACATACCTTTCGTAATTCTATCTTCAAGGATTTGATTTCATCTTCTTGTTTTCTTCTTATTTTCTCTTCAATCTCATGACTAAAATGAATTCCCATTTTGTCACTTGGATCTTCTTTCTGACTGGCGGATCTTTCCTTCTGCATTTTTTCAAGTAAGATACTGATCTCATTATCTTTGTCTTGAAGCTTGCGAGTCAATTCTTTCTCCTTATCTTCTAGATGTCTTTTGAGCTTGTCGATTTCTTCTGATTGTATTTTATTTTCAGCAGCAGACTTCTCAAGTTGATCTTTCAGAGAGTTGGATATGGCTTCTTTGATTCTGGTAGCTTCTTTAACTTGGAGATTTAGATCAATTATAGTCTGTGTGGCCTTCTCACATTCTTCTTGATTCCTCTTCTCAGATTTGTCTAATTGCTCTTGCAATACCTTGTTCTGTTCACAAAGTTTCTCAACCTTTTGCATAGCATTAGCAATATCATTATCTAAACATTTATTTCTATAATTTGTCAGGGAACAATGGGATTCATCACATTTTGAAGTATTACAATCTATGAATTTAGAATAGTGCTTATCTTCTATACTTGATAAACATATTTCTTCAAAAACATTACAAGCAGGGTGTTCAAGAGACTTACCTTCAAACTTACCTGGATCTTGTACTGACCTTTCTATGGAGTTGTCTTCTGCTTTCTGTTCTTCAATGGAGTACAGTTGATCTAACTTTAGTGACAATTCTTCAATTGAGTTGCACTTTCCTATTTTCTTCTTTTGGAGATCTGTCAAATCTGCAGTCATGAGTTTCATAACTTCTTCTTCATGTTCCTTAGAGGAGTAGAGATGTTCTATTTTGAGCCATAGTTCCTTAGCAGTGTTGCACTTTCCAATATTCTCTTTTATGGAATCTGATAAGCCTTCAAGAATGGATTCCATAGCCATTGAATTATTTTTCCTTGCTTCCTTCTGAGCTGTTGTTTTCACTTTCTTTGGATGATCGTACCCAGTAAGCACTGACTGCCATACTCCACTGCCTTCTGCTTCAAGATAACCTTGCATTCTTCTTTTCCAGATCAAGTAATTTGTCCCACAAAACAATGGTGCTCCATTCACTGAGAACCCCATGGTGTGTCAAGGATCTACTTCAAGCTGGTAAGGCTTTCTGTGAAGGACCCGCTCTGATACCAATTGTTGATCACACGGAGCACACTGAGAGGGGGGGGTGAACAGTGTGTGTAGCTTTTATTACTTTTTCAACTTTAACAATCATCAGCAGCTTATTCAATACATCATTCATTAATGCATTATCACATTATCATTATATCATCAGCATTATTAACATTTACATCTCATCATATCATCATCACATAGGAAGCATAGAAAAACACAGTACACAAGATTTTTACGTGGAAACCCAAGTCCTGGGGGAAAAACCACGGAAGCCTTTATAATAATAATTTACCAGCAACTACTGGAAGGAGGCAACAACCCCCTTTGTTACAAAGACTTCAATTCTCCAGCTACAACTGGAAGGAGGCTACAACCCCCTGGCTTACAGGCTACAACCTGAAGGAAGCCTTAGCTCCCTCAATTTCCTTGCCCCGTCCTGCCACCCTGATATGAAGATAGAAACTGAACTACTGAACCACAAACTGCACTGATCCTGCGGACCTGCTATCCAACACCTGTACCACACTGCACAATCTAAACCACACTGCACAACCTGTACCACACTGCAAAACCTAAACCACACTGCACAACCTGTACCACACTGCAAAACCACTTTCACTGCTCATCAACTGACCACTGCTCATCAACTGTTCATTGCTCATCAACTGTCCACTGATCATCACAACTGTGCCACATTGTTCATCAACCTGTACACTCAATCTGTCCAATCTAGCTGTACCAATCAATCTCAACTATACCAATCAATCTGTCTGCATAAATCAATCTGTCTGCATAAATCAATCAATTTTACTCATCTGACTTTCGCAATCCACAACCCGCATTGCGGAATTTGGAAACCTCATTTCCCAACCCAGAGAAAAATCACCTTCCGACTTCCGCAATCCGCAACCCTCCTTGCAGATTCAGAAAGTCGGAAGTCTAACACGAAAACCCCGTGGAAATTGCCATTCTGACTTCCGCAATCCGCAATTTGCCTTGCGGATTAGGAAAGTCAGAAGTCCAACATGCAAACCTCATGGAAATTTCCCTTCCAACTTCCGCAATCCGTAATCCGCCTTGCAGATTCGGAAATTTGGAATTCTAACCACACAATTCCGAAGACTGGTCCTCTGACCTCCGCAACCCACAATCCACATGCAGAACTCAAAAGTCGGAACCACCTACCCCTGCTCCTGCAAACTTTCCAGGGTGATAACTTCTTCATCCTAAGTCCAAATTTGGAAAATACAGTACCGTTGGAAATCTCTTGGAGATCTCTATACACTGGTATAATCCCCTACTACATCCGAGTACTCTGACTTTGTCATTTTCCCAACTGAAGCATAGCTCAAACTCCCTCAATGCTTCTTTACCCTTTTGCAAGGAGCTCTACTTGCCCTCTGCCATGGCTTCTCCCTTCACCTGACCCATAGAGGGTCATGAAAGACAACAAGGGCTATCTAATTCCTTCCCCAAGTACAGGTGATGCCATGCAGTCCATCTAAAATTGTATGCAATGCATAAAAAACACATATAATTAAACTAAATCTAATCAATGCATTTACAACATGGAAGGTTAGCAACACATTAAGCTCAAGTAAATGGTGAAATAATGAAACATGCCTCTGCCTCATACTTAGGCTCATACATAATCTTCCTACTGATCATTTTCATGTAATCATTCATTCGAATAACTTCAATATAACAAGTAGACATCGCATAGGGAATTAGAATCATTTAACACCACAAGGAGCACTTATCTTTAAACTAAAGCTATCCAAGCAACTGGCTAAGTGAGAGAAACGTTCCACCCAACCATAGGTCTCTGTCCAACCTATAATCTTTCAGCTGAGAGACCACCCCCAAGATGGGTTGTGTATCCACTACGGAGGGCTAAATAGGCTCTCTTCACAATCAAGGCTTCACACTAATGCTAAGCCAACATACAGTTGGGTTTATCAAGCATGCAAGGGAAAACATGGAAGATGATGCTAAGCCAGTGAGCTCAACCACAGGGCTACAGGCATCTCAAACCATTTAGTAGTCATGGAACCCACAATACCTACCACACCCGACACAAGGAAGGCCCCTTTCTCTGTTGCATAGTCCCGCAGGGCCCCTTCCCTCTAGTGCTCTTCAGGTGGGCATAGAAAGGTACATACTACTTCCTTCATGAGACTTTATCCCTCCCTGGGTTTATCAAGCAGATCCAACCTCTGTCTTTCCTTCGTCTTAGTTATCCTAGCTGGGATCATCTTAGGGTTGCGGCCGAAGCTCTGTCCCGCAACTCGGTTCTTCTGCTATTATATCAAGGTCTTATCACAGGTTTACTAAGCTTCTCATGCTCTGGAATTTACCCTAGGGTTTGGTCCATGTATTTCCCAGCTGATTCTACTTCCCACACAGGGTTTCTTGTGCATTCTTGGCTCTGTCATTCATGACTTACACAGAGTCGTGATTTTTCTCCTTTCTTCCTTACTGCTGGCTCTTTGATGCATGAGAACTGAGGTTGTTGGTCCACAATGGGATAAGGATTAGGGTGGAAGAATTCCCAGGAGATAGAGTGCCTTAAGGGACAAGTAAAACATAGCCATACCCTGCCATACAGATTTTCAGGGATGCTCCATACTCCATTGACCTCATGAACAGGTTTCTTCAACCACCTCCTTACAGTAGAATTAAATATCAACAAGAGAGTTAAATGGGTTCAAAAAATGACATGTGGCAGCATGGGTTTCCAATCCCACAACCCCCTCACCTCTCCCTAGTGGATACACATGGCCCTACTCTTATTGGTTTCCTCCATAGCCAGTTTTTGGTATTTTATTGCAATATTTAATATTTACATAATTTACAATATTTCATGGCTTAATAGCACATGGATAATTAGAATGTCAAATACTTTCCTTTTAAATAAAACCTGAGCACCACTAGTGGGGCCTTGCCCTTGAGCTCCACACTAGGGCAAACACACATTGTATGTATACAATATTTACATTGAAGCCAATAAACCCTAAGGGTCAAAATAGGGGTATTACAATTCCCTCCCCCTTAGAACAACACTGTCCTCGGTGTTCTCAAAACTGAACAAATATGGGAACGCCTCTCTCATGGCATCCTTCAGCTCCCATGTGGCCTCATCGGGACTAAGGTGCCTCCATTGCACCTTCACCTGTCTGATGGCTCGGTTCCGGAGCAATGTGACCTTCTTGTCGAGGATGCGCATAGCCTCCACTTGGAACTCTCCCTCGAATTCCACCTATATCACATGCCAATCAATTATGTGATTAGGATCATGTACATATTACTTAAGCAAAGAAACATGGAAAGCATTATGAGCTCTCACGTTAGTAGGAAATGCAATTCTATATGCAACTGATCGTATCCTATCAAGGACTTCAAATGGCCCACAATATCTTGGTGCCAACTTGGCACAAATCCCCAACTTCAGGGAACTTTTCCTTGGTTTCACTCTTAAGTAAACATGATCCCCAATCTTAAATTCCTTATGCATTCTTTTCAGATCTACATAAATCTTTTGTCTGTCCTGTGCTGCCTTCAAATTCTGCCTGATCTTAACAATCTCTTGCTCCATTTCCTTGATCATCTATGGTCCAAGCACTACCATGTTCGCTGGACTATCCCAATTCACTGGAGTCTTGCATCCTTTGCCATGCAATACCTCAAAAGGACTCATTCCCAATGATGCTTGATGTCCATTGTTGTATGCAAATTCTACCAAGTGTAGGTAGTCCTCCCACTTGGATGGTTTGTCCATCACATACATTCTCAGCATGTCGTCAAGAACCTAATTCACTCTCTCAGTCTGACCATCTGTTTGAGGATGATATGCTATACTAACATTCATCCGAGTTCCCAATTCCTGAAATAGTCCCTTCCAAAACTTAGAAGTGAACTTTGTATCTCAATAAAAAATTATTGCCTTGGGAAATCCATGCAATTTGAATATCTCCTTCATGAATATATTTGCTATTTCACTTGTCTTATAAGTGGACTTGACTGGAGTAAAGTGAGATACCTTTGATATCTTTTCCACCACTACCATAATTGAATCATGATTCCTCACTGTCATTGGCAGACCTGTTATAAAATCCATAGAAATTACTTCCCACTTCCACTCCGGAATGGGCAAGGGCTACAACAATCCTGTTGGATGTTGATGTTCTGCCTTGACTTGTTGGATTTTTTGACACCTAGCAATGTATTCTGCTATGTCCTTATTCATCCCGTGCCCAAAATATTGCTTTCTTGTTGCTTGTATAGTCTTTTGATATCCTAGGTGTCCAGAGTATGGCATTTGATGTATTTCATCCATCACTAGCCTCTTCAAATCTGCACAATTTGGAATATATAGTCTGGTACCTTGATAAATGAGAACATCATCTTCACCAAGCTGATATCATGCACATGTTTCATCCACATTTCCCTGCTGCAATTTTTCTTTAACTTGAAGGTAAGCTTCATCACTAGTTTGAGCTTCAAGAACTCTTTCCTTCAAATTTGATTTACACATACTCACTGCTGCAACATGAAATTTTATGCTAAGAGCATCTGCAACCTTATTCTGCTTACGTTTGACATTCTTAATTCCAAAATCAAATACACAAAGAAATTCCATCCATCTAGTTTTCCTAGCATTCATATTTGGCTGGTCAAACAAATATTTCAAGCTCATGTGGTATGTCCCGAGCTCAAATCTTCTTCCCAAGAGATAATGTCTCCATCTCTTGAGAGCATGAACTATGGCTGCTAGTTCTAAATCATGTGTGTCATATTTCTTTTCATGTTCCTTTAACTTTATTAACTCATAGCAAATTACAAATCCCTCTTGCATGATCACTCCACCTATCCCTTCAATGCAAGCATCTGTGCACACTACAAAATATTTCTTTGGATCTGCAATCTTCAAAACAAGAGCATTGGTAAGCAATTCCTTTAGCTGCTGAAAGCTTTTCTCACATTTTTCATACCATACAAGCTTGATATTCTTCCTCTGCAACGATGTAATTGGATGAGCTATTTTGGAGAACCCTTCAATGAACTTTTTGTAATAGCCTGCAAGACCCCTAAAATATCTAATATCTGCAACATTCTTTGGAGTACAGGCCAATCCATTATGGCTTCAATCTTTTCTAGATCCATTGCAATTCCTTCTTCTGAGATGACATGACCCAAATACTGTACCTTTATTGATAGAATTCACACTTGCTGAGCTTTGCATACAGTTGGTGTTCTCTAAGAACTTGCAACGCTATTCTTAGATGTTCCTTATGCTCTTCTTCACTCCTTGAATAAACAAAAATTTCATCCAAGAACACAATCACAAACATATCCAAATAATTGATGAAGACATTATTCATGAGGCACATGAATGTAGCAGGTGCATTGGTAAGACCAAATGGCACCACTGTGAAGTCATAATGGCCATATCTTGTCCTTAAAGTTGTCTTGTGAATGAATTCTTCTTTTATCCTCACTTGATGGTATCCAGGCCTCAAGTCAATCTTTGAAAACACTTTAGCTTCCTTCATTTGATCAAACAAGTCATCAATTCTTGGCAATGGGTACTTATTCTTGACTGTCACATTATTTAGCAAAGTGTAATCCATAAATAGCCTTAAATTCCCATCCTTTCTCTTGACAAATAACACTGGTGCTCCCCAAGGAGATACACTCGGCCTGATATATTCCTTGTCCATTAATTTTTGTAGTTGCATCTTCAACTGTACCAATTCGGGTGTGCTCATTCTATAAGGAGATTTGGAAATTAGTGCTGCCCTTGGAACAAGATTGATGAAAAAATCAATATCTCTCTTTGGTGGCAATCCTGGCACTTCATCTGGAAACACATATTGGAACTCTTGCAACAACTGAAAGTATTCTATCCTTGGTCCCTTATCCTTTGATGAATCTGATATGTGAACTGCATATAATTGGAAACCCTTCTTATAAAACTTTTTCAACTACATGGTTGAAATATGCCTTACTGAAACTTGCGTGGGAATTCCTCTTATCAACCTTGGTCTTCCCTCTCCATCAATGAATTCAAGTACCTTCTCATAGAAATATATCTTGTCTCTATGTCCTTCCAACCAATCCATACCTATTAGGTCGTCATAAGATCCTAATGGTAGGACATTCAAGTTTACCTTTGTGAAGAGCCCATTCAACTCCATGGGACACTCCATCAATACTTCACTCACCTTCCCCTTGGTACCTGTGGCTAATTGAACTATCCAAGACTTACTATGCTTCACTTTACTAAGAGAACAACCTTCAACCAACTTAGGAGACACATAACTATGAGTCAATCCTGGATTAATCAAAACAAAAATAGATTGCTTAGCAATCTTACCTTCAACTTCCACCACTGATGATTGGTGGTCTGCCTGATGATCATCCAATGCTGCATAAATTCGAGGTGTTTCCCTTGCCATATATTCCACTGTAGTTGCTTCTTCTAATTTGTCCAAGCTCTGAGGATTCTCCCTCCGATGTGGACAATATCTAAGCAGGTGGTTTCCTCCACATCCCCAACTCTGAAGTGGTCATTTTGATGCATTTTTTGTTGCTACTGCTAGCTTGAATCCTCTTTGTGCTTATTGTCCCTATGGAAAATTTCTATGACGATTTCTAAATGGTGGCTTAAATCCACTTTTCCTTTATTCAAACCTCCCTCTTGGTTTTCATCTCCATGCTGGGTGAACCTCTGATTTTCCTTTGCTCTGCTCACAGAAATGATTTCCATCCTAATGGCTTCATCAAGAATTGGTGGATTGATAAATTCAATCCTATCTCTGAAATTTTGAGGTAGAATACCAAGGAAACATTGGATCTTTACCCTTTCATCCTTGATGTAATCTACATACCTCAACAATTCCAAAAACTTGTGGACATGGTATTTCATGGAATTCTATCCCAGCCTAAGTTCATTGAACTCTTTCCTCTTGTTATCATAATACCTAGCTGATAGGTATTTTTCCTTGAAGTAACTTTTAAACCGATCCCAGCTGATCCTCTTTTCACCAATCCTCTTCACTTACATGAGGTGCTCCCACCAAATTGAAGCTCTGCCGTTTAGATTGTAAATGGAAATTCTGGCCTTTTCATTTCCTGAATAATCATGCATTCTGAAATACTTCTTCATTCCAAGAATCCATGCCTCTGCCTCTTGGCCAGTCTTACCTTCTCCCTCAAATGTGGGAGGCCTTGCCTTCCTAAATTCTCCCTGTGGTATCCCTCTGAATTTATTTCTTCTCTTAATTCTGCTGGAAGTATGCCTTGGACCTCTTTGAGAATCTATGGAGTCACATGACCTGCTGGAAAGAGATCTTGAGGAGAGTATTCTGTGCTTTTTTTCTCACAGAGATCTTGAGGAGGGTATTATGTGCTTTTTTCTCACATATATCTTTCTAGGGATTGGAGTCCTCTTCCTAGAACGACCTCTAGAGAGACTACCTACATCTCTTCCTTCTCTGCCCACATTTCTTGGGTTGGACCCAAGTTTTATCCTCTAATGCATATCAGTGAGGCTCTACAAAATGGCAGCATTGAGCTGGTGTTTTTCTTCCCGAGCCTTCATCAATATTTCATTCAAGTTCACCATGGTTTCAATCAAGTTCTGGGTAGTTCTTTTCTCCCTTCTTCCATTGGATTCGGTTTCAGTATGTGCTTCTTGCACATTTTCTCCTAGCACGTCTTCCTCATGTTCATAAGGATCCTGGGCATCATTTATGGTCACCATTTCCTTGCTTTCCCTGTATGTTGGCTCTACTGTAACGATTCAACTACCAACAGATGCAACCACTGTGCATTACAGAGACATTTATTAGACATTATAAGAATGCATATAAGACACAAACATCCTTACAAATATGGAAATTAATCATTCAGACAACAACAATAATAAATGTTTATCAAAACCGTGTCATTGACACTTCCCGCACTAGTAGATTTGAACCCAAAATTCGACGAGCAAATCCAACGACCTCCGACGAAATGAACTGTGTCATCGGATTTTTCTTTCAAAATTACTTTTTTTTGTTTTTCTTTTATAAATTTCGAGAGGTGTCCATCGGATATCCGACGTAATTTTGAATATCCGACGAGGCTTGTAAGCTCTCTGACGGCTCTACGAATATCCGACGCCTATTTGGGTATCCGACGCTTTGGATGTCGGATAACCGACTCCATTTCGAACTCGAAGAAGTCGAATATCCGATGGATTTTTTCCCAACGGTAACTAGATTAGTGTCGTTGCATATCCGACGCAGGTTTGACTTTTTGACTTTTAAAATTTATAAATATCTAACCATTCCGACATGTTTGCCATACCAGCGACGCTTTGCGGATGTGTTTTTTGTTTGGCGGACTGTTTTTCATTTTTTTTGTTATTCAAGTGAGCAAAGTACTCTGGAGATTCATTTTCTAAGATCAATAATATTCATTTAAACTCTTTACGAGAAAATGTCAATTACGAATATTCCTGATCCAGATGAACAAAATCGATAATTGCTTGCTAGATTGTGGGAAGGAGTTGAAAGAAGGGGTGATGGTAAATGCTATTGTCCATGTAATCAATGCAAAGGTTTTAAGAGGAGAATAATTTTGATCACAACAACCACAAAACATTGTAGGGAGCATGGGCACGCCGAGGGGGGACATGAATACCATCCATTTGTAAGTTTTGCATTATATATGTTTTTATTTTGATTGCTTTTGTAAATTTATGTATTATTATAATATTTCTTATGTATTATTATAATATTTCTTATTTTTTACCAACAATACAATTGGTCGTTGTTCTTTTCATCCCAACAGTAAAAAATTTGTTAAATTTTTAATGTATCACATAAATTTTTACATTTTTCTTTTGAATTTTATTAACTTTTATCTATTGATTGTTTCATGTAATTATAAAGGAAAGACATCCTACGACATATCGTCCAGATCAGCAAGTGCTTCTAGAACAAGTACCGGAGGAACATGGAGCTATGAATATTAATGGAGAACAAGTTAATGATCACATTGAAGAAGATGATCATACTGATAACATAGTTGAAGATGATGTTACAAATACTTTGATCCATGATTCATTTAATGTTGGAATAGATGATGATCATGATGATCATGAAAATTATGAACATTTTGATGATATTCATGATATACCTCTTCTTGACAAGGCATACGAACCCCTTTATGACGGCTCCAAGACAAATCTTCTCTCTTCTATATTGTTGGTAATGAACTTGAAGGTTATGAATGGTCTTTCAAACATATCAATCACACGGATGTTAAGGTATGTAATATATTCCATCACAAAATATATATTATTGTCATGTATTTTATTGTTAATTCATATATAAGTCAAATTACTATGGATGAAATTTGTTTCATTAATATTATTTCTATATTATATTAACTAGATTTTTATTTTAATTTGTTATAGCATGATAGGTGAATATTTGTTACCACCTTCAAATATTTTACCTCGCACATATCAAGATTTATCTGCCATCATAAAAGAAATTGGAATGCAGTATGAAGCAATTCATGCATGCCCCGATGATCATGTTCTTTATTACAACCAGCATGAATTTGCAATAGAATGTCTTGAATGTCATATTAGTAGATATCGCATAGATCAAGTAACTAAAAAGGTGCCTCACAAGGTTCTATGTTATATTCCCATTATTCCCCGTTTGCAACGACTATTCAGGTGCAAAAACATAGTGCAGTTTATGGATTACCATGCACGGAACATAAGTCAAGACGACATTATTCGGATGCCTGCAGATGGGTCTCCATTTAGAGATATGGAGGAAAAATGGCCTCACTTTAAAGACGAACCTCGTAATCTTAGGATTTCTTTGGCAGCAGATGGTGTCAATCCTTTTGCAGAGATGAGGTCTATTTACTCGGTGTGGCCTATTTTTTTATCAACAACAACATTCCTCCATGGTTGACAATAAAGAGGGAGCACATAATGTTGTCGATGATTATTCCAGGTACGAACACTGCAGTTTATTTTTATTGCAGTGGTATATTCTCATTTGTCGTTTTTTGTCTCATAATGTTATATATATATTTAAAGTTTTTCTATTGTGAAATATGGTTTATATATCTAAATAGTACGTCTCATAAGCAGAATATTTATTTTATATGTTCAAATCAATCAGGTAAGTACCAAGTCAAAGATATGAATGTATATATCGAACCTCTTATTGACGAGCTACTCAAGTTATGGAATGGCATCACTATGTATGACTTATCTAGACCAATACGACAAAGGCAATTCCAATTCCATGCAATGCTTGTATGGACAATACATGATGCCCCAGGGTTAACCCATTTATGTGGTATGTAATTATAAGTTCCACTTTAGTTACATTTAATTTTACAAACTACTAGTTAATATAATACGTATGCATGTTTTTTCTAAATAATCCAGTCATTTTTATATAATTATAATAGACATTAATATTGATATTCCATCTTTTTATTTAGGTCTTCAAACAAAGGGGAAATTTGCATGTCCAGTTTGTGGTCCTAAGATCAAATCTCGTCGTTCAAAAAGCTTAGGAAATGAGGTGTTTGATGAGTATAGGCACTTCCTCTCCAATAATCACAGGTATCGAACTACCGAAAAACATCTTTTCAATGGCAAACAAGAGACTGCATTAAAACCAAAGAGAATGACACCTCAGCTATGGAAGTTGCAATATAATAGAAATCGTCAAGGTACGTATAATCAATCATTGTATATGATCATATTGTATTTTATTATATTGTGTGTTGTTTAGTGTAATTGACATTGATTTAATATTTAATTTCATCATTGTCGTTCATGTGATCATCATGAAGGCATTAATGGGTTTCCACAAGAAATAAAAAGTTATCCTAGACAATTTAGTAGGTTTCCCTATTATGAGCACCTACAAATTGCTCATCTATTTGATAAAATGCATATCGGAAAGAATGTGACTGAAACATTATGGCGAATATTGGATGGAAGGAGTGACAAAGAAAAAATTGTCAAAATTTGCAAAGACATTCAAGATAACAACCATGCAATGAAAGACATCATTCAATTTCATAGAAACGGAGAGCAAATTAATATAAACTCACTTCCATGGATGTTAACGGACCAGCAAAGTAATGTTGTAAAAGAAGTCATTCGAAAAATTAAATTTCCCACTGTATTTTGTGCGAACATGAAGAATATCATAACAAAGAAAGGTGATTTCGCGAGGGTGAAAACGCACGATTGGCATGTCTTCATGAAGGTAATAATTAATATGGTATGCATTTAATAAAAATAAAAATTCTTTTTCTAGTACTCTTTTTCGATATAGTGAAACTATTTGTATATTATTGTTACAGTATGTTCTACCTCTCTCTATCCCGGACAACTTTGACAACAATGTCAAGCAAATAATATATAGTCTCGGGAAATACATGAGGTAAGTGGTGATTTTTCCATGTGTTTACTGTTTGTTTAATTCAACATAGAACTTATTCTTAATTTGATTTTCATTCTCTACTTCATGTTACGTAATATAATGACTTTTTTCTTTAATCTCTTGATTGGCCAATTGTCATGTCACTTGTAGATGGTTGTCATCTAAAAAATTCCATAAAGAAGACATAAAGTATTGGAGGAGAGAAATTCCTCGTCTCATGTGTGAAATGCAGAAGCATCTACCTTCAGCATTTTTCAATGCACAAGAACACTACCTCATACACCAAGTTGAGGAGATTGAACTGTGTGGACCGGTGCACTCAAGGTCCATGTGGATGGTTGAGAGGCACTTGAAATTTATGAAGGGTTTGGTCAGACAACGAGCATATGCTGAGGGTTCTATGATGGAGGGATATATGGTATACCAAAACATGTTGTACATTAGTGAATATATTCCGATATTGGCGTCAAAGCTCAATTTACGTCGCATTTGTGATCCAGACTCCAAAAACGATTTCGAAGGGGATTACCCTAAGGGGAAAGGTAGATCGAGGAAGGTGAAAGGTAATATAACACATTTCACTGGTGATTTTTATGTTTATATATCATACATATATATTCTATTTTTTTATTTAGTATTTTGCATCATTTTATAATGTAATTATATACTTTTTTAAGTGACTAATATACATTTTCATTGAATTTTAGTTTTATTGTCATCAAACAGTTGGTCGAGAGTGGGATGCGATTCATTTATACATCGCAAACAATCTTGATTGGATGAAGGTATGGATCGAAAAATGTGAACAATCTGGTCATGGAATATCATGGGAAGGTGTGGCTTCATTGGTTAAAGCTGCACATCGCAATGGAGACACAAATCTAACACAAAGGGAAATCGATTTAGCGAGAGGTTTAAAAGATAAGCTGGTAAGCATATTAATCAACGGCACTATTTTTTTTTTTAAATATTGGCATTGTACGTCACGCTGGTTATTTTCGTTTTATAGCATTATAATAAACATGCACTACTTTATCATAAATATGGTGTCATTATGTAATCTTTTCCTATATGGCTTGTTGTACTAGGTAAAACACCATAAGGCTATTTGGTGCAATGGATGTAGATATCACATCAAAAAGTTGGATGAAACAAAGAAAACATCTAATTGTGGGATATCTGCAGTCTTTGAGGTGACCAATGTTTCTTCTAGAAGTGACAGACATCCAGAACTATCTGAAAATTGATACTATGGGTATCTGGAAGACATTCTTCAGTGTGACTTTAACTCCTCCAAGGTATTTATGTTCGTTGTCAAATGGTATAGGTGTCAATTGAATCAACGTGATCCCGATAGAACAATTATTGAACATGATAATGGTTTTACCATGGTAAATACAAGGTTGTTTGAGCTAGGAACGGAGCCCTATGCTCTTCCAACCCAATGTGAACAGGTATTTTACTCTGAGGTTCCAGGTAGAGCGGGTTGGTCATTTGCTGTGAGACATGATCCAAGGGGAAGGCCGATAAAGTATAATGTTGGTGAATGTAATGAAGACGTTCTCGAAGAAGAAGACGCCGCAGAATTTGATCATGCTCAACATGAGTTAGATGATCATGGTCCAGAAGAAGATGTCGAAGAACTTATTGAATCAGATGATGTACTATCAGACAATGTCCATGAAGATGATATCAACGATGACATGTTGATCGTAACTGACATCGAAGACGAGGATGATATGGCCAATCCTTACAATGCTGAATCTGGATCATCGGATGATAGTACAGACAATGACCCAGATGAAGAAGATGATGAAAACCATTGAAGTTTACGAGGTATGCAGTAATAATAAATTAATTGTTTTGTAGTGAGTTTCCATTTTCCTATATGATATAATTAGAAACATTGCTTGTTTTAGAGTATGTCAAAAAACACATTTAAAGTTTCTAGTGTACATAGATATTTTTGTCAGGTTATGGGGAATTGAAAGTGATGTGAGGGGGGGGGCATAAGAGCTTCCACCTTCACGTTGTTGGCCTTGTTTAGTAGACAATATTAAATTGTTCTCGAAACGGAGAGAAGCTTAGTAAGGAAATGCACAATTATGAAGACTCAAACATCATCATCATCTTAATCATGATAATCATCATCAATATCATCATAATCATCGTAATCACAACTATCATCATCGTCATCATCATCAACATCATCAACAACATCGTCAATATCATCATCATCGTCATCGTCATCGTCATCGTCGTCATCGTCATCGTCATCGTCATCAACATCATCATCAACATCGTCAATATCATCACCATCATCATCATCATCAACATCGTCAATATCATCACCATCATCATCATCATCGTCATCGTCATCGTCATCTTCATCATCATCGTCATCGTCATCATCATCATCGTCATATAGTTTAATTAATGTGCTACACAGGGCCAACATTGAAATTTTTTAAATTTGTGCTTGCTTGGACTGAAATCTGGCATGGTTAGACTAGACACATGCATCGACGGTGTGGGAGGGTTTCCAGACTCAAACATAACTAAAACTAACAATTCGAGCATCAATTGGAGCATCAAAAACCATACCTATAGATTAATTAATGTGCTACACGGGGCCAACGTTGAATGTGCTACCCGAGGCCAACGTTGATTTTTTTAAATTTGGATTGATGACCACAATTCAAACAAGCAAACACACAAAACTATTGATGACAACTTCTTTTGGTAATCAACCAATGTATTTTAAAGAGCTTGTAATATTCAACATGAGGATTTATATTTATTATCATACTGTATTGTGAAGGGTTGACACAACATAACATTGAACCAAATTGTTCACTGGTAAATTAATGACTTCCCCATCTCATGTAATAGTGGTAAGACTGAACATACTAAGATAAAACTCACTAACTTACAATACTTCATTCAGACTAGAACATCATACAATAATATTTCATTTTAAAACATTTCTTAAAAAAAGCAATTCATGACCAATGGATCCATTTCATTACATACTTTCTCCAATAAATTTAAATATTTTCACTTACATTATATTTTAACAAAATACTTACATAACATTTTTACATCTATACTTTTTGCATATTCTTTGATACTTAGTGGTGGACTACATAATTACAATGATATAATTGTTCATTTTAATTATCAATCTGGATGTGTTAAGCTTCAAGGTATGCAACCACAAGGTTCATAATTATTGAGATGTTAATGATCCCTAAATGCTCTATGATTTATACTGCAACTACTAAAATTGATAACTACTTTTGAATATTAAGATTCAACATAGTTACTCATTACATTAATTCAAACATTCATTTAATAGTAATCCTTAAAAGTAATTAACCTAGAACCACTAAAAATTCCTTGCACTGCTTCCCATATGACCATGGTTAACATCGTAAGATCCATGCTAGGTGAACAAGATCTCCTAATGGTGGCTATATCTCACTTAGTGGCTAAAGATATCCTCTCAAGGGAATATGTAGTGGCTCAAGACCTCATTTTGTCCCATAAGCCCTAGAAGCTATATTTAGGTTATGCGTCCATTTTCTTCCTTACTCGACTATGGTCAAGACCCCAATATCTATTCCTTATAATTCAAAACCTCCTATTGGCTTTCATACCCAACACAAAGGTCAAAGATCCCTTTTATATCATGGCCTATGTGGTTTTTTGAGAACACATTCATGGGATATATCCTTAAAAGAGTTATATAGAACTTAATTTTTTTTCATTTCCTCTCCTTACCATGGTTAAGACACCATGACCCATTCTTGGTACAAAATAATGCCTAAGGGCACCTATATCCCAATCAAAGATCAAATATCTTCTCTAAAGGGCCTAATGATAACACATTGCATTAAAATATATTAAAATATTAAAAAATATATATAAATATATTATAATAAAAATATAAATTAAAAACAATATTAACACATATATATATTAAAAAAATAAAAAAAATATTAAAATATATATAAAAAATATTATAACACATTATAAATAAAAAAAATAAAAAATAATAAAAAAATTATATTATTATTAAAAGCATAAATTAAAAACAAAATGAAACAAACCTCACCCTGTCCAAACAACTCATTCACGAACCTGTTTCCTCCACAACCCCTGTCCAAGGTGGAAGCCGTCACCATCTAGCCGCTAGCCCGTCAAAGGAGATTGACATCGCAGCGAATTGGAGGCCTAATATATCCAAGGAGATTGATGTTGGCACAGCAAAGGAGGCCCACGACCCACAATGACATCAGTAAGTAAAACCCTTCCTCGTATAGGTAGAAAAAAAACTGAGAACATCTCTGAGTTTGGGGTTTGAATCTAGTAAAAGGATTTTCATTTGGGGTTTGAATTTACTACATAGAAAAAAAAATTCGAGGCATTTTACCGGTTATTTTATTGGACATATTGTGCTCTAATTTGTGAAATTTGGACCTGCAAACTTGTTAAATTCATGCATATTGGTCGCAAGGAGGTAGTTGACTAAGTATCAACTGGATACGCTACAGGGTTTCTACTTGGTGTGGGACAAATTCCTATCGACGAATCCTTAACCACATCCTTCGATCCATGAGGGATTTACCCCCCCAACCACTTTCGCTATCTTGTCTTTTCTCTACTATATCGAAACTAGGGTTCCAGCCATCGGTATTTACCCAATAACTAAATTTTCCCACAAAAGTCATGGCGAACAGGCTAATGACCTCCTCCATACCCACATATTGGCCATAAAAAACACTTGTCTTCCCACATGCATTTTCAACATCTTTCTTCTTCATTGTTGGCTATATTTTCCTCTAGGATCCGAGCCAATATTCAACACATCGTCCCCAAATTGTTGTGCATTCATCCCTACAATCTTCATAGAGTTTGGATCCAAAGAGGGAACGAAAGGTGACTGTGATGTAACAAGAGAGAGACAATAGCATTCAAGGATACCAAGAGCTCTAAATCACTATCATATGCATATGGAAAAATATCTCTCATTTTAGATTTTTTTTTGCATATCATATGCACATGTTCGAGAGGATATTAGAAAGAAACTCGACAACAAAAGTGAAAAATGTATTTTCATTGGATATAGTTACTAGTCCAAATCCTACATATAGTATAATCTAACTAGCAAGACGTTTGTGGTTAATAGAGATGTCAAAGTTTTAGAGGACAAGTCATGGAGTGAGCAAGAAAATTATGTTGTGGAAATTCAAAGTTCAAATAGATGAACCACTAGAAAATACATGAAAACATGACCTTAGGTTTCCAAGATTGCAAGTAAAAAGATAAGATGAAAAACCGAAAAATAGTTCTTATTGGAAAGTAGTAATTTAGTATTCACTGAGAGGAACCAAAGAAAAAATATCCTAAGAGAAATTTATGAGTAGGAACACGAGGTGAATAAACAAACTCACTTTCAACCCATATATTACGAATAAGCAATGATGGAAGAACAATGGGTGCAATCCCTGAATGATAAAATTGATGTCATTTAAAGGAATAGAAAATCATATCTTGTTGATTTACTAACAGAAAAACCAACATTGCTATCAAGTAGGTTTACAAGACAAAACTAAATTAGAAAGGAAATGTGGAGAAGCGTAAATAAAGGCTTGTTGCTAAACGATTCACTCAACAACCAGGAGTTTATTATGGAGGAGCTTTTGTCCTAGTCGTAAGGTTACATACCATTAGATATGTGTTGGCTATCGTGGCCCAAAAAATATGGCCAAAATACCATATGGATGTGAAGTGAATCTGCATGGATGGCATATTGGATGAAGAGGTGTATGTGGATTAGCCACCAGGATTTAAATTAAAAGGCTAGGAATACAAAGTGTATAAGTTGAAGAAAGCCTTTTATGGTCTAGAGCAAGCCCCTAGAGCATGGTACAACATAATTGACTCTGACTTACTCAAAAATGGATTTAGTAGTAGTGATGAACCTATTCTCTACACACACGAAAATTTAGCAATGTAAAATTCCGATTGCTTATCTATATCTTGATGATATGATTTATACTGGAAATTTGCAATTAGAAGAATTCAAATTAGTCATGAAAAAAATTGAGATGATTGACTCCAACCACTCACTTCATCCTTTTGTTGGGATTTTACGTTTGGACATTCTATGCTTTTTTGTGTAGGTTCCCATGAAGGCTGGGGAGTGCAAGGCTTATCCTCCATAGTGATACATTGCTCCTTGTTGCAATCACTACCCTAGCCTGAATTTTTGTTTGATGCTGGACAATCTATATTCCACACATCGATTTCCCTATCCAGTTTAACTAATGCTCTAGATACAGGTTGGTATAGAGGTATTTTCTGTCCAAGGGAACAATATTAGTGCATGTTGGCTTGAACCATGATGAAGTATCACGTCCTTTGTATCCAAACTGCAGAGAATTGTTCTTAGTTTGTTTCCATATGTGCAACTTTGAGTTTTTATCCCATGTATCCTAACCTTACTATCTAAGGATGGTATGTTTCTCCATGTTATTAGCCGGGCCAATAAATGGGAAAGGAATTGAATACCATTCTTGTTAGGAGTGTGTGTGTAATGTGTGAAGTTTGCAAAATGACAAAAGAATAAGTGGACATATTCTAGGTATGCATATGAGTGAATAGGAAATGATAGGCCATTTTGGAAACAAAGGGATGAATTTGATTCATAAAAAAGCCAAATCACTAAATGTTCTATCCCTTATCTCAAGCTTACATATGTTTACACAACTTGATAGAACACATTGCATCCCAATGTCACTATCACCAACAAAAGCAACACTATCCATAAGGCCTTCCTCTATCACAATGCCTTAATCATTAGGTCTGATGGAAAAACATGCAATTCCTACAAATGTTTGCAAGTTGAGGAGACGATTTCAAGCCCTTTATCTTAATTTTAATCCAATACATGTAGTTGCTATTATAAGCCTAATGTGTAGCCAAGATAAAACTAGAATTTGAGATACAACTAGTGAACTTCCAAATAGATTGGTGGGATATCTTGCCAGTGAAATTCCAAATTTGCAACATATGATAAGCACTTTAACCCCATAGTGCTCATCATTTCCTCCCTGCTTAAGAAGAAATTGTCCCCAGTTTCTATTGTAGATGGAAAAATTGTTGCTTGAATGTGTACTGGGACTTGGGAGATCCATTTATCTTGCAAAGGCAGGTTTCCTTTTCTTTCAATAGAATATTCCTTTTAAAGGAGCCGCTTTTGCACTCCCACATTGTATCAACACCTTTGTACTTAGGGGTCCCATTGACCTGATTTTGTAATTAACCTATCTTACCTTCCAGCTTTGAATTTTTTGTTTCGCATATGCATGTTTGACTATGGACCCTAGCAATCATGATCCCTTTTGTTGTACTTATGTCAACTGTGAATGAAAAAGAATGAATTTTTAATGAGTTCAAGTATGATGACTAACAGTGGAATTTCGTTTCGTTCCTCAATTTGGGAGATATCATTAGTAAAATAACTAACACTAAAGGCTTTTGCATTGGGTTTCAACAATCAATATCTCACTCCACAAGCCATGGAGGGATGAGTTCCATATACGACTGGAAATATATCTTAAACATCTAACATGGATATCTAATTGAATTTGATTGCTTCGCTTATAGTAAAAATTATGAACAGATTTGCAACAAGAGGTCTATTACTATTAGAATCACTATTTTTCATTGTGATTTTTTACTATTATATCAAATCCACTTTTTCCATGTAAAAATAAACCATCACATTAGAATTCAATGTCAAGGTCAGTCTTGGAAAACACTCATTATGCATACTCACAATTACATTCAATTTTGGGAAAATTTGGTCAAGTAGAAACCTTCTCTTTTGACATCTATCTACAGTCATAGACATGTGCCACTTGAATCTTTTCCACCTTTTGTCCTCCATTACTCAACTTAAATCCTTTTACCAAACCTTTCTAGTGGATGATAATGTCTTGCAAACGCCTTTTTTTATTGCATGGCTTCCAATTGTTGATGGTTTCTTTGAACAACTCTTTCATGGTTTGTAATTTTTGGTTGAATCAAATATGGTTTGGATATTTGTATACACCACATAACTTGAGCTATAGTAGAAGTGATTTGAATTTGGTGAATAGATTTTGGATTGTGACAAATATTCTTGGGCTTATACTTATGAGATCATTCTGTAATTTAAGTCTCCTGGCGTACATTACATGGGTTTTAAATTGAAATAATGTGTCCTAGCATACACGATTATTCACAATATCACAATGTCATGCTTATGCTTGCTAATTAGGTTTAAACATTGTCATGCATTTTAGTCATTAGAAGTAGAAGAAAGTTATTGTTAATGGATTCATTTAATTTGAAAGAGTAGTTATAGTTTGAAAGAACTCTCTCCTTACCTTAGCTAGCATTCATTGAAAGGAAAGGCTTATTTTATTCATATGCATTTGCATGGTTTGAGTCAGTCATCACACCACGAGTTTCACTTCCATCACCCGATTGAGTAATACAACCACTAAAATTTACACCCCCTAACTAAACACACCATAACCTCACTTGAGGAGAAAAATAATTTGCTAGTTAGGTAGGACACCGGGGATAGGCATCCAAATAATTTCCCCTTGTCATTATCATCTGAGACATAGTTGTTGTCCTCTAGGGTACCAAAATTTTCTAGTATTTGTTAACACGGTCATACACCAGTTTGTGGAGGGGCATCTTGTTGTTTCAGGGGTTAAATCGCCGCGCGATCAAGAACCGAACAGACTATGTGGAATGCCACACTCCACTTAGCCCTAAGGCAACATCGATCATTGTCTTCCTTGTATTCTCTGGCCACCATACTGGTGATACAACGATGATAAGGCAGAAGAGCCGAAAACCTTTTCCGATGTGTCATGAATGAGGTAGCTTAGTGACTTTTCTACTAGGGCTCTTTTACCCAGGATCCCTTTCGGTAGAGGGATATCCTTCAAATTCGGTCTTTCACTTCGTATTGTTCGACTTGGATTTCATCACCTTGCGAAGGATATGATTTGTCAAGGTCTCCAGCTCCTAGTTAGGAAGTTTTCTTGCATTTTCACCTTTTTAGAGGGTCTTTTTCTTTTTAGTGCTACTTGTTAGCATTCTGGCCACTTTTGTTTCAGCTCGCTTACTGTGACATCGGTCCCAGTACAGTTTTTTGAGCTTGTTTTTTTGGCCTGCGAGCCTTGTCTTTTCATAGCTCCCCTTTTCACGCTCGGTTGTTTTAGGGTTTTTGAGTTCATACACGGTAGTTACCAATACTTATTTGATGATGTGTGATGTCCTCTTCTACTAGGTATTCGAGATGGTTGAGTTAGATGGTCTTCTAAAGGGACTGAACACCCCTTCATGGAGCCACTAACGCTTGACTGTAGGAGTAGTCTAGAGGACCACGTGATCACATCACCCGTGTGGACTTTTCCGTTTACTGTGATGATGGTATTTCAAGTTATATGGAACAATGGTACATTTGAGAGAGAGATGAATGGTTGTACCCCACCTTGGTCGATTGTCTTATGGTCCTTTCATTTTGTCGATAATATTTTTGTGGTACCTTGCCTTTTACCTTTTGGGTGTTTTACTGATATTGGGATATCTTGTAATTTGTACCACCTTTTATGTTTTAGGTATTGTGGGTACTATGGTAGTTTGTCCACATTTGAGGTACACCCACTTTCTCCAAATTTTTATGAGTCTTTATACCCACTTCGTACCACCCTCCTGACCTTAGTTAGGAAGATTGCATGCCATCATACCTTTTGGTGGTACTATTTGAGTTACAAGAGGTAGTTACAAGGAGCTATTGCATATATGAGGTAGTCACAAGGAGATATTGCATATATTGATTTGTACCACCTTTTATTTTTTGGTCTTGTGGTTATAACTATGGTAGCTTGTCTACGTTTGAGGTAGTGTACACCCCCTTAGTCCCAAGGGTTATGAGTCTTTATACCCATTCTTCTTTTTTTTACTTGTACCTTACTGGTTGGTCTTTGTACTGAGCCTTTTTACTGTTACTGAATTTCTTTGATTGACCGTACCATAGCCCAATCATCTCTCTCTCTCTAGTTTGTGCTAGCCCTATCATAGGGTCACTTGGTTCCTAGAGTTGACTGGCCTCTAAGAGGCACAGTCATTTCTGAAAGTAACTCTTCTGAGTATATTACAGGAAACGTCTACACTAAGGTAATCAAATATGTGGTAAATAGTTTTCATTAAGTAGCCAGGACTTGTAGCATTAGAGGAGATCCTGTAACATGTCTGTGTAGTGTTTCATGTGCGTTACATGTGTGATGTAGTGTTAAATCAAATAGTAAAAAACAACTCATAAATATTGCATGACTTTCTACTCTTAAGAAAGATAAATTGGATGTTTTCCGATCATCACTTGAATGCCTACATGAGGGAATGATGATCAAGTAAAATTATAAAATGCGATACACGTCAACTTTTAAGAGGCGCTATGCCTTGCGGTCGAATCTAAACTTTTTTCCAATGGTGCAAGTAGAACCAAATAGGTATCTGTTTGATCTGTCTTCCTCGAGCGAGGGGAGTTTAGGAAGGCTAGAGGAAAGTGAGACATCCAGTAGGTCTAGAATAATTGTATCAACTAGATGTAAAAAAACCAAAAGAAGATTCCATAGACGCAGTGAATTTTTTCACAGTCAAGGGGGAGCATGTTCCTATGGTGATGAGACAAAAGACGACGAAGAGGTGCCCTTGAGGTACAGACATTTAGTGAAACAATGGGTACTGAAGGATCTTCCTCCACCGAACACTGATTTTTGTGTGAACAAGAGGAGATATCGAATTGCATCGTCGTCGATACATGGTTTTAGGTTGTTTTCCATGGATTGCATCTTGGTCGGTTACGGGACATGTACAGAATTGATGGAGTATGTTGGACCCATATACAACTACAACGATTGAATGCGCCATGTCCGATATACAATAAGTATGCATAGCTATGGATTGTCAACAAACTATTTACAATTGAAAGACAAAAATCAAAATAAAGGAGGAACGTTGTACATGGACGGAAGGCCAAAGGCCACAAGGAATATTGCGGGGTTTATAAACAGTTCACAACCAGGGTCTACAATTAAGCAACCAAACTGCGAATTTGAGGGGCATGAAGGAAACCGTGTTTTTGTAGTTGCTATTAAAACAATATCTGCAGGGGACGAGTTGCTTATTAATTACCCTGTGAACTGAGTAGATACGAACAAGGTTACTATAAAACATTTTACCCAACCTTTTAGTAATAAATTAAACATCATAAGGATTTTTTGTTAGTTTATTTCGTTTAAATTTCTCATATTTACTTTGCAGGCCAGTCATCGGGATAAATCCCTGCCAGCAAATGGTCGGAGGAGTACTTCTTCCTCGATGGAGCAGGTATACATCTTTCTAATAGTACAAATATAATAAGAAAAAAGAGTTTTTATTTGCTTTGTTTTTCCATTATTAATAACTTGGTTTGTTTTATATAATGTTATTTATATTTGATGCAGAACGTTGATCGGGAAATACACCCGTCGAATGTTGATCAGACGACAACACCCTCGGGGCAACAGGTAGACCTGATTTCAATTATACAATTAAAATATGTCAAAATGTTTTAGCATTATATTAATGTTTCAATGAATATTTTGGTTTCATTTACGTAATTTTCTAGTCTATGTTTTTTATGCAGGCCGGTTCCATAAGGTCGGCCACACCAGGGTCCGCGCAACGGGTATACATCTTTGTAATATTAAAAATATAATATGAATAATAATTGTTTTGATGTGCTTTCTCATGAATAGTTTTGGAATCGTTTAGGTGACTTTCACTATGTTTTTTTATTAGGGTGTTGTTAGGGGCAGCTCCCAGATATTAGCAGATCGGGGCAAGTCGCCTATGACCATTGATCCAATGAGTGGATCGCGATCCTCAAGGTCGCAAGTATAATTCATTCCAATTGTACCAATATAATACATAGCATAATGTTAATTTTGTTATGTATTTTTTGTGTGTATACTGGTTTCGTTATGATAATGTAAACTGTGTTGTAATTTTACGAATCTATCATGATAGATATGTTACGTTAATATAAAATTTGGAATCTATCAATAGAGAACTCAGTAGTGCTTTATATATGTTTGTTGCAGCCCACTAGTGAATCGCAGTATGAATCAACATCGCAAGATTTTTCGTTAGAACCTGAAGTGGCAGAGATGCTTCATGATTGCGAAAAAATTGGTGAAGCCACACACCCGCTAAAGATGGCAGAGAAATTGTTGAATAGATATACTGCGGAAATCCTTTCTCTACTAATCCAAGTTCCACAGACAAGCACAATTACAGAAAGGATTGCATTGTTGGAACATAGATCTAATAACTTGCGAGTAAGTTGAGGAATATTGAATCATAGAATAATTCATTTAAATCTTTATAATGTTCTCTTTTATATGATAGTATTGAACATATAAGACATGGTGTGTATTTACATAATTATAAGGGACCACACAATAGTGGTCAAGGTGGTGTTGGCCCCAGCGAAGCTCATGGAGAGACTTCACATCACGACCAAACGACTCCACGTAGTTCGAATCCTTCGCCATTGTCGTTGACTGAACAATCGGCAACACATTCCAAAACACCACGGACCCCCACTGTGAGCACAACAGACGCTACTGACCAACACACAACGGATCGTCCACAAGAAGGGGTCGACACCGATTCCCCTATCAATTTTGATGTCAAAGAAGCTACATTTCCAGGATCTTCCCATGTCAAAAGCACGGGAACAATGGAGACAACATTTTTGGTGGACGAAGATCTCATCCCAATAAAGATACCGACGATCCCAGGTAATTAATCATAGTTGATCAGGTTAATTAGTGTTTATAATTTCATTGTAATATACCGATAAAATGTTTTTTATCAACTAATTATGATCATGGTGTAATGTCCCCAGCTTGACCCTATTGCATTAATATTGTAAATTATGTAAATATTGTTATTTAGTCATGGTGAGGAGCTCAAGGCCAAGGCCCCGTCATTGATTTAATGTTCTATGTATCGGCAATTAGAATAGATGCATAGAGTTCTTGTGCTAGGGGTGCACAATGTAAAATCGGACATCATGTAAATATGCAATTTTAATGAAAAAACCCACAATCAACTACGCAATGCAACAAAGAGACGGGGGCATGATCTTTACAAGGAATAGGGAGGGAAAAATAGCCAAACCCTTGAGCCATGGTGTTAAGCCATTTCATTGAGGAAACCCATGAACTCTCAACTACCCATTTGGTCTCATGCACCCAATCATTTAATCCTTCCAAGAATTGGTTGAGACAATAAATGCCTTGGGATGGGAGAGGTATGGCTGTCAATTTTCGTGCATGGGCAAGCCATCAACTTGGAAAATCATGTTTTTGCATGTTGGGCAAGAAAACCCCCACGAAATTGGCCCAAAAGCCATTCTTCACCCATGGCATTCATCCTCTCACGCAGTCTGAGCCTGTTGGGGTTCTATCCTTCACATTTTTCACCATTTTCCTGTGTTTTTCCATGCCCATAAACTCGTTTTTGGTTAGCTCATTGGCTGGGAGAAGAGAGCCACGATTTTTGGGGTTATGGAGGCCGTTTTTGCCCACGAAATGCCCATGAGTATTCTTCTGAAAATGAATCTGCTCTCCTGGGGTTGATTTCCCATTTTCTCCTTTCGTTTTGGTTGCCCACATTTTTCTGGAACCGTTAGAAACCCATTCTTGGGAACTTCACTATAGAACCGTTTTTCTCATGCCCAGCACTTACTCTTTTTGCTGTTATATGCGTCCATCTCCTAGCCACCTCAGAAACCCAACTGCTAGTTGGTATGGCTGATTCTGGTGTATCTATGGCTATGTGAGACCCTGTTGTTCCCTAGTTCCTTGTGGAGATCATGCCCAGCTCGGGGGTGGCAGTGGTGTTGAGAGATTGAAGAGCACACTGGCCTGTGGTTGGGTGGAACGTTGCAGAAGCGTAGCTGGTTGTTTGGGACTACTTCATTAAGATAAGTATTCTCTTGTGCTATCTTTCAATTGTTTAATTGATGAATATCTTGAATGTATGATGGATGTGTTAATGAATTTAATTCCGCTGTGTATTCAAATGTTTATTCAATTGCATATGTTCATCTTCTTCTTAAATTGAATGTTTAATGACTGATTTATGGGGCTAGATGCCCGGTTTAACCTCACGATCCTCTCCATCTAGCTGGTAGGATGGGAGGGGACGTGACAGAATGGTATCAGAGCTCTAGGTTCAACACTACGGCTGTTGGGCCCTTCACAGAGATACAAATCATTGTTTGTTCATGCATTTTGTATTTGGAACTAAAATGTATTAAAGAAACCTCAAGATCGCATGACAGTTGGGGATTTTTGCAAGTTGCTTGCATTGATTGCATTGATTGCATTGATGGCATTCTATGAAATAGAGAAAGGAACATGGGCAACCTTTGCCATCTTATGTTGTTTTGTTGTTTTGTTGTTTCATGCTAACATGAAGAAGTGAAAATTCTTTTCTTGGAATACTGTGTTGTTGCAAAAATAATGATCTCTGTTTGTTAAAATTTCTAAGTGTTTTCGAAAAATCGTTTAAGACTGTTTCGGGGAGAATTCCCGAATGTCTTCCGCAACTGCGGAAGCATTCGGTGAATTGCCCCGAAACTGCGGAAGCATTCCGCGAAGTTTTCCGCAACGCGGAGGAATTCGGGAAGTCGCCCCGAAATTTGCGGAAGGAATTCCCTTCCAAAATTTTCGGAAGGAATTCTCTTCCGAAATTTGCGGAAGGATTCCGCGAGTTGTCCCGCAATGCGGAAAAATTCAGCGAAATGCTTCGAAAAAGCAGAAAATTTTCTAAGTGTCGGCGTCGAAAGGAATTTTCGGAAGGAATTCTCTTCCGAAATTGCGGAAGGAATTCTCTTTCGAAATTTCGGAAGGATTCCGCGAATCGCTCCAAAACGCGGGAGAGTTTGGCGAGTCGTTCCGAAGTTGCGGAAGACTTCGACGAATCGTTCCGCAACTGCGGAAGGCTTCGCCGAATCGTTCCGCAACTGCGGAAGACTTCGGTGAAGCGCCCCACAATTGCGGAAGGCTTCGTCCAAGCGCCCCGCAACTGCGGAAGGCTTCGGCCAAGCGCCCCGCAATTTCGGAAGGCTTCGGTCAAGCGCCCCGCAATTGCGGAAGGGCACAGCCAATCGCCCCGCTATTGCGGAAGCGTTCGGCGAACTGCTCCGCAATTGCGGAAGCCGTCGCCGAACCGCTCCGCAGCTGCGGAGGGATTCCTGTGGGGCTCGGAGGCCATTGACGAAGGAAATGAAAGAACCAGTGAAGACCCCTAGCCCATTACACTCTGATTTGACAGAAATTGGATAATAGTGACTTTTGAAGGACAGAGTCCCGAGGCTTGACAGAAGGCCGGTTTGAGCTGAAATTGATCAGGCGCGGTCATGAAGCAGGAACAATGTTAAGTTCAGAATCTTGGAGCCAAACTCCAAAGGATGTGAAGTCGGGATGAGCAAGAAGGCCAAAAAGCATTGTTCCGGGCCACTTTTTCGGGATTTTGAAAAGCTGGTGGACAGTAAAAGTGACCCTAGATGTGGGAATCAAAAATTTTACTGAACTAGACATTTCATATTCTCATTAAGACGGACAGTTTCCGTTAGACAAAGATTTTCCAGAAATGCACCGTTTGGGAGATAGCCATTTTTGGCCCAAATTTTGGAATTTTGGAAAAACGTGAAAAGTGAGAAGTAGTAAAACCCAGAAATTCACAGAAGATGAATGGTGCATCGGAATTAAAATCCGTGAATTGTTGAGTGTTCCTTGTTATATGGAGTAACTTCTCCCGGTAGATAAGTTTCTGTGATTCCTCATAGATTTTCTTCCACATGTGGCTAAAGTTGGCATTCTGGACCAAAAAGGCAACTGTGTAAAATGTGCAGAACTGTAGTGAAAGTTGTCATTTTTGAAGGGATGCAGTTTCCGCACCTGATGTCGGAATGAAGCATGAAAATAGGCATTGGAAAGCTTGTCCAGCAGGGAACAATGATACATGACCAGAGTTTGAATGAGGTCTACATATATCATAGATATTTAGTGCAGAAGAGTGCCAGCGGCTGTTTTGACAAACAAATTTTGTTGTCAAAATGGGCAATTTCTACAATTGCATGATATGGAAGAGGAATTCCATGTTACGATGAGGGACCGAAAAGGGAAGAATTCCTTAAACTCCTGTTTGTTATCATACTTATGATTATGAAAAATTCATATGGCATAAAAATATTAAAAATGTAAGGGACTACCTAGATGTATATGCACTAGAGGGCATCTTAACAAACATTGCATAGTGCATATAGAAATGCTTGTGCATAAATGGGATATTGCATATTGGTAGAATAATGAAGTCTGCATATGCAATGAACTACTAATGGAGAATATTATGGTTGATAATCACTATTGATGTTGGTATTGGTCGTAGGACCAAAGATAACAAAGACCATGGCTAAATGTGCTGAGGATGTTGTTGCATGAAGCCAACAACCTTATGCAGAAAGGATGGTGCAACGAATCCATGATCATAAAGTTGGAAAAAAGGAATGTGTAGCATTGGTAAGAGGCCAACTGATCAGGTAACATCAAGTGATGTAAACGACAACCATACAGGTAATGGTTATTGGTGCATAAATTGCATTAATGAGGAAAGAGGATTTGGTAAGATTCCTTCAACTATGTTGGAAGCATAGTACTCATAACTTAATGCAAGGTAGCATTGAGGAAATGTGCATTAAGATATTATGCACAATCTGGTGGTTATGCATAGAGGGAATACACATTAAAAGATTATGTGAGTGATGTAAAGTGCATACATGGATATAGGTGCACGTGATGAGATGCATTGTGAGAATGCATGAGTGTGATGCATGTTTCATTGCAATTAGATAATAGATGGAATGGTGAACTATTATCAATCTTAAGACCAAGAGAATAACTGCATAAAATGATGAAATCGAACCATGCAACTCTAGTATGGTAATAATTCACGGGAAGTATATGGTTTTGGTAATATTAAAATGCTTCCGTGACTGTGGCAGCAATGAAGTTATTATATGCATAGAAACTTACAAAACATTTGGTTGATTGAAGTTTCAGATTTCAGGTAGATTGCTCTGGGCATGACAAATATGGATAAGTCCATGATGAAGATTGGAATCTACCATGAACAAGAGCCGAACAATATGAGGATAGCCTCATTGCTAAACAAATCAATTTTGTAGGAGGCAGAATTGTAAAATTCATGTTGAATTTAATTGTTGATGTTATTGATTGGTTATGAAACAATCATATTTGAAGCTTATTGCTAAATGTTGCTGACTGTTTGGCTATTTGATGAAGAGTGCCAGGATGACACATTGCAGGAAGACCATGTGTTATGGCCTGCAGAAGCCAAACTAGATGGGAAGGATCCCATGCTTTGGAAATGGGTTTCGGGTGAAACACCATTGATAATGTCTCAGCCAAACCGCATGTCGGTAAACCATGAAAGTGAGATAGTAAAGCTATGTTCAGAAGGCATGTGAGACACATCTGCAAAATGAATGAGTATTCTGTAACCCTAGACAAGAACATGCATGTCTAAATTATTAGGGTTAATACGCATAGCATGCTCCATCTTATTATATCATTGCAGAATGCTTGAGTATGATTAGGGCCTACATGGCGCACATTAGAAAGGGGGTGCACACCTTTTCTAAGTGTTGGGTCATGATAGGGTTTTCAATATTGACTACACCCTAAGGGAATGGACGCATTCCTGGTGTTTCAATACTTGGTAGTGAATGATATGGAATGTGATTAAGAATTGAACAACAATACTGATGAGCTTGCTTATCCTTCTTGTGTTGTCAGCCTACACAGATGCAGATTGATACTGCACATTAACGGGCAGAGTAAAGAAGGGTATGTAAAGAGACTGTATGGGAAGTAGCAACATATCTATGCTCACGTGAAATATTACCAGAAGGGATGGACAGGCCCGAAGAGCTGTGTAATAAGAGAAGGTACCATCCTTGTGTGAATAGGGGTCATGCTAACCTACAGTCAAGAAAGTCACCTATAAAGTTCCTAAAAGGAACCACCGAATTGCACAAAAGAAGGAGTGGCGTCCTTATATAAATGAAGAACCGATGGGTGTGAAGGGTTACGGTGCAAGAAGGTGTGGTGGCATTGGTAAAGGCATGAAATCTCTATTGGGTTAGCAGTGGGAGGGCGGGCGCCGATGACTGACTGAAAACCCTGAGATGCCTATTGGGTCAGCAGTGGGAGGGCGGGCGCCGATGACTGACTGAAAACCCTGAAATCTCTATTGGAACAGCAGTGGGAGGGCGGGCGTCGATGACTGACTGGAAACCCTGAGATACTTATGGATCCATAGTAGAGCCTTGACCTATAATGGTCGGTGGCGCAGTTTCCTTCCATTGGTCGATGACCCAGACGAATGTGCTGGCTCGGCACTGGAGAGGGCCAACCAGGTATGGGACTGGTTGGGCACCACCAAATGCTTGGTAAATCCAGCCGATGGGGAGGTGTACTGGTTAAGCATTAACTATATCCAAGTCCATAGGCGATCCCAAGGCTTGCAAAGCGAAGCAGGATCCTGTGGACCAGAGGGGAAACGCACAATACAGATAAGTATTCGTTTTCATTTATGTCTTGTTTGGAATAATGAAGATTACAGGTATAAATCTTTTAACAGCTAGGCTGATACACTATTGTTTCTTTGTTGGAAACCTTGGTCATTGTAGGAAGGCAAGACCCTGAAAGACTATAAATTGCTGGTAAATCCAGAGAGCAAATGAGTGGGCGATATAAATTGCTGGTAAATCCAGAGAGTAAATGAGTGGGCGATATAAATTATTAAGAAATCCAGGGAGTAGCTGGTTGAACGCTATAAAGTTCTTGAAAAGTCCAGAGAGTGACTAGTTGGGCATTAACCACTTGATATGGTCAAGCAGCGTGTACGCTGGCCCAACACCCCTTAAATAATTGATAAAACCAGTCAGAGCACTGGCCTAGAATATTGCTAAAGGAATTGATTGATAAACCCAGTCAGCGTACTGGACTGGAATTGCCTATGTGCTGGCCCAACATTCGTTATTGTGTTCACGGAAAACCCAAGGCTCGTAAAGCAAAGAAGGATCCCGTGGAAGAAAGTAAAGACATCCAATACAGATAAGTATTCAGTTACCTTGCAGCTTCTTGCTTATAAATTTACGTGTGTATATGATTTGGTTATGATTTCCTAAACTCTTGTTTAGAGAAAAACCCTAGGAAGATGAACTAAACATGTGATTTGATTCAATGATTGAGTGTAGGTATTGCTGGAAGCAAGGACTATGAAGGCATCTTAAAGATGCATGTGGACATGTGACCGTCCTAAAGAGCTCAGTATGAGCAGTAACGAAAGATGGTGCTAGTGGAACTGTGTGGGTCCTAGCAGCCAAAGGCTCTGTAAGCGACAATGGGGAAGGGTTCCCTGGTTGAAATCTATATGCAGACCTTAGACACTAAGTGTCATAGCCAAGAAAGGAAAGTCAAAGCATTCACATTGAAGTGAAAGAGACTAAGGAGCATGAAACCACAGCGATGGTGTAGCTCCATAATAGAACAAGACTAAGAGGGAGAAATCCCTACTCTTCTCTTTCCTTTTGATTGATGCAATTATAAAACAAAAGATTGTTGAGTGCATATCATGGCTGAAAATAGATTGTGTGTAATTGCTTGAGATGAATTGTGAATGCTGAAGTAGTAAATTTCCTGTGAAAAGATGAACATGAATGAGTTCATGTGTATGTTGGGAAAGCATGAAAAGTATGGAAGTCCCATGAATAAAGCATGGACATTCCATGTCAATTACGAAAATAATTGGCTAATCTTAAATGTTTATGTTATGCTTGTCCTAACAAAGAATTCCCATGATAAATTTCACAGGTAAGAAAGTGAAACAATAGGTTGTGGTCGGCACAAGAAAGTATTGCTAGCAAGCAAAGTGTGTTCAGTTGTGCTCATTGACCATGGCAGCAGACCGAGGGCTATTAGAGTTGGCTGAAAGTCTTCTTCAAACAATTTCCAGGACCCAAGAGAATCTTGGGGAGATTCTCAAGCTACAGAGGCAACAGAATGAGAGAAACCATGAAGCTTTGCAGGACTCTATTCGTCTGCAAAAAGAGGTAAAAAGCATTCTGGGAGCAATCAGCAAGGGAAATGAAAGTGGGTCAATTAAGAAGAATTCATCCAATCGTCCGATTAAGAAACGCCCCAGGTGGGAAGAGTCAAAGGAAATGGACCGGGAAAAGGTAAAGCCGCCGATGAAATGTTGGAGATGTGGAGGGAATCATTTCCTCCGTGACTGCCCAACAAGAGAATATCAAGGCGGTAGCAACCGTAAATTCCCCAGGTTCGTGGACCAGTTGGAAGGAAGAGGAAAAGAAGGAATTGTTGTGGAATGATGTCCTCATGCAGAGCTAGAAGGTCCTAGCCAGCAAGAGCAGCTTGTAAAGACCAAAGGACTTAGTCCTGAAAGACCCAAGTAAAGGGTGAATTGCAGGACAAACCTACCACATTTTTTGTGAATTTTGGACATATGTAAAGTGGGTATTTATTTTCCGAAGTGTTGGAACACCGAGGACGGTGTTATTCCAAGGGGAGGGGAATGTAATGTCCCCAGCTTGACCCTATTGCATTAATATTGTAAATGATGTAAATATTGTTATTTAGTCATGGTGGGGAGCTCAAGGCCAAGACCCCGCCATTGATTTAATGTTCTATGTATCGGCAATTAGAATAGATGCATAGAGTTCTTGTGCTAGGGGTGCACAATGTAAAATCGGACATCATGTAAATATGCAATTTTAATGAAAAAACCCACAATCAACTACGCAATGCAATAAAGAGACAAGGGCATGATCTTTACAAGGAATAGGGAGGGAAAAATAGCCAAACCCTTGAGCCATGGTGTTAAGCCATTTCATTGAGGAAACCCATGAACTCTCAACTACCCATTTGGTCTCATGCACCCAATCATTTAATCCTTCCAAGAATTGGTTGAGACAATAAATGCCTTGGGATGGGAGAGGTATGGCTGTCAATTTTCGTGCATGGGCAAGCCATCAACTTGGAAAATCATGTTTTTGCATGTTGGGCAAGAAAACCCCCACGAAATTGGCCCAAAAGCCATTCTTCACCCATGGCATTCATCCTCTCACGCAGTCTGAGCCTGTTGGGGTTCTATCCTTCACGTTTTTCACCATTTTCCTGTGTTTTTCCATGCCCATAAACTCGTTTTTGGTTAGCTCATTGGCTGGGAGAAGAGAGCCACGATTTTTGGGGTTATGGAGGCCGTTTTTGCCCACGAAATGCCCATGAGTATTCTTCTGAAAATGAATCTGCTCTCCTGGGGTTGATTTCCCATTTTCTCCTTTCGTTTTGGTTGCCCACGTTTTTCTGGAACCGTTAGAAACCCATTCTTGGGAACTTCACTATAGAACCGTTTTTCTCATGCCCAGCACTTACTCTTTTTGCTGTTATATGCGTCCATCTCCTAGCCACCTCAGAAACCCAACTGCTAGTTGGTATGGTTGATTCTGGTGTATCTATGGCTATGTGAGACCCTGTTGTTCCCTAGTTCCTTGTGGAGATCATGCCCAGCTCGGGGGGTGGCAGTGGTGTTCAGAGATTGAAGAGCACACTGGCCTGTGGTTGGGTGGAACGTTGCAGAAGCGTAGCTGGTTGTTTGGGACTACTTCATTAAGATAAGTATTCTCTTGTGCTATCTTTCAATTGTTTAATTGATGAATATCTTGAATGTATGATGGATGTGTTAATGAATTTAATTCCGCTGTGTATTCAAATGTTTATTCAATTGCATATGTTCATCTTCTTCTTAAATTGAATGTTTAATGACTGATTTATGGGGCTAGATGCCCGGTTTAACCTCACGATCCTCTCCATCTAGCTGGTAGGATGGGAGGGGACGTGACACATGGCATGATCGTCGTGCAGGAAACAATGTTTTCTATAAACATATGAATGACTTTTTCTTGGAGATCTTCGGGCCCACCATCCGAACAAGGTGGGATAGACAACCGAAACATTTAAAAGATGAACTCACTAATCGGTTGGTTGGCCTATTCGGGGAGAAAACCTTCAGTCATGCCAATGTCTTGAAAAAGGCTTGTCAACATGTGAAGGTTGTCCGAGACCAATATAGGACACACCTCGGAAAAAACCAGAGGTATGAGCGCCCACCAAAGATTCCAGCAATGGAGTGGAGATCTCTACTGGAAGATGGAAAGGAGAAGGCTCTGAGAAGAGAAGGCAAGCTAACACCAAGCACAGGGAGGTATGCAATACTTTCCGCAATGTAATTCTAAACCTTATTATCCTTGATTTCTATATCGAAATTGGAACATCTAACGTATTTCAACACTTGCATAGGCTATTAGACACATCAAAGGCCACAAAGGAAAGACTAGAAAAAATAGGTCAGCACAAGCTTGGCCCTGGTGGTTATTCGAATTTTGCGGCACGGATTGTAAGTTTTGAGAAACCAACAATGAATACAAATAATAAATTGAAAATTATTTTTTGTTTTATTGCACGATAAGCAAATATGCAGGTCGATAGATTCAATGAAGTACCCATAGAGGAAGACATGAAGCTTGGCTTCCAGGAAGACTTTGGAGTTGTTGTTGAACGTTGAAGAAGCTTATCTGGGCAAACACAGTCTTGTGGTACCAATCCATCCGGTGCACAGGTATATAGAATCTATATACTTTAATGAAGATTTGTTGCTTGTGGAATATTTTAGTTACAAATACTTGATGTAAAATATTGACTCTGTTTTTAACAGGAAAGCAATGATCCCATTAGTGTCGAGGAGGGACAACAACAAATCAATGATCAAGCTTCGAATCCTAGTAATGAATTTATTAATATGCTACAATTTCAGGTATAGCATTGCAAATGGTGACCATTAATTGTAGTTCACCGTATTTCAACTGCAGAGCACGTAGAGGGTGAAACTATACAGGTTGAGACTGGACAAGAACATCAACAACATGATTTGGTCACACCAGGTAAAAAAACACCTTCATAATGAATTTTTTTAAATGAAAAACTTGTCATTACAATAGCAAAATATAACGATGTAATTTTTTCACATCGTTGCAGCAAATCCGAACCCCTTGCTGCAAAATCTACGTCTAGAACAACAATCAGCTAGGATATTGCAAACATCAACAAAAGCGCCTGCTAAAGAACCAAGAACTGGAAGAGAAAGTCCAGATGATGTAGATGGTCCTCTTATAGATTATGTACCACTGAAGAGAAGAAAAACTTATAAAAAGAGGGACGGGAAAAACGACGTCTAAATATTTTTGATAACAATATATCATCCACGATTTTTGGTCTAATGAATGAATGAATGGTTTAATGAATGTTCTAATGTTTTAATGATTCAGTGTAGTAAACCGTTACCTTCATTGAATTTCAGCTTTTATTGAATGAATGTGTTGACTAAATGATTAATGAATGGTTTATTGAATGAATGTGTTGATCGACTGAAACGATGGTTTAGTGAATGTTAGCATTTATTGAATGAATAATGGATGAAAGTTCATGATGAAATATGGATGAATTTGCACATATTTGTTTTTTTCAAGTACATGCATTGGGTATGGGGAATTGAGAGTGATGTGGGGGGGGCAATAAGAGCTTCCACCTTCACGTGGTTGGCCATGTTCAATAGAGAATATGAAATTATTCTCGAAACAGAGAGGAGCTCAATGAATGGCTACGATGCTGGCTTTCTACAACCCACTCGCGTGTCGTCTAAAATTTGTCAATTTTTTGGAGCTTGTTGTGATTTTTGGTTGCTCCTCATAACCGATTTCGAGTTTCCACATGATGAAATATGGATGAATTTGCACATTTTTTTTTTCAAGTGCATGCGTTGGGTATGGGGAATTGAGAGTGATGTGAGGGGGGGGAGCCATAAGAGCTTCCACCTTCACATGGTTGGCCCTGTTCAGTAGAGAATATGAAATTATTCTCGAAACAGAGAGGAGCTCAATGAATGGCTACGATGCTGGCTTTCTACAACCCACTCGTGTGTTGTCTAAATTTTGACAATTTCTTGGAGCTTGTTGTGATTTTTCGTTGCTCATAACCAATTTATAGTTTCCACAACTTCAAAGGTTGAGTAAATGATGCACTGGAATTAATATCCTTAACCTTCTCTTTAATTTCCTTGGAATCAATATCCTTAACCTCACATTAAACCCTTCCAAATTGGTATATTTAACATTCAAGGCTGGCTTCTTCTGAAGCATGATATTTGCAACTAAGCTAGCTTACACCGACAACAATTAGAGACATGCTTCTTGTTGTCAATGTTCATCTTTTTTTTAGGAATGCAACTTTACCATAATGGCTCCTCCTATGCTAGGGAATTAAAGTCAACAGCAAATTAAAGAAAACATATAGTTTTCATCGAAAAAATAATAGGGTACGAACTGAACTAAGGAGATTCAAACCTGCGACCTATGTCTAGTCCCAAGGCTACCACCTTCAAGCTTGAAGTGCAGCTAGCAAGGGCGACCACCTTCAAGATCGATTCATTCTGCATGCATTTCACAATGGTAGATGGCGAGCTACCACATTCAACCTTGATTCATTCTGTATGCATTTCACTATGCAATCGTCTCAGATTCGGGTTGAGTTTTCTCTCTATTAGTTTATCAATTCGGTATGACCCACGCCCGTCGTCCGAGGAGTGTTTCCGCGGTCTTGAGTTCCAGCCTGACAACGATGACGATTCATTCTATATTTATGTTTCCCTTAAGCTACAATATGGCAAACTCATAGTTCACTATCAAGATTTCTCTGGTACATTTGTCAGACAAACCTTCATAGTGAACTATGAGTTTGTCATTTGCAGCCGAAGGGAAACGTAATACCATGAATCGTCAATCGTTGCCCGACTGAAACTAAAGACCACGGAAACACTCATTGGACGGCGGAAGTGGGTCATACTGAATTGATAAACTAATTGATGGAAAACACAATGGGAATTTGAGACGGTTGCATAGTGAAATGCATGCAGAATAAATGAAGAGTGGGTGTCGAGAGAAATGGTTTTGGGACGTCGTATGAGAGGAAATGACGATGGGAATTGATTGCTAAGGTCGAGCTTGAAGGTGGTATCCTTGGGACTAGACATAGGTTGCAGGTTCAAATCTCGTCTAAATATTTTTGATAACAATATATCGTCCACGATTTTTGGCCTAATTAATGAATGAATGGTTTAGTGAATTTTCTAATGTTTTAATGATTTAGTGTAGTAAACTGTTACCTTTATTGAATTTCATCTTTTATTGAATGAATGTGTTGACTGAATGATTAATGAATGGTTTATTGAATGTTATATTTTATTGAATGAATGTGTGGATCGACAGAAACAATGGTTTAGTGAATGTTAGCATTTATTGAATGAATAATGGATGAAAGTTCATGATAAAATATGGATGAATTTGCACATATTTGTTTTTTTCAAGTGCATGCATTGGGTATGGGAAATTGAGAGTGATGTGAGGGGGGGAGGGGCCATAAGAGCTTCCACCTTCATGTGGTTATCCATGTTCAATAGAGAATATGAAATTATTCTCGAAACAGAGAGGAGCTCAATGAATGGCTACGATGCTGGCTTTCTACAACCCACTCGCGTGTCGTTTAAATTTTGACAATTTCTAATTGGAGCTTGTTGTGATTTTTGGTTTCTCCTCATAACCAATTTCGAGTTTCCATAACTTCAAAGGTTGAGTAAATGATGCACTGGAATCAATATCCTTAACCTTCTCTTTAATTTCCTTGGAATCAATATCCAGCTTAACCTCAAATAAATATAAGTGAACAAAAGAAAATGCAAGAAAGAGATTAAACTTGCAAAATATAACACTTGTATTAATAAATTCAAAAAGAGAGAGTAATGTTCATGGGCCTCTTCGAGAGGATGAGATCCTTTGAGCAAAGCTTCAATACAATACCAATCTTTGACAAAACAATATGCATCCTCCTAGCGCTATAAATAGTTTCTTAATAACTACCAAAACCCTGACTACATGCAATCTCAAAATTAATGACTACCAACCACCTACTGGTTCTTATTTAATAAAAATGAGCCTTTTACATTAAGTAACTACCCATTAACTATCTAATGAGCCTTATTCAAAGAATATGATCTCATACATGAATATACAAACTCCTCAGTATACCAAATTAGAGAAGTTAGGTAAGAGTACCTTGACACAATGGAAGCACACTACCAACCATCTCTTTGTGATGAATATGCCACAATGTTAGATAAGCAAAGGGATTAGAGAACATGTATTCAATATGAAAAGTTTTATTTCAAAAATGTTTTTTTTTTTTAAATGTATTGGGTAGTCGCTTAACCGACGACCTAATTCCGACGACTGCAGGGAAATATCCGACGGTTTTGCCATACTTCCGACGGCTCAGAACGTCGGATCTGTATTTTTTTTGTATGGAAAAGACGTCGCTTAACCGACGAACTATCCGACGACCACAGAGTAATATCCAACGGTTTTTCCATACTTCTGATGGCTCGGAACGTCGGATCCACCTTTTTTTGTATGGCATACACGTCGCTTAACCGACAACTAAACTGACGCATATTCGATGGCAAAAGGATGGTATCCGACCAATATTGGAAGTTAACGCTGTCGCTTATCTGACTACCTGTGAAGCTGGAGGAAGTCGGTTAACCGACGAGGTAGGGTAGTCGAATATCCGACGTCTTCAACTATGTCGTATTTTAGCCGATATCCCACCACCGATAAAAAAAGACTGGAATTGTCGGATAGGCGACCATAGGTTGTAGCAAATTCAACTTTTTCGTCGTCGGATTTTGGGTCAAAAAAAATTAGTGCCAGCTGTAAGTTCATTCATGCTTCGACCCAAACAACCCCAGTGTTGCAACTTGGGCTCCGATACCAATCTGTCACGTCCCTGATCCCCTCAGTGCCCTTCAGAGGCGATGGGAGACAACCTAATACATTTTTTTTCTTCTTCATAGTTATCTCAGTTGTTTCGCACAGCCGCAATCTTCTCTGGCCCGCAATCCGCAATCTGCCTTGCTGCAATTCTGCAGTCAAAAGTCAGATTTCCAAATTTTCCTCTTCGAAGAAATTGCACTCCCCACTTTCGCAATCCGCAATGCGGAAGTCAGAAGTCGGAACCCAACTTCACAGCTTCGAAGAATCACTTGTCCAACTTCCATAATTTGCAATCCGCTTTGCGGGAGTCGGAACACCAAAATATCCTTCCCGGGAAAGCTACTCATCCGACTTTCGCAATCCGCAACCCGCATTGTGAAATTCAGAAGTCGGAACTTCCAATTTTCGATCCCGAGAAACATATCCGTCCAACTTCCGCAATCCGCAATTCACATGCGAAACTCAGAAGTCGGAACCTCCAATTGTCATAACGAAAATTTTACTCATCCGACTTCCGCAATCCACAACCCGCCTTTCGGATTCAGAAATTCGGAAGTCCAACACGCAAACCCCGTGGAAATCGCCCTTTCGACTTCCGCAATCCGCAATCTGCCTTGCATATTCGGAATGTCGGAAGTCCAACATGCAAACCCCGTGGAAATCGCCCTTCTGAATTCTACAATCCACAATTCGCCTTGTGGATTTGGAAAGTCAGAAGTCTAACCACACAATTCCGAAGACTGGGTCCTCCGACCTCCACAACCCGCAATCCACATGCGGAACTCGAAAGTCGAAACCAACTACCCCTGCTCCTGCAAACTTTCCAGGGTGATAACTTCTTCATCCTAAGTCCAAATTTGGAAAATACGGTACCGTTGGAAAGCTCTTGGATAGCTCTATGCACTGGTATAACCCCCTACTATATCTGAAGACTCTGACTATGTCATTTTTCCAACTGAATCATACCTCAAACTCCCTCAATGCTTCTTTACCCTTCTGCAAGGAGCTATGCTTGCCCTCTGCCATGGATTCTCCCTTCACTTGACCCACAGAGGATCATGAAACACAATAGGGGCTATCTAATTCCTTCCCCAAGTCCAAGTGATGACATGCAGTCCATCTAAAAGTGTATGCAATGCATAACAAAACACATATAATTAAACTAAATCTAATCAATGCATCTACAACATGCAACGTTAGAAACACATTAAGCTCAAGTAAATGGTGAAACAATCAAACATGCCTCTACCTCATACTCAAGATCATACATAATCTTCCTACTGATCATTTTCATGTAATCATTCATTCGAATAACTTGAATATAAAAAGTAGACATCACATAGGGAATTAGAATCATTTAACACCATAAGGATCACTTATCTTTAAACTGAAGTTGTCCAAGAAATTGACTAAGTGAGAGAAACGTTCCACCCAACCATACGTATCTATACAGCCTATACTCTTTCAGCTGAGAGACCACCCCCAAGATGGGCTTAGTATCCACTAAGAAGGGCTAAATAGGATCTCTTCACAGTCAAGGCTTCACACTAATGCTAAGCCAACATACAGTTGGGTTTATCAAGCATGCAAGTGAAAACAAGGAGGATGATGCTAAGCCAGTGAGCTCAACCACAAAGCTACATGCATCTCAAACCATTTAGCAGTCATGGAACCCACAATACCTACCACACCCAACACAAGGAAGGATCCCTTCTCTGTTGCATAGTCCCTCAGGGCCCCTTCCTTCCAGGGCTCTTTAGGGTGGGCATAGAAAGGTCCAAATTGCTTCCTTCATGAGACTTTAGCCCTCACTGGGTTTATCAAGCGAATCCAACCTCTATCTTGCCTTCTTCTCAATTATCCTATCTAGGATATTCTTAGGGCTGCCGACAAAGCTCTGTCCTGTAACTCGGTTCTTCTTCTATCAGATCAAGGTATTCTCACAGGTTTACTAAGATTCTCATGCTTTGGAATTTACCCCAGGGTTTGGTCCATGGATTTCCCAGCTGATTCTACTTCTCACGTAGGGTTTCTTGTGCATTCTCGGCTCTGCCATTCGTGAGTTACACAAAGTCGCGATTTTTCTCCTTTCTTCCTTACTGCTGGCTCTATGATGCGAGAGAAATGAGGTTTTTGGTACACAATGGGATAGGGATTAGGGTGGACGAATTCCCAAGAGATAGAATGGCTTAAGGGACAAGCAAAATAGAGCCATACCCTGCCATACGTATTTTCAGGGCTGCTCCATACTCCATCGACCTCATGGACATGTTTCTTCAACCACCTCCTTACAGTAGAATTAAATGTCAACAAGGGATTCAAATGGGTTCACAAAATGACATGTGGCAGCATGGGTTTTCAATCCCACAACCCCCTCACCTCTCCCTAGTGGATACACATGGCCCCCCTCTTATTGGTTGCCTCCATAGCCATTTTTTGGTATTTTATTGCAATATTTAATATTTACATCATTTACAATATCTCATGGCTTAATAGCACATGGATAATCAGAATGTCAAATACTTTCCTTTTAAATAAAACCTGAGCATCCCCTAGTGGGGCCTTGGCATTGAGCTCCACACTAGGGAAAACACACATTGTATGTATACAATATTTACATTGAAGCCAATAAACCCTAAGGGTCAAAATAGGGGTATTACACCTGCAGTTCTTCCAATTACCAGTTCGTTATGACGCTGGTGTTGATATTCTCCTTTCTTGTAGATAGACTATGGCCACCCATATCACATACCATATCCATGAGTGGCGTAGACGCTGAATTTTATGAAAGATCAAATTGGATGACTGAATATTTTTAGATTGGTTTCTGAAGTCTCTTATCCCAGCCATTTCCAAGGATGTGGCATCAAAATGTCCCCAGAACGAAGAAGAGGCCATCCTAAAATCCCAACAGTTTGAACTTATCTACGCCCAATCGGGATACCTATACATGATTTTTACCAATGCCCCTCACGATGGTTCCTCTCAGAAAGATACGCTGGGGGATTCCCATGTTGTTGACGGCATCATAGGTCATGTTGCGTCCATCAGTAGGACCTATGTACCGTTTCCCCCTACACCAACTCCCGTGTATAACCCCACCCCTAGTCTTGCGCAGTCTACTCTGAGATATGGCCCCGATATTACACACACAATGGTTCGGTCCAGAGCGATACCCTTGTATATTCCTCCCACCCCGACTCCCCATGTCCATGGACCCCCTGTGGGACACCTAGCTTTGGTAACAATCCGCAAGGGTATCCTCCTCCTCTAGTGCCTACCGCTTACTACCCTTTCTCCATCCCACCGCCACAGCCCCTGTACCTTCCCAACCTCAATCTCCTCCTGTTCCACAAGGGAAATTTCACGCCCAACAAAATCAGGCTCAAACCCAACCAACCCTGCATAATCAACAAGGACAACCCAATTAGAGACGAGGAAAAAACCGGGGTAAAAACCAATGGTAGGGAGGGGGTGGACAACCTCCTAATCCTCCAGACAATAACGATGTATCCCTTGCCAATCAGAACCCAAATCAACAACCGATACAGGGAAAGAACCCTCAGTTATGAACAAACCACTTGTGTTCTTTCTGTGGTGTTTATGGCCATTAAACTCTGTCGAAATTTGGTTGAGATTTGATCTTTAATTTTTGAGATACATAGACTTGAATCAATGAGACAATTCAATCCATGAAATTCATACAACCATAACACAAGATATACCTTGGGGAAATCCTCAAAATTATGAGAACAAAAACCTCAACAATTCTTCTGAGTATAATATAATGGATAACAAAGAATGCTTTCTTTTACAACATAGTAGATTGCTTTCAGAAGATAAGAGATCACCAAAATTCTTGGTGAAGATAAAAAATCAATAGAGAAGAGATATCAATCGGATGTTTTCCCAACACAACAATAACAAGCACGAACAATACTCTGCACAAAGGGAAGCGCCTCACCTTCAATGGAGAAGAGAATTCGATTCACATTGGATTCAACAATCCTGTATATCATATTTAACATTCTTCTATTGTATTTTTAACTTCTAACTTCATGATGAACTCGCCCTCAAACTGGATGTACTAATCTTGCATGGAGTGGTGCACCCCACTTCTCATGCAGTGCTTCATCTCACTGAGCTGTCACTTAGGATGAACTCGCCTCTTAACCGAAAGCTTTCCCACTTAGTTAGGAGGCTAACTTAAGTGTTGACATGCAAATGTCACAACTCACGTGTCATATTTTATTTTAACATAAGTCTCGTCATGCAATAACACTTTGTTAACTAGAACTTCTTTGTTGTCACTTAGTTAACTCTCTTTAACTGAAGTGTTGTCTTTTAGTTTTACTAAAGTGTAAAGTGTAAATACTTTAGTTAACTAGTCCCTTTTATTTAACACTTAGTTAACTTAAATCATGTTGATTGATTTACTTGAAGTGACCACCGTGAGTTCTTTAGTTAACTGAGACATATCTTTAACTAATGCTTTAACTGAAGCACTGATACTTAATTGAAGCTTTAATAATTCAAGTTCTCTTTAATTAGATGAAGTGTCTACATGGGCAATTTCGAATTCTCTTGATATCTATGCTTTATATTTTTATTTATTTATCTCTTACTGCATGGTAAATGTGTGCTAACTTTAATTATCCATCACATCACATTATACTAAGAAGAATTATCGGATGTTGTGATCATATTATATTATTCAAGACCAAATGATCATATGCTAAAGTAATTCACTTTAGAGGTGATCAATCTCTAAAGGAGACTTAATAGCAATCTGGTGATCATGGTTAATAATATATCACACAACACTAAACGATTTTTACAAGTAAAGAATAACCTTTATACGGAAGTTCCACCTCTCTACGGGAGGTCCATCTCATGGATACCTTTATACGGAAGGTTCACATGATAACACGGGGGGTTCACTTAGTGAACTTGTTACATAGCACGATCGTTCACAGGATATCAAAGAATATCCCTAATATCACTAAATATTGAAAAATTCCCCCTAAAACTGTATTGTTGAACCCCCCTCCCAATATACCTTTCCAATTAAGAAAACCCCTAGTTTCACCAGATATTGTAGGTATCCATTTTTATCAACCCATTTTTAATACCCCCTTTATATCATATTATCAAGTTGTAACAAACATAATCCCTAATGCATCTTAGTATAAGAAAACATGATGCTAAATAAAATAGCAGTATAATTCTAATAATGATCCCATTGGGATTGCAAGGGTGACTGAGTCAATTTTTAGCGTTGGATAGTGGAAGACCCAACGAAATATTAATGGGGAAGGAAAAATGCTTAAAAGGAAACCCATTCAAGAGATCAATGTAACAAATAATGTTAAATACTAATAGTACAATATATTTATGCAATGCTTAGAAAAGGTGAGGATTGTAGATGTTTCACACTATAACCTTCCAATCTACCAATTTTATATCATGTAAATACAAGTATAGCCATAGAGAGCTCATGTTTTCTATAAGCTTAATAAATTAAAATCCATAAAAATGCAAAATTGAAACCATTTTGTGGATAGACTTCCCTACCTTCCTATAAAAAAGGTTTCCTATTTAAAAGGACATATCACATTTATGGATGGAGGCACAATTGACTAGGAATTTAAGAGCACATATCACCAAGGGGAAGATCACATTCATGAATTTTATTATTTTCTTCTAATTTTTTTATTACCCATTGTCATGGACCTAGGGCCAATGAAAGCTTAGATAAATCACATTCATGAAGAAAATTATTCTAAAAAAAAGAAGACTTTATAAGTTCAATGATTTGGAGGTATACATCCAGCCCAAGATTTGAAGGTTATTCCTTGGGAGTAATTAGGACTAATATGAATCCATCCCATGATTTGGAGGTATGAATCTATCCTGCTACGATTAAGAGGTTATTCCTTAGCAAAAAATAGGACTAATATGAATCCAACCCGCAATTTGGAGGTATGAATTGAGGCCATGATTTGGAGGTATGAATCCATCCCACGATTTGAAGGTTATTCCTCAACTCACCAAATTAGGCCATGATTTGGAGGTATGAATCCATCCCACGATTTGGAGGTTATTCCTCAACTCACCGAATTAAAATAACCCCCAATATTTATATTACTATGTCAAATTAAAATCCCCCCCTTGACCCCTTAATACAAGGCAATATATTTTAGAGGTTTTTAGGAGTATTCAAACCCCCAATATGAATGGACTTGATATGATATTGCCTTTCTAGTGAACCCCCCATGCATGATAATCATGACTTGATACACACAAGTTTGGAGCCTTTTCCAACAAGAATTTACAACATCATTACTTTGATAAATTACCTCTATACGGGATGAATAACCTTTACACAGAAGGCAATCAAAGTGCTCACCTTTATATAGGAGGATAAATCTTGACTACACAATATTGGTTTGGAGAATGTCTCTTGATGTTGTATATTTAACACACCCTCTCAGCGAGAGAGGCATTATCTGCCATACCAAGCTTGTCTCGGAAGTACCTGAACTTCGTCACTCACAAAGGCTTTGTTAACACATCTGCAATCTGATCATCAGTAGTAATGTACTAAATTTTCACTGTACCTTTCTGGACCATGTCTTCGGATGAAGTGATACTTCATTTCAATGTGCTTCGACTTGTCATGAAAAACTGGGTTTTCGGAAAGCTTGATGCAACTCTGATTGTCACACCTAATAACTGTAGGCTCAAGATTTTCATCGAACAACCCTGCAAGTAGCTTTCTGAGCCACACTACTTCTTGGCAGGAAACACTAGCAGCTATGTATTCTGCTTCGGTAGTGCTCTAGGCTACGGAGCCCTGCTTCCTACTAGACCAAGATATCATAGTTGATCCTAGGCTATAACAATATCTGGATGTGCTCTTATGGTCCACAATGCTTCCTCCCCGATCTCAATTTGCATAACCAAGTAACATGACTCCTCCACTGGAGGCATATCTAAGTCCATATGAAATTGTACCTTGAAGGTACCTAAGCACATGCTTATCAGCTGTCCAGTGTCTATGTCTCGAATCAAACAGAAATTGACTCAGAATTCTCACAACATAACATATATCAAGCCTCGAATGTATCAAGTACATTAGCGAGCCTATAAGTTGTCTATAGAAAGTGGGATCTACTGGATCTAATCCAGAGCCTGACTCGTGAAGTTTCCTCAAATTGGGAACCATCGGTGTAGTCATAGATTTGCAATCTATCATGCCAAACCTGTGCAATATATCCACACTATACTTCCCATGAGATAGACAAATTTCATCTTTTCTTTGCCAGATCTCAAGGCCAAGAAAGTAGTGCATTATACCTAAGTCTTTCATCTCTAACTCTGAGTTGAGCTCCCTCTTGCACCAAGCAATCAGATGTTCCTCTCCGGTGAGAAACAAATCATCAACATAAAGAACCAATATCAACGGTTGGTTCTTCACTACTTTGAAGTACAAATTTGGATCAGCTTCACTCTTACGGAAACCCATTTTCTGAAGGTAGCTATCAATTCCGGAGTACCAAGCCTTGGGGGCTTGATTAAGCCCATATAGAGATTTCTTTAGCTTGCAAACATGGGACTCCTTCCCATGCACCAAAAATCCTTCAGGATGCTGAATATAAACCTCTTCCTTAAACTCACCATTCAGAAAGGCTGTCTTGACATCCATCTGGTGAATTTTTCATCCTAGAACAGATGCAAGTGCACTTATTGCTCGGATTGTGGTGTACCTTTCCATAGGGGAAAAAGTATCATCATAATCTATGCCTTATTTCTGAGAGAAACCTCTGGAAATGAATATGGCTTTATACTTCTCAATGCTACCATCCGCAACATGATTGATCTTATAAAGACATCTAGAAGTCACAATGGACTTCCCATCGGGTTTGGGAACAACCTCCCAAACATCATTCTTCATTATAGAGTTGTACTCTTCTGTAATTGCATCTTTCCAAACTTGCTTCTTTGAAACTTCTTCATATGAGGATGGTTCTGAATCATTGATGTGACTCAACAATGCAACATACCCTAAATATCTATCAGGTTGCTTGCGCTCTCTAGATGAGCCTATTGGTGCTCTATGTTTCTCTACATTTTGTAAGATGTCTCGACACCAAGCATATCTTATTTTAGCGGGAGGCTCATCAGGTGATCTCTCAACCAGTTCTACTGGTTCTTCAGGAGCTAGTGAATTTGAGGCATCTTCTAGTTTCTCCCTCTCTAACTCTGAAGGGGGAGAATCAGACTCAGGATCCTCCATCTCTAAATCACATTGAATCTCTTTCAATCTTTTGAAAGAAGCTTCCTCATGGAAGATAACATCTCAGTTGAATTCAATGTGTCTCTCACCAGATACATATATTCAATATGCTTTTGATGGATCGCTATAACTCACAAATGTGCCTCAGTACATGAATGTATATTGGGTTCCCGAAGATCCTCAAGTATGAGATGTCTGGCTTCTCACCGGTAAACTTTTCTTCAGTTGTCTTCTCATCTAGAATGGCATGCGGGATTGTATTCTAGATGTACACAATTGTACGAGTGGCTTCTTCCCATAATGAGGTAGACATACCTTGATCATACATCATGGATTTTGCAGCCTCACATATGGTTCTATTCTTTCTTTCGACAACCCCATTTTGTTTAGGGTTGTATGGTACTGTTAACTGTCTACATATTCCTGCATCACTACATAGATCATTAAATGCATGTGAATCAAATTCACCTCCATTATCAGACCAATTAGAGGAAATTTCAATTTAAAATGGGTCTTCCAAAAATAATACAAATTCCATGTCATCGTGTATTAGCCAATCAAAATGCTTTAAAATTAAAAAAGGGAGCACCTAAAAAAATTGAAGGGAAAAAAATAAAAACTACTTTTTTGGATCGTATTTTCAATTTATCTCCTTGTAGGTTTACTCAAATTTCAAGCGGGAGGACTCATTGGATGCATAATTAAAGTATGCATCCAACGAGTATCCATGTTGCATATTTTTAACAACATCCACACCATGAAAAATCGAAAATACATTAAAAAAACATGTTTTCTCTCACTAGAAACACATTTTTTAATGTATTTTCGATTTTTCATGGTGTGTATGTTGTTAAAAGTATGCAACATGGGTACTCATTGGATGCATAATTTAATTATGCATCCAACGAGTCCTCCCGCTTGAAATTTGAGTAAACCTACAAGGAGATAAGCTGAAAATATGATCCAAAAAAAGTAGTTTTTTTACTCTCTCTACTATTATTTTCTTATTTTCTTATTATTTTCCTTAGGAGGCCCATTTTTTACCCAAATTTCCTCTAATTTTAATGAACGGATGTGCTTTTCTTTCTAATTTTCAACTAGGGCTTTAAACTCTTTAAATTTGTTAAGAGTTTCACTTTTAGCCTTCATGAAATATATCCATGACTTCCTAGAAAAATCATCTATGAACAGTACATAATTTAAGATTCCACTCAAGGAGGGGGATGACATGGGACCACATACATCATAATGTATTAAATCTAAAATCCCTTTAGATATAGTAGAACTTCTAGAAAATATTTTCTTAACATTCTTCCCAAGTGCATAACCCCGACATACACTATCATGCTCAAAATCAAATATGGGCATACTTTTTACCATCTTTTGAAGTCCTGGTAGCGCTTTGTAGTGTAGGCATCCAAGCCTTCAGTACCATAGCTCGCATGGATTGACAGTGTGGTGAATCATAGCTTCAATGTACTTCCCGGGTACCATGTAGAGTCCTCCCTCTCGAACTCCAATCACAACAGTAGATTCTAGGCTTTTGTTCTTCGGCCATAAAAGTGCTTTGTTATCCATTAAGATAACTCGAAATCCTTTGTCTTCAAGAAACAAAACTGAGAGGAGGTTCTTCTTCAATCCTGGAACACATAGAATCTCCTCCACATGTAGAATATCACCGGTGCTCAGTTGGGATGAAGTGGATCCAACTCCTTGGATCGAATAATTCGATTTGTCCCCCAACTCTACCATGCATGTGAATTATTTCTCTTTTAGATCAGTTATGGTACTATTGTAACCAGTCATATGTTTGGATGCACCACTGTCAAACAACCATGTGTCTGTATTTGTGATGACGGATCCTGAAAGGGATGAGACAAGATAATACTCCCTTCTTGTATCATTTTCTTCGGATGCATCACTAGAAGAAATTTGAGGTCTAAAATGGGCCTTATAAGAAAACGAGCCATCATATAAGAAAACAAGCCAACCATAATTTCTTGATGAGTTGGATTTCAAAAACCAATAGAATTTCAATAAAATGAGTCAACCATAATGGTTGACTTGAGATATTTGTCATAAAAAACTACCTTTTTTTGTTCATGTTTTCAACATATCTCCCTGTGTTTTTACTCAAATTTCGAGAAGGAGCACTCGTTGGATGCGGAATTTAATTCCGCATCCAACGTGTATCATGACGTTTTTTCAGGTATTTCTTGTTTTTGGGGCAGCGGGGTCCACCAAAAGTATGCTGTGTGGGTACACTCGAAATTTGAGTAAAAACACAGGGAGATATGTTGAAAACACGAACAAAAAAGTAGTTTTTTCTTTCTTCCTCCAAAATTAATAAATATTATTTTATTATTTAAACTATTGTTTCATTATTTTAACTATTATTTTATTATTTTCCTTAGGAGGCCCATTTTAGACCTCAAATTTCCTCTAATGTCTTTTGAATGATTTCATCTTCTATGGCGATAGAAGCATGAAACTTTCCTTTCCGCTTTGCTCTGCAATCTCTTGGGAAATGGCTTCTCTTGTTGCAATTGAAGCATCTATATTTTGACTTTTCAAAGCCTTTGTTGAACTCCTTCTTTGAATGAGAGATCTTCTTTTGGAAGAATGGTTTTTTTCCTTTCTTCATTCTTGTCGTGAGGGAAATATTTTACTTCTTTGATGCACACTGACTTGCTCTAGATTCGCCCCTCCTCTTGGAGGAAGTCATGCCACAACCTTTCGAAGTTAGGTTGTACCTCTCGGCCATATACCGCAGCCAATAATGTCTCCCATGAGGATGGGATACCATCAATAGCGGTTTGGAGAAGATCATCTTCATCCACCACTACTCCAATACTAGCAAGTTGATCTCTTACCTGAGAGATATTGGAGAAGAAGGAATCCATTGTCTCATATGTCTCCATATTTAAGTTCCGAAGCTTATTCTTCAATGCCCTCTTTTGACTCGGGGCCTTTTTCTCATATAGATTAGTCAATGTATCTTAACATTCTTTCGCAATTTTCAACAGTGTGATCAAGGGAATCAAGTTATCTTTTACATAATCCATTAGAGGAAATTTCAATTTAAAATGGGCCTTTCAAAAATAATACAAATTCCATGTCATCATGTATTAGCCGATCAAAATTCTTTAAAATTCAAAAAGGGAGTACCTAAAAAAATTGGAGGAAAAAAATAAAAACTACTTTTTTGGATCGTATTTTCAACTTATCTCCTTGTAGGTTTACTCAAATTTCAAGCGGGGGGACTCGTTGGATGCATAATTAAATTATGCATCCAACGAGTACCCATGTTGCATACTTTTAACAACATCCACACCATGAAAAATCGAAAATACATTATTTCGATTTTTCATGGTGTGGATGTTGTTAAAAGTATGCAACATGGGTATTTCGATTTTTCATGGTGTGGATGTTGTTAAAAGTATGCAACATGGGTACTTCATTGTTGCATACTTTTAATTGCATAGATAGTTGTGAGTATTTCATTAAAATTCATATTTACATGATGTCTTAATTTACATTGTGCATGTCTAACACAAGAACCATATGCACTGATTCTAATTGCTGATACATAAAACAATAAATCAATGGCGAGGTCTTGGCCTTGAGCTCCTCACTAGGATTTAATAACGATATTTACATAATTTACAATTGTAATGCAATAGGGTCAAAATGGGGTCGTGCCAAAACTGTAGCTAGGGTTTTCACCCTAGCTTGTGCAAATGAGCACCTACTAAGGAGAATGGACTCCTTAGTAGCAGTTCAATAAATAGTAATTAAAAGACAATGCATTAAAATGGAAATTATTCTAAACATGTGCATGAAACATAAGAGACAAGAAATAATGAATGGTTTTCTTTTGTATTAAAATTTTACCTCAAGTGTAGAGGTTGGTGAAGTTCTTGCAATGATCCAAGAGGGTTGCTCCAAACTCCAACTTTGCTCCTTCTCTTTCTCCAATGGTGGAAATGGGCCAAAAGGGGCATTCAATGGTGAAAGTAGCTCAAGGGTGAGCTAGGGTTTCAAGAGTGATTTTGGCAGAGTAAGGGTATACTTGATTGTGGATATGAAATGAGGGGTCTCGATCACCTATTTATAGGTTTTTAGTGGTGAAGTGCTGGCCCATGGTTTTGGGAACCATATGGTTTAGGTCAGCTGTATAGGGTTTTTTCTTCCTTTTTCCTCTTTTTCCTCCTTTTTTTATATTTTTTATTCCCTTTTTAGAGGGTTTTTGCTATTTTGGAGGAACTTTGGATAATTTTTGGGGGGAAAAGGGGTTTTTTAGCCTTTTGGAGGCTTTTTTGATGGTTTTGAGGCCTTTTGGAGGCATTTTAGGCCTTTTGGAGGCTTTTTAATGGGATTTTAGGGTTCTGAAGGTAAATATGGTAGGAAATATGGACAAATGAGTCATGTAATGGGTAGATGAGGTAGTGAGCACTTTTTGGGTGTTAACAGATTGCCCCCTGATGCGTGAGGGCAGGAGCTCATCGTATGGCCGATAGACATTATAAGTCCTGTATGGTTTTCCTGGGGTGTGGAGAAGAGAAAAAACAAGGAGCCCGGAACAACGGTCCCGAACAAACTGCAAAAACTAAAAGTACATAACCTCAATAAGGGATGAGGAATCATCTAATCATATGGACGAGGCAGGCATTCCCATGCTCGTATCAAGATATAGAACAATAATAACAATGGGGTCCAAAATATGGGGACTCGACATATACATGACCTCAAATAAGGAATGAGGAAGAATCTCAATATATGGACGAGGCGGGCATACCCATGCTCGTATCAAGATACATAAAAATGACTGTGAGGCCCGAAAAGGGGGACCTGTAGGATACATAGAGAACCACTGTGTACATCATAAGGGTCCAAAGGGGACACAAATCTGGGACATACTGCTGGGTTGACCATGTCTGAGCTGAAGAACTAATACACTAGAATAACAACAGTGCTACTGAGTGGGATACCAGAGGAACTGATGAGCTGCTGGATCATAGTGACAGGGAGTCATACTCTCAATGGTACACTGAACTGGAACTGAACTGGGTACTCAAGGAAGCATATAATTGGATGGCTTCCGAATACAATCGCCAATGCAACCCGAACATCCACGGGAACATATAATTGGGCATTCCGAAGTGACTCACCAATGTGCTAAAGTCGGGGGATATCCGGGGTCTTCGACCAATAACTGAAGGGATATAAACCCTGCGCGATTCTCAACGATGCGATCAAGGTGTTGAAGTCGAGCATGTGAGAAACAACCACTTGGAGAGGCACTGATGACTCCTCTCAAAATGGTCCATAGGCACTCACCACAGATGGTGATGGGTCCAAGGCACAGGGACCTCTGGGTCTATCCTCTGGAATAGAGGGGCTGTCGTCGACAGAGGGAGACCTGCAACTAGCAAGGCAATGATGTTTCCTTGATAGGAGCGCAAGGTGGAGAACAGAAGTGTGAGAGTACTGATGGTAGGACTAACATACTGTGGGGGATAACTGGGCAAGTAGAGTGGGTGGACTCAAACTTCCTTTGTTCAGAGTCTGATGGCGAGGATGATCGAGCAGCATATGAAACTGACAGATGGGAAAGGGATCATAGCTGTAATGGATCAAGGGTAGTGACTGGGATGAGGGATACTCAAGCGGGTGTAAAAGGGAAGGAGACTGCAGACTACTCTGAACAAAGGCGACCTAATTGGGGGTGCTGCCGAGATGATCGATCATAGTGCCAGGAGGCACGGGATGAATTCTTCATGGGTTAAGGAACTAGAAGAAGTGTGTATAAAATGATACTGTCGTGTGGATTTATACGAGCCCGGGATAGTTCATGCTCGTGATTGCTTTCAATTTTAAGGAGTCTGAAAGCGATAAGAAGACTCTGAAATAATGGAATGGTACTGTCGTGTGGATTTGTACGAGCCCAGGACACTTCATGCTCGTGGTTTCTTTCAATTTTAGAGAGTCTGAAAGCGATAAGAAGACTCCAGGGGGTTGCTTTTTCGTGTGTTAGTCTCCAAGGCCCAAAGAAGCATAAAAGGATGCAATGAAGAACTCTTCTAGCCGGTGTGACTAGAGTATTTCTTTTTCGTAAGTAGTCTACCAGGTCCGGAAAAGGGGTAAACTTATACCAGATAGACGCCCTTTCAGGTACTTTAACGAGCATGAAAGGAAGCAAGATTGCTCGGCGATCTTTTCATTGTTTTAGGAGTCAAAAAAGAGCTTAACAGAAACTCTCTAAATGCCTTTTTCGTAAAGGACTTGTCTGGCCCGAAAAAGGGATAAAATTATACCGAACAAAAGGAATGGCCAGGTAAGGAGGAAGTGCTCAATCAAGGAACATTTATGATGACCAAGAACGAGGGTAGGGGGGAACACTGGTGGGCCTCCTTGCGGGGTAATGAATGGTGGCAAAATAATGAAATAATTGCAGTATGACAGGAGTGAATGGCTCATGTAAAAATGTGGAACAATCCGATGGCGGTCGATGTGGCACGCAAACCGAGGCAGCAAGGTGTCGAGACACAATGTTGAAACTGTACCAAGTGAGAGTGAGAAATGATCTCAAGCATCATCACGAGCTTGAAAAAATGAATCCGGCGATATAAAGAGTGTCAAAAATGGATAACGGTCGATGTGGCACGCAAATCGAGGCGACGGGGGGTGTTTTGGAAAAAATACCCAAAAAATCTGGAGGTGAGAGCGAGAAATGATATCAAGCATCATCACTGGCTTGGAAAAATGAATCCGATGATATAAAATATACCAAAAACGGAGAGCAGCCGAAGTGGCACGCAAACCGAGGCGACTAGTGGCGTCTAAAAAATGTGCAAAAAATGACGTAGAAAAAATAAGAAAACGAGTTGACCATCATGACGGTCTCGTCGTGCTGATTCCAGTGGTGGAAATGGTTCAAAAAATGGACTCCTTATGGGTTCAGAGGAAATGACTAGGCTAAAAAATGGCTACAAATAAACGTGAGCCCACCAAGCTAAGGATGCAGTGGTGAGGAGAAATGATGGCCCGCGGGGGCAAAATACTAGGTGTATCAAATCAAATCAAATACACAAGTGACACATGACCTCAAAAATGGTTGAGATCACAAATGTGAAAAAGTGAGCAGGGTTAATGACCTGCCCCCATGCTATGTGCAGGGGGTTTGTGATTGTGGATCACATATGTGTTGGTTTGAACAATAGGTTCACTAGCGTGCTGAGATAGATGTGGTGGGGAAGGTTCAAAATGATTGATCATGCCCCCTATACCAGGGTCGAGGTAATCTATTATGCCCCCAAGCTCATAGGTGTCAATGCGGTGCTCTATAATAGCGTGGTCAAGACCAGGCATTTTGGTATAAGACCAGGCATTTTGGTATAAGACCAGGCAAAGACATCACGGAACTCTTGGAAAAGTTTTTTGTACGCGTCAATCTCATACTCATTGCAGGAGGCTCCTAAGGTAATGATTTCAAGAGCACCAGGTGGGTCAGAGATATCTATGTGGATGACGGGTGAGATGTTGGACATGTTACCTTCCTCAAAAGCATCAGGAGCGGGAATAGGATCCTTAAACCAGTCGACTTTGGTGGGAAGGAAATCTTTGGACTCAACCGCGAATTGGGTAGCTGTGGTGGAAGAGGAGTTTTCTGGGAGGAAATACGAATGATGGTGCATGTCATCCCAAGGATAATCTGGGGCAGTCAGAGCCTCTAGGATCTCCTCATCATTGTGGAAGCTTTGAGTTGTCAAATCGGTCGACGAGGGAGTGGTAATCGAAGAGATCATATAAATGGTATTAATCTCGCCTGATGGGGATGAGACCGAGGGGTGGATCTCCTCAATTGTGGGGGGCGCCGTCTCAAGGTCCAAATTATTCATCTCGTAGAGATCTGCTCGGTAATCTAGGAAATCGGGACAGTGATGTGAGTAGTGGTCGTAAATACCGCATATGGCACAAGGGTGGTTGGTGCGCAGCGATTTATCACGAGGCTTGGGGGTTGGGTCGAGTTCGACAACCGGGATGTTGGGGTCGTTGTCAAGCATCTGCATGTGTTCCTGTAATGCAGGTAACTGTGGACATTGGTGAGTCGGATGGCCTAACTCATCGCACAACGAGCATTTGGGGGGAGCACGAAAAACGAGAGGGGGTTTAACGGTCTTGGGAGGGGGCACAGCAGTGTATGGTTGTGGGCCTCTGCCCCCAATTTGCTTGATAAGAGGGGGGCGATTCGTAGAGGACGAAAGGGTAGTGACACCGGGAGGTGGTTGACTAGTAGTAGCCATGGGTTGCACCGGTTGTAGGACGACGTTTGGTGTCGGCGGGGGAATGGGAGGCGAAAGATACCACACGGGTAATCCCAAGGTTAACCCAGGGAGGCTAAGGGTAGCCATAACCGGGGCGCTTACTACTCCCGAGGGAGGGACTAGGAAGGGGATTGTGTGGATGGGTGTAACACCAATGTGGCTAGGTACCAATGGTGGTTTAGGCAACAAGGGCGGTTGATTGTTAGGTGTTTGTGGATTGTGGGAAAGGGTACATAGGTCAGATACTTCGGGTGCAGATGACGGGGGAGGAATGGATTGGAATGTTGATGTCATCGACGGACCTGAGTAAACTCCAGGTCCCACGGAGGAAACAAACGAGGTAGCGACACCACTAACAGGTTTTTCAACCATGGGGAGAACATTTTCGGGTGCGGCGGGGGCATTTGGATCGTAGTAGGTGAGTTGGTCGACCTTGACCACGCGTCCGTCATGGGGGAACATCATGGTGTGAAAAACGGAGGAGGCAACCGCCTTCATGGCATACATGTAGCTGCAGCCAAGTAAGAGGTTATAATCAAGTTGGGCGTTGATGACCTCTATATCAATGAGTACGGTTTTACCAGCCAGCTGGATGGGGACGTTAGCTAATAGGCCTTGGGGTTGAGCTGAATGGCTATCATTGGCTCGCAACGCAGTGGTGGACTGCTCGAGAGTAGGGGATACCAGCTTCTGCCAAACGAATGTGGACATAACGCATGTAGAGGCACCTTCATCGATAATGCACCGATGGATGACAAGATTCCGAATGGAAACAGAAACTTGGAATGCTAAAGTGGAAGGCAGGCATGGTTCGAACTGGTCCAAATCAAATTCTATCAGTTGTGAATCATTTGGGTCAATAGCACCAATGGCGGAAAGAAAAGTCTTGCGCTGAGAAGGACAGTTTTTTAAGACTTCTAACGCGGACATGGCCGCGGGAGATTGGGCTAAGTCATCTACAATGTTGTAATTGGACGCAACGTGAGCATTGGGGTTATTGTTGATACGACGAAGTGGGAAATGAGGTGCTTTGGAGGCGCCATCGAGTAGAGCCGGAGGTATACGTAACGTCTGATCGGTGGGATGAGCGTTAGTGTTTTTGTCGGAGGGAGGGGCTTCAGGGGTGGATCCATACTGGTTCCGACGGGTTTGGAGGTTGACATCAGCAGACGACATCTTCAACAAGTGGTGGGTACCTGAGTCAAACATGGGTTGATCAGGGGCAGCATAAGTGATTTGTTGTTGTGGTGGCACGTTGCCCTGAGGGGGAGCCAACGGCTGAGTGTTCACTACGCCTTGAGTTGGTAAGGGGTTTTGCAGTACCAAAGGTGACTGCTGAGGGGGTGGGGGGTTGGGCGGCGCTTGAGGAGCTGCATGCCCTTGGCGATGGGCATCATCAACCCAGAGTTGTCGAGCTCGCTCCAAATGTGGGAAAGCATGTGTGTAGTGTCCATAGACCCCGCAAATAGAACAAGGATGGTTAGTTCGCAAGTTAGGGTTTTTGGCCTGCTTGGGTGGCCGATCAGGGTTTTGGTTGGCAAGTGCCGCATTATTGTTGTCTCGGGGATTGGGAGGTTGACCACCTTGGTCTGGAGGAGGGTTGTTCCCACGGTTACAGCCTTTGCCACGATTTTGCTGGCCCTGTTGGCGCTGGTTGTTTTGGTTTTGCTGTTGATTTTGTTGGGCGTATACTTTCCCTTCGACAGTAGGTGGGTTCTGGGGTTGCGCAGGTGCTGGAGCAGGCTGCAGAGGATAATATATAGGTGGAGGTTGCGCAGGTGCGGAACCTTGTGGGGGTTGCTGATATGTCTGCGGAGCGGGCTATGGGTTTGCCGCAGGGGCTGCCTGTGGCGGGTAATAAGCAGGTTGGGCTTGCGAGGACACAGGAGCTGAGGAAGCCTGTGGATGGTAATACGGCTGAGGTGTGACCGGGGGAGCGTAAGTGGGGGATGCATGTCCAAAGCACTGAGGTGGACATGAGGGTCCGTGAGAATGGTGGTGATGTATTATAGGAGCATACGAATTGGTTGCTCCAGATTGAGATGTAGCCCGCGAAAGGTCGGGGCCAGGGCTAGGACGTGCTATGGAAAAGGGTTGGGGATGTGAGGTAACACGGCCAATGATGCCGTCTGCGGCATGGGATGCCCCCGGTGCATCGTGTTGGGAGGAATCGCCATGAGGGGCATCAGGTATGATGGTATAGAAATAACCCGACTGGGCGTATATGAGGTCAAATTGCTGGGCTTTGAGGATGGCCTCTTCTTCAGACTGGGGTCGTTCGGATGCCACATCCTTGGCAATGACAGGAAGGAGGGATTTTAGAAACCAATCTAAGAAGATACGGTCGTCTAACTTGATTTTACAGAGGCTGCGGTGGCGACGCCACTCATGAATGTGGTCAGTGATGTGGGTAGCCGTGTTCTGCCTACAAGATAGTAGGATCTCAACTCCCGCATCATAGCAGACAGGTAACTGAAAGAACTGCAGGAAGGTCGAGGCGAGGGAAGTAAAGGTGGCATGGGTCCCATGGGGCTGCTCGATGTACCACTTAGCTGCAGAGCTAGTGAAGATGCGATGTAACAGACGGAGGCGGACAAAGTCATCCACTATGGAGTTGGAGGAACACCATAGATGGAAGGACATAATATGGTTCTGGGGGTCCTCACCTGCCTTGCCCTCAAACTTAGGGATGTCGGAGGGGAGCTTGGTGGGCATGTGAGGCCACGCAGGGTCATTTATAATGGGATCGTTAGTCAGTCTGGCTAGGTCAGGAAGATTGAGGCTAGCCATGAATGGAAAACTAGTAGAAGGATGTGACATACTAGTGGGTTGGACCATGTTGGGGCCAATGCCCTCAAGTGTAGGGGCAGGGTTTGGGAGGTTGCCCCCAAGTGTAGGGACGAACGTGGTATGGGACGGTCCTGCACCGCCAAGAGTAGTGTGAGTCACTGATGGAGTGGGAATAGGTATTCCAGCTACTGGAATGGGTGCAGTGATCAGAATGGTAGAGGTGGGCCCCATCGAGGGCATACCCAAAGCAGGTGTGGTAGCTGGTGTGGTGGTGGATGCTCCACCAATGGTCCCTACAAAGAAAGGGGTGGAATTCACGCCATCCATGGGGCTGGTTGGTGCAGTATAAATGGAGTTCTCGGACTCTGTCTCAGAATCATAGGTAAAATAGGGGGCGTCTAGCTCGAGCGACGGAGATCTATGCCGTTGACGAGTGGAGTCAAGTGACAAGGCTCGAGATCTATGATGAGTGGTATCAAGTGATGAAGATCTATGTCTATGACGGGAGGTTTCAAGTGAACCGTGCTGCGGGGGCTCGCCCCGGAGGCACCGAGAATGTCTCGGTGACTCAATGGTGACAAATGGTGTCAAATATCTGGGGGTTGTGTTGAGTGAAAAACAGCTCAAAAATCCTAATGCAATCGAGTTTGCAGAAGGAGAGCTCAAAAAAATATGGCACTCAGGCCAACAACCAACTCAGAACACCTACTGTAACAGCTATGCTACAATAAGTGGAGTATCAACAGAAATGGTCAGAATACCAACAAGCAGTAGGTTTCCTAAAAAATAAAAATAGTGGACTCACTAGACCAAAAGGAGGTAAGGGAGCATGCAAACACCTAACTAAATAGTATTCTGACTCAACTAGACATATCCTCTGCAAGGTGATGAAATCCAAGTCAGACAATATGGATAGTAGAGCCAAGTGGCTAAAGATATCCCCCTACCGGGAGGGACACCGAGTAGTCAATCCTAGAAGAAAGGCAACTAAGATACCCCGTTCATGACACGTCCAAAAAAGGTGAATCTGTCGTTTGGTCCTTTTACCATAGTACCCCCATACAGAGATACCCCGAGAACTGCGAAAGGTAGCCTTCAGTTACTGAATGGATTGCGGTATTCCACTCAGGCCTCCGGAACCAGTCTGGCGACTTCCACTCAGGCCTCCGATTTTCACCCTAGCTTGTGCAAATGAGAACCTACTAAGGAGAATGGACTCCTTAGTAGCATTTCAATAAATAGTAATTAAAAGACAATGCATTAAAATGAAAATTATTCTAAACATGTGCATGAAACATAAGAGACAAGAAATAATGAATGGTTTTCTTTTGTATTAAAATTTTACCTCAAGTGTAGAGGTTGGTGAAGTTCTTGCAATGATCCAAGAGGGTTGCTCCAAACTCCAACTTTGCTCCTTCTCTTTCTCCAATGGTGGAAATGGGCCAAAAGGGGCACTCAATGGTGAAAGTATCTCAAGGGTGAGCTAGGGTTTCAAGAGTGATTTTGGCAGAGTAAGGGTATACTTGATTGTGGATATGAAATGAGGGGTCTCGATCACCTATTTATAGGTTTTTAGTGGTGGAGTGTTGACCCATGCTTTTGGGAACCATATGGTTTAGGTCAGCTGTATAGGGTTTTTTCCTCATTTTTCCTCTTTTTCCTCCTTTTTTTATATTTTTTATTCCCTTTTTAGAGGGTTTTTGCTATTTTGGAGGAACTTTGGATAATTTTGGGGGGAAAAGGGGTTTTTTAGCCTTTTGGAGGCTTTTTTGATGGTTTTGTGGCCTTTTGGAGGCTTTTTAATGGGATTTTAGGGTTCTAAAGGTAAATATGGTAGGAAATATGGACAAATGAGTCATATAATGGGTAGATGAGGTAGTGAGCACTTTTTGGGTGTTAACAACACTAGTCTTGGTCAATCAGTGAATTAGAAAACTCCCCAGTCAATTCTAAGAACTTTTTAATTTCCAAATCATCCTCAAAAGCTCTCCATTGTTTGATATTATCTGGTACTGCAGGCCTATACTTAACCTCAATAGGATATTTTAGCTGGGTCTGTTTTGGAATTTTGAAATGTGTGGCTACCAAAGCCAATGAATCTACTGTTTGGTTTTGATCCCTGGGAATAAAGGAAATATTGAATGCTACAAAGAAATTATCAATCGTATCTCACGCTTCATTCCTATATACTTTCAACAAGTCTTGTTTTACCTGATAAATGTCCTTCACCTGCTGGACCATTAGTTCGGAGTGGCCAAAAACAATAAGTTGTTGAATTCCCAAATCCTTTGCATCTCTTATCCCAAGTATCAATGCTTCATATTCAGTTGTATTATTAGTAGTCAGAAATTCTAATTTGTACATCAAACAAATCACCTCCCCTCCTGGAGAAACCAAAACAATACCTGCTCCAGCTCCCTCCTTAGATGATGATCCATCAAAGTACATCTGCCATAAGTCATCTCGTTGTTCAATACTATGTTTGACTGGTGTTTCTTTTTCTACACGCAGTATGCCAATTGTATCTTCATTGCTGAAATGTAACATACAAGACCCCAAATCTTCATCTACAGCATAAATGGGATGGTTCATTGGGTTTTTATCATCACTCACTATAAAAGCAAGTTGCACTTCCCTGTACAATCTTCTATGTTCTCCTCCAAATATTGGAATTGTTGCATATGCTAAATCCATCTGCAATGTACCTCCTATTTTCTTTGCCCAAGACCTTGAAAGTAACATGCCAAACTTTGGTGAGATGTCGGAAACCACCACATCCATAATCGCACTCTTCATAGGTAACTGAGCAAGACATACCACAAGATCCTTAATTACCCCTAGGCACTTTACTGCTCTAGAGTCAAATGTAAACAAATCATGATAGGGCTTTGTAACACTCAGACCAAGGGCCTCCATGACTGCTTTAGGCATCAAGTTATGAGAAGTTCCAGAATCTAACAGGAAGTTGTGGATCATTTGATCATGAACAGTCAGGGTAATGTAAAAAGGTGGAGGACAGTTTGAATTATTTTCAAGCTTATCAAATGAGGCAGAGCCAAGAATAATGGTAGGGTGTTCTTCTTGTAAATTTACAGTATTTGAAGGGAAATGATTAGCTTGTGAACTCAATATTTTAAATGCAAGATCTCCATAACAAGGAGTCTTCATCAATTCAGTTAATGGCACTGGAATTTTGACCTTGCAAAGTTCACTCTCGAAAATAAAAGTTTGCACATTTTTATTACTTTCTTCAATCTCTGCAGCTTTGGCTTGATCACCATGGTTTTGTCTCTTTTCCAGTGTTTGATTAGGTAACTGCTTGGCAGGAGGAGCCATCTTCTTTTTGGGAATCTGAGCAATTTTTTTTGGACCTGATCTTAGGTTATAAGACTTCTTGGGTTCTGATTGATAAATACCAGCTGGAACTTAAGGACTAAGATCACTTTCTTCTTGATGAATGGTCAACTCAAAAAACTCAAAATTCTGATAATTATATTCAGTAAGGAAACCTTCTGATGAAATCTCTACAAAGTAATTTAAATTCTAATTTAAATCTTCACACTGTAAATCTTCTACTTCTTCTACTTCATCTATTAAATTATTTTGGAATGGGGGAGGAACTCTTTGGTCTTCATTCTCCCTTCTTTCCCTCTAAATGTCATTGTTTCTCCTCTCTCTAGGCAGAAATCTGGGAACAAATGGTCACCTAAACGTATTAGGATTTCTCTCTCCTTCCTATGTAGGTTTATTCGGATTCTTTTCCAATTCCATCTTACTCACTTTTGCAGCTAAACTTTTGACCAACTTAGTCATCTCATCCATTTTACTCTCTGCTGTCTTTGATGTGGAAGCTGATGGTATCATTTCATTTTACCCTTTCGGTCATGCAATTGATAATGTGACTGATCTTTAAGCCTATTCGAAGCCAAAATATTTGATTCAACCTCCAATGCAGCTTCCTGCATGTTCAACAGAGTTACTGACCTTCTCTCTCTCAGATGCAAAGAAAACTCATGGTCAAAGGAATTGGCATAGATTAACTTGGATAAGGTTTCAGAAGGTTTAATTTCAGTTGGAATCCTTCCATACATCTTATTGAAACGTTTAGAGAAATCTGCTACAGTTTCATCCTTTTTTCTTTTCAAAGCTGCAAATTCTGTAATGTAATAAGTATGGTCCTTTGTATCCCCCCATTGTCTCATAAACACTTGTTGTAGTTCCTCTATTAGGTTTATTTAATTAGCAGGTAACTCTCTGAACCATTTCCTTACCTCCCCATCCAAGCTCTATACAAACATCCTCATCCACACATCTTTAGATTCAATATTCTGATTGTTTGCATAACTTATAAATGCATTCCAATGTTCCTCTGCAGTGGTTTCACCCTGACCATTAAACCTAGGAAGATATTTTTGATAGTCTCCAGCGGGAAGAGCATTCAGGGGCTGAGGAAGAACTAAAGGAGCATATCTAGCAACTACCATTCGGTCTATCATATCAAGAGGTTGTCCTGCCATCTTGGAGCTACTTTGGTTTGGTGAAGAAAGAGGATTATTGACTTTGCTCGAGCTTGGCTGAAAAGAGAGTTTACAAGGTTTAAACTTAAACAAGGGAATCTTACCAGGAAGCTCAATCTTTATTTTTTGAGAAGACAATGGATTAGTGAAAATATGAAAGGTGTCAACTGATGTAGAAGGGATTAGCCAAGACAAATTCTGGTTTTTCTCTTCTGATTGAAGTTCTGAACACGTAAAAGGGGATACTGATTCTAACTGATCAGTAGTAAATAAAGAAGGAGAAGACTGAGGTTTTCGAAAAGGAGAAGAAACTAGTTTTTTCCTAGCCTCCTTCAAGATCTGCTTTGGATCTGAGACTCCTGGATGTAAAGGAGATGTAGGTTTTCCCCATGTGTTTGCCACGGGGGCTTCACTCAATAAACCGCTATCATAGCACGTTCGTTCGTGGCATATGAAACAATACCCCTAATTTCACTTAATATTGGAAAATACCTTCCAAAATCGTTTTTTTAACCCCCTCCCAATATGCCTTCCCAATTTAAGAAACCCCTATTTTCACTAGATATTGTATGTATCAATTTTTTCATTAACATTTTTATACCCCTTTATATTTCTACCTAGTATATTGATATGATACCCCTCTTATGACCCCACATGCATTCTACAATGCACCTTGCTTCTTTCGATGTATATTGTGGATGCACTTTACTTCACCCACAATGCAATTAATCAACCACATATCATTATGATTTGCAACATCTAATGGTCTAATGAAGAGATAGAGATCACTTCTTGTATGACACTAGAGCCAATGCACATAGTACAACATTTAGATTGCATGTTACAATTCCCCAATCGCTGACTAATCCTGTTGTGGGTTAGTTATCCAAGCCCCCAGGGCTTGTAACAAGATCTAGGAGGCTGACTAAACCTCCCAAGGCCTGTAATAGGAACGATTGGTTGGGTATTCAAGCCCCCAAGGCCTATCGAGGGCTTATAACAAGCCCTGGAGGCTTAGATCCTCCCAAGGCTATTGGTAACAAATGGCTGAGTGCTATTGGTAACAATTGGTTGTCAATGACCACTGTCTCTCAACTATGATCGAATGGAAACCCACTTCACCACAAAACCCCTGGCCTCTAGCATGCTTCAAGACGCGAACATTGCCTCAACCCGATTTCTCATCCGGCTATGATCCCGCAATCTCCATTTGGTGGATATTTGTCAGCCTGCCCATATAAAAAAGATCCCAAACTCTTTTTGTATTGTTACATTAAATAAAAAAAAACCTTTGCCCCTTAATATATAAGCAATATAATTTTTATGTTTTCATGAATATTTAATACCGCAATATGAATGAACGTGGTATTATATTTCCTTCTAGTGAAGCCCCCGTGGTGTTTGCTTTCCTTGAAGCCACTATGAACCAATACTGGTGAAAATGTAGTCTGTAACAATGTCTGATCTTGTTCACCTTTCACAATCAGATTCATAAACTATCCCAGGGAAGATTTTACTTCACTTTCGTCCCTGGCAACGACACCAAAGATGTTTGTGCTAAAAATTGTCCCTAGACTACAAAGGGTACAAGCTAGAACAATCTCAAGAAAATTAAAAGAACATGAATTTGTTTTTAAAGTTTAATTTTGAAGATCATTCACAAGAAAGGAGTAATTGATAACCAAACATATACAACACTAAATCATAAAGAAATCATGAAGAACTGAGATATAAAGATATAAAGCACATAGATAAACCATAAGCATCCATTAACCAAGAAACTGGTTGTGTCCACTAATTCATAAGCATTCACATGAATAATACCTTACTCAAGAAATGAAATTACAAATAAGGTGGTCAAACAGGACATAAACATAACCAACAAAAAGAGTCAATAAGTGGCTTATATAATGTATTCAGATCAATATCCAGTCTTCAAAAAGAACTTACATGAGAGTATATATCATAAGTCTGAGTGTAACATAGCATCCTTAGCTCTAATGCCTTTCTTTCGAACAAAAACCAACCCTGCTAATGTATTGGTTTCCCTATTTTATAATTACAAAATAAAGTAGTTTCATAACCACCTCTTTAGGCTTCGAACTCTTTAATCAATTACATCTAATAGTTACATGGACTAACCTTCGAATGACTAAGGATTAATTAACCAAAATTTACTTCTAACGACTAGAAACAAGATGGAATGTAACAATACTTAGACAATTGTGCAATCATGTAGAATTTATAGTTGCTTCGCAGCTTCTTCTAACATAACTATTCCTTCCAATGCATGAGATTTATTTTCATGTCGAGCCTGCTTTGTCTCCATGCTTTGAACCTTATTTGATAGCACTTTATTTTGTTTGTTCAAATCCTGGATCTGTTTAGTTAATTCTTCAGCTTGTATCTCTGCATGTCCTTTTCTTCTTGAAGCTTCCTTTGCTACTACAATCAACTCTTGATAATGAGCATTTACATTTTCCAGGTCTTCTCTTAGTCTTTTATTTGTAGTCATGAGTCTTTCATTTGATTCACTCAAGAAATTTACTTGTGCCTTATGTTGTTGTACTATCTTCTTTAGATTTTCTATCTCCGAGTCCATCTGTACATCTCCATGCAATGCTAAATTCTGATTTGATAGTGGAATATCCAATTTTTTGAAAATAAAGTCTTCTTCGTGCCTATTCCTCGCTGCTGCTTCAGACAATGGAGCTTTTGAACACATGCCTTGTTCAAAACTAGAAATGATTTCTTCTCCTGCAACTTCATCACGGTCTTTGATTATTTCTGATATCATTACATGATCTTCCTCTATAGTTGTTTGAACTTGTTGTAATTTTAGTTCTTTCTTATTATCTCCATCTTCTTCCCTTGAAGAATCCTGGATAATGGTCACCTTCTCCTTCTCTAACTTAGGGTTTAAGATCTTCTTCATGTTCAACCTAATTTTGTTCGTGGCTCTAGTTTTAGGTCTCCATTTAGGCTTTTCGAGGTCTGCTAGAGATTTCACATCAACACTAAAATCTGGAACATGGAATAACCTCTCTTTGGTATTGACAACAAGAGAAATTAAGGTTGAGCTTCCTTCTTTATAAACATAACTCTCCTTTACCTCTAATGAACTTACAGTTTCTTCCTGATTTGACCCAGCTACATTTTCCATTATATTATCTTCAAGAATGCATTCAAGCTCATCTCTAGTCATGTTTTCCTGCTCTGCACCATCAGGGTTTATAAACTCCTCCTGTGAATTATCCTTTTGCAAATTATCTTGTACTATGTCTTCAACTGCATCCCTTCTGAATTTTTTAACAAAACTAGATTGTTTATTGGGCAATGGTTTCTTTCCATGTTCGCCTTGCTCAATTACAAACCTTGACCAAAACAAAAAATGGTCCCAATTTTGATTCTTTTTCTGCAAGACTATCGAAACAATCAATTTGATCAAGCCATGATGAAACAGTGATTGGCTCATGTGATCAGTGTGACCCTTAACCCTAGCTAACATCTTCTGAAGACTTCTGAGCAGAAAAAATGGCAAATTCATCTTGGATTGCTGGTTTAGATGAAGAAGAAACCTAATGTGGTATTTAAAAACTGATGCAAACCTTCCCTCACATGTGAGGTAGCTCTGCACAATCCCTATAACCTCCTTCCACTCTGGCTTGAATTTGTTTAAATGAACGCCTTTGCTCTAGTCAAGGGATTGACAACCTGGTAGCAAAAACGTGGTTGGGTCAAAATCAAAAGGGGTTTTCTTAAACCATGATCCCCCCTCCATGGGTGCACCGGTAGCTTCTGCAATTAAACTCTCTGTTAGTTCAAACTTCAAAGTATTGAAGCTTACAGTAACATTGGTAATATTTTGAGCGAAGGCGTAAGTAACATCAACATTAAAACCTGTAATTCTCTCAAAGAAATCAAACCACCCGACTGCCTTAAACAACGTTGCACATTCAGGAACATTCGTGGCCCAGCTAGTATATGTTGGCTCAAAACGACTCAATTTACCACTTTTACCCATAACTTCTGCAGTTATTCACCGACTAGTTTCTTGGAATGAAACAGAATTGGAAATGTTAGCAAATCTCAGGATACGTGGCTTCAAAATTAAGAATTCGTGGTTTTCCCTGTCCTCAGCTCTTTCAATGATGAATCATCATGGGCTTTGACAAGTATTATGATATAAGGAACCACTGCCTCGAGGTCTTCGAACATAATAGAATGTAATGTGCCAACACTTGCCATGTATCAACCACGATCCTCCATTATTTCAGATTCCAACATCGCCTTAATGTATGCAGTTTAGTTACCACGCTGCAGGAATGTCTCCATATGAAAATTTTGCAAACAATCTCAACATAAAGGTTAAATTTTCAACATAGGAGTTAGGGAAAAAATTAGTAATTATTTTGAAGACCTTTTAAAGAAATGAAACACCTAATAAGCCACTATGTATAACCTAAGATAAAGGTAAAATAAAATCAAATAAAATAATACTCATAACATAGAAAATGGAAATAAAATCAAAACCATTCAACTTAAAATAAAGCAAAATAAAAGTAATAAAGAATGAAAAATTAAGAAAAAATCAAATAGGGACTAGGTGCAATTCCAGTCCTAACACCCGCAAAAAGCAATGACCCATAAACCTGTCCAAAATGCCAGCGGTAAAGGATGAAATTGAAAAGTTGCACCAAGCCGGGTTCATATAACCCATCGCATATACCATGTGGGTGTCTAACCCTGTTCCCATCAATTAAAATCAAGGCACCATTCGTGTCTATATGGACTTACAAGATTTGAATCTGTCATGTCCCAAAGACAACTTCCCAACACCCTTTATTAATCAACTCATTGACGCATGCACTGGCTACGAGGTTCTTTCGTTCATGGATGGTTTCTTTGGTTATAATCAAATTCAAATCCGCAAAGAGGATCAGTATAAGACTGTGTTTACCACCTCATAGGGCACCTTTTCCTATCGCGTTATGTCGTTTGGCCTTAAAAACATCGAAACCACTTTCTAGCAAGCCGTGACCTTCTTTTTTCACGACTTGGTCCATATCATCCTTGTCTACTTGGATGATCTCAAAGCTCGATCCAAGAAAATATCACAACACCTGGAATACCTCCGACAAGTCTTCCTGCGATGTCGCAAGTACAACATCCGCATGAACCCTCTCAACTGTGTGTTTTACGTCCCTACCAGCTAATTGTTGGGATTCATTGTTCCCCAAAAAGGTATCGCAGTTGATCCTTTAAAGGTTCAAGCCATCCTTGACCTCCCATCCCCTCACACCTTGCACCAATTGCAAAGCCTTCAATGCAAGGGAAATTTTCTCTGTCGGTTTATCCTGGACTACGCTACGAAAGTACATGATTTCTTGTGCTTGATTTGAACCAATGCCCCCTTCATTTGGGATTGGAAGGCACATGCTACTTTTGATGTGTTGAAGCAATCCCTGACTTCCGCTCCCTTGATCTCACCACCAGATTTGACGAAGGATTTTATCCTTTACCTTTCGGCATTCGATTATGCCATCGCAAGAGTTCTAGTCCAGGAAGATAGTGCTCTCCAAGAGCATGTCATATACTATGAGATTCAAACTTTTTCATCCCACCACTACGTTATCCCCAGGAGGAAAAAATGTCCTTTGCTGCCATCTTTTTGGTTCAGAAACGGTGCCATTACATTCTTATGAGCTAAAATATAATAGTGGCCGACTCTAACCCAATAGTCTATCTATTGAGTCATTGCCTCATCCAAGGTTGTGTGGCCAAGTGGATCATAATCCTTCAAGAGTATGACCTTGAATTCGTTACACCCAAAAGCACTAAGGCACTTTCCTTGGCACAACTCATGACAAACTTACCATCTTCGTCTTCATCATCTCCGATCACGATTAATCTTCCCTACGAACACCTATTCACCATTTATTCAGATGACCCATGGTACGAAGACATCATATTCTATCTACGCACTCAAAAGTTCGGATCTCACCTCAGTCGTGATGATCGATGTCGCATCTGCCATCAAGCTTCTGAACACCTCCTTATTGGTGATGTTTTTTATCAACGCGGTGTCAACACCATTTTACATTGATGCCTCACACATGACGAAGTTGAGCAAGTCTTGAATGACTGCCATAGAAGAGCCTGCGGAGATCACCTCTCAGGTATGGCCATTTCCCAAAAGGTTGTTCACGCCAATTATTTTTGGCTGACTCATTTTACTGATTACATCATAGCAGCTAAGCACTGTCGCAATTGCCAACTTTTTGCCCCAAATCAAGGACCCCTCCTGCGCTACTCCACCTAGTCATCATAGTTGGCCCATTTTGCAAATGGGCCATTAATTTCATGGACTGTAATCCGAACTCGACCAGTGGCCATAAATACATCATCGTGCTGTCGACTAATTCACCAAGTGTGCCGAGGCCATGCCCACATTTAACTGTTAGGCCGAGACTATGGCACTTTTTTTCTTCAACCATTTAATTACATGTTTTGGGGTCCCTAAGCAACTTGTATTGGACCAAGACAAGCATTTTGAGGACGTCATATAGAAGGAGTTGTTCACCCTCCTGAAATTCGAGCATCAGTACGCCTCCTCCTACTACCCATAGGGAAACAACCAAGATGAGGTTGTCTGTGTAATTCTACAGGATAGATCACACAGCTAGAGTAAACCTCACAAATCCCACTCAAGAATTGCAGAGAAAAAGAAGAAGAAATGAATCAATTATAACTCATAAACTCGGAAATGGAGAAATCTACAGTATAATCATACATCAGCTATAAGCTGGCACTGTGAAAAATGAATACAATAAAAATATTGTCAAGTGAATTCGAATTGGCCAAAGGTGATTCAAGTTCTCCTCAATGTGTTGCTTGGATAGCATTGGAGACATCACCCAATCAGTGGTAGTAGTCACAAATAGTCAAAATTCAGTCAAATGAGTCTAACTAAGTCTAACTGAGCCATGTGAGTACAAATCAAGGGATGGAGACTCCAAGGAGGGTGCATGAGGCTGTCAGTATGTCAAGTGGCACTCCGATACAGACAACTAGAAGCTACAGGCAATTAAACTGAGCAATAAATGCAAGAACTGGTCAATAAATGCTGCAACTAACTGTTAGAATCCACGTAGGTGTAGTAGGGCGCATATGCCATCCAAGTGGGGAAAACAAGGCGCACTAGGTAAGTAGGAGGGCTACTGAGGGCTAAAAACAAGCTCTAGGGGGTTGAAAATAGGCTCCAGGTGCTGGGGAGACTACCATACTAATGACTAGATGCATGCAGTATGCATGCATGCAAATATAAATAATGATGGTGAGAATATTCAAACACCCCCCCGCAATCCAAACTACGAGGAAGTAACTGAAAACTAGTAGAGCCCTGGTAACTGAGACCATAGGTCACTCCGTACAACAATCTAAATAAATAAAGTGAGGAAAGAGGGAAAACTCAGTGGGAAGAAATACCCCCCCAAAAAAAAAAAAACTGTGGAGATTCTAATGTAGCATGGAATCACTCACCCCTGAAGGAGGCAAGTGACCTTATTTACCGAAGAAGGATCGATCGGCAAGAAATGGATCAGTAATGTGAGAAGGATGAAACCTTCCATTCTGAAAATTAGATCTGGTTCTCCTTTGATCAAGTGGATCACCAACAAGATCTCCGACATATCTTAGAGTAGTGGTTTCCCATCTAGGAAGAGGAGGATTTGCAGGTGGTAGATCATCAGGTTCTTGTGGATCTGGATCTTCCATTTGCTCATCTTCACTGTCAATTGCCAGATATTCAGGGTATTGTGGATATGGATCTAGCATTCGCTCTTCATCATCTTGACTTTCAGATTCAGAATCTGATCTCTCATGGGATGAAGCTTCGCTCTCTTGCTCATCAAGCAGTGGAGGTGTGTTAGGAAAGCTCTCTTGCTCAACGGGATGAGCATCATGAAGTGGCCATTCCTCAAACTGTACACTCCTTTCAAGGAATGTTGACATAGTATAAGGATCAAGAATCTTGTAGGCCTTTGCACTCAATGCATAGCCCACTAGTATACACTCTCTGCTTTGTGGATCTAGGGCTCTCCTTTTCTCTATTGGAATCCTTGCCCATGCCCTAGATCCAAACACTCTAAGATGGGATACATCAGGTTTGTATCCCATCCATGCTTCGAAATGAGTCATATTTTTCAGTCCTTTGTGAGGGACTCTGTTCTGAAGGTAGGCAGCACAGTCGATGGCTTCTGCCCAAAGACTAGGGTGCAACCCTTTCGACTTTAGCATGCAAGTTGCCATCTCCTTTAATGTTCCGTTCTTTCTCTATGCAACACCATTCTGTTGTGGTGTGTAGGGAACAGTATGTTGCATCTCTATACCTTCATCATCACAAAAGGATTGGAAGTCACCCTTGACATAATCTCCTCCATTATCAGTGTGAATGGCCTTGATCTTTCTATCTGAAAACTTTTCTGCATAAGACTTGAAAAACTTAAAGTATCCAAACACTTCTGATTTTAATCTGAGAAAGTATACCCATGTAAATATTGAATAATCATCAATAAAAGTAAGAATATACCTTGCCTTGTTCAAAGATAGATCTGGAAATGGCCCTGCAACATCACTATGAATCAGATCTAGAGGTTGAGAGGATCTCCTTTCCTTTCCTTTCTCAAACTTCTTTTCTGGATGCTTGCCCATCAAGCAACCCTTACAGTTGCCCTTGGAAAACTTGACTTTGGGTAGTCCTTCAACCATCCCTTGAGTATGCATATCTTGTAGGTACTTGTAGTTGAGATGCCCAAATCTTTCATGCCATATCCTACTCTCTTCATTTGCATGTGTGTGAAGAGCAGACTGCTTGGAGAGAGGAATAAAGTGAGAGAACTCATAGAGTTTTGAATTGTGGTTTGCAACACCTTTTGCAATGATATTTGCTAACACCATGTCTTGTATTTCGACCTCATTTGGAGAGAATATCACCCTCTTGGGATCTCCAGTATGGGTCATTTGGTAGACTGAAAGTAGATTGGCATTAAGTGTAGGAACATAGAGCACATATGAGAAGTACCCATGATCAAGTTTGAACCTTCCAATCCCCTCAAAGGAGACCTCATAATCATTCCCCAACAAGATGGAAGGGCCAACAGTGCATTTGAAACCAGTAAAGAGATCTTTGGAGGAATACATGTGTCTCGATGCTCCTGGATCTATGATGAAGGAGGACTCTCTTGATGCACCTGCCATGAGAGCATGGCATCTCTCCTTGTCCTTAGATCTAGAAGGTTCAACTTCTTTCTTCCTAGCACATGCAGGTACTGGAAGGTTATTATTTTCAAGTAAATGAGCCATAAAGTCTATAGTCTTCTTCATACAAGAACTTTCAGGATGAAATCCTCTATTGCAATAGCTACATTTGGATTTCTCCTTTTGAGATTACTTTCCCTTCTTGGAATTTGAATCCCCTTATGACTGATAGGGAGCCTCCTTTTGCTTCTGCTCATTCGACTTTCTGTCAAAAAAATTTTGTTCTCCCTTGCCATTTGCTCACTTCACTTCAACAACTGCAAGTGCTGAATCCATCTTGGGTTTGATAATCCCCATTTGAATCAACTTCTCCTCCTCTTGTGTGAGAGAGGTGATGAAGTCATCAAGAGTGGGAAACTTCCATTTTAGGAGGGATAGCTTCGCTGTCTGAAAGGTAGAGACAAATACTGAGTAGTTAGGGCCCAATTTTGATAGTATGGAAAGGATGAGTTGCTTATCTTCCTTCTCTATTCCATATCTCTTCAATTGTGAAATCATATTTTTGAAATTAGTAGGAAACTCATTGATGGAGTCAAAACTGCAAGGGCTCAGTGAGATAAGCTCATTTTCCAACTTGTGACCTTTCAAGTCATCTTTCTATCCAAGAAGAGATTCGAGCTTGTCCCAAACTTCTTTTGAAGTGGCAAGATCAATGACATGAAAATGGAGGTCTTCGAAAATGCTGACTCAGTAGCATTCCTACTGCTTCATCAAGTTTATCCAGGTACTTGGATTTCTCTACTGCACCAGTGGGTTCGACTGCAGTCCCATTCAATACTCTAGAAAGGATCTTGAAATTCATGAAGATGTCCATCTTGGATTTCCATTCGACATAATTGAATGAATTCATTTTTAGATCCATTGGTAGCTGTTGAATTCGAATTGAAGATGAATTCGAATGATGGAATAAACCTGCAAAACAAATGAAATTGTTGATGGAGATTTGTTGCAAATCAAGAGAACGTTGCCTTAGGAAAATGAGCACATGTGACTGGATCCTTCACACCTAGCTAGACCTCACTGTATTTCTCTAGTGAATTCAATACAATTGCACCAGGAATTGTTGTGGAAATCCAGAGGCTTCTAGTGCTCAATGAAAGACAGTTGCTCAATGAATTGCTACTACTGCTGCAATTCGAATAGTTGACTCTAGCTCTAATACCATGTGTAATTCTACAGGATATATCACACAGCTAGAGTAAACCTCACAAATCTCACTCAAGAATTGCAGAGAAGAAGAAGAAGAAATGAATCAATTATCACTCATAAACTCAGAAATGGAGAAAGCTGCAGTATAATTATACATCAATTGTAAGCTGGCACTGTGAAAAATGAATACAATAAAAATATTGTCAAGTGAATTCGAATTAGCCAAAGGTGATTCGAATTCTCCTTAATGTGTGGCTTGTATAGCATTGGAGACATCACCCAATCAGTAGTAGTAGTCACAAATAGTCAAAAGTCAGTCAAATGAGTTTAACTGAGTCTAACTGAGCCATGTGAGCACAAATAAAGGGATGGAGACTCCAAGGAGGGTGCATGAGGCTTTCAGTAGGTCAAGTGGCACTCTGATACACACAATTGGAATCTACAAGCAGTTAAACTGAGCAATAAATGCAAGAACTGGTCAATCAATGTTGCAACTGACTATTAGAATCCAAGTAGGTGTAGTAGGGCGCATATGTCATCCAGGTGAGGAAAAAAAGGGGCACTAGGTAGGTAGGAGGGCTACTGAGGGATAAAAACAGGCTCTAGGGGGCTTAAAATAGGCTCCAGGTGCTAGGGAGACTACCATATTGATGAATAGATGCATGCATGCATGCAGAATCCATGCAAAGCCTGCAAATATAGATAATGATGGTGAGATTATTCCAACACTATCAACAAGATCCTCAAAACCATGCTTCAACGTACAGTGGATAAACATAAATCCAACTAGCATAATATACTCTTTCCGGCCCTATGGGCCTACCACACATCTATCAAAACTGCGACGAGTTTTACCCCATTTCACTTGGTGCATGGAATATAATATTTTCTCCCCATTGAGTGTTATATCCCAGCCTTACACGTCATTGTTGAACTCCTTCCAGCTGCCTCGCCACTTGAGCAACACTTACTCATGTTGGATCATGCAGATGAAGATCGTCAGGCCGCCCTCTAGATGACCGAGGTTGCCAAACATCAATCCAAATATCATTACGATACTCGTATCCATCCCTGCACCTTCAAAGAAAGTGACATTGTACTTATTTATGACCAAGCCCATGACAAGAACAAGAAATGAAAGTTCGAATCCATGTGGCAAGGCCCATACGTCATAAAAACCTACATCGACAAGGGGGAATATATCCTCGTTGATTTCGAATGATTCCTCATGACTAACCCTCGTAACGGGTTGTACTTGAAGAGACTCTACCCTTAACCCCATCAGACACATCATTTCAATCTGTATAGTTTTCTTTCTTTGCATTTTCCACCTTTCTTTACACTTGAGCCTTATGGTTTGGTTTCGTGATTGATACCAGATGGATCCCACTCCCCCTGTTTACATTGGTTTCATTGACGGCGCAAGTAGATCATCTCCTAACCTCGCCTCGGCAACTTGGGTGTTATATTCCCCTTCACACGAGTTGATCCACCTCGACGGAGTGTGTATTGGTGCTGCCACCAATAACCAAGATGAGTACGATGCCATGACCGATCTCTTAAATGTTTCCCTCCAGTTGGACATTCATCACCTTCATGTGTTTTTAGACTCCCAACTCCTTGTCACCCAACTGAATAATTGTTACCAGGTATGCGGTCCTTTCCTTTTTAGAAAGTTCCTGCGCACTAAACAATTGATCAAACATTTTGAATTTATTACATTCACACATGTCCCCCAGAATAAAAATAGTCTTGCATACCAAATGGATAATGGCATTCTATAATGGCATATCAATCACCACATATAGTAAGTAAATCATCAATATGCATCGTCATATCATTTTGCATTGATATGTATAGACACATCATATATACATCATCATCACATAAAAGGCTCATCAACATAAAATACCATAAAAAGTGCATCCACACACACACATATAAACTATCATTGTCTACATCATCACATAGGCATGTCTGCATAGAGGATCCCCAACATCTTCCTCGTCATAAATATAAGCTGAGTACAAAAAAATTATCCATGCACATAGCATTGGGGGGGAGCTCCATAAGCTTCCAACTACTCATCTGAGTTATCTGACTCATAGTCCTCATCATCCTCATCAGTATCCTCCTCCATGTCCTCCTCCTCATCATCTAGAGGCATGTACCCCTAGGCCATGGCCCGCACAGTCTCGGCTGCCACCGCGATCCACTGCATAATCGTGATAGTTTTTCCTAGATGTCACTACTTGATCTGAGAAACTGAGATCTCAACTAACCTTGAGTCTCTATAAGTCACAAGCAACACCAACTTCTCTATGCCAGAGAAGATCATAGTTAAATAATAAACTTATAACAAAAAGCACTATAGATATCCTATCAACTTTGACTAAATATGGAAAACACACATTTGAGTCTCAGATTTACCCTGGAAACCCCAATGGGAAAACCAACATCTATGGGGATTTCTTCTTTCTTGAGCCCAGAGCATATAATAGAGATAATAATACACACATATGTTCAGAAGATACAAAAGAACATGATGGGTCAAAACCCTAGATCTGCATGCAGATTCAACTGCTATTCATGGGAAATGCACCCTTGTTGTCTGCTCTGATTTGAATCTCTGAATACTTTCATTGCCAATCTATGGAAGTAGTACAATCTCTCTAACCACTCTGCCCTGATCTGCTCTTTCTTGGTAGAAATACTGCAACCTCTGAGTATGGAATGCACCCCTCTACATGGGAAATGCACTCCTCTTCCACTGCTATAATCTCGCCCCTCACAAAATGATCTAGTCTCTAAATCCTCATCACTAGAATCATGTCAACTATTGAAGCAGTCTCAACCTCTCTAAAGAATACTCCACATGCACATCAGATCTGTCTCAGATCTTATCTCTGCTCCTTAGAGGATGCACCCCTCTTTCTGAAATGTGTCCCTCTCTTTATTGCTCATAACTCTTTGGAGGAATATCCAAGGAGTCTCTCTCACATTTAGTGATAATGTCTCCATCGTCTCGGTAGAATCCCTACACCCTCACTCACTCAGGAGGATTCCCTCAAATAGGTCAGATGAGTGCACTCCCCCTCTGCATGCAGAGAATGCGCCCTCCTCTCTCTCTCATCTATCTTTGATGAAAATACCAATCAAACTTTTTCGGTGACTCCTTGCCTCCTTATATTTATTCACAGACTCATTAGGGTTTCTGAAACCCTAAAGTGAGTGCATGCAAAAATCCCACTTTTGCATGATTTTTAATTAAAAATCCTACATGCATGAGGCAAATCACCCTGAAAATTATGCATGCATCCACCTCTAGATTCATGCCATTTGGTATATTGCATCCCACCCTCTACCCCATCCTGATGCCTAAACTGAAAATGCACCTCCATGCTAAGCATCTGAACATGAAGGACAACTTTCATAGTTAACTTTTCAACACTCCCTCTTAGCGAGGAAAGTGTTTTGAACCACTCCCATCTTTTCCCTGAAGTAAACAAATGTGCTCCTCATCAGAGACTTCGTGAGAATGTATGCCGCCTGCTCATCTATAGTTACATACCGAAGCTCAATTGTTCCTCTATGAACATGATGTCGAATGAAGTGATATATGATCTCTATATGTTTGGACCTGTCATGAAAAATTGGATTCTCTGTGAGTTTTATGCAACTTTGATTATTACAGTGGATCACAGTTGGCTCCAACTGCTGACCAGATAAAATCACTAGCATCTTGTGAAGACAAATGGCCTTGTAACTAGCTAGACCAGATGCCATATACTCTGCCTCTATAGAACTCAGTGCCACCAACTTTTGTTTCCTACTAAACCATGACACAACTACTGAACCAAAGCTTAAACAACACCCGGAGGTGCTTTTCTTGTCTACTGCACTACCTACCCAGTCAGAATTTGAAAATCCAACTAACTACACTCCACCCTTCCTCTCATAGTGTAGTCCATATTCTGATGTACCTCTGATATACCTGAGCACATGCTTTGTTGCAACCCAGTGCACATCCATGGGCTCCACCATATATTGAATCAACATTAGATAAATTTTGAGGTAAAAAATGGGCCTCAAAACAATAATATTGTACAACAAAAAACACCAATAGGATTCAATATGATGATATCAACCATGGGGGATGAATCACCATTTTTGGGTAAAAGGTAAAAAGTGAAAAAACTACTTTTTAAACTCGTATTTTCAACTTATCTCCATGTATATTCACTCAAATTTTGGATAGGAGCACTCGTTGGATGGGGAATTCAATTCCACATCTAACGAGTACCCACATGACATACTTTTAATGGACCCCATGTGGGTACTCGTTGGAAGCATAATTGAATTCCCCATCCAACGAGTGCTCCTGCACAATATTTGAGTGAATATACATGGAGATAAGTTTAAAATACGAGTTTAAAAAGTTTTTTTTTTACTTTTTCCTCCAAAATTTGATGAGGTATGCTGCTACTATTTTGTTATTTCAACTATTATTTTATAATTTTCCTTAGGAGGCCCATATTAGATTTCGAAATTTCTCTAATGTGTATTGACAACAAAACTCAGATCTGGCCTAGTGTTGACCATATACATCAAGGATCCAATAAGCTGACGGTACCTGGTGGGATCAACCAACTCACCCTCAAAAGCTAACAACTTCTTCCAGTTGGTTGTCATAGGTGTGGTCACGGGCCTATAGTCTTGCATCTGAAATCTCTTCAGAATGTCAACTGCATATTTTCCTTGTCCCAAAAAGATATGCCCATCCTCCTGCCAAACCTCCATACCCAAGAAGTAATGCATCAAACCCATGTATTTCATCTCGAACTCTGAAGCAAGATCTTTCTTGCAACCACCTATGAGTTTCTTTGCACCTGTAATAAACAAATAATCCACATACAATACTAGAATGAGTGGCTCCTCATCCACCATAATGAAGGAGAGGTTGGGATCAACCTCGCTCTTCTGGAAACCCAACTATTGTAAGTAAGTATCTGTCCTTGAATACCAAGCTCTTGGAGATTGCTTCAGACCGTACAGTGCTTTCTTCAGCCTGCACACATGATACTCTCTCCCATGTACCTAAAAACCATCTGGATGCTCAATGTACACCTCCTACTATATGATCCCATTGAGAAACGTTGTCTTCACATTCATCTAGTGAATCTTACAACCCATCTCTGCTGCAATGGAAATCACAGCTCTGATCGAAGTATATTGAGCCACAGGATCAAAGGTCTCATTGTATTCAATTCCCTCTACATGAGAGAAACCCCTTTCCACAAACCTAGCATTGTATTTCTCAATGCTACAATCTACAGCATACTTAATCATGTAGAGCCAATTGGAAGTCACTATTGACTTCCCTTTTTGTCTTGGTACAACCTCCCAAACGTCATTATTCATGATGGAAGCATACTCTTCCAACATGGCATCTCTCCAGGCCTACTCATCTGTTTCCTTCTCATAAGAGGATGGATTAGACTCACTGATACTGCTCACCATAGCCAAATAGCTACAGTACCTCTTAGGTACTTTTCTTTCTCTCATAGTCTTCTTGGGAGTCCCCACTAACTGAACTTCCTTCAAGGTATCTTGAAGCCACTTAAGATTCCTCTTCCCTGAAGTAACCCCCTATGAGGAGAACTGCTAATCCTCATCCCAATCAACTGCTTGAGACTAAGTACCTGAATTCATAGCTCTAGTGGTTGGATACCATGTAGCTCAAGGACCTGTAACCTGTGACCCTGCACTTGTTTGACCACCACCCTATGATCCTATACCTGTTCCTGTATCTATACATGGGGAACCTGTTACCCTTGATACTTGAGAACATGTACTTTGAAAAGTTGTACCTTGAACTGTGCCAACCTAAGGTGTAGGAACCTGTTGCTTCCCCTTCTCTAACTCACATGACTTCCTGAAGGCCCATTCCTCTTCAAATTTCACATCTCGCCTTACAACTGCTTTTCTTAGGGCAAGAATGTATATGTGGTAGGAATTCAAAGTCTCATCATACCCAAAAATGATTCCCCTCTCTGCAGTGGTCTCCAACTTGTCCTCTTCTCTAAAAGGACATGTCATTATGTAAGGCATCCAAAAATCTCGAAATGCCCAACCTCAAGTTTCTTTCCTGTGAAAGATTCTTCTAGAGTTTTGCTTCCGAAAACTTTGTGAGGACTCCTGTTCTGAATGTACATAGATGTGTTACAATCCTCTGCCCAAAGAAAGAATGGAAAACCCTGATCATGCAACATAGTTCTAGCTTGGCCATCAATTTCTCTATTGTTCCTCTCTGCTACGCCATTTTCCTAAGGTCTATAAGGTACTATTAATTTTCTTTTGATTCCCTCCTGTATACAAACTCATTGAAATCCTTGGAGGTATACTCTTCCCCATTGTTTGATCGCAAATTTTTTATCTTCCTTCCTATCTGGTTCTCCACAAGAGCTTTGAACTCTTGGAACTTGTGCAAGACTTATTTTGATTCCTTTCTTTTTACGAAATAAATCCAGGTCTTCTTGGAGAAGTCATCAATGAAGGATACATAGTACTCATATCCCTTCAATGATGTAGTGGAAATTGGACCACACAGGTCTGAATGTACCAAATCAAGCGCCCCTACAGATCTGTTGTCACTACTTGGTAAAACAGTCTTGACATATTTTCCAAGAGCACACCCTTTGCACACGTCACTGTGCTTTGTGCTAAAATATGGCACACCTGTCACAATATCTCTCAAAATATTCAAATCTGGATTATGAAGGTGGGCCATCCTTATGTGCCACAGCTCACATAACTCACAACCATCACTGTTGCTACTGTGCGCTAATGCATGATGAAGCTGAAAGATGAGCTTGTATAGTTTCCCATTGCGAACTCCAATCCTCACTATTGAAGTGTCTCTGGATCCCTTGGGATGAATAAGAACATTTCCATCTCTGAACATCACCCACAATCCTCGATTCTCTGTAATGGAAACTGATATCAAGTTTTTCTTCAACCTCAGAACATACAAGACATCCCTTACTTTCATGGACTCTCCAGAATCCCTCTGAAAGGAGACTGTCTCTCGTCCAACTACCTTGACTGAAGTGTTGTCTCCTAGTACAACCTTGAGATCTGATCCATCCTCAGTAAGATCTGTAAAGTAACCTCGAACACCATTCATGTGGCTGGAGGCCCCACTATCTATATACCACACACTAGAAGTAGAAGCACTTAATGAATAACAAGTATTTAGAGCCAACTCTTTTTCAATCTCTCCGGTGGAATGCTCATCTACATCTGTTGAAGTGCATGCATTACAGGTAATCAAAGACAAATCTTGATCAATAGACTCATCATCCTTCAACCTTGTCGCCATAATCTCTATCCAATCCAAATCAGAAATATTTATCTCAGATCTCACCTCCAAACTCACAGATCTGATAGATCTGACCTTTACAACCATAGATCTGATATCAACACTGAGTCTCCACTCAGATCCCAAAGGTGTGCCCTAGGATGCATTTTTCACCTCGAAAAGCGTGCCCCAGCCAAAGAATCCCTAGTGGGCTTCATCGAGGTCCCTTAGAGGCCAAAAACCCAAAAATAAACCATTAAAATTGACAAGAATGGCGTGAAGAGTTACCTGGAAGTCAAAGAAGTCGATTCCGACGATCCAATCAGGAGAAATCAATAGTCCTTTTTCTAGGTCCCTCCACACGCTTTCAACTCTCAACAATAAAAATGACATGTGGAATGTGGGCTCCCCCTAGTTTATAGTCCATTTTGGAACTTTTTCTCCCTTTGACCATATCAAAGTCCTCTGACCTCTATTTTTCGCACCGCTGGAATCAGCAGGCCATGCCTGTGATGATGCTTGAGACCATTTCTCGCTCTCACCAATATTTTTTGGGCCATTCTTTTGTGGCCCCACCTCGAGTTATGTTCCATCACGTACATCGATGCCTGCATGTACCTCTGTACAAATCCCTCTATCGCTACCTATTCACAATCCCTTCACTCCCTCCATACTGCATTAATTGCATTGCTTTGCCTCTATCTATCTACCCGTAAGGAGGCCCTATCGGTGTTCTACCCACCCTCTCAATGGTCCACTCGTCCCCACCCCTTGATATGAACACTTCCTCCTTGTTTGACTTCCACGTATGTCTGGTATAGTTTTATCCCTTTTTTGGGCCCGCAGACTACGTATGAAAAAGACATTTAGGGAGTTTATGTTAATCCCTTTTATGACTCCTTAAAGAATGAAAATATCACCTAGAAAACTTTCTTCCTTTCATGCTCATTAAAGTATTTGAAAGGGCGTCTATCTGGTATAAGTTTACCCCTTTTTTGGTTCGACTGGACTAACTATGAAAAAGGAATACTCTAGTCCCTTCGACTAGAAGAATTCTCCATTGCATACTTTTATGCTTTTTCAGGATTTGGGGACTAACCTGCGAAAAAGAACACCCCCGGAGTCTTCTTCCTGTTTTCAAACTCTCTAAAATTGAAAGCACCAACGAGCATCCACTGTCTTGGGATATCCAAAATCCACACGACAGTACCATTTTGAGCACACTTCTATCCCTTCTTTGAGCTCATTAAACCATGAAGAAGTCCCAAACGGTGCCTTTCGCCACCCTTGCAGATCACATATAGTCCCATATTATGGAATCATTCCCTAGTATGGTATCCTTTGTTTAGAGTATGCTGTAATGTGTCATCCTTGGAGTCCCCCTGATATCACCTATCAGTTTTCCCCTCTGAGTATCTCCCAATGCAGTAACAATTCTTGATCCCCTAAGCTATGATCCTCTTCCCTCGAGATCAGTTTCATATGTTTCCTGTTTAGCCCTGCCGTAATATTCTAAACAAAGGAATTTTGAGTCCCATTACTCAGCATCCCTCGTACTCCCCAACCATGTCTCACTCCCATGTCCAGTTTTATCACATCTTGGTTTGTGTCCCTCGCGCTCTTATCAAGGAAACCTCATTTCCTTGGTAGTTGCAGGTCTCCCTTTTTTGATGCCAACACATCTATTCTAGAGGATAGACCTAGATGTCCTTGTACCTTGGCCTCATCACCATCAGTGGTGAGTTCCTACGGACCATCTAAGGGGAGTCCTTAGTGCCACTTAAAGAAAAAGGAAAAAAAGGGAAAAACATTCAAAAAAGTCAAAAATTGAGGGAAAACCCTAAACTACCGCCCAAAACCAAGAGCCAATACCATGGTCTTCCAAATACTACGCGCAAGCATTTATATATATAAATGGTGAAGGATCCCATTATACACACATTCACTCATTACCTTACCGTCACTCTGCCCAAATTTCACCATAAACCCTTGAAGCCTCCATTTGACTTCTAGTTTCACCCATTGTGGATTTTGGCTACCATTAGTGACACTTGTGTGGAGAACAACCCAAAGCTTCTTGGAGACCAAGGACTCGTTGCTTCAACCTTCTGCAAGGGTCGTCTACTCACTCCACATTGTATTATTTTCCATTCATATAAAAAAATAAAAAAATATTATTTCCCTACTCTCTCGTATGTGTGAAAGAATGAAAAAAATTTAGCTTGGTTTTATTTTTTACATTTGCTATTTACTTTTATTTACTGTTTCTTTTTACCGCATACATGCATCACCATTTTTGAACTGTTACTAAGATTTCCACAAGTCTTAGTAGGTGTATTTATGCACCCGCTAGTGTGAATAACCTAGATAAAAACCTCATTCGTCACTTCTTTGGTTCCGCGCCGAACTGTCCTAATTGAAGTCTGGGAACATTCCTCCTTAAACAAGTCTTCCTCAATTTGCAAGTCTGGGCGCGCACTTTCCAAGTGTGTCTCACACCCAAGCGCTCCTATCACGAGCGCCTCTCTGACGTGCTTCCAAACTTCATTGCAACTCTCATTTTATTCAAATATTTGTGATGTTGGTCGCTCCACTTGACCACACGTTCACTAGCTACCAACAACACATTCCAAGCATGCTTCACCAAGAGTTTCACCATGTGTTAGCAGCTGACACACTAATCGAACTCCGAACACTTAACTAAATCATGAGTGCTCTCTCTTCCAATGTTTGGCAGGCTAGGCACTCTCCTGCCAGATCCCTCCACTAGCTTGAAGTATCCTGACAACTTGGGGTAAGTCTGGGCATGCCGCCTACCCGACGCACCCTTTACATGCTTGTTCACCAAGATGGTTCGCAACACAGAGATAACCTACCCACAGATTCACACCATCTCTTGCCTACTCCAAGATCGTTATACACATGTTGATCTGATACCACCTGTCAAGGGGATAACCAACGCAGGACAAACTAACCCCCAGTTTCCCGTGTGACACTTCCCGGATCCTTGCCGAGGGCGTGGCCATCTCGACGGGTGTTCGAAAGACTACGTCTTAACCTACGGATAACCTTTCAACACTTTATACTTATATGTTACTTGTGTTCTTACTTAGCCGATTTTGTTGCTATGCATTGACATGCTACAGTTAACTGAAACCAACATTCAACAATATGCAAGAGACACAATATAAAGGTGGCGCCCCAAATTGGGTGTGCCCAAATTCATGTGTGTGTGTGTGTGTGTGTGCAAGTTACAACAGTACAATAGTCGGGGGTGCCCACAGGCCAACCCACCCGAGGGAGCGACTAACTGGGCGAACTCCCAAGAAACCTCTAAACCTTTCCCAAGACGAATGCGTGTCTTTGTCGAGCCTTCTTCTTTACTATCATCGCAATCCTTCACTTGCGCGAACCCTTCAATTGCACAACTGTGCTCCCAAGTAGAACTCCCAAGATGTGCTAGGCGCACCCCTATGGCCTGCACTTGATTGTTGTCTCCCTTGGTCGCCTCTTTCCTGGATGAGCTCTCTTTCCTCCACTTCTTGGATGCTACTTGGTTTAATTCCCACGCGGGTATATATAGTGGTGTTCTCATCGTGTAGCGCAACCCAAGCATGGTTGCACTCCTCTACGTCCTCAACGTGACTTGCCCGCCAAGTCTCATGTCGGGAAAAATATATGATATTTAACTCAACATTAAATTATCAACCAGGACTCGTAATCTTTACGGTGTTAACACTGTATGTGCAGGATTTGAGCCTAGCCTAGCTTAATCTATTGTCGACAAACACACTTCAATGCAATAAACAAAACAATCAGATAAATAAACACCCCAGGAAGAAGCCTCGTTATAGGGAAATCATATCTTACAAGTTAGATCTTTAATCTTTCCGTTGGTGATTGAAACTACCGTACATTAAAATGCAAAAAATAAAACTAAACTAAAACTAAAAATAAAGATAAACTAAACTAAACTAAACTCATGCCAAAAATACAAATTTAAACCAATAAAAACAATATAAAGTAAGCCTACGATAACTAAATTTCCTATGCTCAAAAATCCGTTCCACAGTAATGCAACATTTTAGCAATGAGACAAAACACACAAAGTTGTTAAAATATATTACAAAACACAATAAATATTGAAAATATAAGAATTATCAATATATGAATCACCAAACAAAATTCATTGAAGTTACACAAAATTACAAAATATAATACAATATGGAATCACTAAGCAAGATACATTAAAGTTTATGACACAACTTCCTAGAAATCATTCCATTTATATAAAAATTAAGTTATGATGGTAATGCATCAAAAAAGATTTCTACATATGATAATACTTTTAACAAATGGACGTCAACAAAATAAAAACTAAGCTATGATAATAATACATAAAACAAAAGTTTTATGCATATGGTAGCGTTCTTACAAATAAAAAATGACTTGTGATGCAAACACTTAAAGGACGCTATCATAGCAATTATAATTTTTCTGAGACGTTCTGAAGGAATGAAATGAACAAACAGTCATAGTTTATGCATTGCAACTTAAGAATATTTTATCGTTTATACAAACTACGATCAGTTTGCATAACGAACGGACTGAACGTTGGCTACAACGAGTGCAAATGCAACAAAACTTTAATAAATGAAGTCACAATTTGAAAAATGTCTTGAACGAGTTCTGAGCATGTCTGTAAACCAAATTTTATAAGCCTATTAAATCAAATTTCAGTCATTGGCAATCCAAAACTGGAAACACAAACTGAATAAAGTGCAAGGAAGCTCTTGTAAATTGCTACGTACAGAAAGTAATTTAAGTACAGAAGTAAATTAACAAGAAAATATACATGAACACACCAATTTAATTTAACAAGAATCAGATTATAGCATCAAAAATACTAGTAATGTATCATTTTTTATTATTACACCGATAGGTGTTTAGATATCATTTGAGATTTTGAACTTTCTTGAGTGGATCAACAAGAATAACGCGGTTGTCGCCAACAACAGCGGCTGGCCTAACCCCTTAGGACTCAAGGCTTGAACTCGTGACCTCCCCCGTACCGAAAGAGTATGCGCACGTCTTACCAATTGAGCTAACCCTTGGAACTAAGGAATTATATCATACATGTCCTCAAGCTTCCTCTGTAAAAATAGTCACAATTGAAAAAGTAAAAATGCATATAAAATAACAAATAAGTTTATAAGTTATATAATATTTACATAATTTTATATTTAAATGTCTATAGGTTAATATATATTCACATTTTATTTATTTATTTATTATATATTTATATTGAGAAATTGAAAAATAATTTTAATGTATAAACATAGTTTTATATTAAAAAATCAAAATATATATAATTATATTTTTTTAATTTTAATTTATATTATTTACAATGTTTTGTTTTGTTTTGCAGGGATTATTTCTAAATGGAGAACATCTACTTTGAGGATATGAAAGTATTGATAGCGGATACCCAACAACTTTTGATAGTAACATTAAAACTAGTACAAAAGTGAGTACTGGAACAAGTGTTGGAATGCCAAAAGTAACTTCTAGTGTTTCATTTCATTCCTGCAAAATAAATGACATAAGACTTGCTAGCGTGGAAATCAATTTATCATCGTGAAAACCGTATTTAATTCATTAAATTAATGAATTAGGCATTTTTTTTATTTTTATTGATTTGAATTAATAAATTAAAGTAAAGGATAGTGTTTTAAAGATAAATGTATTAAATTGTGTTGAAATGTGATGCCAAAATAGTGTAACATAATCAGGAAAGTAACAATTTTAGGGGCCCATCATCTCCCAAATGTTCCTTATGTCACGACGCCCACCTATTCGTGCAACCCGCCGATGCGCCTAGCTTTCGAATTCATGGGATTATTTGGTGTGGGTACATGCTCCATCTCTCGATGACATGCCCCATAGCTCTTGGAGTGCGCCCAACCCATGCTCTATCTGGTGCATCCTTGATGTGCTACATCTGCCAAGTCACAAGTGCTTCCTTGTCATCGCTCCCACCTCTTGGGCACTCTGTCAGGCACCTATCCTCATGTCGCACCTTGCACGTGCCCGATTTATCCCACGCCACGCTTCTACATAGGTCTGTTGGTGTGTCCACGCTAACCCGTGCCGATGCCTCTTGTCTATTGTATTACTTGGTCAGCTTGCCTACCCAACCCTGTTGTTCATCGTGCATGAGCCAAGGGGTTCCCAAGTCGAGTTTCTAAGACCGTATTGGTCTCTTGGGTGAGCTCCCATGCCAAGCTCATCCGCGTGAGGGGATTTCGCTAGGGTGCCTCCGTACCAAGTCCGTTACACATGCAATGATGCCCATTCCTTGTCCACCTACTTTGTATTAAGTACCTACAGGTATCTTTCGTACTGTAGAAGCAATAGCCCTTGAAAAGGAGAGAACTTCACCCGACACCCGATCACCAACTGTTGGCTTTTTTGTTTATCCATGGAAGAGATGCAAGGAAGCTCAAAATGTTGCTTCAATTAAAATGTCTTCAACAAGTGGTATGACTATATGATTGTGATCTCTACCCCTATCCTATGCATCCATCAAGTGCTACTGAATGTGCATGCCGGAAAAATTTCGTTCGGGATGAGCAAGGATCACTCATTAGTGCAGCCACAAGGGGTAGATGTTAAATTTCACATCGTTTCTCTACCTTATTATTTAATATAGGTCATTTTCGATAAGGATGTCTTCCTATGGATTGGAGTAAAGAAGTCCAATATTGCGATAGGCACAACTTATATCATGTCGAAGATTACCAACCTAACTTCTCAACCCAAGCAAGTGGTTCCAAAAGAAGAAGCTGTGAAGAATCGCAAGGCCGTGGAAGTTATTCCACCTTCGGGTCTAGCTCCGAGGCTGAAGTTGAGGTTCGGAAAGCATCAACACCATCAGACTTGCTAATAGTCTTGAAGCAACCTGTATCTAATATTACTCAATTTTCAGAGAAGGATTTGAAGGAGTGTTTGGGTTTATTTTTCGTCTTCTTACATTGAAGAACCCCCTAAAAGATCGAGGGTAGTCAGGACACTAAGTTGATATCCAATGAAGATCACAAATAAGGCAGTGCAACCAGCATCTGAAGCTTAGTCTTTTCTCGTTGGGGTATCAACTTCTTTGGCTCATGTTTTGGTTGACTTTTTCCTTTAGGAGCTAGCATATTTCATCACAACCCATGGCCTCATCTTTATCGAAGAGACTCTGAAAACGTATTAGGTGTCGGATAAACCTTAGACGAGGTTTTTTCCTATTGACATAGAGGATGATCAACAAATCTCTCTCTCACAGGTCCCTAAAGTGTCCATTTGTAATGAAGTAGTTAGGATAGGGCCATTAGATTCAAGTGATAAGGTTCAACACCATCCTAATGAAGTTAAAGGTGCTTGTGTTGTTGAAACCACCAGGGTGGTGCCATCTTCAGAGGAACCGAGTGTAACACAATCTAGAGAAGCTATAGGTTTTGTAGGGAACAACCACAAGCCTCCTCATCGACCATCTTCATCAATACAATGTCAAGGGGATGCAAGTAGAAAGAATGATGAAATTATTGAAGAAGCATGTGGAGGATATTGTTGATAACACTCCAAGAATCCCTCGCCCCACCTTGTCGCCATTAGACAATATTTCCCTCATGGTGCATATCAAGCAACTTGCTCAAAACCCCGTGCATTGTCAGGCCATGTTGTAGATATTCTAGGGGCACTTTGATGTGGTCCCCTTTCTATGTAATGAGACTTGGGAGCACATCGTTCAACTATATCAAGTTCCCAAGCCACAAGTGGAAGTTGTATCCTAGACATTCAGACCATTGGATTCATCAATTGATAGTGTCCAACCCCTCAATTGGATGCCCCCTTTAGGCTAGAGAAATTAGGCTACAAAGTTACAATAATGGTCCGCTACAAGTGCCTCACAATGATTAAGTTGACCATAGGGGAGATGGAACAATGCATACCTCGGGTCGAGCATGAGTAGGTTGCACTGCAGAAGACCAGTCAAACAATTGCAACTCCAATTTTATGAGGTCATAATAGAATGGGAACAAGAATGGAAAGGTAGTTATCTTTTGGAGCAAATAGATAAGGTCGTTTTTGTTCAATTGGAAGGCTTGTGGCCTGAACTACAGACTCAAGAGCCTTAGTTTCCAAGGTCTAGTTCAACCACAGAACTCGAAGAAATTGTGAGCCTAATATGTTTTTCATGGTGACAACTCAACCTCAGGACTGTAGAGGTGGAAACTTTGTTGCAAGATGCACAATATCATGGGAGTGAACAACAAAGGCTAATGATGGACCAATTTCCCCTCTGGGTAAAGACCTGCAATCTGTGTTAGGGTCCTACACTAACCCCCTTAATAGATATGTTGTTATGTATTGAGATCATCTATTTTAAATAAGGCAAATAAAGTAAATAAAGTGTGAAATAAATATTTGTAAGAAGACTTACTAGAAGATTCCACCTATTAGAAAGTCTCTATAGTGTGAAAACAATACTTGTAAGAAGACTTACTAGAAGGTTACACCTACTAGAAAGTTCCCTCACTAAAAAAAAATATTAAAAGGTTACGTCCTACTAAGATGTTCATTCACTAGAAACTATATACATGAGTAGAAGCAATGGAGCAAGATTTCTTGTGAAGTATTTTGTAATTGGATCTTGGCTTCATTTGGAGGTTTCCCCCTTGAAGATGCAAGTAAACATTGCTTTCATTAATAAAGATATTGCTATTGTGATATTTGTTATGTAGAATTGTCTATTGCTGTGGTAATTGTGTCTTTTCATATTGAACTCTTACTTTGTTAAGTTATTTATGCCTTGAATTTCCAATTATGTTATTAAGGTACATAACATTTGGTATCATAGCACTTTCGTGTGTTGAAAATTTTATATTTTAGTTTTTTTAAGGCTAGAGATGTGTTTTGACATCTATAAATAACACAATGATTTGTTGTTCAACAGTAAACTTGTGGTACTTAATCACATTTGTTGGACACCGTTGTAATTATTTTTGTACCCCTTCGAGTAGTACTGCATTAGACAACACCTCTATATGGAATTTCACTTCCACGTATTCTCAAGTATATCAAAATTCCCCTAGGAAACCTGAAACCAACTTTAGATAATCCGATCAACTGTCTTGTTGCTATAGTGGCACTGAGAACAACACTCAGGAAGATTACTCTCTCGGTACCTGGGTAGTCAGGCAGTGCAACTAAGGGCACGATGAAGCCTCCTTAGTTATTTCCTTGAGTGATTGGGTCAAGTACCATTATTGGACCTTGCAAGTATATCAGAGAGCTATAACACCTAACACTCATGTATCCTTAGGATGTTGGAATCCGAGAGAGAGAGAGAGAGAGAGTCTAGGTTATGCTTACACCCTTATTTCACCATAATCCTTGCAATGTGTTGATCACCGTGGTACCACTCTTTTGTACCCCTTTTTGTGGACCCATTTCCTCCAACGGCTAACACTCAAGGAGGTGATGTCTCCCAAAACATTTCCCACCTGGAAACACTATATGATTTGTTGCAATGCAAGTTAAACCAAAATCAATCCTCTACTTAGCAAAATTTTGATGACATTTGTGGAAAATTTACCAAATTGGAGTCACTTTCTAATCAACTAACCTAGTTAATGACACTCTTTCCTTCATCATCTTCAGGATACCCGAAGAAAAAACAACCTTACCACAAGGAAGGAGTCAACTCATCCAATCCACATGGGCCTCACTCCACTCCACTTGTTCGTGATTTGATGACTCACATGTGGCATGGACTTCCTAAAGTCGATCTCACCAAATTTGATGGGTCAAACCCTATAGGATGGGTCACTCATATGGAAATTATTTTTCTTTTCATGGCATCATAGATGATATGATGGAGCTTAGAGTGGGTGTCTTATATTTAGATACTGAATGCTAGCAATGGAACAAGAAATCCTATAAGGGTTATATTGCTTGGACACAATTTTTTTTTCCGTTGTTCATGAATGTTTTGAAACAACACTCATTATTTGGGGTAGTTGACGAAGCTCAACAATTCAACACAGTCGAATATTTCATCTCATCTTTTGAGTATCTATCCATCCACACCAAAGGCATGTCCGATACTTTTTACAAGGAATGTTTCATAAATGGTTTGAAAGAAGAGATTCATACATAGGTCATAATGGGTCATCCTACTACTTGGTTGTATGCCACTCAAATATCTAGAGAATCCCAAAAGGTCAAGAGCACTTAAATAAAAAAGGGCCCATTTATTCCTTGTCCCCATACACCTACCTTCATTTCCACCAATCCGTCCTCATCCACTCCACCTCTCAAGATCCAAAAGTTAACTTGAGCTGAAATGGAAAAGCACCAAAGGTGTTTTGCACAATTATGATGGGAAATATTCCCTTGGACATAATATAAGGAGAAAAAACTTTTATGGCCATTTCAAAGGAAATTTTTTATGACATTGACGCTAGCACCCATGAAGTCTCTCATACACCCTTGGATGGCATTCCTCAACTTGATCTACCGGACAAGGAACCCCATATCTCTTTGCATGCCTTGATTGGTATTTCTACACCCCAAACCCTCAAATTAATTCGCTACCTCAAACATCGCAAGGTCACCTTCTTAATTGACTATCAGTGGCAGCATGCATAACTTTATTCATCATTGGGTCGCATAAGAAAAAAACAGTTATATCCATGCCGTGACTAACTTCCAAACTATTATTACAAATGGAGGAGCTATGAAATGTGGGGGTTTTGAAAATGTGCAGCTTCAAATGGGTGATTATTCCCTCAAAACCCACATGTTTTCTATTGACATGGGTGGTTGTGATCTTGTATTGGGTGTTGAATGGTTATGAATATTATGCCCTATCACCATGGATTTCAATGCCTTATACATGTGTTTCGAACCTGCACGACATTACTACACAATGAAAGGAATTACAATGGGATCTCCAGAGATTATATGATCATGTCGTACGAAAAAATCTTCTTAAAAAGGGCCATTCAGGCATTGCAGAACAATTCCTTGACATTCAATATTTTGAGACCCTTTCTCAACTCATTTCTTCTGACATGCAGTTAGTCTTAGACAAGCACCAATCCATCTTTGACACTCCCAAAGGATTTCCCCCTTCCCATAGTGAGCATGATCATTCCATTCCACTCATACCTGGTATCCTCCCACCCAATGTACACTGTACCTGCACCATCTATTTGTCCAAAAAAATGAAATTGAAAAGATTATTCAAGAGTTGTTGGCTATTGGTGTCATCTACCCCAATACCAAACCCTATTATTCCCCAGTTGTTATGGTCCTCAAGAAAGAAGGAACTTGGTGCAAGTGTCCTGAATTTTGTGCTTTGGACAAGTTCATAGTTAAGGATAAGTTTCCCATTCATGCCATTGATGATCTTCTAGATGAGCTCAAGGGTGATCACTTCTTCACCAAAATTTATCTCCACTAAGTATATCATCAAATTCTCATGAGGGAGGTGGATATTGCCAAAATTGCTTTTGCACTCATGGAGGCCATTATGAGTTCTTGGTGATTCCCTTTGGCCTTTGCAATGCACCCTCCACCTTTCAAAGTTTCATGAAAACAATATTAAAACCCTTTATTCGTAAATTTGTCCTTGTCTTTTTTGGTGACATCTTGATTTATAGTAAAACTTGGCCAAACCATCTAGCCCATGTGGATTAGGTCCTACAACTCCTTCAAGATCATCGACTATTTCTTTAACGGTCCAAATGTGCCTTTGGTGTCTCTATAGTGGAATATTTGGGCCATATTGTCAGTCGGGAGGCTCTGTGTGTGGATACAAATAAAATTGCATCAATGAATTATTGGGCTTTCCTCAAAACTTTTAAAATCCTCAAAGTTTTATTGGGTCTCACTAGATATTATAGAAAGTTTGTTTGAACTATGCATTGCAGCTCCACTCACAACTTTGCTAAAAAATGATTGAAACGATGCAACACAATAGGATTTCTAGGACTTACAGGATGCTATGGGTACCACTCTGGTACTCTATTTTCCCCAACTTCATTAAAAAATATCCTCAAATGTGATGCCTTAGGTAAATACCTTGGAGCAGTCCTCATGTTAGAAGGCTCACCGTCAGCTTTTACTAACAAACAATTCCGTGAGCGGCACTCGAGAAAATCAAATTATGAAAAAGAGATGATGTCCATATTGCATGTTGTGGACATTTTGCATCCATACCTGCTTGGGAAATGTCTCTAGATCAAAACCAATCATCATAGCCTTAAATACTTTCTTGAACAAAGAACTTCCTTCATTGAGCAACAAAATGGGTCACCAAAATGTTGGGACATGAATTTGAGATAATTTACTATAAGGGAAAGGAGAATGTGGTAGTAGATGCTCTCTCTCAATGCATTGAAGAATAAGGTTCCCTCTTTTCCCTCTCCACCATTCTAGGGTAGTTGAATGTCGTTTGTAATGAATAGTTGATAGATCTTACGCTTGCCACCGCGATCCAACAACTTCAACAAGAACCCCATGCATATCTAGGATACAATTGGTACAATGATGAGCTTCATTATAAAGGAAATATATATTTGCACAAGAAATCATCATTGAAATCAATGGTGTTATTTGAGCTCCATTCATCCCCCATAGTCAGTGATTCAAGATTTCATAATAAATATGAAAGAATGAAAGGATCATTTTTCTAGGAAGGCATGAAAAATACATCCTCACATTTGTGGTTGAATATGACACTTACCAATGACAAAGGGGATATCATGAAACTTCCATGTGAACTTCAACTACTTCCAATTCCATCGACAATATGGACTAACATTTCTATGGATTGCATGGTGGGGTTACCAAATTTGGCAATAAGTATGTAATCATAGTTGTGGTTGATCACCTTTCCAAATATGCTCATTTTTGTTCCCTACATCACCCTTTCAAGTCCTATACGGTACCTTAAGTCTTAATGGATAAGGTATTCAAACTCCATGGTATGCTGCAAACTATTGTCACAGATTGTGATCCCACCTTCACTAGTAATTTTTGGCAAAAATTATTTCAGCTCCAGAGAACTCAACTGAATATCAACATTGTTGCCTAACACTCCTGATGGATGGTCAAATTGAAGCTGTCAATAAGTGTTTGGAAGCATATTTTTGATGCTTTACTTCATAGTAATATTCCTAATGGATCAGTGGTTACCTTTAGCAGAATGCTCCCTTTGAAGTTATCTAGCCAAAATCCCCTTTGAGTACTATGCTACATACCAGGCATCTATAAAGTACAAGAGGTTGACAACATACTCACATCTTGGGCCAACATCCTTTGCACTCTCAAGACTTAATATGGTAGAAGGGTAGAATGTATTTCTTCACCCACTTAAGGCCAACCGGCACAAAAATATTGCCTCCAAGTTTTATGGGCCCTATAAGATCCTCAAACGTGTGGGACTACATATTGGATATACCTATCCACTACAAGGTTCATCCCATATTTTATGTCTCCTGCTTGAAGAAAGTGGTTGGCCATCACTATTGTATTCAAACTAGCTTTCCAGAATTGGATGAAGAAGGTTCCATTTGGTTGCATCTCGAGGCCGTCCTCAACAAAAGGGAAGGTTGTCTCTTCCATCGCACAATCTAAAAGGTCTTTACCCTAGTAAAAATATATTCATCCTAAGGATGCTACATGGGAACTGACATGGATACTTCAACAATTTCCGCATCTCTAGCCTTGAGGACAATGCTGTATTTTAAGGATGGCATGCTAGGGTCTTACCATAACCATCTTAATATATAGATTGTTATGTATTGAGGTCATCTATATTAAATAAGGACAATAAAATAGATATATTGTGAAATCAATATTTGTAAAAAGACTTACTAGAAGGTTCCACCTATTAGAAAGTCTCTATAGTGTGAAGGCAATATTTGTAAGACTCATTACAAGGTTCCACCTACTAGAAAGTTCATTCACTAAGAAGGCTTACTACAAGGTTTTTCCTACTAGAAAGTTCCTTCACTATAAACTATATATAGGAGTAGAAGCAATGAAACAATATGCCTTGTGAAGTATTTTGTAATTGGAGCTTGGCTTCATCTGGAGGTTTCCCCTTCAAAGAGGCAAGTGATCATTGCTTTCATCAATAAAGATATTGCTATTGTGATATTTTGTTATCTAAAATTCTCTATTGTTGTGGTAATTCTGTCTTTTCATACTGAAATCTTGTTTTATTTTGTTATTTATGCTATTAAGATACATTTCAGATTTTTTTAAGGCTAGAGATGTGTTGTGATGCCTATAAATAACACAACGATTTTTATTTCAACGAGTAAACTTGTGGTTGGGGAAGCATACATGCAAAAAATACAAATAGTAATTAGTCACATTTGTTGGACGAGCATCCGACAACACCTATATATGGAATTTTACTCCCATGTATCTTTGGGTATATCAGAAGTCCCCTAGGCAACTTGAAATCAACTTTAGATATTCCAATCAACCGTCTTGTTGTTATAGTGGCACTGAGCACAACACTTGGGAAGATTACTTCCTAGTACTTTGGTAGTTGGGTAGTACAACTAAGGGCACAATTGAGTCTGCTTAGTGCCTTGAGAGATTGGGTCGAGTACTATTGTTAGACTTTGCAAGTATATCAAATAGTTATAACACTTGAAAATCCCTAACCCTTAGGATGTTGGAAGCCAAAGAGAGAGAAAGAGAGAGAGATTATGGGTTCTTCATGCACCCTTATTTCACCATAATCCTTGCACTATGTACCACTCTTTTGTACCCCTTTTTGTGGAACCATTTCTTCCAATGGCTAACACTTGAGGAGGTGATCTCTCCCAAAATGTTTTTCACCTAGAAAGACTATATGATGATTTGCAAGATGAGTTAAACCACAACCACTCCTCTACTCTACAAAATCTTGATGACATTTGTGGCAAGATTTCCAAATTGGAGTCACTTTCTGACCAACTAACCTAATTAATAACACTCTTTCCTTCATCATCTTTAGGATAACAAGAGACATAAAAAACTTCCCACACGGAAGGATCTGATTCATCAAATCCCCACGAGCCTCACTCCAATCCACTTGTCCATGATCCAATGACTCACATGTGGAACATACTTCCTAAAGTCGATCTCACCAATTTCGATGGGTCAAAACCCACAGGATGGTCACTAAGATTGAAAATTACTTTTCTTTGCATGGCATCACAAATGATATGATGAAATCTAGAGTGGATGTGTTGTATTTAGATACTGAATGTGGAAATTGTTGTTGTTATCACTCAAGATTCTCCTAGGTTACAACAGAAGGGATCATGAGGTAATTGTTTCAAACCAAGCTTTGGTGGATGGAAACTAGCCTTTCCAACCACAAAGAGGGCTCTCTCTTTCACAATTCACTCAACACTTAGGATATTATTTGCACAAGCTGGTTATAGGTAAAAGTGGTGGCTAGACCTTCAAATAATGACTTATATGGATTTTTCAGCTGGTTGGGATTAAGGACAAGAGCACCATTGGGCATGGAATCAAACTTCCGTGGATATATAGTCACAAATGATTGATTTAGACCACGATTTAAGAGGCAGAGGCGAGGTAGATGAGGTATCTTCAAGTCAAAGATATCAGCAGATGAATGCATAAAAGGAAACAAATTCCATCACAGAGCTCGAGAATTTGCAAATGAATTCTAACCTGCAACTTCAAGAAGAAAAGGTGGAATACCTAGTCATATGCATCTGAAGCATAAAATATGAATTTCAGACCATGTAGTCTTGATCTAGATACCGCAAAAGCAAACAATCAATGGAAATACAAATGAACAACACATGCACAAGAAATAACAAACATCAAAACACTCATCACAAGATTCTCTGCTCCAGAATCAGGTCTTCTCATGAATTGAAAGGCCGAGTTTGATACATACGCAAAGCTTTTAATCTCTTAGAATCCAGAAACATCTAACCCTTTGGTTTAATTCAGAATCTGCCTTTATAGGCTCACAAAATATCAAACAACTTCTAACTGACTGACAACTATCTAGAATTGGCAAGGATGAGGTTGTTCAGGCCGAACTGCTCGAACCCACTGCCTCTAACTCTGTTAGACGCACCGGTGAGAAACTCTGTGCGCTGTCAGTGTGCATTTGGGCCTGGGAAGCCACCTGTTTGTCCTTCGGATTGGGCCGTTTTAGGTTGATTTGGATAGATAACCAAGTTGTGCTTCTCTTTGGATTCCAAATCGGCTCCCAATCGTGCCATTTCCCTGTGAAATTCTTCATTTTCCGCGGCCTTACCCTATTATGCTAAAAAATATTCAATCCGCAATTCGCAATGCGGGATTTGGAAAGGAGAAAACACAAATCGGGCTTCCTGAAAAATCATGCCCCCGCAATGTGGGAGTCAGAACTTGGAAAGTCGAACCTGCTTCTTTGGAGAAATTGCGCCTACGCAATTCGCATTCCGTAATGCGGGTTTCGGAACTCGGAATGCCATCGCACAACCTCGCGGAAATCACCTTCGCAATCTGCATTCCACAATGCGGGTTGTGAAAATCGGAAACATGAATCTGCGCCCCCGAGAAAATTATGCCTCCGCAATCCGTATTCCGCAATGCGGGTTGCGGATATTGGAAACATGAATCTGCATCCCCAGAAATATTATGCCTCCGCAATCCGCATTCTACAATGAGGGTTGCGGAAAGCGGAAACCCAACTTTACACTCTTGAAAACATACCGTTCTGAATTTCACAATCTGCAATGCGGGTGCGGAAAGTCGAACCTGCGGGAAAGAGGAAAAGCGGAAAACCTCATGATCGGACGTGTTGCGGATCACTTCTTAGTCGTAGATTTGGCTTTGCTTATTCAATCCTAGCCGTTCAACCTCTGCAGATTGCGGAAGAATTCCACGGCCTTGTTTTTCCCATTTTTCCCACTGCGGCTCAATCATTTGGCTTGATACTTAGCCATTTTTGGGTTTTTTGACTCTTTCTTTGGTGTAAGAGGTCAATGGGCATGCTTGGGGCTTCAACTTTCGGTAGGGGGGTTCCCTTTCTTCCTTTGGCGAGAACATTGATAGAAATGTTAACAGCGGCTTCAACTAGGGATGTTATTCTCCATGTGAGGTAGCAAGAACAGTAGACTAGTTGCCCTTTTCTTTTTTCCTTTTTGTAAAATGGGACTAAAACAAAGCTAATTGAAGCTAAGACGAAATGATAATGTATAGCGAGGACGGGATAACGGGCTTGTTTCTCACTGGATATAGTGCTTCAGGAAATGCCCATTGACGGGCCTCTTTCCAACTGGTTTGTCATCCCCATACTGCAATAAGAAAGTGTTGTTTCCATGGCGGGCGATGACTATATAGGGCCCTTGCCAAAGGTTATCAAACTTTTGGGCTTGGTCCTTTCTTCTAGCATCCCATTTCAATACCAAATCTCCCACTTGGAAATCATCAGTCTTGGTCCTTCTGTCAAAAGTCCTTTTGACCCTATCTTGAGTTAGCATAGCTTCATCATGTACTCTCTCTCTAACTTCCTGTATCTCAGCCAGTTGGTTAGTTCTCCTTAGCTCAGAGTTTGTCTCTTTTTCCTGCTCCTGTAGCAGCCTCATAGCAGGGTTTGGAGGATATGTTTCAGATGTATGTAATGAATTAGCTTAGGAGTTGGGAAAACTATCCCATTTGTAATGTTTTCCTATAACAATGGTTACCATCATTCTCTTAAGAAGAGTCCATTCAATGATCTATATGTATGGAAGTGCAATTCACCAGTTACTTGGGACAATTTCACGGTTGACTCAAAGGAGTGGCACCTTAGAATAATATGAGAGTAAAGTAAAGAAATAGAAACAATGTTTTAAGACTACATAGGATAGATAAAATAGTTTTGCACACATAGAGCAATCATAATTTAGTTATATGGTTGGAGAAAGTGTTTATTAGAGTCAAGTGAAAGAACAATTCGTTTCCCTTGAGTAAATGGTGAAATTTGGCACCTAGATATTATGGACCTTTCAAGATTTTGACACATATTGGTGTAGTTACTTATGGATTGGCCTACCACCACATGTGACTATCCATCATGTTTTTCATGTGTCCTTACTAAGAAATATGTGTTCGAGTCAAACCATGGTCTAGGATTTGATGTTATAGAGATGGACACTGAAGAGTTTCATATGGATCCCTTGATAATCATAAACACTAAAGAACATGAAGTAGAGTCATTGATTGGGTTAATGTATGTTGGTAACATTACTTAAAAGAAGAACATACATAGGAGATTGAATAAAAAACAAGGAAACTTATCCTTATTTGTTTGATGATAACTTGGCTCCTAGGTCACAGCCCCTTTTGAAAGGGGAGTGTTGTAACAAACCATGCTTGTGCATATTGCTTGTTTGATTTCCTGAACACCTCATGTTTAATTTGGGATTATAGACATTACCTTTAAGTCATGATGAACATTTTGGTTCCTCAATCGAGATATGATTTAATGGACTTAATTACTTTGGTTCTTCATTTAAAATATTTTCTTTGATGATGATTGAATGATAGAATATATTGTTGGTTCATGCCTTTCACATGACTAGATGCATTACTATGATGTATTTTGAAGAACTAACCTTGTGCAAGTTTATGTTTCCCATGAATCACATTGACATGGGTCAAATGTTGGGAGTAGTGTTGAAGAGTGTTAACTATATGGTGGAAATTGTACTACCCAAGGGAAATGACTTTTTATCAATAAGGATGGTCAACCTAGATCTAGTACCTTGTGAGTTTAGAAAGAGAAACATTGACATATATTACTTGAAAAAATGGTTCATGTGTTGAATCAAAATTTAAAGCCCAAATGGGTTGAGTTAAATTCACCAAATACCCAACTTATGACACTAGTATTTTTGCTCCTAGACCCAATTTTGTCCCATGTGTATTTAGGAAAGGGGTTTGGGAAGGCTAAGATAATTTTTTGGGAATGAGTTGTTACCTTCAAAAAGATTAGAAAAGAAGAAGCTTGCCTTGAGTGAGGGGCTTGATTTTTGTGGATTGCTACTTTGAGAAAGATGCAATATTTGGATCTATGATTTTATGGGAGCAATTTGATCACTACTCCATCATTGTCTGAAAGGATGGAAGAGACTAGAGGTGTACCTAACCTTAGGGGGTACTTATGATGATTGTTTGAGCATGGCATCTGATTTTTGGGCCTTTGAGACCACACAATTAGAGGTACTATTAGAGGTACTAGGAGCTAGAAGGGAAATTTATCCTGTCAAAAGAGCCCCACAGTGAGAAGTATTATAGTATCAAGAGCTTGAGTCGACTTTTTTACACATCATAAGCTTGAGGAGTATTGGAGTGTTGCAAGTCCAGAGGCCTCTCCACCACACAATAATTGTATTTCACTAATTGATATGATTTGTTGGGTAATGAGTGAGTTGATTTGTGTAAAGAGCTTAACGATCTATGTCCCATTCTCTCATTAAGATTAAGCCCTACACGAATGACATCACTTGTTTCCATGTGTTGAAATGGTTAAGAGGACAATTAACCTTGTGTACAATTTGAATCTCCTTATTGCTATTTCTACATTGGAACATTGATTGGAATCAAAAGTTGATCATCAACAAAAACATAAAAATACAATTCCGCTACCTACTTATTATGCCGTAGGCGTTCATCATGGAGAAGCATTACTTCCACATCAGCAAGATTCCTCGTTCATGGAGCGAATGGAATTTTGCCACGTGGAGCAAGCTTCTCATTTATTATTACGCCGGTCAAAGGCCAACGAGCGCGCGGCAAATATCATACTGTCTCCCGGGTTTGTTCGACACCTTCAAATCTCACCGTCGTCCAGCGAAAAGCCCCTCGTCGCTAGTCGTTGATCGCTTACCGCACAATACAAAAATTTCGTTTCTTATCCCTTTCAAAGCGACCGCCGACCGCAGTCCACTGAAAAGCCCCTCGTCGCTGGTCGCTTGCCGCACAAAAAATTCGTTTGTTATCCCTTTCAAACCGACCGGCGACCGCTGTCCACCGAAAATCGAAAATCCCCTCGTCGCTGGTCGCTAGCCGCACAGTAGAAAATAAACCGTCGAAAACCCTCCCGGGTCTGTTCGCTGCTTGATTTCAATACCTTGAGTCTACATAATAGAACAAGTCTTCATACTGTCTTCTCTTGGGCAGATATCCATGCCTAGAATGAGAAAACTGACAGATTGTGGACAAATAATTTCATGGTCTAGCCGATTAGACGGAGCTCTTGGATCCTGCTTTTTAAACTCACCTACATTCTTTCCATGGTTTTCGGCCGTTGCATTTCTTTGAACCCTCTCTGGATCGAAAGATTTGCAGAAGCTTGGAATATTTTTTGCAACGTTCATCACGCAAGTCGGGAGATCCATGCTGAAAATTTTGAAATTAGCCACAAATTTAGAGCTTATAATGCTCTTTACTTTTTCGAAAAACTCCATCATCAAACCATCTCCAACGGATCTAATTGGGGTTCTGGAAGAGGGGTTCAGCATGGCAGGTTGGCCTGCTTCCATAGCTTTCCGGAGGTATCGATCTCGTCTTGCAGGATCCAGTAGATTAACATACGCTTCTTCAATAACCCTAATGACATTTTTACATGCAGCCCCATTATCAAACTGAATTCGGATCAAACACCTTCGGTAGGCTCTCTCAAGTTCATTTTCTGTTGCTCCCCTATCTACATCTAGCACCTGCATTTTGTTGGTTCATGCTACTTCTAATTAATTGAACAAATTTAGCACTATTATGAAGAGGATTTTCCCTTAATCAATGAAGCTGGGGATTAGGGCCGTACCTGAAAATAATTTTTTGCACAGAAAATGCGTTTGAGTTCACAGTTCTGCAAAGACCCTTGGTTATCGTCACAACGGATGGACAAATTGAATCGCTGAGGCTACCCTTCTTCCACAACTTCGAGATCTGCCACATGAATGCTAATTTTCTTTCGCCTTGAAACCTTCACGTATTCGAGACGTTCTAGGTGAAGCCTGAGATCTGTCACAGCTATCTTTGATCATGCAGTTGAGAGAAACAATTCAATCTTTTTCGCCTGTAGAACTCCTGCAGATGTGCTAGCGAAATGAGACCTCCATTGTGAAATTGATCGCATAAATTAGGCCCGTGGAAAAACTGTTTTCCAAGTCGAATCATCAATTTAATCGTCCTCGTCGTTTCATGCTCTTGTGAAAAAGAGTACATCTGGCTGTAGTACATCTTGTGAATATATATGAAAAATCAAATTTCTTAAATTAATATTTTTTATTTTTATTTTATAAAATAAAAACTTTGATAATTTATATAAATTTAAATAAACAGCTCTCGCTGATAATTTGCAGAACCGAGAGCCTGAAATAAAATTATCTTTATCTTATACAAAGTGAAGTACTTCTTTAAGTTCAAAATAAGAGCATTACAAATAATATGTTTTCTTGGAAAAATATCCAAAAGGGAAAACCACTAAAAATTAGTACTCTTATTTGGTTGGTGTCCTAGGGTGGGTGAGCTCTTCTCCCTAAAGCACACAAGATTCATATATGATCCCAACCACTTGTTTGTGCTTTTAGGGGAATTGAAGTTGGTGGGTGGCTCTATGCAACATCATCTTTACTATTGAATTAAAATCTCATCGACATCTAATCTCTACTTTCTTTGATGTGAAAGTAGATGTCTTTGAAATGCAATGAATTGATTTTGATTTTGAGTTAGTGAAACTCACAGCTCATAAAATAAATCTAGGCTTATTAAGCAGCCATGCTTTCACTATGGTATGAATTGTTTCCACCAACGACTTATGAGTTTTGATCACCCATGTTTTCACTATGGTATGAATTGTTTGCACCAACCACTTATGAGTTTTCGATCATTAATTTATCAGTTGATGATTTTATTCATAATAGTGACAGTGACATAATTTTTGCTTCAAATTAGATTCACTAAAACGATCAAACAAAGTCACTTAAAAGAGGGGTCTAAGGTGAAGCTAAAAGCCTACAAATTTTCTTTTGATTCCTAGGTACTATCTATATAAAAGGATTTAGTACTTAGGATGTTGCTTACAATTTCTTCATCATTATTGTAATTAAAAATTCAACTCATGAATTACATGTTGGGTGCATTAACCATTGATCATAGATACCAAAAAATATAACCAAACCATTTAACTAAATTATTAATTTTAGGTTGCCACAACATTCTAACTAATTTGCAATGATGTTTAGATTGCATCCTCCTTCATTATTGTTAAACATATGAAGAGATAAATAGCCAAGTTGGAGGATTTATGTGGCATCTCTTTTATAGTATTTTGCATTAGAAATGCTTTTAAGTCTTAATTGACATTGAAAGGTTTGTAAATCCATTCTCGTCAATAAGAACCTAGTCAACTTAGTCAATTATAGTAAGTAGCTTTAACATTCTTACTAATGTGCCACTCTTTTTGTTGTTGTTGTTGATTTTAAGGTTTTTGTTGGCAACATTAAGAGAGTGTTAAGGCCATGGTTGAAAAATGTGGTAATTTTAACTAAGAAAAAAAAAAGTGCTATCAATAGCATAACTTTATTGAAATAGAGATAAAGACTAAATGCGACCTCTAAAAAATGAGAATTTTGAAGGGTTTTCGTAAGTAGGTAGGTAGCATTATAATTCAATTACACTGGGTATCATTAACATTGGTTAGCCTAGACATTTACAATAGATAGCCTTTGCATTCTAGCTAATGTGAAATTGAATTTATATTGCATCCTTCGTCCACCACTTTTAACTAATTAATACTATCTTTATATATTTATTGTGCTATTAGATAACCAATAGAGAAAAAAGAAACATCCATAATGAATTCCAAAAAATCATATAGAACAATCAACACTTACAACACTCGCTAAGATCCCTATTATGATATGAGAGTGGAAGATGCAGCCTGTCATTTTGACAGAGCATTGAGAAGGCTTTCGTGAAATTGTGAGCATGATTTCCAGGCACTAGAGCAATTCCTGGAGCAGGAGGAAGCAATGGGAGACTTGGAACATGAGATTACTAGATAGCAAGAGCAGGCATTATGAGACAAAATAAAGATAGAAAAAGAGAAGAACAAGATTCTCTCAACCAAAATCACCACAATTGAAGCTTAGCTCTCGGTTCTGCAAATTTGAGTTAGTTCTTTGGAGATGGGCGACGTCCAAGTAGACTCTTGTTTTGGCTGCTCCTCTTGCCCTCTTTTCGACAACAACAACGGTTCATCCCAACAAAGATGGTGGTCCTCAAGTCAAAAATCCATGCGCTAGAGACTTAGAATTCCATTCTAGGTTCCTACTCCATTTGAAGGCAATGAGTCATGTCAGTTTTTTTGTGTCAAGTATCTTTTGCTAAGTTGTTTCTAGATTGAATGCCCTCAAGCTTTTTGTTTCAAGAAGACTTGTATGTAAGATTTAACTAAACAGTATGGTCTGTAAGTGGTCTCATAACTATTTTAGTAATATTTTCAAAACTCTTGAATTTAGCAACAAACTTGTTTTTGTTATGTACTTCTATTGCTTGAAGAAACCAAGCAACTTTTCTTAATACAAATGTTAACCATTTTTATTAAAAATATATATATATATCCCTTTTATGACTCTTCAAACCAGTTGCAACCAATCAATAACCTTTGCTATTGTAACTTAAACTCAAACAAATTACTATGAAAATGAAATACCTTATGAGTGAACATTTTAATTGATATCTTCTAAATATTTATCATGGTTATAGAATTATTTTTTTAAATATCAATATAGTTTCAAAAATAAAAATAGAAATTATAATATAATACCTATAAACTTTTAAATTTTAAAATATTCTCTCATCATTAATGAGGAAGATGTGTGCGATTGTAGGAGGAGGCGTGTTCTTATAAACTACTCAATTTCCTTTCTATTTATTGACAATATGTTTCTGAATGTCATTGCACCAAAGTGTATCTTTATCCATTGTCCCATTCTTAATGCTCCAGTGCTTTCCAATCCGTCGTCTTCAGATTTGGATGTGGGGGAATAAAAAATTAGTGAACCGTATACGTAGAGATTTAAAATCCAACAAGGGACAGATAATTACCATAAAAGACAAGTTGGAAAAGCTGAAGTTGAAGGAGAAGGTAAAGCTTCTGGAATTATAGCAATATTCGAGATTCACAGAATTAAGACATTCGACATTGCTCGTAGCCTCAATTAGGTTGTTTGCAATGGACCACATCATGGTCATGGAAGAAGACACAATCGAGCAAAACACAAAATGATCAACAATGGACAATCTCTCGATCTTGTCATCAATTGCAAGAAAGAAGAAATCTACTCATCATGAGCATGACCTTAAACATATATGTTCTACAAGATTTCTTTATATTTAGGTCAATATGTAAAATTTTATACAAACTAGATAACTAATAACAACGTCAGATTTAAAGATAAAATAAATAAATAAACAATTGATAGAAGAAGACACACCAGAGCAAAACACTCAATATGTAAGATTTTATACAAACTAGATAACTAATAACAACGTCAGATTTAGTGGTAAAATAAATAAATAAACAATTGATATATCATTTTGAAACTCTTGAAAGTCATTTAAAAGGGTTTACATCTCCCTATTTATATTAAATGTTGAAAAGGTTCAACCACATCCTTGCCCTTTTTTATATAATATAAACAATACATATTTTTGTTTAAAAAAACATTATCCAAAATAAAACGTCCTCTAAGACACTAAATCCAAGATGAAATGTCTTCATAGACAACTTGCCAACTAAAAATGGTATATTCATAAAAATACTAAAAATGATATATTCATTATAGTCAATATCGAGTTAGTCATTCTCTAAACACTTGTTTTTCCTTTTACCCTCAAAATTTAAAATAAATGTCTAAAGAAGTGTATATAACCACCTTGTATTCCTTCGTGAGGCCTTATGATTGAAATTTTTATTGAAATAAAATTTATTTTATTTTTAAGTAAAATTAAATAAAAATATATATTTTTAAATATTTTATTAAGTTAATTTAAAATATTAATTTAAATTATTTTAATAACAAATAATAATAACATATAATTTTTTTAACACATAATTTTTTTATTTTATTTTTATCTTTTATGTATAATAAAATCATTTAATTTATTTTTTAATAATAAAATATTTTCTAAATAATATTATTTATATTAATTTTTTTTAAAAATAATATTATTAATATTTTAAAATATATATTCTAAATATTATTGAATGTTTGAAAAAAAAGAATATTAATATCAATATTAATATTACTAAATTATGAGTGAATATTGAACATATATATTTTTTATTTTTTTACATATTAAAAACATTAAATCATATTTAAGTTTTAATTAAATTTTTATGATATTTTTTTAAGTTGACATAATAGATTTTGTTTTTAAATTTTGAGATAAATAATAAATATTGGGTTTTAAAAGTAGTGTTCAATTTACAATTAAGCATTTTTTTCTTCTTTCATATTTAAAAGGATATTTAATTATTCACAAATTCAAATGATAGATATTTTCATTTCATTTAAATAATTGATCTTGTTAAAAGTCTCAAACTATTATTAAAATTAAGATGGATATCAACAAAATCAAAATTTAGAGGCAAAACAAACTTTACTTTGAATTAGGGATGCCATTTTGTGAGTACAATGCAACGTATGTTCTCTTTTGGCTTGGTGCATTGAATCCTATGGCTTATACATTCCAAGAGATTAATGATGTAAAGCATGTACATTTTAGTGATTGCCATTAGAAACCTCGCACTGTCATGAATAGATGTTGCTTGCAACGATAAGGAAAGTCCTTCTTTTTGTATATTTTTTAATAATTTTCGTTTTTTCATATAGTGAGAGTCGACCTTCAAATCTATTCTATGAAATATGAAATAAAACTTGCCAAGAGATTAATGATCATGCCACCCATCAAATTGAAGACTATTCCAGGGCCAAAAATTGTTCTTTTTAAAATTTTATTAATAACCATTGTGCCAAAAAAAATTCTAAATAATATTATTAATATTAATAATTCAAGACTATCTTCCGCCAAAGGAGTCGAGAGTTTTAGCCCATCCACCACTGACCCAACTTTTTCATGCCAACGCCAAAATTTCCTTTGTCGCTTCTGCCCGAGTTTATCGCTTATCCACCACAACGTTCATTTTTACCCCTCAAGAGGCAAATGCTAGTTATATATTTTCTTTGATTCTGTATTTTATTTAAATAAACTTTAAAAGAAAGTCCTTCTCTTGCAATCAAATCATCTTAGATTTGGATTGATACGATGGTACATTTGATTGTCTTTATACGGTTTGAATGCTTTCAAATATTTTGAAATCAACTATGATACCAATGAAACATGAAGTGTGACGATGACAAGTCCTTTATTTGCAAAAACAATAAAGCTATCCCACTGCATGAAAGGACAAAGTAAGTCCTTTCAAATATAAAGGACGATAAAGGTATCCCAATACATGAAAGGACAATTAATTATCATTCAAATAAACGTGTGATAAAGTATAAAGCATTGGCCCACAAATTCCAAAACATTTGGTTTTGGCTATATATATGTTAGGATAAAGTATGCACATATTCTTGAATGGATTGGCTCTCTATGGGTATGTCGAATGGCTACAAAGAGTGGGATCCTTTAGATAATAGCCATTTCTATGAAAAACTGAGTGGGACACTTTGTTTTTCCGTTGAAAACGGGTTATAGTTACATGCACACACGGGGACCTTTTTGGTTTTGGTTGAAAATATTGTCATGCGATGTAATGTGCTTTTTTGGGGACAGTTTGAATTTTTTTTTTGTTTCGAGAAGAAAAAAGTTTCTTGTTATTCATTAGTTTGAATCAAATAAATTACATTTTGCTCTTGTCTCTTGGACAATGCTTTCAGATCAGTTTTACAATGTCTTTCATGACGCCAAAAATCTAGATACGCAGTTTGTCTTTTAACATTTTGTTACCAAGATTTGTTCACCCTGTAGTTATGAGTACAAAATTTATACATCAATATAGTTGTAGTGTCTTTCGATCATATCATGTGATTGTCTATACAATAATATTGTGACAAAAATAATGACTAAAAGATATATCCAATTAAGAGATGCAGAATTTCTTCTCCTCCATAAGAAGGTGTTTATGATAATAGCGTATATGAGTCCATCCTTCTTTTAGTGTCACTCCCTTCTTCGAAAGTTCATCTGCTTTCTGGTTGAAAATTTTGGCGATATGATAGAAATTAATATCTCAAACAAAAGAAGAGAATTATGTACTTTTAGTTTCCAAGAAGCCAAAATTGGAACTTGTAATCGATGAGCACTTGTAATCCATCCAATGATCACTGACGAGTCTCCGAAAATATGAATCCTATCCATCCCTCACTCAAATGCCAATTGTAAAATTCTCCAAAGGGCATTGAGTTATGCTCAAGTATTACTGCCCTTCCAACACCTAGGCTCATCTCCAGGAAGTGACCTTGACCAAATATAATATAGCAGCCTGCACCACATCTATCATTTTGTGCAGCCCTGTGGAAGAATCCCACCAGGGTTGTGGGAGAGAATACCGGGGGTCTTCTAAAAACCTGTCTGATGTATGTATAATCTAATAAAAAATGTGAAGCATATGTGACAACCCCTTCCACTGTGTATGTAATGCCTTCAAATAAGATATTGTTCCCGGCTCTCCATATTCCCCACAAAAATAGCAGGGGGAAAGTCATTTGATGAATATGCTTTATGTGTCATTGTCGTGGACATGAATTAAGAGAACTTGCATTCCATTCCCCCGTGATCCTAAACCGAGTAGTTAATTCATTCCAAATCTGTAGAGTGAAGGAGCACGGTGTGAAAATATGTTCCACCATCTCTTTAGTTCTGTAGCATAAATGGCAGCAAGTAGGACCGATGCCTCCCCTGTGTCTGTACACGTCCCCTGTAAGGATCCGATGATGTAAAGCCAGCCACAAGAAAATCTAGATCTTCACCGGAACATTCCATTTCCCACCACCATTATATCTGACATAGTTGTGTTGACTCAACGATCAACTCATATGCCAAGCTAGCTGAGATATTCTTGTTACTGCTTGCAAAAGACCAATATAATTGATCCATTTCACGACCACTAAGGCATATACCAACATGTGCGAGCTCTGAATCATATGTATACCTTTCCATCCCTTTTGTGCCAGATAAGTTTAAATCACGAGCATTAAGCCAATATTAATATCTATGAGTCCCCTCTTCCCTACGTTGGGCATGATTGAGGAAATATATCCACAGTATATCCCTTTCTGGTGAATCACCTGTAATTTTGAAGTGGATAGTAATCCATTATGTTGGGTACCAAGAATTGGATCTACACCCACTCTGATATGAAATTTGTTGCCAGCGAACCAAACTAGCCAACGATTCAGAAGAGGGAATATCTCCACCAAGCCAGCCTAGATAGTCGAACATTGTATCACTTTCTTGTTTTCTAATATGATCCAACCGATCACCGACCTTTGTTGCAGATATTTCTCCTTGACGATCAGTCCCCAAATCCCATTATCATTGAGCCCTCTCCATAAAATTTTCAAGTGTAAGGCCCTATACACTCATAAAATGTTTTGGACTCCGCATCCACCCTCGTTCTTCGAGGTTGAGATCCTTTCCCATGCCACAAGATGGATACCTCGCTTTATCGAAGAGGCCTTCCAAAGAAAATTAAAGAACATATGTCTGATCCTATGAAGAATTGAGGACGTGACTTTTGCTAAGAAAAGCCAATATACTGGCATATTGGAAAGCACTGAATTCAGTAATGTCAAACGACCTCCTAAGGAGAGCTTCTAGAAAGTCCATGATGTGATCATTTTCTCAATCTTCTTGATCAACCACATCCAATTCGAAACAATATAATCATTTGGTTTCAAGAAGAAACCTAAATAATTCAATCTGAGATTGATGTCTTTATTATCCAACGGGAAAATATCACATATCTTGTTTAGGGTCTCCTCTTCAAGAAACAATGAGAACAAACTCGATTTAGGGTCGTTGATCAAGGTTTCCAATAAATATTTGTAATGGATCCATTCTCAAACATTCCCAATACCAAAGATGAGGACATCATCCACAAATAACATATGGGTAATATAATGACTCTGCAAAACCTTAATCCCTCTGGTCTTGCCTTCAGCTTTAGCATGGAGGATAAGACCACTGATCCCTTCAATTAGATCATTTGAAAATTTCAGCCATCATCATCGTCAACTCCAAATATATCTTGTTGTTTTCATAGCTTCTTTAAACAATATCAATAATTCCCAAAGGAATAGCAAAGCACCGAGTTTTGGTGAAAAAATGATGAATGATATATGTTTTTTTAAATATAGTAAAATGATATATAGTTTTTTTAAATATAATAAAATAAGTGAATTTAATAAATAAAATTTGAAAACTTAATCTTAATTTTAATTTAAAAAATAACAAATCTCCAATAAAAAGTTGTAAAAATAATTATACTTTAATTTACAATATTAAATTATCTACACATTTCATTAAAAAAATATACAAAATCTTGTTCTTCTCAACTTTTACCATCTTAAAGGATAAATAACCATCAAATGATTTTTTTAGAATTTCAATAAAACCTAATAAATAAACATATTTTACGTTCAATGTTTAAAAAAGGTTAGACCCAAAATCAATGAATATGGCATAGTTTCTGAGTTAACAATCACTTAACATGAATTCGATATAACTTGTCTTGAAGTATTACACTGAATACTTTGTAATAAGTTTGCATTCTATAAGATTATTATGGCAATATGTGAGAAACCAATTCAATTCCTTTGCATGTGAACACGTTATTTTCCTTGTATGTCTAGGATGTAATCTTTACTATAATCTTTCTGTTCTAATGAACAACTTTACAACTATAAATTCTCATTTAATAATTGCTTTGATGAATGCTATAACTCTACATGTGGATAGGTAGAACGAGTTTGTGAGAATGAAGGGGATTCTACATCACCTAGATCCTTGAACATGGCTCTAGTGAAAGGTTAACTAAAGCATCTATAATATAAAGAATCACCACAATTAGCAATAGAAACAACAAATCTCATGGAATGCATATAATATAAAGAATCACCATAATTAGCAATAGATATAACAAATCTCATGGAATGCATATGTAAAAGCATTTATTTGTTTTCTCCATTAAAAAGGCCAAGCTTAGTCGAGATTTAATCTATCACTACCAAACCAATGAAATATGCAAAATGATGAAACACCACTACCAATATGACTTCAAAACCTAAGTTCATAGTAGAATTTAAAAATATAGTGATGGCACATACATGAATAAAGAAAATTTACGATAGAAGTTCATGCAAGAAAGAAACATGACTAGGTTTAAGAAAAATACATAACCCGGAGATTGATTGAACATGTTTGATTGTTCAATTGCAATGGAGAAGATTATTTTCATTACCAACAAATTGTAGAGTTTGTGAGCTTAAGGAAAAGTCTTAGAAAGTGTGATTTAAAACACTCCCTGGTTGAAGTTGGCACTGTGATGGTCCACAAAGTATCCTTGTATATTTCATATAAATATAGCTTGCTTCGAGCAACTACTAGTATCGTTGACCTCAAAGAAGAGGAACGCTCCTAGTATATTTGATGTAGTAGAAGAGGAAAAATACATAACAAATGAATTAGACAATTGATCATAATCACCATTTTCAACGAAGAGAGATAATAATGAGAAAGCACATTGTCTAACATAAATAGTGTGAAAAATAGCGAATCTAGGGCCATGAAAATGGAATCTGGATGGCTAGGTTTAGAGTGAAAAAAATAGAAGCAATGCCAAATTTTAACTTGCAAAGCTCAATCGCATGAGAACCTAAAGTTTGAAAAAAATTACCTAGTAGAAGGAGATAACGATGTCCATAGTCATGGTATATTTGAAACACAACAAACCTCAACCTTTTGCCACCTTTCATTGCGTCCTTGCACCATGTATCCCCATTTTTAACTTTGTTTTAACCCTCAAGCTCTAACAAAACCCTAAACTTGTGCTTATAAATCTTCCTAATCAAAGCTCTGGCTCTTCGAATATTTATTTTTCAATTAAAAACACTGACATAACCATTTGCAAACTCTATCTAGTTGAAAAGTGATTTGAATGTGAACATAGAAAAATAAATTCTTAACAACTTAGGTTAGTTCTAAGCTCACGATGCTCTCAACCACCCAACTATTCTTGGGGGTTTGTTGAGCCTCCCCAATCCTATAAATTGAGGTCTCTCTTGTGTATCATATTTATTTTCTATTATGATGCCGATCTTTGATTTGGTTTTATCCTTGGATCTTTTCAATAATTTACTTGCACTTCAGTGAAACAAATTTGGTGGAGATTGGCCGACGTTGAAGTAGGTTCAAAGAATTTGGTATCTTCTATCCGCACTGGATTTTGGAAGAGAGATAGATTTGCTCAACTAAGAAGAACCAATAAATATAAAGAAATATGAATTTATAAATGAGTAGAAGAATCTTCTTTGACCTTTTGGTGTTAAGAGCATTAATCTAATAGTAGTGTGACATGAATGGTTACAAGATGACTATAAAGGTTGGTATAGATTGTCATCTTTTTTTTCCTCATCATTCCATAGATAATACTAAGTGTAAAAAAAATGCTTAAATAGATATTACATTGACACAACAAAAACATTAAGTGAGACCCCACCAGGGTTGGAATTTCATTTCATCTCTGCCTTTCAAACTAAAACTTTTTGACGTTTTGAACTTTTATGTTACCTGTCACACAACGTTTTAGTGGAAAAATAACTCGTCAACAATGAAGTTTTATTAAAAAAAAAACCTTTAATTATAATGTTTTTATTAAATAATTTATTTTTCAATTAAAAGATATGCATTTATTAAGGAGTTTAATTTTCAATTAAAATATAGCAATAGGCTCATTTACGCATATTTTTGTTGATCACGTGCTTTGAAAATCGAGGGTGGAAAAATACAACCTACTAAGATTGAAATAGACAACTCAAAAGTAACATGTGCCATCATTATGCATCTAAAGTACATTAAGTAATAAACTTAAGAAACTAACAAAACGTGGAACCTAGAATCATTTCCGAAGGTTAATGTGAGGCCACATGTAATGCAGCATACAAAATTTTGCAAGGTTACCATGTTTTTTTTTTGCTCAAATCTCCTTGACTTGCGAAAGTGGCCTATGGTTTTGAGAAACCACGACCCAAGGGCATCTAAGCCGTCAAAATCACCCAGAGATCGCACCCGGCCTGTACTACACTAGCCTCAACTTGACTGGGTTTTTGGGTGTCCCCTCTCAACTAAGTCACCCCTAAGGGGAATTGAACTCGGGTCGACTTGCCGACGAGACCCACACCTTAACCGAGTGAGCTAGCGGGAATTGACTGCAAGGTTAACATTTTGTGTCAATGGTGTAATTGGAATTGTGAAATTTAAAAAATTTCAATTAAAAGATCTATGTTATAATTAAGGAGTTTTTCCAATTAAAATATAACAATAGACCCATTTAAACATGTTTTATGTTGATCATGTACTTTGAAAATCTAGGGTGGAACAAAAAAAGCTACTAACAATGACAGAGACAACTCAAAAGTAACATGTGTCGACATTATGCATTTGAAGTACATTAAGTGATAAACTTAGGAAACAAACGAAAGGTGGAACCTAGAATCCTTTGAACTTTCCCGAGGTTATGTTAGGCCACATGTAATGCAACATACCAAAATTTTCAAGGTTAACATGCTGTATCAATGGTGTAATTGAAATTGTCACATTTTATTCCAAAGGACTTGAGTTAAAAGGCCAAATAAACATAATATGCCCTTTGTAAATGCGATTCATTAAAAAACACATTGCAATTGAGATTGTACTATGATGTTCTCCCTTGTTTAGAAGATTTTTTCCCAGTGAGTAAAAGCAACCAATCTCTAAGACTACAAGAATAATAAAATGTTACTAAGTTTTAACATATATCAAATAAATCATTTTAAAAAATGTGAATAGATATGTTAAAGATTTTAGCAACAAGACCTATAAATTGTAACTTTGAAGTATTGGAAGTGTACAACGTGGGATTGAGAGCCTCCCACAATAAAATCATGTTTCCATTTCTTTGTCCAGTCACAAGTGTTAACCCAGCTCAGTATCAAAATAACAAAAAAGATTTCATGTTTAAGAAAAAGCACGTAAAAGTTTCATTAAAATTTGTTTTTAGATTAATATCAAATTTATAAAAAAATTGAAAATAACATCTTACCAATATAAGTAGCTCAAGTCCATGGTAGGCAGAGGAGAGCAATTTCAAACTGTCTATAAAAATGGGTATCTAAATTCAGTAAGTGCTTCTAACTTGTGAGGCCCATAACCAAAAAGTAAACATTTCTGAAATTCCATAGGTGATGCTTGGTAGATTTAGTAGTTGATAAATTGTTTATGCTTGGTAAATTCGGTAGTGATAAATTGTTTTTGCTTGGTGGGTGACCGGGTTAATTCCTTCATTAACATAGTTTAAAACCGACTTCTTCTTCTAAAATGGTACCCACCTTTCTCTCGGAGTTGCACTTTTGGACTTGAAAACTAACTTATCCTCTATAGGAAGGGCACAAAGGCAAGGGAAAAACACTAAAAGGAAGGGCACAACTCCGTATTGGGACAATATAAAAAAGAAAGAACAAATGAAATGAAAGAAAAACCATCCCCATTGAAGGCAAACTCACCCACCTACTGTTCGATCAAATGGGAAAATTTCAATCTCCATTATTACATATATAATAACATGCGACTGTTTTTTTTCATCGAAAAAATCACATTCCTGCTATTCCGAAGGGATCAAGTAAAGCTAACAACGCACGAGAAATCTCAATGAACTTCCTCGCATATCGTAGATGGTAGGTCGAACAAACCGTCAGCATATAATCCAAGCCAAAAGATGTCTCAACATAATTGAACCTGGGTGGATGGAATGAAATCCATCTAACCCACCAACTAACCACCGTATCTTTGACTACTACAAGCTACTTATCTAGGCATACACATATCTTAACAAACTTATTAATAAAAATTAATGATCATTTGGAAAAATAATTAATCGTTAAAAAATACGTCTTAGAAAATTGTTTGCCGTTCTTTAAGACAGTTTGTTAAAAATTTTAATAGTATTTTGATGAGTAAAATGCGCCATACCAGACATATGCTCATCAAATTCCAACCGTGGACCCCGCATACACAAAGGTTACCATCATGGAGATATGGCCAACTCAATTCACACCAATCGAAGAATCAAGCACTATAATACAAAATTACGAATTAGGGTACGGCGAACATGTCAATGTGTTTGATAAACATGTGTCTAGGGTCGAAATTTACATAGGGTGATAAAGCTAAAAGATCAGCATACTTTGACATGACATATGACACGCTGGAAACAGCATACTTTAAAAATATTTATTCCCTCCGTGCAAACTTAAAAAAATAATTAAAAAAAAGGTGATTCTTAAATTATATTTTAAAAACAAAATGACCCCTTCGAAGTTTGAAGAGATCAGAAACTTGTGATTATGATTATTATATTTGCCAGATGCGACATTTTAAACATGTGATCATGCCAGAGATATTTACAGAGTTTTTGTCTCGTACACTTTGAACATGTGATCATGGCAGACTCGTTTACGGAGCAACACAGCTGTCTTTAACCAGTACACCATAATGTATTTTGCTGTTATTGCAGAGATATCCATTGTTCAATATCTCCCTATTAGTACCAGTAGCAGCAATAAATGCAATACCATAAAATACTTATTACTCTCCTAATATGGCGGTCTTCTTTAGAATTCAGTGGTTAAAAAAAAACAGTTTTTAGAATTCTAATCTGAATGTGAGTCAGTTAAAAATGAGACAAAAAAAGAAGTGAAAAAGTTACAATTTACAGAGTTTTCAATTTATAAAGTTAATGTAAGTTTTATTCAGAATTAGATAGAAAATATGATTGGAAAAGATTGAAAAAATAAAATAACATTTTTTTTAACCAAATTCAAATTTATCGATAAAAAAATATTCAAAATTAGACGGAAAATATGATTGGAAAAGATTGAAAACATAAAATAACATCTTTTTTAACCAAATTCAAATTTATTGATAAAGAAATGAAAGGGATTTGATGGACTAATTGTCCGTTAAATAGAGTCAAAATTCCATTCCAACTTAACTAATGTTTTTAAAGGAAAAGCAAAAATGTTAGTCGTTGAGTTGAGGATGGGTTCACATCACCATAAATGTGAGATGGGTAGGTGGATGGTACCTAGGGAAGAGTGGGAAGTAGGGTTCAAATTTGAAGGGTGGGTCTTAATTTTAGTTTGAAGGGTATATATTTGTGTCACACTTATAGGATAAAAAGCTTTAAAAAAATCACTTTTAATAAATCACATTTCATTTGACAATAATAAATTAATTACACACTTCAATTTTTCATAAAAATTTGATAAATAGAATATTATATTTTCAATCAAATTTATGTTACTAAATAAATCAATAAATCCATAATTATCACACTTAAAAAAACATTGTTTCAATAACAAACAATGAAGAAGAAGAAAATAAAAATAAAAAAAAATTGGAGGGAAGATATACATCTAGCTTGAATACTTGCTTAGAAATCATTGGTGTCCAACTAAGAAATCTTTGCTTGTAAATACTTTATACCCAGCTTAGGAATCTAGCACAGTTGAACCCAATCATGTTTTCCTTTCTTTTCTTTTTAATTACCCAATACCAATTCAAAAACTCATTATTTGTAACCCTTTATGTGGTACAGAACCCATGCATCCATTTATTCAGTATTTTTACTTCAAATTAAATAAAAGTCTAGATCTGAGTTTCTTATATCTAGACTTCAGCCTTTATAATATTGTATAAACACTCAGATATTTGGATAACCATATCTTGTCCCAAACTCTGCAACTTGATATTTTATTCAAAATATCATTTTTGATTACACATGGCTCCCTCTAAGCTCCATCTCTGCACTCTCGAATATGCTCGCACATTCCTTCTAAGGACAATATATTCATTCTTATATAACATTTACCCATTTTCAAAATTTTAATTTGTGACATTTGGATTCATTGTTTTTTGGTGGGATGATTTTATAGAACTAGGCTATTCCCTATAATTAACACCTATTACGAAAATGCAACGACTAATTGAAGAACAACCGGTTTGTTAAATGAATATGTGTATAGTAAGTCATGAAAATCTATCACGGTGAGTAATTTTGCGATTGATAAAAGAAATTAGGACGGACGCAACCATTTTTTTTCTTGTAATGGTGGATGGGATAGAGACTAATCTTAACGGGTGATCAGAGCATTGAGTCTTGACAGGACAAGCTGCCTTGATGAATTGCCTTGAAGTGATACGACACCCTTCATCAATACATTACATGTTCATATATTAATAGAGAAAAAATAACTTGTTCTATGGTATGATCAATAGAAAGTAACTCAGGTAGATATAAATACAACTGAAGAAGATTTTTATTTAGACTAACAAAATAACAAGCAGCCAAATGAATCATTTTCAAACCCAAAGCCCGCTTGATCCTCTTCATGGGCATGCCATTTATACAAATAATTGTAGTGGATGTAGGTACGAGTGGAGAATACAACTAAAATTTTTCCATGCTCAAAATTGTCATGAAGATCATGTATTAAGCAATTTGATGTGAAAAAAAGGCAACCCAGTTGTATCATGTATCACTATGATATGTTCAGTAATGGAGACTCATAAATTCAGATGTGATGGTGAGTAAAATAAATTAAGGTGGCTCGGTCGCTAACCTATCAATTTTGTCCTTTTGTTATTAAAGAAATCAAGAAACAAATAAATCTCAAAACTTGCTTACCTTAGATATGAGAATAGTGGGAGATAAGTTAGTAACAATGTATTTAATAGTTTTTATTTTTATTTTTTCAAGGGGAAAACTTGCCATTGTCCATCCCAAAAAATTTTTCAAGGAGAAAAAAATTGTACTTTTGCTATTATGTAAAATCAAAAAGTACTTTTCTATGTTACATAGACACTCTGGTCATGGCCATAAATAACAATTTCATTGAAAAAGACTGATGCAGACAAAAAGCCTAACCCTCCACATAAACAAAGAATACAAAAAACAAAGGATCGAAGTCAAAGAAAGAGCAAAAAACAAAGGATCAGAGTCAAAAGAAAGAGCAAAAAACAAAGGATGGGAGTCAAAGAAAGAGCAGCGTATATATTACTATACATGAAAAAACTTCAAAACAAAAAAACATAAAAATTGTTTCAACAAAGGAAACCGTATGAGCTTAGTCTTCAAGGAAAGGAGCACATCCATTAAAGAGTAGAGCACCATCAATCTACTCTTCCCAAACTAATTTTCCTTGTTCTTCCTAGAGAGATATTTCATGACACATTTAATGTTAGCAACACATCAGGAATTGAACACTGAATTAAAAATATTTGACTAGGAGTTTGAAACTTAACACTTTTTATGTAATTTTAATAGAATTATTGCACTTTTTCATAAAATGTCAAAATGTCAAAATTAAAAATTATAATTTTTTTTATGTGCAATTTTTTTATAACACTTCTGGGACTTGACGTGCTGGGAGCACGTGTTCAATTTTGAACCCTGGTGGAAAGAGAGAACTTGCGTATTCTGCAACAAGGGTGTGGTGGAGACAAAGTGACATTGTGTTATGGAATGTGCAATCTACAAAGATATCCGCATTCAATATGAAGACAACTTAAAGACTAACAGCATACACCATCTTTTTGAAAAAGATAAGATCAACCAAATTGCAAATCTTCTAGTCAAAATTTACAGCAAAAAAACCGAAGAAAAAAATTATGGAAATGAATTAGAAGTGTAATTCTTTTGTCCCTTATGCTGATCAGCCCCCTCAAACTTCAGGGGTGGATTGAATTTGAAATTCCAACACTACAATTATAAGTTGAGCTTAGGGATGGCTTCGGTGTGCATTACAGCTGCCGTTCTTGGTACAGGAAAATGCAATTAATTATCTACTGACGGCTACAGGACGTTGAAAAGGTGGAAGGTCTGCTATTTTGCTTTTTCTGGGCTTCGCTGGCCCTTGGGGCCTGAACTACACGATTCCCGCGTCTCTGAAGGCGGGGCTTGGGTGTTATATAAACACTCGTCTTCTCGCTATTTAGCTATATACATAAGCTTCAAATACATCCATACAGTTCCTCACTTGCTCTCATGGCGTTTACTGTGGCATTGTCGGTCACATTACTGATTTTCTTGTTGATCCTCCTGGTCAGCACGGCTGCAGCCAATGGGTCGCCCAAGTCGAAGCAGCTATGCGGCCATTCGGTATCCCGCTGCCCGGCCTGGAGATTGAGCGTGGAGAGCGGCAACATCAAAGACTGGGGTGTCGTTCCATCAAATTGCGTGGGCTATGTGAAGAAATATATGATGCCTTCAGGCCAGTATTGGGAGGATTCAAAAGTCGCAGCCTTAATCATTATAGAGTATGCCAAAACGCTCAAACTTGCGGGAGATGGGAAGGATGCATGGGTTTTCGATATTGACGAAACTCTGCTATCCAATATTCCTTATTACCACCAGTATGATTATGGGTATTACTATACACTATCCCTGTCTCTGTGATTACATATAATCTTCGTTTTCCATGTTAAAATGTGCGGGGATTATATGAATGACGATGGTTTTATTGTTTTGTTTGAATAGGGGTAAGGCTTACAATTCGAAAGCATTTGAAGCATGGGTCTCGGAAATGAGAGCACCTTCGCTGCCGTCGTCTCTACTGCTTTATAAATATTTGTTAGCTCAGGGTTTCCATATCTTCCTGCTAACTGGCCGAGACGAAGACCAACGGAATGGAACGGTCCATAATCTGGTTCAGGCCGGCTACACGGGCTGGGATGGTCTGATATTGAGGTACAAATCCATACGTTTGTCTGGCTGCTAATTATTTATAGATCCTAATGAGAATGAGGGGGATATTAATATATGTGAAATTTCTGGATTGCAAGGGGGGTGAGCGAGCAGGGCAGCCGGGCGGGAGTGTATAAGCCCAAGAAGCGGGGAGAACTGGTGAAGAAAGGGTACCGTTTATGGGGAAATGTGGGCGACCAGTGGAGCGATCTCAGTGGACCCTCTGAGGCATCGCGCTCTTTCAAGCTTCCCAATCCTATGTATTACATTTCCTGAAACAGCCTGCGAAAGTATCCCTTGAATGTCCATTACCATTAAGATACATCTTCGTTTCAGAAATGCAAGTTGACATAATTTCCTCTTCTTCAGTCATATATGTTAGTAGGGAAAAATAGTTTTATTAGAGACAGTGGTTTTGCTACATTACTTTCTGTATTGTGATCGATCAACGATGTTAATAGTTGTTCCTTCAGATTTATAATACGTTGTTGGGTTCCTTTCAGTAGTTATTCATCTTATGCGAGATATATTTACTCTTAGCTGTTGGCTTCATTAGTTATTTATCTTATGCTCGGCTCTTTTTCTTCTCATTCATTAAATTAATAATAGGGTTGGCCTCCTTTGCTCCATTAATTATTCTGGTTGATAGTGAGGAGTAATAAGGCTGATAACAAGTTTTTCTTTCTCGAACATTTTTAATTATATTAAATTCAGAACTATATTGTTCATTGAAGAGTAATAAAGCTATTACAGAGTTAGGAATGAGATATGTATATATAATGAATATTTTAGGAAGTATATTTTTTATAAAAAAGTGTTTGGTTTTGTTTTGAAGAGTATAAAGTTAGTATTATGATTTTCGTTCTGTTTGGCAAGCTTATTGAGTAGATCTGGAATTATGACTTGATGTTGGAGAGTTGGATATTTTTGTATGTTGATAGGTCACTTGTGAAGAAAATACTGTATTGACAATTATTAGGTGTTTTGAGATTCTCTCGAGGAAACTGAATAGTTGGTTACTTGGTTCTTTGTATAATTAGATTTCAGGGGTCTTTTTTAAATGTTTTATTTTTTCTGGTAATTACCTTAGACTTTCTTGACGTACCTTGTTTGTTTTGATAAGGGAAAATATTGTATACTTTGTCAACTAATAAAATAATAGTGTTTAGATTTTTAAAAAATTTTAATATGAAGAAAGTATATTTTTATATTTTTATAATGAAATTATATTTGTATTTTAAAAATTCATATTTAATGTAATAATTTAATGTAATGTTATCAAATATAAAAAGTAGTTGAAAAGCCCAGTCATAAAATAAAAAATAAAATTAGATAAAAAAATTAATTAAAAAAATCTATATTGATTTTTAAAATAAAAAATAAAATAAAGCCAACATAGATTTATGATCTAATTTTTTGAAGTGAATTTTTTTTGGAAATGTACAAATTTAAGATGGAAAAAAATTCACCTCAAATTAATATATGTTAGTTTAGTCAATCAAATTAATTATTACATTGATAGATGTGTAGATATTATGTGAGATTTTGGACTTTCTGGATCAACAAGATTAATTTGAGTGCAACAAGTGTATAGTGGGGATCCATTTCATGGTTGTTGTATATTGTTATGCTCACATGCATCTTGATAAATATTTAAATAAGCTTCAGTCAAGTGGTGGTACAGAAAAGTGGTATGCTTATTAAATAGTATTTGTTTTATGTTTATATTAATTAGCTGTGTTAGTTAATGATTGTTGGAGTTGTACCTTCAATATCTGCACACTTCCAGATGCTATTATCTGTCATTTAGTGGCTCAGGGCTATCATTTTCTCATTAAATTCATGATATGCATAATTTTTCTCCCCACATATGTGGATCAAGGATGATTAGCTTGCATTGGAGGGTAATGAAAAACTGCTTTGGGAGGGATTATAAGAAGGCACTATAGGACAGGAATATCTTTTTGGTGGGCAAAGAAGATTCTTTGTTTTGGACTAAGAAAGCTGTTGGTGGCTTTTATACTTGAGTCTTGGTTACAAAGCTATTAGGGAAGAAGAGGATTTTCCTGAACTTGCTTGGTGGAACTCAAAGCTCTTGTAGTGAGGGTTTAAAACAAATCTATTGTTTAATCCATCAAATTAATTATTAATGATTGTTGGAGTTATACCTTCAACATTATGCACACTTCCAGATGCTATGATCTGTCATTTAGTGGCTCATGGCTATCTTTTTCTCATTAGATTCATGAGATGCTTAATTCTTCTCCCCTTAAATTAATTATTAATGATTGTTGGAGTTATACCCTCAACATTCTGCACACTTCCAGATGCTATGATCAGTCATTTAGTGGCTCAGGGCTATCTTTTTTCTCATTAGATTCATGAGATGCATAATTTTTCTCCCCTCAGACAGATGTGGATCAAGGATGATTAGCTTGCATTGGAGGTTAAGTAATGAAAAACTGCTTCGGGAGGATTATAACAAGTCACTATAGGATATGCATATCTCTTTGGTGGGCAAAGAAGGTTCTTTGTTTTGGACTAAGAATGCTGTTGGTGGCTTTTATACTTGAGTCTTGGTTAGAAAGCTATTAGGGAAGAAGTGGATTTGCCTGAATTTGCTTGGTGGAACTCAAAGCTTTGGAAGTCAAATTGTCCTTTGAAGGTCAAAACTATTCTTTTGGATGATTTTATAAGGTAAACTACCTGTTTGAAACTACCTCATCAGGAAAAATTTGGGTGTGGTCCTAGCCTAATGAATAAAAGTTTGGATGCAAAATGAGATATTTTCAGATTATCTAGCTCTTCTTGCTAATATGATATGGGGTGCCTGGATGGCTAGGAATAAGTCTCTCTTTCATGACTTATACATTCCCCTTATGGTATATGCTCTGAAAAGTTTGGCTATTTTAGATTACTTCCCACAGTTGGATGAGCCTAGAGGACTAGAAATATCATAGTGGAGAATATAGCTAAATTTGGTTGCTGGATTATTTCTACTGTGCTTCTCAAGGGCAGGTTCCTCTGGGGGGTGGGGGGGTTCTATTCTATCTGTCAGATTTTCATTGGTTTAAATTTGCTGAAGGTTTGGAAGAGATGTACAAATAACCATGCTGAAATGTTGGCTCTTAAGCTGTTTATGATGTTTTGGCTCTTTCCAAGGGTGTTGAGGAGCTTCAGGTTTCTGGAGATTCAAGTTTAGTTATAGAATGGATGTATAATAAAAGCCAGCCAAAAAAACATATTTCTGAAACCTCTGTTTAAAGATTTCAGGAGAATCCCCCTTTCTTTTCAAGATGTTAATTTTATTCACATTTTTAGAGAAAAAAAGTGAAGCAGACCTTTCCAAAAGGGGGGCCTTCAAGTGGTAGAGGGTTCATAGCACTGATGGGAACAACTACTATACAAAGTATATATATAGGATGAGCTGCTTATGATGTTCACAATATCTATCTATTTTTGAATTTTTTTGTATGGTTTGCAATTTAGGAGTAATGTTTTGTATGCTTAGCCATTGTAAAATTTAGATGAGTTGCTCTTGCATTTGATCTTTTGAATACTTTTCTTTTATAACTATCTTTTTATGTAGCTGTCTTCTTGTATTTCATACAAAAGATCAACTATATGTAATTGATTCATTTACATAGTAATGAATTGCCATTTTTTTAAATTAATTTTTTTGAATGTGGAAAAACACATTCTTTTAAAACAAAAAAATTAAATACTTTTAATTTTATCACTCTTTTCACATTTAGATTAAAATTTTATATTTTTGTTTCATAACCATTTTCAATTTAATTGAAAGTTAATTTTTCCATATTTATTGGATCTCTATGCCATATAATTTCATATGTTTGCTTGGATGTGGAACTTTTTATTATTAAACTTGATTGACAAAATATCAACAACATTTATATAATATTTTTTTTTAACACTAAAAAAGTAACTTGCTATTCAAAAACTGAATCAAAGTTACATCTAGAAACCTAGTGACAATACAGTAAAAAAAAATTACAATTGTAATTATAAACACCAATCAAGCATAACAATGATATGGCAGCCATCCAAAAGTTGTTGAACAGTCTTCCAAAAGCACTATCACATGATATCCATATAAAAGGTAGATCAAAGCCTTCTACCTAGAATCATGACAGAAGGTTTGAGTCTAGATTATCTCAACAGAAAAAACAAAACTGGATCGGAAATAGTGCTCCTCTTCTAACCCTCTATATTATTAGACCACCATTGAATCTTTCTCAATTATGAAGAAATCCACCTACTTTTTGTAGAAAAGGATGCTCTCATGACACAGCTAACTGCTTTTTGGATGTTTCTTAGTTAAACTCCCTGGTAGATGTGTGAAAAAAAGATCTGAACAGCAATCACAGAACTCCTTCACCCTATTTCCCCACTAATCAAGATTGTCAACCTGTAAATTAGAGTTTGTGTTTACCCAATAGATAATTAATTTGGAGTAGCCATAAATATCTCCAATTCTAATCTCCTTGATCTGAGCAACTCTGATAATACCCATAGAGCCAGCTATTCATAGTGTTTGAACCATGCCCACAACCCATCCACATGACATATCTGATCCTTTCTGTAAACCTTTATCAACATACCAGCACTACTGCATCAAGCTGTGGCTGCTCCATCTAAAAAACCAAGAATGACACCCAAAGGGAAGAAAGGTTCGTGCCATTTTTTCTTTTATTTTTGTGCGATGACCCATGCCTGTAGTAATCTCTACGAAGACCGATATTCTTGGAGCAAAGATTTCGAAATAATACTAGGGTGTTATAAAAAATTAACGAGTTACTTGTTATGCAAATGAACGGACAGGTAATGAAGGGCAGTTCCCTGAGTTTTGGCGTTTTAATGAACCAGAATGTCCAAAGAATTTCATCCTTGGCCACAAAACAGTGAGCTTGTACATTGCTAAAATTTTATACCAAACTTGTACATTGCTGAAATCTTATCCCAAACTTGTCTAGATAAATTGCAGTTCACCAATAAATGTTACAAAGATTCAACATCATTTCTGCACAGAACAGAGAAATCCGGCTCCCTGAAGCCTCTTTTAGTTAAATTCTCCTATCTTAAAATTTTATTCCCTAAACAGAACCAAGCAAAACAACGCGAATTTTTAAAAGCAGCTGAAGCTAACAAAAACCATATTCACATTTACATAATATGATAATAATGTTAACAAAACCAAATAATATATATTAACAAAATACACTTATAAAACAAATCCTTCCCTGTGTGGGCTCATAGTATCCATTACTTTTAGAATGGAAAAAAAAATATAAAATATATTAATAATATATAATTACAAAATACACTTATAAAAACAAAGTCTTGCAAATGTGTACTCATGATCTTCATTATTTTTATAATGGAAAAGTTAGAAAAAATAAAATATATTAATAATATAATTAACAAAACATACTTATAAAACAAATTCAAGTCTTGTTAGTCTTGATTCATAATATGTAGTATTTTTATAATCGAAATAGTTGAAAATAAATATTAAGAATAAAATTTAACACAAAATATTAATATTAAACATATTGATTAAAAATCTTGTAATTTAATGATAATTATGTTATCTCCAATAATATAATTTTTTATTTTTTTTAAAGTATTATAAAGTAAGTCTTGCAAGTGGATTCATAATCTTCATTTTTTTTATAATGAAAAATTAAAAAAATAAAATATATTAATAATATATATTAACAAAATATACTTATAAAAAAAATCAAGTCTTGCGAGTATTAATTCATAATATGTAGTATTTTTATAATCAAAAAAGTTGAAAAAATATTAATAATACAATTTTAATTAATAAAAAATATTAATATTAAATACATTGATTAAAAAACTTGTAATTTAATGATAATTATATTATTTTAAATAATATAAATTTTTAATTTTTTAAAAAGTATTATAAAATAAATTTATCATATATTTTTATTATTATTTATTTATGTGAAAGCAAGTTTATCATATTAATAATTAATTGCAAGTTATTTTAAACAAGTTAGTTGTAAGTTATTTTAAACAAGTTAGTTGTATGTTATGCTTGTCATTTGTTTAATTTATTTATTATTTATTTATATGAAAGTTTATTACTTTAATTAATGCAAGTTATATTAAACAAATGCATTATTTGCATATTTAAGTTGGAAATTGATACATTTGAATTTATATTAAGTTGTTTATGAAAGTTTATTTTATTATTTAAAAAAAATATTTAGATTCATATATGTGAAAAATATAACTTATTATAGTTTTTTAGATAATATTATAAATTTATTTAGGGGAAAATTTTGTGTTTCTCTTTTATTTTAATTTTTAATTAAAGTTTAATTCCTTTAAACTCAGTATTTTATTTGAAGTGACATATTTATAATGCCACTATATTATCAAATCTATGTTACTTTAATGAGTTATAGAAAGTTGAAATAGATTTGATAATGTGTTGCAAATCAAAGTATACATAATGGAAATATTTATAACACTCGCACATTTGCCAACACTATCATTATTCTTATGGCACACATAATGTTTCTAAAACTCCATTTCTAAATAAAATTAAAATGATTTATATATAAATTTACATAAAAGATTTAATTCTGAGACACCCAATAACAATATAACAACTACAAGCTTTTACACAAACTTAATAGTAGCATTAGATTAAATCACCACTCTTTATATTACTAAGACAATGATCATTTCCACTATGGCCATCTGTACTCGAATTAAAATGAAACCACCCTTGAATTTTCAAGCATACTTTTGGTAAGGAGGACAAATAATAAATTTATTTAGGAAAAAAAAAATATCGTAGTACATGAAATGACGAATAATAAGGAAAAAAAAGTATTCTAGGACAAATAATTATTAGACAAACATGTCATAAAAACATTGGTCCAAAATACACTTTTATATGTTTGGTTTGTTTGTAACATGATATAATGATTTAATTTATTTTGTATGAGTAATTTTTGATAAATTATATTTTTCATTATTTAAATTAAATTAAATAAATTCAACTTCCAAATATTTTTATCAAAATCATCTATTTTTTAAATTGCTATTTTTTTTTTAATATATATGTTTATGATCAATATACAATATGTTTATATATATTGTTTTTAAAAATAAAACTATCTAGGTTATAAATACTTTTTTTGTAAGCAAAAGGAACCAACATGCTATTTCATCACGATCAAAGTATATTCAAAGTCTTTACAATGTGTTGGGCGCTTAAACAACAACTTCTGAGATCAATACCATCCTTTCTAATATTAGCATAACCCCTCAACATGAAACATAGATCAACAACAAAACTATCCTGAACATAACTAGTAAGGCTTGACCACTTACTGTCAACGTTCAAAATACTACCAGTGCTACCCCAATCACCCAAATCGACAATAGACCGAACCCCCATTACAACAAGGATGCCGAAAGAACAAGCATCACACACAGAGAAAACCCAACAACAGAGAACCAGAATCAAGCCACAAAGTCGAAAAAGGAACATGTCGAAATAGTAACAAGCCGAGGCAATAACCTGCCTAAACATTACCATGCCAAAATGCAACGCAGAATCAGTAACATACCACAAAAGGAAAGGAAGGACAAAGAAATTATCCTGCAGGACCGGCCTCATCCTCGATTTCCACCATCGGTGGCACATCCTTCGTCGAAACCTTGCCACAGAGATTAATCTCTTTCGGATTTTCAACCTTTTTTGGTCGAGTCAGGAAAGAGATCCCCATTTCCGCTGCCATAGCATCTAGTTTCATGTCCATCCAGCTCGTTTCTTTCGCATGAGCACTACAACGTTCCTCCAGCTTCTTCATCCTCTGAGAACCTAACAAGATATCCACCCTCGCCTCTAGTGTCTGAGTGATGAGTGTCTTGGTAACCCACAGCATTACCACAACACGATTATACAATGCCATCCGACCCCTAGTATTACCAGGGTCCTGAATCCAGTCTGCCATTGCCATTGCCTCTGAAGGAAACTCCTGCTCCCCCACCATCCGCCATAGGTTCTCCTCCAACTCCTCCAAATCATGCTGCACTTCCTGAGGAAATAATTGTCGAAATAAAATCGCAGTAGAGGCCACGCTCCATTGGTCTTGACTAGGACCAGCCTCGGCCAAATTGCCCCTTCTTACATTGCTCAGCTCACCCTGCGCTCATCGACCTCATCTAGCAGGTCTCCCTCTCGGAGGCATGGTCACAACTTCCTTACTACCACAATCCACCTAGCAATTAGACACAATCAAACTCAAAAAGGCACAAGCTTTTCCAGAACTACACCCGAGATAACTGATTCCGTCCCTGGTAACAAAATTTAAAGGATTGCCACCCCTAGCATCCATTAAGTCCGCCATAATGAGCCGAACTCTGTAATAATTCTCCATGTCCTTATCCATCGTCATATCAGCAGAACCTTTATCAGCATCACCCAGTCTAAACGTGAGAGGCTGATCTTCCATTAAACATCTCACGCTCCAGATCTCTTAACATAATTAACAAAGACGATGAATAATATACGGATGAACAGATAGTGACGTTGTTTCTAAGATTTCCGGTATGCCGCCTGTCAATTCTACCTCGAGTAGTGCACCTGTTGTTATAGACCATCGCCTCTCTACGTAGTAATGGGGCCAATTGCAGGTTCCTTAGCACCTCTATCACTATCAGTAATATGCATGCACTTAACGCGGCACGTGCCCGAAGGCATTTCAAGGGCCACACCTTCCCATCCTTCACCTTGATGACTGGTGCATTAGTTGGCCAGTACATCCGCCAAACTATTGGCACTTCTATGAACATGATGGAAGGTGACGGAGTTCAGTGACGTAATGGTTTCTTGAAGACATGTCAGACGCCATGCCAGCTTCCATGAAGGTTCCAGCTTAGTCGCACGAGTCCCATTGCAAAGATTTATTGCGAGATGGATAAGCAGTTTAGAGTCCCTCTCCACGATTAAAAAAGTTAAGCCACTTCGAACCGCCATGCACAGAACCTACAACATTGCTTCACATTCGGCCACGTTGTTAGTCTCTCGGCCTATATACCCATAGTAGTTATACAGAACCTTTCCCTGGTCGTCGCGCAGAACACCACCATACCCAGCAATACCTGGGTTTCCTTTCGACACCCCATCAAAATTTAACTTGAGCCATCCCAATAATGGCAGAGACCATACCACCGGACGGTCAGGAGAATCACAACGAAGGTGAAGGCTTCTGACATAGCGAGGGAGAGCCTTAATGCCCCAGGTATGTAGAATGCTTAGCTCATTAATCGGGATGTTCATATCTTGTTCAGTCCAAACAGTTAATTGAAGAATCTAAGTGATTCCACGCTAGATAAGACCCCAGACTGTCTTGCACATATGCCGTTTTCCTGTGAATATATGTTTATTGCATTCTTTCCATACTTCCCATAGGAGAAAACCAGGGAAAAGTTGCCATACCCGATTCAGAATTCTCCCTTGGAAGGGGTCTTCCCTCCACCGTTTAACAGTTTCTCCAAAGTCAGTCTTAACTCTATCAGACACGTGGAAGATCATAGCTCCTTCATCCCATAAGGCTGAATAGAAACTGCATCCATCCAAGAGATGAGATATCGTTTCGCCATGAGTTCCACATAGGACACAAAATGAAGGTTCCTCAAAACCTCTCTTCACGATATTATCCCATATGAGAATTCTGCTTTTCAAAACCAGCCATAGGAAGAGAGTAATTTTAGGCCATAGTTTGGCTCCCCATAGACACTTCCAAGTACGACCCACAGTTTGATCCACCGGGATGGTTTGCAGAGAGTATGCTTCCTTAATAGTAAACATGCCTTTAGGGTGGTACCCCCACCTTAGTATATCCATACCCCTCTGAGTTTTTGTTTGCCGGTGTATCAATAGTTCATAGATTTGCCTTCCTATCTCATCCCCATAGTTGTCCGTCCACTAGTTAAGCGGTTTCCAAACACGAAAACCCTGTCATTTTGACCCTCCTGCCAATAACAATTAACCGTTAGCCAATTATGGTTAAAAGCAGGGGAGTCCACGAGGATATCATTCACCAGAGAAAGAAGAGTAGGCTCTTGTTGCCAGGCATCATACCATAGATTGGCTCAAGACCCTTGTTGTATCTCCCAAAAACTGTGTTTCCTAATTAACTCACTTCTAGCCTGCGCTAGATTCCAGATGTGTGAGCCTTTCTCCGTTTCATCATCCCAAACCCAGTCCTGCTGAGCAGTCAACGGAGCATACTTCATTCCCCAAAAACTAGCCCATTTCTCATTTGTATGAGTAAGACAGCGCCACCAAATTTTAGCTCCACACACAATACTTAGTTTCTCCGAGTCTCTTAGACCTAAACCCCCCACTCAGGCTTAGATTTACACAGAGTTTCCCAATCAACCAAAGGCCATTTGCGGTGGTCCACCATGCTTCCCCACAGAAATGAGCGTTGGGTATTTCTGATGTCCTTCATAACTGATTTAGGTGCAGCCAAAACAAAAAATAGATACAAAGGCATCGCTTGCAGCACAGATTTCACAAGAACAACTATTCTTGGGAAGTTCAAGGATCTTAGCGTCCAGTTAGAGAGTCTATCCTTCATTCTATTTAAGAGGTATTCCCAAGAAGCCTTTTTTAAAACACCATCCGACAAATGAGCACTAAGGTATTTGGTTGGAAGGGAGCTCTTTTTGAAACTTAATATTCTTATAATATTCCTCTGATTTATAGGAGGAGTATTAAAGAAAAAAACCAGGGACTTATCCATATTAATAGTAAGCCCAGAGGCTCTTAAGAAGATATTCAACGCTTTCTTGATTTGTCTGGTTTCTTGGACTGAGGAGTGTCCCATAAGAAGAGTGTCATCCACAAACAGCTGGTGAGTTATAGCTTTTTCATAGGGAGGGAAATTAAGACCTTTAATGCTTCCCTGTTCAACTAAATGAGAGATGAGCCTTCCAAGTCCTTCCGTCATAATCACAAAGAGGAAGGGCGAGAGAGGATCTCCCTATCGAATAACCCGAGAGGGTTTGAAGACAGCATACAGATGCTCGTTAATTAGAATGGAGAAGAAAGCAATGGAGGTAAGGTTGGATATCCATTTAATCCATACATCACTGAAACCAAAGGAGCTCATAATCTTTTTCATGTACGTCCAGTTTAGTTTATCATAAGCTTTGGATAAATCCAATTTCAACATCCTTGCTTTCTTAGTACTCCACAAGGACTGAAGAAGCTCTTGAGCTAATATAATGCTATCCCAAATTTGTCTGCATTCCACAAATCCTGATTGTTCCAAAGAGATCAAGGGGGGAAGAAGGGGTTTGAGCCAATTAGCAAAGACTTTTGTGATGAGTTTATAAATGATGTTACAAAGGGAAATCGGTCTAAACAAATCAGCTTTCTTAGCCATCGGAGTTTTGGGGATCAAGGTGAGAAAGGTGGAGTTCAAAGCAGGGAGAACACCTCTCATTCTCCGAGATTCTTCCACCACCTGCCAAACTTCACTTTTAATCAAATCCCAGAAATAATGGAAGAAGTTAGCAGTAAACCCATCAGGCCCAGGGGATTTACCATCCTTCATTTGGTGTATGGCCATCTCAACTTCCTGGAATTCAATAGGTCGAATAAGCATCTCATTCTGCTCATCAGTAATAAGACGATGAATAACAGCTTTGATTTCCCTGCAAGCCCCAGTTTGGTCCAAATGTGGTTCCGTAACCACCTCCTTAAAATGATTAACCAGTTCCTGTTCTATTCCCTCATGGGATTCCACTAACACACCATCATAATTGCGCAGGTTACAGATCTGGTTGAGATGTCTATGTTGAATGGTAGCTCTGTGGAAGAACTTCGTATTCTGATCCCCATCCTTCAACCATTGATTACGGGATTTATGTTGCCACAAGAGTTCTTCTTGCGTCTGCTTTTGGTGAAGTTGGTCAGCAAGATTCTTTTCCTCCAAGGCTAGTTCAGAGGTCACACCTATCTGCATGATGCTTTCCTGGACATGTTCCGTCTTTAATTCAAGCTTTGTTTTTTCTATCAGAATGTTCCCGAAGACATCTTTATTCCATATTTTGATCTTCTGTTTAAGCACTTTCAATTTTTGTTGAAAACAGTACATCTTAATTCCCTTAGGGGGAATAATATGCCACCAATCTTCCACTCGGGTTGGAAAGTCTTTATGGGTTAACCAAAATTTCTCGAACCTGAAGGGCTTTGTCATTCTTGTCCCTATATTACTCCACAAAAGGGACATGGGCCAATGGTCAGAACCAGAAGAGGCAATAGGGCGAGAAGTCAGAGTCCCACCAAGTAGCATAATACTTTCAGAGAGAAGAAATCTATCCAGCCTAGTAGCCACTAAATGCTCCCCTCCTCGTCTATTGTTCCAGGTAAAAATATTGCTCCCCAGATCCACATCAATCAGATTACTTGCCTCAATAAACTCCTCAAACAGAGTATTTTCGGGGGTAAGGATTCTTCTACCACTTTTTTTCTCAGACAGAGACCTGATCATATTGAAGTCCCCTTTTAAGATCCACTGGGATCCTTCAAATGTCCTCCTCAAATTGGTCATACTCTTGATGAAGTTTCATTTTTCAGGGTAGTTACTAGGTCCATACACATTGGTAAGAATACCTCTCACATTAGAGCCTAAAACATGAAATTTTGCAGAGAGGTTGAAGGTTTTAGAAAAAAAGTTTGAAAGGGACACTTTCCTTGGATCCCATAGAATAACCAAACCTCCAGAATGACCTGTAGCATCAATCGCCATACTTTTACACCGTTTCCAAAGATTCCGAGCATTCATTTCCAGTTGTGTTCCAGAACACTTCGTTTCTTGTAACAAGACTACAACAAGTTGTTCATTCATAATATTACTCTGTAGAGTTTTAATTTTATGAGGACCATTGGTCCCTCGAATATTCCAAAATAAAAATTTCATCAAGCACTATATCTTGCTGAGAGAAGAGCTTCCTGGATGGTAGGGTATTGGCCAAAGTCTACCAGTCTTACCCCAATTTCCCCGATTCGGTCCTTGTTCGACCTCCTCCCCCTCTTCGATCCTCCTTCTTTGAACTTCCTTTTGTTCTCCTTCAGTTTCAATGGTCCAATCCCCAGGCTAGGAGTAGGTTTAGTTTTCAGTATAGCTTCCTTCAATAGTTGAAGTTGATTATCAGAAATAGAGTGAACCTCTATGTTTTTGCAAGCCTCTTCAATGCTATCAAGATCCGGTCTCCTAGTTCCATCTCCTCTAGATCCTCTTCCATACGATCTGCTTCAAGAAGGTTTTTTCTATCAGATTTGTTTTTATTACTAATCTCTGTTATCGCCTCTGCAGGTACAACTTCTTGCTGTGAGGATTCCCGTGTCATCAGGGGAATAGGGGTTCCTAACAGATTGACATCCAGAGCCGCAAAACTATTAGGAGTGATTTCCTTTTTCCCCAAATCTGGGCCGTTATGTCTCCTTCCCATTCTTCTCCTATTTGGTACTTTAACAAAACCTTCTGTATCTTGCTGCTCTTGAGTTTTGCTACCAGGGATTTCCACGGGGAGGTTAAGATGACAGTCCTGGGCCAAATGTCCATGGGTGTTACACCGCCGACATCGAAAATGGATATGTTCATAATCAAGGGTTTGAAACCATTTAGATTCTTCCTAGGTTAAAGTGATCCCCTCTGGTAGGGTTTTGGAAATATTCATATAAACACAGAGGCGAGCATACGAGACATACCTTTCTTGCTTTGTTTGATCGGAGATCTTAACAAAATGACCCAAAGCTCCTCCAATTTCTTTCAAAATGTCTGGATCCCAGTATTCCATAGGTAACGAATAGAGTATAATCCATACCGGGGCTATTGAGAGGTCCTCCTTGTCCGGATTAAAATGATCCTTCCACATTCTTAAGAATAAACCAACAGAGTAATAGAAATAGGGTGCTCCCTCGAAAATACGATCCTTGTCCTCCACATTAAGGAAAACCATTGTAAAGAAACCCTTAGAGCCCAACAAGAGATCAAAGTGGCCTTTCAATTTCCAAGTAGAGTTAATCCACCATGTTAGAGCTTTCTTAGGAGGCCATATACCCATAAATTTCCCTATCAGGGCATGGTCCGTCATATGTTGTATTCTCTCATTTACATGTGTAGGGTTCACCGAAATAGCTAGGGTACTGATCGATTTGGGGATACAAAACCTCTGTCCCGATTCACCTTTCACCGAATCATGATTCTCCACCCGAGGACTCCGACCCTCTCCTCCGATTCCCTCCACTTGAGTTTGCAATGGCGTAATCTCTTTATGCTTAGCGTTATCTTGTAGTGGAGGAGGGGAAAGGCCCCTCCCTGTGATTTCACCATCCCGGCGACGCTCTACCAAACAACATAGTACAAATCCCGTCCTTCACAAAGCCAACAGAGCCAACGATCAGCCGTTAGGGTTAATCACTTCTTGGAGCCCCATTTTTTTCATTCCCACATGCGGCTCTCTCTACTTACTAGTGAAATTCTTAATATAAATACTTTTTAATAATGTGATTAAATATATATTTTAAAGTTAAAATTGGAAGTTTATTCTCTTTTAAGTCTCTAAATTGTTCGTTGTTATTACATCCTTGCCAAGTAACCCTCAGTTAGTTAAAGCTTTTTGACTTATAATAATTTGTTTTTTTATACATAACATGTTCGTATGTTTTGTAAATTTTAATTATTAAACATAATTTTTTGAAAAATAGAAATAAATATTAAAATTTTTGTAAAATCTGAATCACAGCAGAACCTAGCTACTATGGATTCCTCACTGGTGAAAAGATTGCAACACATTTACAAGAATGAGCATAAATCTGTAAAATGAAGAACAATTAACACATGAAATGGGTGAATAATGTAAATATTATTGACTGTCCAACCTCAAAATAGGTTAAGAACATCCATTTATACAAATTTGGAACAATTCGAATCCATCTAGAGTGTTCACACTGATCTAGCTTAGAAATAGCTCAAACCCCCCTAGGTTGATCAAAATATCCCAAACCATCCCAAACTGGTTCGAAACTGCTGTGTGAATGCTGGGAATGTCTGGACAGGCCCATGTGACCTCACACATATGGAGAATTTGGTTGGTTAGAGGTTAGGCAGCTAGAATTGGCTAAAAATGGGCAAAGGAGGCAAGTTTGTCCACATTCTGAGCATGTGCGCCCTTGGTCAAAGAGAATCCCACAAAACAAGGAGCAAGAGCACCCTAGGCATGCAGGAAGCAATAAATGACTGGGAGGGCGCACCCAACAGCTAGTTTGACTTGGCACAATGCTCAGTTTTGTCCACATTGCCAACTGGTTCAAGCTAAATGACCATTTACTCACTAACCAACTTGGGGATGCAATTATTACGCTGTTTGGTACTAATTAACCATCAATTAATAAATGATTAATGTACATAGGTGTAATAATGTTCTAACACCCCCCCTTAAGCTAGACTTAGTGAAATATAAAAAATAAGGCCTTGGCAAATAGGCTCAAGTCACCTTTTACATCATAAAAATTTATTTGTCCATGTAACCAAGGTAAGGAAGAAAACCACATGGGAAATAAAATCTCCCCTCTAAAATGGACATGTGGCATATATCAGAATACACCAATCACCACCATGCATCACTCACCCCAAGCAAATATCTAAGGTGAGTGAAGGTCTTCTCGGTAAAACAATTAATGCAGATATCAACAGTTTGCTCACTGGAAGGGCAATACTGCAATGCTATGGTCTGGTCATGCACCAAACCCCGAATGTAATGCATGTGTGTCTCTATGTGCTTGGTCCTTTGCCTCTGAACTGGATCAGTAGAAATATTGATTGTACTTTGATTATCACACCAAAGAATAGTGGGTGAATAAAAAAGAATCCTGAACTCTGCAAGAATACCTTGCAACCAAACACATTGTGTGGCTGCATTAACTGCTCCCCTGTACTCGGCCTCAGCTGAAGATAAGGAAATAGTATTTTGTTTCTTGCTTGACCAGCAAATAGGTCCATGTGCAAGCATAAAAACATAACCAGAAGTTAATTTTCGATCAATACAATCACCAGCCTAATCAGAATCAGTAAATCCTACTAGTTCAAGAGATGAATCAACAACATAATGGATACCAAAGGACTTAGTACCCTGAACATAATGAAGGATCCTCTTGGTTTCCTTCCAATGGATCTCATGAGGTTTTTGCATGTGCCTAGAAACAACCCCAACAACATATGACAAATCTGGTCTAGAATGAGTAAGATATAGCAAGCTTCCAATAAGCTGCCTATACAACGAGCTGTCCACTAGTGGAGAAGAACCCCACTCATTTAGCTTAACTCCTGAAAGAAATGGAAATTTTGCAGACTTACATTCAGCCATCTTAAATTTCTGCAGCAAATCTGAAGCATACCTTGACTGACATATAGAAATTCCATTCACAATTTGATCTATCTCCAAACCCATAAATTGTTTTAGCAATCCTAGATCGGTCATGGAGAATGCACTGTGCAATGCTCTCTTAACTGAGTCAAGTTCTTTGGTGCAGCTACCAGTGATCAAAAGATCATCAACATGCAGTACAATAATCAATATCAGATCACTAACATGATGCATATAAACATTTGGATCAGACTTACACCTCTCAAACCCCAAAGATAGCAGAAAATTGTCCATTTTTGCATACCATGCTCTAGGAGCTTGCTTGAGCCCATAGAGTGACTTGTTCAACCTGCAAACAAGTGTATGATCAGAAATAAAACCTTAAAGCTGCTGCATATATATCTCCTCATTCAGATCCCCATGAAGAAAGACACTTTTTACATCCATGTGATGAACCTCCCATCGCTTGGAAGCCCCAATGGCTAAAACTAGTCTTACGGAGTCCATCTTTGCCACCGGTGCAAATGTCTCTGTATAGTCCACTCCTTGGACCTGAGAGTAACCCTTAGCCACCAACTTGGCCTTATACTTTAGATCATATCCATCAGATCCAACTTTGGTTCCATAAATCCATTTGCATTGCACTAGTTTCCTCTTGGGAGGAAGAGGGACCAAATCCCAAGTTTTGTTCTCATGGAGTGAGTTCATCTCTTCTTGCATGGTTGATTGCCACCTTGGGTCTGTACATGCTTCTGAATATGACTTTGGATTAGATCCAACCATCAAATAACATTCCTCACTCAGATCATAATTATCACATGCAAAGGAATTGTGAAATTGAGATCTAGTTATCCTAACATCTTGGGGATCTCCCACAAGCTCTCCGGCACTTTGAATTGTTTTCTATGCCCACTTGGGCCATGAGGGAGGGATATGATCAGAATCCATATCAACATCATCTTCAGCAATATCAGAATCAGAAATATCAGAAGAAGAATCACTACTTACTTCATCATCAAGAAGAGGAAATGTGCATTCCCCATCACCTTGTTCACTAGCTTGCAAAAACTCTTCTTCTTTGAATTTGACACTTCTTTCGATGAAAGATTTGAGAGTGGATGGATAAAAGAGCTTGTAGCCCTTGGAATCCTTTTCATACCCAACCATAATTGACTCCTTGCTTTGAGGCTGCAAGGCCTTTCTCTTCTCCGATGGAATTCTGGTCCAAGCCCTTGAGCCAAAAATTATGAAATGTGAAACATTGGGTTTGTGGCCCATCCATGCTTCAAATGGAGTAATTCCTTGCAATGCCTTGTGTGGTGCTCTGTTATGAAAATATGCTGCACAATTCATAGCTTCAGCCCACAATTTAGGAGACAAATCCCTTGCTTGCAACATGCAAGTTGCCATCTCTTTCAGTGCTCTATTTTTGTGCTCTGCAACACCATTTTGTTGTGGTGTATAGGGCATTGAGTGTTGCATATAAATGCCATGCTCTTGAGTTAATGATAATGAATGAAATGATGCAAACCTTTTGCACCATTGTTTTGACACACAATTTGTTTCAACATCTCTAGTAACCGTTGTTCTTTTTTTCTAGATCAGCTGTGCTTGAATTTTATAGAGGCACCCTCATCAGCAACCTTATGGTGTATAATATACTTTCCATAATTCACTTGGATATGAAATCTACATGATGGGGTAAGCGAGGCTTCCAATTCTCACAATCAAAATCCATAATCTGACTTATATCTGAGGAATCAAATGCACCTAATTTTGAAAGCAGGTTCCTGCGTTGGGTTGGGAAACTCTGCAGGACCTCGAGAGTGGACATTTCACAAGGATATTGTGCTAGGTCTTCCACTATCCTATAATGTTGGGAATCACGTGCATTAGGGTTGCGTGTGGCCTTTTTTAGAACACCTTTAGGTATTTTGGGCATAGTGTCATTCACTAGTTTCTCGATGTGCAAGTAATTTGAATCAGTTTCAAGCATTTCTTTACCTTTAGGTCCAGACGTAGATGTATCATAAGATCTATTTTTCGTATAAAGATGAATGTCATGTTAATGTTCGGATATCCACATCATCTTTTTCAGGACCTTGCATGCAATTAGGGTTTGCATGCACTTTGCATGCATCCCACTCACCAGGTTGATGCCTCCAGCACCTTAGCCACCTTATTCTAGCACCCAGGAGCCACTTACTTCAAAGTTTTAGCCCTCCTAGTCAGGAAGGCGCCCTCTTCTCACCTACTGCCAGAGAAGGGCGCACTTCTTCACCTACCACTGCAGTTCCACTTCAGTTACACTCAGTTAGCTCCGATTCTCCCCGATTTGAGGCTAGTTTCACTCCCGACTGACTGTTTCACTTCCGTTGGACCTCCAGATTGACTAGATGACTTGTTCTGACTTCAGTTAGCCTCCCATGCGCCCTCCACTGAGACCACTTCCCTATATCAGTGCTACACACTTCAGTTACACATGTTACACTCAGTTAGACTTAGATTGACACCTGGATGACTGGTTCTTGTGCATTGATGACCACCACTGATTGATGATGAGGACTCCTATTTGGAGTCAAGCTACTCCATTCAGTGATTCGAATGACCTTCTTAGGCAATTCGAATTGCTCGGTCATTGTTACTGTATTGTATTGTAATTATTCACCCTTATTGGGATATTGAGCACTGATGCATGTTTTGCACAGTTTTACACCATATTTTCTATGTTCATCTGTTGTGATTGATTTACTTGTTCATTAGATCTGCTGTGACTAATTTTACATGGTATCAGAGCCATTGCAGGGAAAATATCTATTTTCTACAGGTGTTTCTACAAGAAGATTTGAGTGAATTGCTCAAAAATTGCAAAAAGTTTTGGCATGAAAGATCTCAAGGGCATTCGCTCCTGTGCATGCAAAGCTTGAAAATACATCCAATACCACTCCAGAAGCTTGAGTTTCCACATAATTCCTGGATCTGATACATTGGACCCATTCAACATTATTTGATCTCCAATCCCAGGTGTGATGCAACTCTAAAAGTGTGGATTGTTCGACCTCATTGTTCTTGGTTTATTGTGATTTGCAGGTTATTGTCTCCATCATTTGCATTCGCTACTCTGCCCTTGCAAGCTTCTCTACATCAGTGTGCACTCGCTCCTAGCAATGGAATACTCTTCTTCAAAGCCTATCCTCACCCCATTCAATTATTTTGATTGGAAAGATGATATGGAGATCATATTACGTTCAAAAGGTTACTACCGAGTCACTCTTGGTCTTGAATTGGAGCCAAACAACTTGTCAGATAGAACCAAACACTACAACAAGCTTGATGAAGCTTATGGTCTTCTTTGTCTCTCCATCTCCAAAGATCTTCACTTCCATCTCAGCGGATTGAAGACTCCAAAAGCTATATGGGAGCAACTTGAAACACTATTTGGCAAGCAGGATGAGCTTAGGGATTTTCAATTAGAGAATGAATTGATTGCCCTTAGTCCTGAGAATTTCGAGACCATTAATGAATTCTTCACAAAATTCAAGAACTTAAACTTGCAGTTGAAGAACCGTGGAGTTATCAAAGAGGATAAACAATTGATCCTCTCCATTCTCAGCAAGCTTGGTAAAGATTATTCGGTATTTGTCTCTACTTTCAATTTCGGTCGGCTAACTACCCCGAATTGGAAGATGCCTACCTTGAATGCCTTCATTGAGTCCGTCACAAAAGAGCATGACAAGTTGATTCAAATGGGGTCCATAAGCTCCAAATATTCAGCCCTATATGTTCAAGGACCCAAGATCTCGAATGGTAAAGGAAAGCAAAAGAAGGAGAAGCCCAAATTCGAGCCTCACAAGCAAAGAGAGAAAGGCAAACAGACGAATGCACCATCCAGTTCAAAGTTCAAGCAAAAGGGAAAAGAAGGTAACCAAAAATATAAATGTACTTATTGCAACTGTGGCTTTCATCCCAAAAGTTCATGTATGAAGAAGACTATAGATCAAATGGCCCTCCTTTTGGAAAAGAACAACCGTAACTCTTCCTGACGGTGCAAGGAAGAAGGATAGGAATGATGATCATGAAAGAGGACAAGCACTCATGGCAACTGTTTCGAAGCCCACTACTCTCTTGATAGATTCGGGTGCATCGAATCATATGGCTGCAAATATTGATTCTTTTTCTTCATTCAATCCAAACAACTCCATCCCCATCCATTTGGGAGATGACTCAAAAAGTTCTTCAAAGGGCAAAGGTACGATTCATGTAGATCATGGAAGCTTTCAGAATGTTCTCTATGTGCCTTGTTTGGCTTCAAATCTTCTTTCTGTGTATCAAATGACAGACACTGGTGAACCGAAGCAAGTTACATTCATCCCTAATATAGTTGAAAATTTCTGATATCAAAAGTGGAAGACTTGTTGCAGTCGGAAAGGCAAACCACACTGCAAAATGCTATGAGTTTTCACACTTTATTCCGCTTGCAAAGCCCACTGCTCTTCGCACACATGGTAATGAGGTTAGTAGGATTTTGCATGAAATATTTGGACATCTTAATTATAAGTATTTGCTGCTGCTATCAAACAAATCCATGGTAGATGGTCTTCCACAACTCCGTTCCTCGAAGGGAATATGAACTGGTTGCATCATTGGGAAGCACCCCGAGCACAGATTCGACCGCGGCAAAGCTAGCAGAGATTCTACAGTTTTGGGGTTGATACATTCTGATATCAGTGGTCCGCTGCCCCCATACGTCATTAAATGGTTCAAGGTATGTTTTAACATTATTGATTATTTTTCCCGCTTTACATGGGTATTCTTTCTCAAAAACAAGTCAGAAGTGCTTGGAAAATTCAAGGATTTTAAGGCTTCTGTTGAGACCGCCACTGAGAGCAAGATCAAAGCTCTTAGATTTGATAATGGTGGAGAATATATCAAGGCCGAGTTTCTGCAACTTTGTGCCCAAAGCGGAATTCAGATCCAACATACAGTTCCCTACACACCCCAGCAGAATGGTGTAGCGGAAAGGAAAAATCGGTCACTGAAAGAGATGGCTACATGCATGATTTAATCAAAAGGTTTGGCTACAAATATTTGGGATGAAGCAATCAATGTTGCTGCATACATACAGAACCATGTTCCACATTCATCCGTGAAAGGTATGACTCCTTTCGAAGCATTCTTTGGTCACAAACCGGATGTGTCAAATTTGAGAGTTTTTGGCTCTACTGCATGGCCTAGTATTCCTTCCAAGAAGAGACGAGCTTTGGATCCACAAAGTATTGAATGCATACTGATAGGATATGGGGAAGAATCAAAAGCATATAAACTCATGGATATCAGATCTAAAAAGATATTCATAGAGCGCAGTGTGCAATTTGAAGAACCGCTTCAAGAATTGCAACTAGTCGAGGAAGAGACTGCCGATTCACCGCCTTCACCAGAAGAAGATCCGTGCAGCGATAATGAAGGTATGAGTTCTGATATTTCTGATAGTTTATCAGCATATGATGATCATGAAATATCAGGTTCGGAATCCGACCATTATGATCCTCCTCAGTTACCAAAGTGGGCCCAAAACACTCTTCAATCTGCTGGTTCGAACCTTGGAAATCCTGCTGATCCGAGACGAACAAGAGCAGACTTTCAATGAGCAGGTATGGCTCTTTATATTGCTGATCCATTACTTCCTGAGATTTTTTATTTGATGGCTGGTTTAGATCCCACATCATACTATTCTTCCCACAGAGATCCGAGATGGCAAAGTGCCATGGATGAAGAGTACAATTCTCTTCAAAAGAACAACACATGGGAGCTAGTTTCTCTTCCACCTGGAAGAAAATTAGTGAAGTGTAAATGGGTCTACCCCACGAAAGTTGCTGCTGATGGCTCTATCAGCAAATACAAAGCAAGGTTGGTGGCAAAAGGTTTCTCCCAAGTCCAAGGAGTGGACTACACTGAGAATTTTGCACCGGTTGCAAAGATGGATTCCATCCGCTTTGTTTTGGCTATTTCCGCATCCAAGCATTGGGAAGTGCACCACATGGATGTGAAGAGTGCATTTCTACATGGAGACCTTGCTGAAGAGGTATATATGCAGTAGCCAGAGGGCTACACATCAGATCCATCATTAGTTTGCAGATTGAAGAAATCTTTGTATGGGTTAAAACAGGCCCCAAGAGCTTGGTATGCAAAGATGGACTCCTTCCTTCTTTCTCAGAATTTCCAAAGATGCAAATCTGATCCGAACGTGTATCTTCAGCGAGTTAAAGGTAATTTGTTGGTTATTGTACTTTATGTTGATGATCTTCTCATTACTGGTAGTACTCTTACTTCAATAAACAAGCTAAAAACTGCCTTAAATCTAGCTTTTGACATGAGCGATTTGGGCTTGCTGAGTCACTTTTTGGGCTTGGAGATAGCTCAAAATTTTGATGGGATCACTATATCTTAGCAAAAATATGCTTCCGACCTGTTATTGAAGTTTAATATGGCTGAATGTAAGGCAGCCCCTTTCCCATTCCTCTCAGGAATCAGTCTTGAGAAAGGAGATTCTACACCGCTTGCAGATTGCAGTATGTATCGACAATTGATTGGTTCACTACTTTATTTGACACACTCAAGGCCTGATATTTCATATGCCGTGAGTGCCGTGTCAAGGTATATGCAGCAGCCACATGAGATTCATTGGCGAGCAGCCAAGCGGATATTGCAGTATGTGCAAGGTACGAGACAGTTTAGCATACATTATGCTGCAGATTCTGAGCTTGATTTCATTGGTTTTACTGATTCAGATTGAGCAGGTGATAGCATTGATCGGAAGTCCACTTTCAGTTATGTTTTCATGATTGGTCATGGTGCTATTTGCTGGTCCAGCAAAAAGCAAGCAGCCATTGCACTTTCTTCAGCAGAGGTAGAGTATCGAGGGGCAGTCAATGCCTGCATTCAGGCAGTTTGGTTGCAGGGTATTCTTTTTGAGTTTGGTTTTGGTGGCACTACTTCGACTGTCCTATTTTGTGACAATAAAAGTGCTATCAAGATATCCATAGATCCAGTTCAGCGGCAGAGGACCAAACACATTGAGATTCATATACATTACATTCGACAGTTGGTGCATGATCGCACCATCATTCTGCAATATTGCCCTACTGATGAGCAAATTGCAGACATCTTCACCAAGAGCTTCACTGAGAAGAAGTTCTCTTACCTCCATTCACTGTTGGGGGTGAGTTCCATCATGGTGGAGACAGATTGATCCATTATTATGCTTTAGCTTGAGGGGGGTGCTTTCTTCCCACTAGGTTTTTCCTCTTTCCTCACTTAGTTTATTTTCAGCATTTTTTGGATTATTGTATTGGGGTGACCTTTGGTCTTAGTTACCAGGGCCCCACATTAGTTTTTGCACATCATAGTCTAGCTTGAGGGGGGGTGTTCAGATGTCCGCATCATCTTTTTCAGGATCTTGCATGCAATTAGGGTTTGCATGCAAATTCTATGGGTTGCATGCACTTTGCATGCATCCCAGTCACCAGGTTGATGCCTCCAGCACCTTAGCCACCTTATTCTATCACCCGGGAGCCACTTACTTCAGAGTTTTAGCCCTCCTAGTCAGGAAGGCGCCCTATTCTCACCTACTTCCAGAGAAGGGCGCACTTCTTCACCTACCTTTGCAGTTCCACTTCAGTTACACTCAGTTAGCTCTGATTCTCCCTGATTTGAGGCTAGTTTCACTCCCGACTGACTGTTTCACTTCCGTTGGACCTACAGATTGACTAGATGACTTGTTCTGACTTCAGTTAGCCTCCCATGCACCCTCCACTGAGCCCACTTCCCTATATCAGTGCTACACACTTCAGTTACACATGTTACACTCAGTTAGACTTAGATTGACACCTGGATGACTGGTTCTTGTGCATTGATGACCACCACTGATTGATGATGAGGACTCCTAGTTGGAGTCAAGCTACTCCATTCAGTGATTCGAATGAACTTCTTAGGCAATTCGAATTGCTCAGTCATTGTTACTGTATTGTATTGTAATTATTCACCCTTATTGGGATATTGAGCACTGATGCATGTTTTGCACAGTTTTACACCATATTTTCTATGTTCATCTGTTGTGATTGATTTACTTGTTCATTAGATCTGACGTGACTAATTTTACAGTTAACACATGAAGAATTGAGTTTAACCAAAATTTCCCCCTTGAGAGGAGGCACCCTGATTTCCCCCCTTGAGAGGATCCAAGGTTGGATTGAGCTGTAGAAATCATTTGTTACTGCAGTTGAGGAAATGGATTTGTTAGGATAGTAGGTTGGTTGGTACCTTCCTGCTGGGCCAGTAGATTTTGAGCCATTTCCATATTGGGGCATTCGTAAGTTAAGTGATCTTCTTTGAATAGCAAGCAAGGAAACTTCATTTTACCTTTCTCCTTCCTAGCCTCACTAGTATTATTGTTTTGGTTGTTATTTCTATTGTTTGCATTATTATTACCCTTATTCCCAGTTTTCTTATTCTTGTTCTTTTTCCCTCCAGGATGCTGGTTGCATTTAGGACCGGTTTTTTGAACTGCCAGAAAATTCATGGGAGGTTAGGATTAGGGTTCTGTGTATTGTTCGAAGCAGTTTCCAGTGAATTCTGACTTATAAGGTTCGTACCCTAGATAGTTAAAGTGTTGGTTGATGAACCAATCACGCCATAATCATGTGGTCCAGGAACCAAATTTGTTGGATCTACTTCTACTCGAGGAGCATTGGGAAATATTTCATACAACATCCTAGACTGAGAATAAACTAAGTTTAGTTGTTCTGATAATAATAACCTTCTCTTCATTTTGAACCCCCGAGAAGGCCACATCTTTCTCAATACATGGTTGCAAATACTTAATGAACCAATCTATTAAGAAATCGTACAGAATATGAGCTTTGATCAGGCTCCTTCTCCTCCTCCTTTCGTGAATGTGGTTGGAGATATGAGTGGACTTATCTTGATGAAAGGAGGTTAAAATTTTAGTACTAGTTTCATAATGAATTGGAAACTGAAAATGGTTTAAAAAGGTCATTGCAATAGAATTAATAGTTTGGAAATAAGCATGTGGTAACTCAATACCACTTTGCTTCCATACCCATTAAAGTCCTTTGGAAGAGGCTCAATATTATAGAATCATCCATCAAGGAGTTGGATGAACACGATAGATGAAAAGTCATCACATGGTTTGTAGGGCCTTCTTTAGGTTTTCCTTCGAACTTAGGAATGTATGAAGGTAACTTTGTATGGAGTGACGACCATCTAGGGTCATGTAGAAATGGATCATTGGTCAACTTAGTTAAATCTGAAAAATTGAAAGTAGCCAAAAAGGGAAAATTCATTTGAGCCATGGTATTACAAGATCTAGGAGCATTAACTTCCCACTAATTTGTGTTAACATTGGTGAAAAGTGGGTTATCGTGATTGAAATTCTGGCCAACTTGAGGTTGTGGGAATGGTTAGGTGAATCCTCTTGAAGTCCCCCCCATACCTCACATGGACTGGCTACTTAATAAAGACTTAGTTGTTGTGTTAACCATGTTTGGTCCGCTTATCCCAAAAAAGGGGATGTTCCCAAATGGAGCAATCTACCCCCAAGGAAATCCACCATTGTTTCCCCCTAGTCCAAATGTGTTACCATATGGAATAGTTGATGAAAATGGGTTATTAGTGCCTACGATTCCCATTAATCGAGAAGGAAAACTAATATGAGGCATTGTGGAACCCCTAAGAGCTCTAGAAATAGAGGTGGGGTAAGTTGTAGAGATGTGTCTACTAAAAGGTATCGATGGATCACTACCCGAGGTAGTATTATATGTAGATGTGGGAGGCATGGAGGTAGGTATAGATTGGAATCCTAGGAAGTTCATCCCAAATAAAATGGGTTTGCACTTTAAAAATTATAAGAAGTTCCTCTTGTTAGGATCATTGATGATGTTGGACTCCAACCATAACCTACGATAGATGATGCATTTCCACTAGCTCCTCCTATAGAAGAAGTATTAATTGGGGGAATTACCTCCATAGTGCGTGACACTTCACCAGTGATTGCCATATCATCCCATTGGAATGATGGATAATTTAGCTCATAACTATTAAAATCAATTCCTTGGAGAGAGTTAAGGTCTTGCAGAGGGTTAAAGAATATCGAAGGATCAGTAAGGTCCTCAATAGTATGAAAATATGTGTTCTCCTCAGTATGAGAAGAAACTACCAAGGTATATTTATTCAACCATTCCTCTACGTTTCTAAAGTGCCCTTCCTCTGATGAGGACTCAAACTCTACAGAACTAGAGGTGTTTTCTTCGTTTGGTTGTTCACTATTTTGTCCTAAGTTTTTTCCCTCTTCCCCCTAAGGGGTGGATTATTATAATCCAGTCTTCACCTAGGTGTAGTGAATTCTCTCTATTCAGGAGAGTGTCATTGAATTCTTTGTGACCTATGCAGAGGTTGATCGGTCATGGTGGCTCACGAAAGACACAAAGGAGAAGTCTAAAAATTTAAAACAACAAACAACACTCACTAGAAAGTACCTAAAAATATTACAACAAGCAACTAACTCTCACAATGAAAATTACTTTGATGCAAGCACCATTCAATGAAGAGACATATGTGGGATCTTCCAAATACCACCCTACGATGATTAGGGCCCAAGTCCAACTAGTGATGATGAAGAAACATTTACACTAACCTTTCAATCACAAAGGGTGCAAGTATTAGCCTTCTGCCAAAACCCTCCCAAGGGGGCTGAAGGTTTAATGTCTATCTAAGGTCCCACATGATATCCCCTTGTAGAAACCTAGGAGGTACCTAGGAAAAGAAATTGTGGTCACCACTTCATGCATGATAGTCGGGCGGGACGGTCATTGAATGGAGCTTCTGCGAATGGGCATGGAACGTAAACCTTGTATAACAAGTCATAGACCTGAAGTTGTCTATGAGCAATGGTGTCACCCTAATTATTTTCCACGCTTTATTAGCTCCCAGACACGCATAACCCTCCTCAGTCAAGCAACATGGATATTATATATACTTTAAAGAATTTTACCTATTGTTTAACGTCGGTGTTAGTGGCGCTTTTCTTACAAGTATCTTACACTACTAATGGATTTAACACTCTTTAGTAGTTTCATAGTTTCCCAATTTTATGTGATTATGGAGAAGTTAAATTTCAACTCCCTATCTCCAAAATCCCAACCTAGACTATTAGGTGTGTTTCTTTCTAAAAATAAAACCTAGTAGCCTATGCTGATTGATTTTGCATGTTAAAAAATGCAATTTTCAGAACTTTAAAAAGGAAGAAAATCAATGCACCTAAAAATAAGTATAAGCGATTAAATGCACAATTTCACACCTTTTTAACTGAAATATGGAGCACCCCCCTTTACCCTCTACTATGCACTTTTTCAATTTTCCAATGTTTTATGCACAATGAAAGCTTTAGCCATAAAATGCAATCTTAAATTCAAAAGTATCTTTCAAAAAATGTGCAATGCAATTTTTTATTTTCATGCAACATGGGAAATGCAAACTTGTCTTTGAAAGCAAGTACACAACCCTGTACTAGAATGCAAATTGCTATTTCAATTCTTTCTAAACATGCAAATTTGAAAATTTGATATCACCAATGCACTCTTTTAGTTTGCTAGCCAATTTCGATCCAATCCTAAGATATGAATTAAGTTTTAAGTTTTACATGCACACACACTTCGAAGACAAAAAGCAAACAATCGCTTCCTTTTGGTTTTTTCAATACAAAAAATGCCAACATGTACCTAAATGAAAACTTGACACACACTACAAGATTAAAGCAATTTTGTTTTTGTTTTTCAAGTGCAAAATATCAATGTCCTAGGAGCTTGCAATGCCAACACAAATTCAACTTATAAGAGATCCAACTAGTTTTTTGTTTTTTGAAACGAAACAAAAAAACACACTCTCAAACAATCACACAACCGAACCAAAGTAATACACTCTTGACTATACTATTGCACACAAGTGAAAGCAGCCTGGAACTCAAGACCTTTCAATCATACAACAAGCAAAGTAGGGGAAAGTATATGAATTGAATTTCAAGCACCACTTAGAAAACAGACCTACTAGGATTCTAGGTTTGGTTAGGCCTAATTCTTGAACCCAACCAGTGCAATCAGGGATTGGAAACAACCCAAAGACAACCCTCAGATTTCACTTTAAGGAGGAATCAAAAGTACGAGGTATGAAAAGATGAAAAGCAATCTAACAATGAAAGACTATCTTCAAGAATTTTTTTCACCAATAACTTGAACGTATCGACTGAGAAAAAGATTGCAAATTGATCACAGTACTTACTAAAAGTATGAGCAATGCACAGGCACTATGGAACTTCAAAATAGATTGACCAAAATTGAAAGGGTTTTAAAACCAAATAGCCTTTTAAAAAAGACTCCTCACTCAAAAACCACCAAAATATTGACTGAAAACAAAGGAAATGAATGGACACTACCTCTAGGAGGCCACAATAGGGTCCTAACAATCAATATTCTTGGAAAAAACCAACTCAAAAAATAAAAATAAAATATTGAAGCCAAGATACTACTTGAAACGACCTCAAACCCATATAAATACAAAGATCCGACTAAAAAGACTTAAAACGGGTAGAAAAACTACCTTACAAAGTTAAAAAAAAAGCTTTGACATTCCGACACTCTTTATACTTTTCAAAGCACAAAGGACTAGGGAAAATGTTTCACAAACAAGTTTTCAATAAAAAAGGTCTCATAAACAAGTCAAAACCGGAATTACATGAATCAAAACACCTTTGAAGAATCTCAAAAAGACCAAAAGAAGTTGGACAAATCAATAACAACTCAACAAAAACTAAGGGTTGAGCAAGTTATAAGACAACTGCAACCTACATGAGAAAACACAACTATATCTTCTGCAAACAACATGTGACATGCACCTATGCAAATTACCACTAGCATTTTTACAGATAAAACACAACTGTAAGTGTTACGTGACTCGCTTTTCTGTCCTAAATGGTTCAAAAAATAATAAAGGCCAACTTGGAAATGGAAATATGAGATTAAACTGAGGGAGTGGAAGCAAAGTAGAATTGAAATTAGACACAAATCAATTAAAAAAACTAGAAGAACTAGACTGGAAACCGAGGTATTTTTTAAGGATTCTAATATTATACTTAAGTATAGTATTCTAGGTGATTATTTTGGATTGAAAAAAAAAATATATAGATACGTAGACGAATATTAAATATGAAACATGCAATTTACTATTGAAACCTATAAATTTTGGAAAATATTATGATAAAAACAACATATTTTATGTAAATATAGGCGATATTAGAGACTAAAAATACTAAATACCAAATTTATTTTTTGGAAAAAATCCCCAAAAATAGCCAATTGGCGAATTTTGCCCTAAAAATTACCGTGCTGGAAACCCCAAAGCAAACATGCTTCTCCCCGGCAGAGTTGCCAATTCTGTTGTGTGGAAAATTATCCTATGACTAGGGTGAGGTCACCAACATACTAGGATTGCTAAGGTATACATCTAGGGTTGTACAAAAATCAAATGAGGGTTTGTATTCAAACATAACTAAATTAGGAGTTTAAAAGATAAAAATGATGCACCTTATTTATGTAGGTTAATCCAAGATTTTATTGCTCCTTAGCTTTGCCCCAAATCTTTGGCCTCTTGATTTAAGAACCTACAAAAACCACAGTAATACCTTTGTCAAGATATTTTGACCATAATAAAATAACTAAACAATTGAGAAGAAGGCAAGAACATAAGCATAAGAATCTACTCTCAATATAAAATATCAATCATTCTATTAATCAAATCATAAACTCAGAAATAAGGAAGGGAAAGATGTCAATTCTTATTAATAACAGAAACAAGTACAATATTACGTTATAACTGTTCTAGAACCTCGTGAAACCTCGAATATGGATCTCGTTGCTTTTCTTATCAAACACACCCAACCAATCTCTAGGTATATCAGGGATATAATCTCATATGCACATGGCAGAAGCGGGTGGAGATAAAACTATTCCTCCAACATAACATTACTTGTGTGCGAAAAGATCCCTCTCATGGCCAACCATCCTTGTTTTTATAATAGGAAAGGATACACATACTAGAATGAGAGGAAGTTGTAACCTATGGGTAAGTTACAAGAACCACCCCAACTGCACCAATTTCGATTTCTTATTTTATTTTTTGGGGAAAATGCCAGTCACTAAGGTGAAATGTGCATTTGACATGCACTTCATACAAGAGAAAGGTGCATTTACAACATTTTGTTGCAAACGATGGTGATCACACATACCTTTAGTGTGTGACATGCACTCTTCCCGACCATCAATAGTGTTTTTTGACTTATTACAAGGTTACCAAATCATTTGTGTTGGAGAATCAGAGAATGATCAAGGCCATGGCATCCAATACTCAATCAAAGTATCTTCCATCCATAGTGCCCTTTTTTGTGAGTGACATTCCCAGTGTCATCACAGATGGAGAACTGCCGATTTGGGATATAACACAAATTGTACAACTCATTTATGAGATTAATCTTTTACATAATAGTATACAACACTTCCAAACTACAAGCTTTGTTTCATTAATGAGATTCGTCTTTTACACGATAGAGAATTGTCTATAACACTTCCATACTATAATATTTAGATGAGATTTGAATATTTTTAATAAAGAACCAATGCTAGAAAGCATTGTATCTAGGACAATTGGGGAAATATAGACTTCTCAAGAAGTGACTAGGCTAGTGGAATTGTCTACAAAACTTCCAAATTACAAGCTTTGGATCAATTAGATTCATCTTTTACATGATACAATATTGTCTACAATACTACCATGTTAGAAAGAATTGTAACTAAGATAATTGGGGAAATAGGGACTCCTCAAACACTTCCAATCTAAAAATCATTGTAACTAGGACAATTGGGGAAATAGAGACTTAGACTCAAGAACTAACTAGGCTGGTGGAATTGTGTACAACGCTTCGAAACTACAAACTTTGGATCGTTGATGAAATTCATCATTTACATGATACAAGATTATCTACAACACTACCAAGCTAGAAATCATTGTATCTAATACAATTGGGGAAATAGAGACTTCTCAAACACTACCAAGCTAGAAAGAATTGTAACTAGGACAATTGTGGAAGTAGAGACTTAGACTCAAGAATTGTATAGTCTAGTGGAATTTTCTACAACAATTCCAAACTACAAACTTTGGATCATTGATGAAATTCATCTTTTACATAATACACGATTATCTAAAACACTACCAAGATAGAAAGCATTGTATCTAGGTAATATGGGTAATAGAGAGTTCTAAAGAAGTGACTAGGCTAGTGGAATTGTCTACAACACTTGTACACATGACAAGCTTTGGATCATTGATGAGATTCATCTTTTACACGATAAAAGATTATCTACAACACCACAAAGATGGAAACCATTGTATCTAGAACAAATGGAGAAATAGAAACTTCTCAAGAAGTTATTAGGCTAGTGGAATTGTCTACAACACTTCCAAACTACAAGATTTACATCATTGATGAGATTTATCTTTTACCTGATACTTGATTGTCTACAACAATGCAATGAAACATCGTTGCCATAAAAAATATGTTCTAAGATTCGCTCCTAACAAAATTTAACTATATATTATTACCATATAATATTTATTAGCATTATGAAACAAAATCATAAAACATACATTTAATAAATCATACATTCACATAGACATAATTCAAAATTATGATATCCAAATTTATCATACAAAATTATGCTATATATTTAATCCAGAAATAAAGTTATCATCCAAAACAACTACAATATGTACTCAACACATATATGTAATACAATCTAGTTCAAATGACAAAATCAAAATGCTGTACCCCAAACATAACAAAGGAGGTCCATAAAAGCTCTATGTCAAGGAGAATCAATATCATCCACTGCACATTTCCCTCTATACTCTACAGGTTTCCCTCTGTCTACTCGATTGACTTGTAAAGAATGTCCATAACATATGTAAATGCAAATATTAATTTCATGTACTAATTATTTAACAATTTTAAACTAAATTCAAAAACTAAAATAAACACAAAAATAAATTTGCAAAGAATAATAATTTGTAAACTATTACCTCCCCACCACCCATATTCACTCGCATATCCTAAAATTTAAATTATGTAATTAAATAAAACATTCCATGAGTACAATAAACTAAAATTAAGTAACACTTTTTAAATCAAAACTAAAAAGTTAAAAACATGCTTGCATTTACCTGTGACTGGGATGGAATATCATAAAACAAATATGAACCTAGTTGAACCTGTCAATAGAACTATTTTCAATTTCAAAATATGTGTTCACATTAACAAGGAGATACATAAATTACTTAAAATGAACTTTTAACAACATCGAACAATACATTTAAAACATTAATATAGATATTGAACAAAATGTACCTCTCTATGTCCGTGTTCTACATTTCACTAGAAGAGACTCTAAACTCATGTTCATTCAACAATATAGAAAACTGCAATCAATAAACATTTATTTAACATTTATTATTATATATCTAAATTTACAAAGACATAGATATAACAACCAAGTTAGATTCATAATGAATGAAACAATCATCGATTAAATATAAACACAAACCTCTCATATGCTCTCTTTGTCTTTCGACTGGACCTAAAAGCATCCATCGTGACATTCCTTCATATTGGCCCTAAGACATTCAAGGATTATTTCATCTACCTCATCATTTGTTATATAAAAACAAGCATTTGATGAAAACTAGCTCATTCCCTCTCCCGAGTCAGTCCAATATCAACTCAAACAAACGTTGTTGTTAAACCTCCTGCCACGGTACCCCTTGCATATGTAGCGACATGGGATGTAGGTTCCATATCTGATCTTAAAGAAACAACCTTAAAGGACAAGTTATCGATGAAGCTAGAGGTCGAGGAAATGTAGGATCTCGAAAAGAACCTCCTCGATTATACGTTCGACCTCTTCCAACTCCATAAAATTTGGAAGGAATGTTGATATAATTCGGCTTCATGTTTTCAAAAAAATATGCATAAAAAAGTATAGAAAAATAAATTGGTACCTCATGATTCCATGGAAATCTACAATAGGTTGCAAGGAACTGATCATACAACAAATATGCAATGTGAGGGTGCTTGAAATATTGTACTTTCAACATTTTTCGCTTTAGTCCTTCTTTAAAATTGAACATGGAAATTGCTTGTTCTTTGGTCATCCTCTTCTTCATATCATCCCACTTTTGGGCCCCATCATCATTCTTCCTTTCGCCTATGAATCAAGTCAATGAAACCATTTGTAGTTGTTCCAAGAGTGTGATATAAATCAATGAATTTTTGCAATAAATGCAAAACAATATCCAAACTTTGTCTACTCTCGGTAGGGAGATCAAAACTACCATGATCATATTGTAACTTCGCATGGTGAGTTGTACAATGTGGAAGGGTCAATTGTTCAACCTCATTTTCCCATGGAAGATCCTTAAGTACATTAGAGGGGTAAGTTGTTATGGGAGTGCAACCCACATATTGTTCAACAGTTACCCTCCTTGCTCGGCCTTCACCCCTTGCATAATATTCATGTCAATATTCATCCCCAACCTGATTATGTTCCTTTACCGAACCTCGATCCAGTACAAAAAAAAAACACATTGCACGTAAATACATGAACTTATTGAACATGTGCAAGATTACAATTGATGTATACTAAAATAAATAAATTTTACATGCAATTATACCAACAATAGATGGATGAGATGGACCTTCTCCAGAATATGATATGGGATAATCCTCAGTGTCCCTTTCACTTGATTGTTGATTAGATGACTTTTGATGATACAACAAATTGGATTCTCTATATGAATCGACAATCTCCGACTATCAACACCAATGCATGTTGATCTTGATGTCCTTGCCTCAACAGATGGCACTGTATCAATAGAATTCCTTGAATGCTTTTTCCTTGAAGAGCGACCCAACAACTCCTCAGGAAATGAACTTTCTCTTTCCATGTAGTGAAATGTATTCTACATGAATATTTACACAACAATATGAGCTCATTACATCTCCAAATTTTACATTTTGATTTGAAGAGAAAACAATAAAAGAAAAGTAAATGATAGTGATAAGATAGACAATGCACTATTCATCGAGCTACCAATGAGCTTACAAGGTATTGTATGTCCATCTCTATACACTTATATGTATAATATGTTATGTTGTAATTGTACGATGCACCTTGATTCATTCATTATATGCATATAAATTTAATCTTCTTTTACTAGTAATAAAACATAATTATGAACTCTTATATTATGTGGAATTCATGTGAGTTCACTAAATAATTTTTCTTAAGAAACTAATTATATTTCCTAAGAGACTAAAATAAGAGTTGTACTTATAAACCAACTCTATATTTGCAACTCTATTTCCTAAAGATACACTATATTCTAAAAAGAAGAGATTTTCTCTCTCCTAAGGAGACATACTAGTTTCTTAATAAGTTGACTTGGCATATGTGGTTTGCATCTAGATAATCTAATGCACTACAAAATATCCATTAAATGACTATTACAAGTTCATCAATGACTCATTTCACCTAAAAGTTAATACTCTATATTGTACACATCTAATACATGGATATGGATACGATTAAATGTTTTGATCTAGGTTGATAATACAAACAATTATCATGACATGTGTTATTCCAAGTTCATCAATGACTCATTTCCCCTAAGAGTTAAAACTCTATATTTTACACATTTAATACATGGATCCGATTAAGTTTTATAATCTAGGTTGACTCTACAAATAGTTATTGTGACATGTTTTATTGTTGAGCTATGGCTCGTTAAATTTGACTAGGAAAAAGATAATCAAGAGAGAGAATGTAGAAAATCAACTACGTATTCAAGAAGGACTACTTATGGTGGGGCTAGTCAACATGAGGGGAGATGGAAACAACGAGAGGATGACACACATGACTTAAAAGGGACACACTTTTGAGCTATTTGAAGGTGACTAAGTTGTCCCCACAAAATCATAAAATAGTACAACATAGGTCAAACTAGGAAGAAATTGATAAATTTGTTACTGTCATGTAATCCTAAGAGAGAATTGATATTGAACAAGAAGTGAGGGAAATGGAAGCCTAAGAAAAAATTACTACTAACTAAGTGACAAAATAAAAGGAAGAGAAAAAAAGGATTGAAGCCATTTAGTCCATATCTTGTATTCTTTAGAGTAAAGTAAAACGTCTACAACAAATTTCAGTTGATAGCTTTAACTTCATAAATGGCTTGAGTATCTAGTGTTTTTCTCCTTCAAAGTGGAGTATCTATGTACTTAAGTAAAATGATTAATTTTAAACTCTAATAAGTTTTGGAATTATACTATAAATCTTATGTAAATCAAATTATCCGAATAACTAATTTTAGGGAATTTTACTTATAGGATGAAGTTAAATTGAAACAAATTGAGTCATGATCTTATCTTTAAATTCAACCATAGTAGACTTATGAGTAGCTTGATAGTCTTTCAATTCATCATAAATTCTAGGTGTGGTGTGTGCCACATCATTAACTATTGTAGACTCTTTAATATTATGGAGAACTTTATTTTATTTGGTAAATTCCTAAACATATGCTCTCTTTTTATCTACTCTGCTTCTCGATGGATTTACGACATTATTGATTTACAAGATCAGGTATTTTATATTTCAACTGCTCATTGTCATTGTACAGATTTATGTAGTTGTTATATACCTATTTAGATTGCCATTCCAATGTTTTTGTTAATTAACCTGCAATGTGAAATATTAATATGCCTTTGATTGTGAATATGCATGCTCTATTGCTTCTTTAGCAACAAGTACTGCAAGCACAACAACTGTAATTTGTTGGTGCATTGAAACATGGCCATATCTTTATCAGCATGGTTCCTAGTCTTAATATCAACATAGTAAAATTCCTAGCCTTCCCATTTTGGCATTGTGGGAAGGTGTTGTGTTTGTGAATCACCTCACAAAGATATTAAGTAGTAGAGGAGTTATAGTAGCAGCCAATAGTTAGAAGGAAATTTTGAGAATAATTTCACACTTTTTAATACTTATAAACATCTAATTTCTAATAGATTGTAGTCTAGAAAGAGAAGGCACAACAATCGAGGTAGTATACAGTAGAAACCAACAATTAAAAGGGAAATTCAGAATAATTTCACACTTTTTAATACTTATAAACATCTAACTTCTAACAGATTTCAATCCAAAAAGGGAAGGCACAACAATCGAGGTAGTATATAGTAGCAACCAGTAGTTAGAAGGAATTTTTGAGAATAATTTCACACTTTTAATACTTAAAATCATCTAATTTCTAATGGATTGCATTCCAGAGAGGGAAGGAACAACAATCGAGGTAGTTACTACCTTCTTATTACCTATTGTTAGGGTTGAATTGCTTTTATGATGACAGAAAGGTATGAGGATGCAATATAATTGTCCCACTACCTACTCTCAAACCTATTTAAATATACACAGTGGAAACATGCACTTATTTGTGATAGGAAGAGTGTGAGACAACCCCATATCCCAGTATAAAGTTTTGGTATGGAATTATATGCATAATTTTACACGGGGCAACATGATGGATCAATTTCTAGGGATTTACAAAGTATACTACTTGTGTCTACTTTCCATGATAAGTGTACTGATTAGGGTGTTGTTGGGAAGATTTCTTTTGCAAAAAAGGAGGCCTCTCTTGTTGTTGTTTTGAGCCCAGGTTTAAGGGAATCCTTGGACCTAGATATTAGATAGATACAAAGGACTCATAATCTATAGTATTTTCTCTTATCTTATCATTGAAAATATTTTATTTCAAGAAATTGTTAAACATAGAGAATTCAAGTGCATATTTCCATTGCAAGCAAGATTGTTACATGTTGTTCAAACTTGGTGATATGAAACAAGGCTCAAGAACGTTATGAACCTATGATGTGAGCATTGGAGTCTCGATGTTATGAACCTATGATGTGAGATATGAACAAGGCTCAAGAACCTATGAACCTATGATGTTGATCAATAATTATTTCTCGGGTCACATGAACCTATGATGTGAGCATTGGAGTCTCGACCGAAATGAAAATATCATGAGATATATGTGCAGTTGACCAATAAGTAAACCAACTCAATTGCTCATTGAACGATTGTATGCTGCACGGTGAAGTTCACGATGTAGTTAAAAAGACAACTCATTTTTTGAGGCATACAATATGTTGCCAATATCGCTTTATCACTTTAATCAAGTCGATGGTACTTTTAAGTCGATATTATTTGTAATGAATTCTTTTGAAAATGAGGTCAATCCATAGTTCGGTCAAAATATGGTCGATCCTTTACTTGTAAAATTTGGTCAATATATAACTTGGGTCGAGGTCAACCCTTGATTTATGGTCGGTTTGTATTTGCATTGATTGTAATCCAAACAAAAATGTTGTCAATGTTGTAAAAATAAGGTTGATGTAAAAACAAGGTAGATATAAAATATGGGTGATGTACAAATATTGTTGATCCTTAATTATGTAATTGGAGTCATATTTGTATTTGAGTTGATTGAGTCACTAGCCCATGAGTGACTCTAGTTTTAAATTTTGAAGTTGATTAAATCACAAAGCTGATGAAATGTGTGTCCTTGTGGTAGGTGATCCCCTCTGACATTGTAATTTCAGTCGGTCTCTAGCCAACCCTTGTAACTCAAGTCTAAAGCAGTCGACCATGACCAATTAAAAAATCACAAGATCATGCATAGCGAGGAGACATATTTTTTCAATCCTCATTTCATTAGCAAATGAAGACGACATTCAAGAAAAAGATTTCTTTTGCAAAAAAGGGGTTCTCTCTTATTGTTGTTCTTAGCTCGTTTTTGAGGGAATCCTTGGACCTAGATATTAGATAGATACAAAGGACTCATAATCTATAGTATTTTCTCTTATCTTATCATTGAAAATATTTTATTTCAAGCAATTGTTAAACATAGAGACTTCAAGTGCATATTTCCATTGCAAGCAAGACTGTTACATGTTGTGCAAACTTGGCGATATGAAACAAGGCTTGAACGTTATGAAAAGGAAACTGTAAAAGCACAATCTATCATCATGAATTGGACCATCAAGTGGAAGGATGAATTTTATTTACATGTTCAAAAGGAAAATTGTCAAGTCCCCTCCCATCTATCCAATGCAAGGAAGGGAACATGCCACTGAAATTTGGGCTTTTAGAACAACTTAGCCAAATTCCTCATGAATAAAAGATATGGCATTACAGTAAAATGCATATGTGTGCAGATGCAAATCAATTGAACATGCACAACGGAATAAAACATCATCCACACACATTTCATACTCATACGGCATATCAAAATGACCATCAAATTAATCATTGCAGAAGTAAACACAATAAAATACTCATTTGGATGTAATGCTGTCCCAAGCAACTAGCTATGTCACTGCAACGTTCCACCCAACCATAGTTCTCTGCCCAGCCTATATTCTTTCAGCACTTAGATACCACCCCCGAGCTGGGCATGATATCTACAAGGAAGTTGGGACTCTCAAGCTCAGCTCAACCAAAGCAATGGATACCCATCTCAACCCCAACATTCTGTTACACACGAAACTCAGATATGGGCTTGGAAACACACTTCCAGTAATGGGACTTAGAAACTAGATGGACATGGGTTTTCCCCAAAACGTTGGCACATCAAAAACAGATTTGTGAGAGGGAAAATCGACCATAGGGAAGAAAAACGATTTCTCCCACAGATATACAAGCAATCAGTGACCCAAAACAACCTCTATGGTCCCCAAATCGATTCCCCTTTCTTCCCCACTGTTATACAGCACAAAAACGCCCTTCCCAGCTAGGATAATGAAGGAAAACATAAGAAATTCATGGAGGAAAATGCCCAGGAACCGCCAAACTCGTGAGAGAGAAAAACTGATGGGTGAATAATGGCTTGGGGAGCAATTCATGGCTCTTTTCTTGCCCAATAAGCCAAATAAGATTTTCCATGAAGGGTGGCTTTCCCATACCCGAATTTGGACAGCCATACCTCTCCATTCCCCAAGGCATTAACTACCTCAACCAACTCTTGGGAGAGTAAATGATTGGGTACAAAAGTCAGCATGGGTAGTTGAGGGTTGATGGGTTCTCTCATTGACACTTGGCTTGACTTGATTGGCTCAAAGGTTTGAATATCTCCCTCCCAATTCCTTGTAAACATCATGCCCCCATCTCTTGTTGCATTGCATAGCTAGTTGTGGGCATTTATATTAAAATGCATATTTACAATCCCCATGGTTCGCTTAGCACATGGGTAGCATAATATCCAATACTTGCCTCCTCAAGGTCGAGCGTTCGCTAGCGGGGCCTTAGCCTTGAGCTCCACACTAGGAATCATACAAAATATGCATACAATATTTACATTATAGCCCAATCCTAAGGGTCAAAATGGAGGTATTACAAAAATTCAACCAGGGACACTTGTGTAATTGATATAGCCAAACATATCCTAGAAATTTGTGGATGGGAGGAAAAGAGGTAGAAGACTTCATGGGGATTCATAGAGGGAACTAACACTTTCCATGGTCATAGTCCAAATAGTAATTTTCTTTACATGGCTTTATGTTTTGTTGTACAATTTTTTTTCTTAATCAATATGTAAAGAAGCACGCCAATCAAGCACTAAGAGGTTGGAATAGAGAAGAGAAATTCAAAAGAATATTGGACTTACCCTATTTGGAAATGAGCCTCTTTATTGCGTTTAGTAAATAGAGCCAAGGTCCAGTTATTTACTCAATCAGGTTGGGAATTATATATATGTGAATTTTAAGTCTTTACTATTCACGAGAATGAGAGAGAGGGTGGCTAGTATCTGAATCCGTGAGAAGCACGATCCTCTGGTGACGGTATATAGACATGCTTCTTTCTAACTCAATTCAAATACATTTTGTCGCATCCAAATCTTAAGCCATAATAAGAAAAACCTACGTCAACCGAAAATCAGTAAAAGGGCTACTCCTCAACTGAGGGGGCTACAACAGTGGAGTGAGTTGATCCATCTACATTTTGGGCATTTGTCCATGGCCATCCTTCTCTTTTTTTTATTACAAAGCTATGCTACAACATTTTCTATTATGAATTATAAGCTTACTATGAAAAATAAAAAATATTATAATGAAAATGATGATAACAACAATAACAAGAAGAAGAAGAAATTTAATACATACAATTCACAAAGCATTCCAGAGTAAAGGACCAACGTTTGATCCCTATCATTCCAATATACTAACTATATATTTTTAACATTTTAGAGGATTTCAAAATTTATCATATCTCTCTATGGATTCATGTACGTACTTATAACAACATCGACGAACACAAAGACAAACTAGATGGTTGCACGAGGGTGGTGGATGGAGGCATCCAGGTGTCCGAGCGGAGCCGAACATGATGGACTCCAAACAAGATGGACACAGAATAGGGGCCTGAGGGGGAGATGAACAAATTGGACGCTCCAAGGTGGTGGGGGATAGACTAGATCTATGCAACAGAGTGGCGAATGGGCGTGTTGGATGGACGCGAGAGGGTGGTGAGTGGACGCAGCTAGAGGGGTGAGGAGAGAGTTGTGGTGTTGAAATGGATAGGAGGACAATGACTGTTGATTAATATAGACCATTTTTTTGGCCGACAAAATGTTTGATCGAAAATTTTGGCCAAAACGTTTTTCGCTCGAAAAATTGTCTGCATAAACAAAAATTTCGACCGCGAAATTTATCGTCCGGTGAGTGCCTACGCATGGAAACCGAGGCCACCCTTAAGTCTAAATTTCAGCTGAAAATATTTTTTCAGCCGAAAGTTGTAGCGATATTTTTGGCCGAAAGTTGTTTATATTTGGCCGAAAAAATTGAAAATTTTAGTTGAACTATTGTTGCATAAGAGATTCACGCTCCAATTCTCCTCAAATAGACACCCACCTTCATGATTTCACCTAACCTTGAGAAAAAAATCAACCAACTCATGTGAGAGAAATGGTCCATGGAACAATTGGCTTTAATATCAATTGATGAGTATCCAAGGTGTACTAAAATAATAATTTCAAAAATAAAAAATATAGAAGAGATTTATTCCAGAAAATAAAAAATGGATCAAAGGCCAAAAAACAATAACTTATTATTAGGGAAAAGACCTCTTTATATAACTAATACATAATGACACCATATTGGCAAAGTCCGCAATAACCAAAAACACATGGAGACTCTCAACGCACTTTTATTTAATATTGATATTAATTACTACCATGTCCCCTTATAGAGAACTATGCTCAATGGTAGTTGGGTGTCCTCAAGCTATACAATTTCCTCATATTGAGTGTGATCTTCCACCTAGATGTTTATAGAACATTTTTTATTTTCTTAATTAATCTCCAAATACACATTATAATTTTTTTTTCATTATAAAATTCATAATAATGTGTTCATGATATTAGAAATGAATTCTGAATTTTGATTTATATATTTATATATAAAATTTAAAAACAAATAAATATTTACTTTCCCGTGATTTTCCTTTTATTGAAAAACACTTATATTAGTTTTATATTAAAAATGAATTATATATATATATATATATATATATATATATATATATATATACTTTAAAACTTAAATAAATGAATATCTGACTCTTTTTATTGAAAAATACATATATTAATTATAAAATAAAATAAAACAAATAATATATATATCTTTAAAAAATCAAAATTTCATAATTAAAAAAAAAAAAAAACATTTTATCTCAATTATAAATTAATTACAATGTAAATAAAATCAATTACATCCTTTCCACTTAAATCCTCCGATTATATATATATATAATTTAAAACTTCAAAATAAATAGATATCTAATTATTTTTATTGAAAAAAACATATATTAATTATAAATAAAGTAGAAAAAAAATATATATATATATATCTTTAAAAATTCAAAATTTCATAATTTCATAATTTTCCAAAAAAATATTACATTTTAACTCCATTATAAATTAATTAATTACAATGTAAAGAAAATCAATTACATCTTTTCTACTTAAATCCTTTCAATTCAAATAACTAAAAAATAAAACAATTATTTTTAATGTTAATTAAGTTTTCTTCTCACATTAATAATTTTTTTATTATCTAAATGCATAATTATATCTAACCTACATTATTAAAAATATATATAATAATAATAATAATAATTTCAAAACATAAGCATGGTGTTGTTTTGTTTATTTATATAGAAATAAATTATATATTTAATAAACATGTGATTAATGACAATAATATGATTATGGAGATTATGTTAATTTATATAGAAAATATTATATGTTACTAATAATATAATAATTGAGGAGTAAGAAAGTGACTTTATTTATTAATTATAATTTTTTTATTATAAATAATATATTATTTTATAATGATATGATAATTATTATTTTATTAATTATATAATGTAATTGTTTATTGAATAGTTGTATTATATTTTATTAAATTATTATTAAAAATTAATTATTATTTATATATTTTATCTTAACACTTTAAAAGAAATATTTAACCTTTTATAAAATTATTACTAAATTCTTTTCACCATTTCATAATAGGTGTGCAATTTAACTTGTTCATTCTATACCTGTTTTCACCATTTCATAATGGGTGTGCAATTTAACTTGTTCATTCTATACATATAGGCTCATAATGGATCCACACCCCCTCATAAAATAGGATATAAATCCATACAAAATATGATAAAGAACAATCAAACACAGTACAATGACGACGGCAACATCAATTTTTTTGGTTTATTAATTACAAAAACAAATGTCATTGTTGTCGCTATTAAGTGAAAAGAGACGAGTGAGGTATATATCTTTACATGATATTTTTTCCTTTGGTATATTTTATTTCACATACTTAAAACCACAAAGTTACATTATATTTAGTCTTTGTAAAATAATATTTTAAAACATAATTTTCAATTTTTTATTAATATATTTTTATTCTTAATTCATTTATAAATAAAATTTACATCCAAAATTTATACTTTGAATTTATTAAATTCAAAATTCTTCGATCACCAATCATTAAGTAAAACCAAGCAAATATGGCTAAACATCTTAAAATCTTTTGATACTCTTAAATCCTTGTAGACAACTCAAGGAATATTATGAGAGCATAAAATCAATTCCATTGTTATGAAAGTATAAACTTTAGAGATAAAATTTGATGATTATAATAACTTGGGTGTTTTTATTAGTTTTTAGTTTTCTTTTTTTGAATGAAAAAAAAAACCATGTGCCCTAAGTTTAGGGTGAAGAGTGGGAAAAAGGAAAATAAATCATTTCAAGGCTTGACTCGTTCTTGGTTAGGATAGGAATGATACTCCAAAACACTCTATTTGATTTCAAATCAAATAAATATTATAACGTTGACGAATGTGTATATGCTTTTTGATGAATGTAAAAATATTTATTAATGAATGTAAAAATATTTTCAAAAAATTATATATATTATAAAAATAAAAATAAACGTATATGTCAGTCAGCTCTTTTGGAATCAACGAACAAACATGTGGTGAGAGACATGCCAACACTTTGGAAATTGGTACCATGTAACGAAAATAATTATCTAGATAAATATCAAGACCTGAAAAGATAATAAACTTTAGTTCGTTGCCAACGACCTGGTTGGTGAAGCACGCGGCTATTGTTTTATATACTAGAACCCTAATTATTTTCGTTCACAAGATTGCGATAAGATTTTGCCAGAAGGCGTTTTGCTGGAACGTTTTAAAATTCCAAGTTTGCATCGTCATCAGGACGGTACTGTCGGGACCCACTGGAATAATTCCACGTGCTTGAAGGTCGAACTTGTGTGTTATATAACAGCGTCTGCAACACTCATTTCCTCGCAGTCTAGCAAAGCTCAGTGTCAAATATATTGTAGTTGCTACCATGGCATTGACGTTGAAGCCAGCTACCTGCATATTTCCGTTTCTTCTGTTTCTCCTGTTCAGTACCGCTGCAGTCAATGGCTCGTCCAAGTCGAACCTATGCGGCCGTTCGGCCTCCGCCCGGTGCCTGGCCTGGAGATTGACCGTCGAGACCGGCAATCTCAAAGATTGGGATGTCGTCCCATCAAAATGCGTCAGCTATGTGGAGAAATATATGGTGCCATCAGGTCAGTATTGGGAGGATTCCAAAGTTGCAGTCTTCACGGTTATAGATTATGCCCAAAAGGTCAAACTTGTGGGAGACGGGAAGGATGCGTGGGTCTTCGATATTGACGAAACGCTTCTATCCAATATCCCTTATTATCAAGGATATGAATACGGGTAATTCTATACATACTATCCATATTCCTCTGTACTCATGTGCCGGGGATAATATAGTTCATTTTTCATATTTAAGTGTGTGGGTATAATAATGACGATGGTTTAATGTTTGGTTTTAACAGGGGGCAGGCTTTCGATTCGAAAACATTTAACGCATGGGTATTGGAGATGAAAGCGCCTGCGCTGCCGTCGTCTCTGGTACTTTATAACCGTTTGTTAGCTCTGGGATTCAAAGTCTTCCTGCTAACTGGCCGAGACGAAGACCAACGAAATATAACGGTCCATAATCTGTCTCAGGCCGGCTACAAGGGCTGGTCTGCTCTGTTATTGAGGTACAAATCCATACATTTTTCTTCTTCTTGTTGTTATTTATATACAGATTTTAAAAAGAATGAATATGAAATTTATAAATATGTATGGAATTGCAAGGGGGGAGAGCGATCAGGGCACTGCGGCTGGTGTGTACAAGCCGAAGAAGAGGGCAGAGTTGGTGAAGAAAGGGTACCGTTTATGGGGAAGCATGGGCGACCAGTGGAGCGATCTCTCAGGACCCTACGAGGCATCGCGCTCTTTCAAGGTTCCGAATCCTATGTATTACATAGGATAATAGAGTGCCTAAGTTTTCTTGAATTTCTATTACCAATAAGAGCCCTCTTCGTTTCAGAAATAGAATAATAACCAGTATCATGGTAAATGCTCTAACAAATGGAAGAGTGTTATTGGGGACATAAATTATTGTTTGATTTCCTATGCATCTGTGATCGATTCACAATGCTAATTGTTATTATTCCCTTTTAATGTATGGCCTATTTGTGATCGTTTCACTATGGTTATCATTTTTCACTGTGATCGTTTCACTATGGTTATGATTTTTCACTATGGGGAAGGTGTTATAACTCTAAAAACCTCTCCACCACACAATTTTAAGAGATGAATCTTTTTAAAATAAGTGATCTTTTCAAAATGAGTTAATTTTATTTAAGAGATGAATTTTTTAAAATAAGTGAGCTTTTTAAAATGAGTAAATAAATTAAGTGTAAAATTATTATGAATGAAATAAAATTATATAGAATCCTTATTATAACCAAAAAAAAATTTGAAAAAAAATAAATTTGTAACATATTCATTTGAAAATAATTTATAATTACAAACCTAGATTAAAACTTTTTTTTGATTTGTTTTTAAATATTATAATGTGATGTAACGTGTAATGTATAATGGAACACACATTGAAAACTTTTTGGTTTTTTCATTACAAATATTATATGTAATGTGACGTATTCTTTTGAAACATTCGGAAATTGTAAACATTGTTATCCTTGCCATTTAGCTAAGCTAATGGTTAAATATATATTAAAAAACAATAAAATGAAAATAAAATCACTTACGATGAATAATACATTGCGTTTTTAAATACCAGATCACTTTATAAAAACATGAATCACATTACGATTACAAACATTTATTTGCATGATGGTACATCTGGTTTGTTTGGTACATTTTGAGGGATGGCCTCGCTGTCGTGGGATTTGTCGGGATTGCAATGGACAAATCCCACCTTGTTTCTGAAGTACGGCTGTCTTTCTATCTTTGGCACATGAAAATGCAATTCATTATCAAACAAACATGTGAAATACGGCTGTCTTTCCTTTTTGGAAGACGAAAGTGCAGGATATTGAAATGGTGACATTCTGGTTTGATTATTAATGTTACTTATTGGACATCTTAAAATGCAGTGCGATGCATTTTACTACAACCCTAATAGGGAGGTACACGTATTTAAAAGAAAATAAAAAAAAAATATTATAAAACATAATATTTAGAAAATATTTACAATAACATATATAAAATTACATAAATTAGATAAATTAAAAGGCTTTGTTAACATTTGTATTTTAAAAAGTGGTTTGTATTTAGAGAAATTTGATCCATCTCGATACTTGATAGATCCCTTTTTAAAATGGATTTATTATGATTTACTTTTTGAAGCAAAAAAAAAATACTTTAGTTATTCATAAATAAACAAGAGCGACCATGTCTTTTATTTGTGTGCATTTTTTAATGTTTAGTGTGAGCTTTGAGAATTTATTATGTGAACGTCATTAATAAATTTGAGATGGATGCATTAATGTTTGGGCACTTTAATGTCAAATTAGTTGTTTTGGGAAGCTTCACATATAATGTCAAGGAGTTTTATGGCCATAAAGGTTTGTTCATTTTCTAATTTAATTACAAAGGTAAGGAAACTTTTCCTTTTTTGTTTGCCCATGTTTATTAGCATGATGATATAATATTTAATGAAGATCATTTATATGCATATAATATGGAAAAAGAGTAGAACACATAGGTGGGCTAGATATTCAAGGAAGGATTTGTCTAAGCCTTTCGAAGCTCAAGCTTGTGCAAATGACAACCAAAATAGAGAAAAAGATGCAAAAGAGAAGATTATGTAAATGCTTTCCATTAGTAAAGCAACAAAAGAGAGTAGGACTCATGTTGACCCACCATCTAAATTGATGAAGGAAAAGAACACAATTTTGCAGACCATGAAATTGAAAAATCTATTACTATACAATTTAGTAATATTAAAAAAATTACACTATACCTATGTTTATAGAATTTAATAAACAATTTTAAATTTGTTTGCATTGTAAGACCAAAATCAATGTTGTTTGTTTACTTTGAAGTGTAAAATATAAAGAAGGATGGTCATACTACACATTATTAAAATCATAAATAGAATTTATTAAAATCATGTCATTCTTTTAATAATATTTAAATATAATTAAACTTATAAAACATAATTTTAAGAATGATAAAATTTAGATATTAGCTTAGAGTTTTTTGGAAATTTTAAAAAGTAAAAAGCAAAGGTTTGAAGGAGTGAATAATTGTTATATCATTCTTATAAAAATGAGCCCATAATATTAGTATTTAATGATCTATCCAGCTTCTTTGTGAGAAATTGAGAGTGTCAACGAAGATTTATCCAATTTCTTAAATAAAATGTATATTTTATCCAATTCCTCTCATCAACTTTAAAAACGATGACTTAGAAAAATCCTAATAAGGATTTATGAATATATCTATATCGTCATAATTTTTAAAATTACCATAACCTAAACTATAATAAATTTAAAATTAAAATTAAAATTTAACTAATATTAAAACCTATTTAATTTAAATTATAGATTATGTTAATTTTAAACATGAATGTTGAGATTTTGAATATATATCTATAACCTAAACTCTATAACAAATTAAAAATTATCACAATCTAAACTCTAAACACATTAAAAATATAAATTTGATAATACTAAGAAAATGGTTTTTATAATTTTTAATTTGTTTGAGTTTATGTTATGATAAATTTAAATATAGATGCATAGCCATTATATTATTAATGTATTATATTATTAATGTATTATATTATTAATGTGTTATAGAGTTTAGGTTAAAATGATTTTTAATTTGTTATAGAGTTTAGGTTATAATAAATTTAAATATATATTAAAAATATCAATTTGTAAAGTTATAAATTTTTGTTACAATTTGTATTTTTATTATTTAAATTTTTAATAAATTTTAGATAAATAAAAATTTAAATAATAATAAAAAATATAAGTTTCAATAATACTAAAATTTTATATATTTCATCGTACATAATTAATATTGTTTTCAAATTAATATTTCATCGTACATAATTAAATTGTTTTCAAATCAAAACGTTTCAGTTAAAGAACCGAAAACTCTATACCATAGAATGATTTAAAACATTAAAATTCCTAAAGTATGAAGATAAAATAATTCAAAATATAACCTATATTAACTTTAACAAAGTTGTTAAAAGCTTCCATACCTTTTTAACATCATACATGTATGGATGTTGAAAGCTATGGTCTCAAAAGTAACTTTATTAAGGATATATTAACTATTTTTTAATTTTTTTGAGTAATTACGCAAGCCCGATCCATAAAGCCACGGCCCGATCTTCACGTATAATGAGCAATATGTATGTGAACACCAGAATCTCCCGTAGATTAAATCTTTGGCGCTCAGATCCTCGGCTACTTATATATGGACACAGAAAATAAAATCTTTAATCTCAAAGATGCGTTGTGCTTCAATAAAAACCAGGGGAAGAAAAAGCAGGGGTTTCATCCTCAGAACGAAGTAAATACATAATGCAAAGACAAAAACCCCACACAACAATACACAGAGCAGATCAATCACAAAATGGAGCGAATTTAAATCTTTTATCGATCCTAACCCTACCAGTTAAAGAATTCGCAGATGAAATCGACGATCAGGATCAATCGTGGGCAAATATTATCTGGCGAATATACCGACAACTATACATGGTAAATATTATCTAGTGAAGTTTGGGTTTCTGCATTATGATGACAGCTGTACAGGTGGGTATGCTTCAACGAAGATTAGCACGGTCGCGTGATGACTTCTACAAGTGCCATACTTAGAGTCCCATCCAGTGCAGGTCCAGTGCTGCACAAGTCCCATCCAGTGCAGGTCCAGTGCTGCACGACTGAATCCGGGAAGAAGATTTGCTGAGCTCAGGGCGTCGCCAACCCCTGGAACGCTGATAACGAGGCTTATGTCATGCGTCCTGATCCAATCAAATGGTTGAAAAAGGGTTCATTTAATAAAAAAAATTAATAATAAATACATTCCACTAATGTTTTGGCCATAGTCTCTCCCAAACATTTCATCGAGACACCGGATTAATCCTATTGAGTGAAAACAAAATGTCAAGGACATAAAAATTTCAAACTACCATACAAATCTCAAAATTAAAAAATAATCTTCCCAACAAACCAAAAACAAACAACGTGTCTAAATCCATAATTTCTTCAATATACAAATAGCCAACCACCATATCCTGGATCATTATCATCCATATATATATATATAAAATTCCAAATATAATAATATCTTTATATTTCTTAAACTTAAAATATTTCTAAATTACCATACTTTTAATGATATAAAATAATATTTTATTATTATTATTATAAATATAAAATGTAACTTATAAATTACCATATCTTTATTATATAAAATAATATTTATTATTATTATTATAAAAATCAAATGTAACTTAAACATTATGTTTATTTCTAGTAAAAGTTTGATTAAATGCAACAAAAAGGTGTAAAATTGTAAAATTATAGATTTCTAGTAAATATGATGTTTAAATAATTTTAAAGTTATGAGTGTTTATTAAGGAGTAAGCTAATCTCTAGATGATTTGTACTTTTTTTAATTGTTTTTACTAATATGGGGATGGAGAAATTGCCAGATTTTGACTAGAAATATATTGTCGGATTTTGGGTGTGTGATACCCAAAACATTTTTATTTGTTTTGGTTTAATATTGTGGCAATTATTTTTATGTGAGTTATTTAAAACTCAAAAACACAAAGTGCCACTTTGCACAAGTTATCAATCAAATCCAATTTAAAACTGAACAAGTAGACAAAATCTTAAATCATAAGAATTTATGGATCGGTTACTATATATAATGGTGCACTGAGATAACATGAAATGCATAGTTCCATTTTAAAAGAAATTGAATATAATTAATTATATGAATCCGATGCAACATGATGATGGGGTTCTCTCTTCCATCTTTTGGGAAGACTACTCATGTTCCATTCGCTCCAGATACAGAAAAATATCCTAAAAGACTTGCTTCATCCTCCACACAGTGGGAGACCTTCCTACATGGGATCAGCTTGCCAAGTCTTTTGCAAAAGTTTTCATTGATGAAAGCTTTTTTTTTTTTGCATGATGGTTCTTTGAGTTATTTACTGTTCTTTTGAGGGGGGGTTATTTTTCCCATGAGGTTTTCCCCATTTCTTCAATTTATGGACATTTATGTATTTTATTATCATTTCATCTATTGTATGGGTGACCTTTGGTCCTAGTTACTAGGGCCCAGGATGGATTAAGGGGGGGTGTTAGGATATTCCTATACTCCATCCTAGTCCTACTAGCTTTCCAGTCATTTTCATTTTCAATCATGCATGCAAAATTAGGGTTTGCATGCATTCTAGGTCATCAGTCCCAGCACCTAGTCCTCAACAAACTAGCCCTCGGAGCTTCTTTCAGATCATTTCTAGCCCTCCCAGTGACTAATGCGCCCTCCTTTGCTCCACTGCATGACAAGGGTGCCTTCTTCACCTACCAGTCCAATTATATTCAGTTATATTGAGTTATCTTCAGTTATTTCCTTGATTTAAGGATTAACTGACTCTTTACTGAGTTTATCACTCTGTTGGACCTCCAGTGAGACTAGATTGACCATTCTGACTCCAGTTAACTCTTATGGTGCCCTCCACTGAGCCTCCTTCACTATATTAGTGCTTCCATGTGCTAGTTACACCAACCACATTCAGTTAGACTCAGTTTGACTCCCGGTTGACCATTACTTGTGCATTGATGACTTCACTGATGAGAAGGTGGACTCCTAGTTAGGCATTGATGACTCTCCACTGATTATGGATCTGTGCATGAAGGCCAATTCGAATTCCTCCTAGTGAATTCGAATCCTCATACTCATCATTGTATATTTACCTGTTCACTATTCAATTTAATGTAACATGTGTAATTATTCTGCCTCAATCAGAGTTTCTTTGAATCTAAGTTCTATTGCTTGTCTCTTCTTCTATTATTCCTAAATTCTTTCATTGTGAGGTTTACATCATCTCTTCGGATCTTATATGGGCAATTTCACAATGTTATGTTTTTTTTTAAACCGAAATGGATAAAAGTTTTTATTATGTGCAATTTTGATCATTTACAAATAGAGAAAAGAACAAACTTATCAAGAATTTCTACAAATAAATAAAACTACAAACTTATTAAGAATTTCTATTGGCCAAAATTCGTAACTATTTTAATGTGCAGTTTCAACGATCAAATATTCAGGGTTCAGAGTTTTGTTTTGTTTTTTGTTTTAATATTCCCTCCCTGGTTGTGTGTGGCCTGCCTGTTCGCTGGCTTGGTTGTGTGTGACCTGCCGTCACTGATAAGAATCTATGTCGGTATTGGACATTCATTCCGGCAAGTCCTTGTCAATTGATCTCGCACCATGGGAATTAAAACTAGCTACTTCTTGCGGGGCATAACTCGTAAAAACTGGAAGCACCAGAAAGCAAAATTGCTACAAGCAATCAATCATACACGAAAATGTTCATACACATAATGAGAGATCAATGTAGTAGCTCCGTGCTTAGACCAGAAATTCATTTGCTTTTTGCTTTTGCGCATTGCATCTCAAATTCAAATTAAATGCGTTTGCTCTTATTATACGATGCATTATTTGTTGCGACTCAATTAGATGCACCGTACGTGATCGAAGAACCGAAATGGATCATTTTCTTTTCTCAATGAAGAGGATAAGTATTAAAAAATATTATTAGACTATCTTCTAAAACATGTTGTGGGGAGAATTCACTAGTAGAACGCTCGCTTCATCGAGACATCTTCCCTATTTACAGGGTGATGAATATGTGGAGCAACACTGGTATCTCTGTGAATCTATCTGGAGGTAAAGAGCAACTTCGACTGGCTTTTTTTGTCATTTTGTTTTGGAAATGAGAAGAATTGGAGTATAAAGAAAAAACATACTTCAAAGAAGGACAATTGAACTATGATAATTTCCTACATCTCAATAATAAGATTCTTTCAATGGTATAAAGAAGTTTAATAAGATAGGCATTTTCATTGTAAAAACTTGAATTGTTGTCTCACTCTGAATTATTTCTATTTCTATGTTAATTAGTTATTGCACATACCCTCACTTTGGAATCATTTTATATTTCTTTGTTAATTGTCGCCTATGCCCCAACCAATGGGATTCAGAAAATGCTTAATATCAGTGAAATAACTTTATTTCTCTTACATTTCATACTACAGTGCCTAGACAAGATTCCATTTTTCACATTTATGCTATATCTCGTTAGTCAGAACAGATATGGAACATGGTATGACTGTAGGAATGCGGGGTAGTGGAAATGTTATCAAGTGGAGTCATTGTCAATCAAAACAATAGTGTTTTAATGTAACTCATGTCAATAAATCGATGCTCCGAGAAACTATAGATGTTTTAATATAACCTATATTAAATCAATGCATTGTTGCAGAAACTAAACATGAAGAACAATCTTACAAATTGTAAATACTTCACAAGTTTCTCAACATGATAAGATCACTGGCAAAACTCCAACTCAATTATTTAGAACTCGGAGAGAATGAAATATTTATTTAGAAGTCTGAAAGAAGAAATATAGACATATATATACGCACACACACACACACACACACACACACATATATATAAAAGCAAAATCCTATTATTTACAAATATATCGCCTAACCCATTTTTACTCTCATCTCGGTTTTTCTGGCTGGACGTGCAACAAGCATAAAATCCGTGAACCCTAGGCAGATGCTCATCAAGAAAAATTCAAGAGCCATAGATTATATGTATGAAATCCATTCTTGCTATTCTTCTGGTCGATGCCTACAGTTAATTTCTTCTCCTGTGAAAACTCAATTGAAGCTAAAACTATTTTTTCTCTTGTGAAAACTCGATTGGAGCTAGAACTTTGACTGTCTCGCACAATGAAAAACCTGCAAAACAAACTCAACTTTTATATAAAAATTGCACAAAGTCATAGACCTGATAGGGCATGCATGGCCTCTGTTATCTTCTGTACGCGTGTTGTGGGAGGAATAAGCAGAGATCCACCTAGCTACCTTGGCAATTGTGGATATGCCACGTTTTCTCTCATTCCTTCAATTGATATGGTATTAATTTTTAATTGAAATGACAGCTGAGGAGCTGCTTGTGAAAGGAAAGCCTGCAGCTCCTGTCAACACAGAAACACAGAGACTATCACAATGTCAACGCACAATATTCTGAGTAAAATAAATAGTGATATGTCAGAAATATTTCCGCTGAGTATAATGTTTGAGCATAATGTTTGTGAAAAATAATTTATTTATATTTTTTGTTAATAGTGCGGAATGATAAAATTTGTCAAATCGAGAGGTTTTATCCAATAAACTTCGAAAAAAAACAAAATAAAAAATATTATTATTTGTAGTAACTTTATAAAACATAAGGTATAATTATATATTGTTATCAAATTAATTATCAAAAGCGAAACATATAGTCTCCTACCTACGGCAGGGACTAAAAATATCTAAATGCATAAATACTATAATCATATGTAACCCACAAATTTTTAAGAAAACAAGCAAAAAAAACATATAATCATATAGGTTGATATGCGTATAATCGCATATCTATTAAACATATAATACTTTATATATATAAATTAACATAATCTCCATTATCATAATATTAGCACATATCTATTAGACATATACTACTTTCAATATAAATGAACATAATCATATAGACTCGTTCAATGGTTGTCACCACTTCATAATGGGTTTGTTGTTTAACTCAAGTTCATTCTATACATATAGAATTATGATGCATGCGATTATTCATTCAAAATGGATCCACAATCCAACTATAAAATTGGATTTAGATAAAGGAAAATCAAACTCCATACAATGAAGAAACAATTTTTTTATTAACTAATCATTAAAAAAATGCGATAACACATACTAGGTATATTGGAATGCCTCTCACAATTGAAATCACAATGTTGATTGGCTGGGAGCGCATCTCTTACATGAGACGTTTGCTTGGCCACAAATAAGCACATTTTGTGTTGCATTATATTTGGCTATTCATTTAAAAAACAAATTAAACACTTTTTCATGGTTGTTATTTTTTTTTAAAGTGATTTCTTTATAAAAATTATTATTATTATTTTTTTAATTTAACATATAAAATATATATTTTAAATTTAATAATAAAGTAATTATTAAAATTGACTTTATTTATCATCATTAAATAAAATCAAACAAAAATTGTTAGACATCTTAAAATCCTTTAAGACTCTTAAATCCTTTCGATATTCTTAAATCCTTTTTGACTACTAAAAGAATAGTATGAGACTTTAAAATAAATTTCATAGATGAAATTTTTTATTATAATAAATTGGGCTATGGAATTTGATGATTATAACAAATTGGGATTTTTCCACTTTAAGGCTTTTAAATGGAAAGAGAAAAGACACGTTACAATCATCAAAACATTTAACTTAATTCAAATTAAAAAAAATTATAATATATATTGTTGAAACAAACAATTGAATTGAATTAGTATTTTTTTATGTATATGTTATTTTAATATTATGATTGCGAACAAATATTTTTTATTTAAATTTTGTTAAATATTTTTATTTAAACTTGCAGCTGTTGCAACTTTAATATTGCGTTAACCTCGGTTGACATGGGAACTTAAATAAATACCTTCGTAAGCATGAAATACATTCTGGAGGCATCCTTTCAATCTTATCCAAGCTTATAATAAGACGACCTATTAGGGTCATGCGAACCTAATCTTCATGTCTTGGAGTAAACTTTTAATACTCTTGTTCCACAAGAATAAAATAAATAACTAAGAGGGTAAGATAGATAAGTGATACCTGCAATAAAGGAGCTTTGAATGAGGGAAAGAAAATTGACCAAAAAAATTGCAAACTCTGCTGAAAAGTCAAACCCTAGAAAGATACTTCCATCAATAAGAAAGAACTAACCCTGCTTTGGGGTTAGCCTACTTTTATCTAAATAAACTGGATAGAAGAAAATAAATGATTAGCTAAATGTTAAGCAAGCATCCAATCCTCACTATGACTTAGCACCTCCTTAGAGTCAATGGGAAGAGAGATAAACTCTTAGAAGGCAACCACAAAGAACTATTGAATCTATACTATTTTTCCTAGATTTAAAATCTTGATTGGTGTTTAGTTATTAAAGGAATTATCAAAGAACTATTTGTTATCCATACATTAATTACCAGTTTTATATATATAAAATTTGGAATAATGATAATAAAATCAAATCTAGAGAGTACATTTATCTTATTTTCTTGTAATCTAAGAAAAACATAAATACTAACCCATCTCAAAATTCTAAAATATAAACACTTATAGATATAAAAATATTTATAAACAACTATCTATAAATTTAAATTGATTATAAATACTTATTAGTAAATGTGAAACTCATATCCTGAAGAAATTTGATGTATAAATTCATGTGACAGCTTACTAACATAAATATTTATTAATGAATGTGAAAACCTTCATTAGAAAATAAAAAAAAACGTGTGAGAATGGCATGTCTATTTTGGAATCGATTAATAAACATGAAGCAAGAGACATGCCCACATTTGGAAAATCATTTATAAAAATGAACGTCGTTCATTTTGGAATCGATTAACAAACATGTGGTAAGAGACATTCCCATACTTTGGAAATTGTCACCATGTAGCAAAAATAATTATCTACATCATTCTCGGCACTTGTATTTAGTTGCCAACTACCTGGTTGGTGAACCACGCGGCTATTGTTTTGTGATAAGATTGTGATATGCGGCTATTGTTTTACATACTGGGACCCGTTCTAATGTACGGGCTATTTGTGATCGTTTCACTATGGTTATGATTTTTCATCGTCATAATAGTCCCCATATTTTTATGTACTATAATAATAAAAAGATTGCACAGTATTGGATCACGGAATTCTATTTAAAGCAAACTATACTTTTGCTATTATTATAAATCAAAAAGTACATTTTTGATATCTCTATTACAATTTTTTTTAGATATACATCATAATAGAACAAGGACTATCCAAAACATCCTCAAAAAAATCAAGGATTGAGTGATCATATACATTGTCTAAATACATAACGAGAAAACATAATATAAACTAATATTTAATGAAAGGAAGAGTGCTAGTCTCATGCATAGGGAAATCAATCCACTCTTCCCAGTGTAATATACTTTCTTCTTCATTCACTGCTTCCTTGGATAGAGCACCTACATTAGCATTAAGCTCACGATAAATGTGATCAATGGACCAATTGTGAATAGTCTTCAGAAGTACTTCAATTCTATAGCACCAGTGCAGTACTGAGACTGCCTTAATTCTGAATACCTTCTTAATCCATTTAACAACCATCATAGAATGGCTGCAGATTCGTAAAGAATCCAACTCCATTGTCAATGCAATTTTCAATAATACCCATAATGCCATAATTTCATCCTTGGAGTTGGTACCACTTCCGCAGTTCATTTTGAACTTGAAGAAATGTTCCTCATTCAACTTTAGATAAATTCCCGCCACACATCTACCCTCCGAAGCGGGTCCCATCAAAATATCCAGTCACAATATTTGACTCACGGACATTTGATAAAACTCTAAATCGGCTAGTGTTGAGATCAGATTTCTTGTAGGAATTGTACATGCCAAGAGCTTGAAGCACCACCGCCATATGATGATTTCTAATGTTTTCAAATATTAGCTCATTCCTTGATCACCAAATAAACCAACATACATAAACTAGAAGGGTTTTGTGTTTATGTTGTTCCTTGTACCAATTATGCAAGGACGAATCCAAAGAAATAGAGCCCCAATATCCCGAAATAGAGAGATGAGAACGTATTGAGGACCAAACCAGTTTTGCAAATTGGAAATCGATAAAAATATGATTAATATTTTCTTCAGAATTCATATAGTGTAGACAAATACTCGGTCCTTGCTAGCCTCTGCGAACTAAGTTGTTCCAGGTCAGAATACGGTCTTTGAGTACTAACCACAGGAAACATTTCAGTTTAAGAGGAATATCCCATTTCCAAATAGGATCAGACCACCATTTTTGATGTGATAATGGGCTGGTGCAAGGTAATGATACCCAATTATGACACGTTAGTTGCAATGACATTCTAGAAAAATGGAAATATTATCATTAAAATGAATTATTAGAGGTGCCTACAAAATTTTTTCCAGATTAGGTGTAAAAAGATGAAACATAGAAAAATGGACAACCTTCCGGAATATATAACTTTTATTTATGGAAAAGTTGTATAACCACCCCAAAATGTCATTATTCGAAGATTGGTATGTTATTTTTTTTTCTCAAACATAATGCACATGTTTTTGTTGAGCCACCTGTTTGTTATGTAAATTTTCAATTTACAAGAAAAAAAATATGTAGAGGCGTAGACAACAGAAGAATATTGTGCGGGGCTGTTTTTCAAAATTTTAAAAGTCAATTTTATATTTTTTTTAAATTACCAAAGTCGGTGAAGCTCTAAAACGACATGGTAAAGTGTTGAGCCACCATATCATGGTCTAAAAATAATCAAAATACATATATATTTTTTTAGGTTGTAGGTATTTTTGTCCTCTTATGCAGGTTCTTTTTCGTTTTTGAAATAGGTAAGCCAATCAAAAGTTATAGGCCAAATAAGTGACCTATGTTTTTTACAAATTTGACATGAGTGCAGTTAAAAATGAATTAAAAATAGAAAACAACAACAGATCTATTCAAAAATTATATATTTAGAATCTGCACACAAAGCTCGACAAGTGTGTGCAATTTCATCTACAGTGCACTCATGGAGCATATGCAAAACTAGTTGTGAAAAACAGAAAGTTACAGCATTTGATGTGTTTTGCCATAAATCAAACCGAGCCTCAAGGTGCAATCCGAAGCTAATTCCAATCCTGCAAAGGCGCCAAAAACAATTTGAATTCAGACATGCGTGCATGCACAGAAGCGCGCGCGCACACGCATTGTTGTTTTACACATTTATTTTTTATCTATTTGTCCCTAACTAGCCCCCCTCCCCCCCCAACTATCTATAGCCCCACCCCTCATCCCTTCCTATCCACCCAATCCCCCCCCCTCTATTCCACAAGGGTATCCATTGCACTAGATGTATCCAAGTCTTGGGGACTAAGGGAATTGGACATGTTCAAGGGAGGATACCTAAGACTCGAGCCTTAAAGGAATCTTATATCCATCTAGGGCTAAGAAGGTTACCTCCACCAACTAGACATGGCCTCTTGAGGTATCATTGTACTATAATTGAGGATGGAAGTACCATTATATGGTTTTGAACTTAGTATCTATATGTCTTAGAGCATTGGAAATGGTTTTCCAGGCCAAGAAGTATTCTAGCCATCAAATACTAAGAAGGTTTTCTCAACCAAGTCCCATCATGTGGTTATCATCATCATCATCATCTTCATCATAATCATCATCATCATCATCATCGTCATCAGCATATTCATCATCATCATCATCATCGTTTTGGTCGTCATCACCACCACCACCACCACCACCATCATCATCATCATCATCATCTTCATCATCATCATCTTCATCATCATCGTTGTCGTTGTCATCACTATCATCTTCATGGTCTTCATCATCATCATCTTTATCTCCATCATCATCATCATATTCGTCATCATCATCATCACCATCATCATCCTCATCATCATCATCGTCCTCATCTTCATCGTCGTCATCA